>CM040429.1:138712330-139912330 GCA_022702705.1 Papilionanthe hookeriana x Papilionanthe teres | reverse complement strand
AGAGGTTAGTTTTATTTATTTTTATAATTTTTTTAGACAAAGATATGAGCTTTTGAAGTTCAGGGGTTAAAATAAATAAAAAATAAACCCTATTTTTCTACTTATTTAGCTCAGCGCCGCGTCAACCTTAAACGAGTCGAACCTCCATGCGTCTTCTTTAATTCAACGCCGCCATCCGCATCACCGATGACTGGGCTCTGCGGTTTCGTCTCATTCCTTCATCCGGATCGATCAGGACCGTCTGTCCGACACACGCGCCATCGGATGGCTCCCATTCATCGTCCCTGACTGATGTGAAACGATGACCACACGCATTCAAAAGCTAATTCCTCCCTAGATTCTTAACTAAATCACATGAGAATTGTTCCTACACCTTCATCTAGCCTAGAATCACACATCCATACGGCTAAGCATGCATTAATTTCAAGTTTTTTTTTCCTAAAGACCCAAAACGAGCTTGAATTTAAGGGAAATGGATCAATACCTTAGTCCAAGAGGGGTAGCCTCAATTGGATGCTTGGAGAAGGTTCAGTGGAGTCTGGCGAGCCTCCTAAATATATCAATTTGACCCGAGCTTGAGTCTGGTTTAGAACTCCTCTAAAGGCTGGTGCAGCTTTGGTGGAAGTCCAATGTAGAGGCTCTGTTTGATGGGTGTTTTATGGGGAAGCTTCTCCTTAAGTTCTAGTGAAGCTAAGGAGCAATTTAATTTTAAGATTGGTGGAGTTTTGTGGGATGGTCGTGAAAATGCTCTGTTTTTGGAGCTCAAAATTAGGGTTAAGCAGGGGGAATTAAGGCAGGAAAATAGTGGGGATTGAAGTCTTTATGTTGTGGGAAGAGTTTGGAGTCAATTGTGTAGGTTTTTGCTAAGGTTAATTTTAGCAACCTTTTTGGCCATGGAGGTGGCTATTTAAATATTCATGGCTATGACCAAGCTCAGGGCCAATTTTGGGCTGGGATCAGCTGCCTTGGTGGGGAGATAAAGAGCTATGGTGGCAACTAGGATCAGGACACCTCAGAAATCCTTAATTTTTGATTTAAATCCTATTGAGGCTCTCGGCCTGGTGTTTTCCAGTGACTATGGTGGCCAGCTGGCCAAGGTCAGGTCAAGTTTGAGTGTAGTGGTGTCAGGGAGGTTGAGTGGTGGCATCAATTTGGGTATTGGGTGGCTTCAAGTTGGAAATCCAAAGTGGATCATAGGTTTGGGTTAGTTTGGCTAGACTTGGGTTTAGCCCTTGTTCCAAAGGCCAAACCCTTTTCTAAAATGATTGGAGCTGGTCTTAAGGTCCTCGAGTGGGTTTAGGTGAAGTTAAATGGCTGCCATGGGAGTCTGGGGAGGAGTTTTAATGGGTCATGAGGAGGTAATTTCAAATGAGGGGAGAAGGGAGAGTGGTCACCTCTACTTGCCAAATTTGGCAAAGTTGACCCTCATGATGGCCATGGAAGGGTTCATGAGTCATGCCACGCCATGTATGGGGTCATCTAAATGTCATGGGATGAAGAAGAGCTGATGAATTGTCATATGGGCTTCAAATTGGGCTTTTGAAGTTGAAGCTATGGACTTTTAAAAATGCATAAGGGTATGGGCCTTTTAATATGCATGTGATAAATTTGATTTTTGAAATTGATCATGGAATAATTAAATTGGATTGAAATTTATTGGAATTGGGTTGAGACATGTTGAAATTTTATTTGGTTATGAGCATGGGGCATTTAATTGGTCATGTGGTTCATTTTTTAGGAATTTGAGATTCTGGGTCAAAATTGGGGCTTTTGGTCTAGGTCGGGTTTGGGTTAGGTTAAAGTGGGGTTGAAGGCCAATTTAATGTTGAAAAAGGTTTATGGGGATATGATAAAGAGTTCTCAATATTAATTGGGTGGAAACTTTAGAGTTTGGACATTCAATTTGGGGACATTTGGGCACATGGCTAATTTAGAGCAATTTTGGGGGTTTTGGCTTGTGTTGGACTTCAGTAAAGTCTGAGATCAAATTTAGGGGCAATAAAATGTTGCATTTGGTTTATGGGGGTGTTATGAAGAGTTTGGAATTCAATTTGGGGGAGATTGAGTGGCATTGGGTTCAATTTGGGTGAATAGGGTCACTTGGTCAAGATTGGGGATTTTTTGAATTTGGTTGAAATTGAGTCCCAATGTGGATCAAATTGAGTTTGATTTTGGTTTTGATCAATATTAGGAATATTGAATTTTGTTTGGGTTTGAGATTGGGCAAGATTGGGACCAATCAAGCCAAGATTGGATTAAGATTTGGGGAAATTGGGCCTTAAGGACCAATTGAGGCTTTTGATAAAATTGGGCCAAATTGATCAAACTGGGTAATGTGGTAGTTAAGAGAAATTATATTTGGAATATTTTGAAGGTTTTTGGGAATTTTCAGAATTTTTTGAAATTCTGGGCTAGGAGGGGCATTTTGGTAATTTGGGGGGTTTTTGTGCTAAGTGGTCAAAAGGCTGATTTAAAGACTCGTGGTGATTTAGGCAAAAATTTAGAGTTAAACGATAGTGTCCGGGGTCATATTAGATCAATGTGGAAGGCTTTATGAACCTCGGAGCGTTTTTTAAGTATTTGTCATTTTGGTATCTAGGTGCCAAAAGGTTGTTCGGAAGTATGGCAAGTTTACAGTCAAAATTCTCGGTGTGATATAGAGAATGTTTTGGAATGATCCTTTGAGGATTTTGGGGTACTTTGGGTAGTTTTGGAATTTTTGTCAAAATTAGGGTTGGAGGGGTGTTTTGGTCATTTTGGAAAAAATGGGCTAGAATGGGCAAGCAAGCCATGAAGCCATTCTAAACTCATAAGAGCTATGAAAGGACTCAATCTGGACACTCAATATGTTGTTCCTAACCCTCTTAGCCAAGGACTAGGGGTTCGGGTCCATCCATATGAGTCTCCTAATGAGTTAGGAGCCAAGATTAGGTAGAAGTGGTTTAGGGTTTGGAAAGTATGCAAAAGTGCAGTGTGTGTAGGTTGACCATCGCCAGGCCACCTAGGGTCAGTCCTAAGGCTTGATCATTCTATTAGGAACTCATCCCTGACCTTCTGCACATTGTTCTTAACTTTCCAAGTATCTTGGAGGTTCATGACCATCTTTGTAGGATTCTAAGGAGAGTTAGGAAGTGGCTTGAATTTCTTAGTGGTGGGTTCCATCTCTAGTCCTCTAGGATAGTCAAAGGGAAAACCTATAGATAGATCATAAGCACTGAGGGAGAAGGAAAGACCTCACCAAAATTGAGGTCAACAGCAACAGTTTAATTATCTTCAAACTTCCATTTTCTGTTGAGAATATCCTTCATAAATTTAACATAGCTTGGAATTTGTTCTAAGGCTTCAGCAAATGGAATGCTAATAGTAAGCTTCTTAAATATCTCAAAGAATTTTGAGAATTACTTATCCAACTTTTGTTGTCAAAGTCTCTGAGGAAATGGAGGTGGTGGCTTTTCTAAATCAGTTTTAGGTGGAGAAATAAGTTTTTCCAAACTTTTCGGAGCGTCCTCTTCCGATTTTTCAATCTCTTCTTTTCAATCTCTTTTTTTTCTCTACTTTAACTTCTTTTTGAACTCTACCTTCCAATTCTCTTTCACTTCTGAGTTGAGCTGCTTTAATTTTCTCTTTATTTTTTTTTCTTGGATTTACTTCAGTATTACTAAGAAGTGTTCATTGGGATCTATTACTTAATGAATTGGCAATTTGTCCCAATTGATTCTAGATATTTCTGATTTTAGCTTCTTAACTTTGCAATTGATTTCCCATTTGTAACACCACTTCTTCTACGGACAACTTCTCCTCCTTAAATTTTGAAGAATTGTTAAATCCTGGAGGATAGGTTGGTCTATAATTATTACTACCTTGATTGTTCCAGTTCCCCAATGGGTTTACTTAGTTGTTCCCCCATTATTGATTACTACCACACTGATTATTATTATTCAATTAAAGTTTGGATGGTTCTTCTAACCTGGGTTATAATAGTTCGAATATGGGTTATTAGGTTTATTTATGACATTCAAAGTTTCTAATGATGTTTGAGAATCTACCATTTGACATAATGTATTTTCTTCAGTCATAGGAATGGGTTGAGAAAAATTCATTTCAAATTGGTCTTCCTTCCTTGAAATTACAACAACTTGGTTTGCTAGTATTGAAAAAGCGTCATTTCATAAATACATGCTACTTTTTTAGGATTTACCCTATCAGAAAAATAGGTTATTATAAAAAATAATAAATAGGATTTATCCTCTCAGAAAAATACCTTTTTAGGATTTACCCTCTCAGAAAAATAATAAATAGACTTATTATAAAAAATATTCAGAATTAATATCAAATAATTTTAAAAGTTTGAAAAATAAACATATCACATTTGAATACATTAAATAGATTTTATTTCAAAATAAAATACAAATAAAATAAAACAAAAGAACTAAGCGCAAAAAAAAAATTAAAATAAAATAACATCACAAATTTATATCACCTATTTTAAAATTCACTGCTTATTATTATTAAAAAAGAACTTGTATAAATAGCAGCCCGAATTTCTTTTAAGACTTCGAGCGTGCATCCATCTTTCCCTACCTAGCTCGCTCTTGCGCCTCCTCAGGTCGATCGGATTCCGCCTCTGCTTCTCTGTTCGACAAGGTACCGCATGAGTACTCTTCTCTGTATTTGACTCATTAATCCTTCATCTTCATTGATGTGTAATGATATATGCGCTTATAGAATTTTTTAATCTCCGAAACCATCTTCTACTACATCACTACCCCTCTCCCGGCTTCGCCCAAACACCCTTCCCCTCTCTGCTCGAACTAAAACCTGCTTATGCTTCTCCGCCTTCCCAAAACCACTGCCTTCTTGACCGAACCCTTGGCATACAGTGGCGATTAGGAAGGCCAACGACGGGATCGCGGCGTACGGGGATTCGGCACTCCCATCTTTCTCCTTTCTACGCTCCTCGTCTTTCGGGATCCTTATATTTCTTAATCAGGCCATTATATTTGATCAACAACAACAACAACAAAGCCTTAATCCCACTAAGTGGGGTCGGCTACATGAATCCTTTTTCTCCATTGCGTCCTATTTAGTGTCGAATTTTCGTTTAAGTCTAATAAATTAAGATCATTTTTTATGCAATAAGCCCAAGTTTTCCTAGGTCTACCTCTGCCTTTCTTAACATAAGTTGTATTTAAAACATCTACTCTCCTAATCGGATCATCAGGTGGTCGACGTTTAATGTGACCAAACCATCTAAGGCGACTCTCTCTAATTTTATCCGTCATTGGTGCAACACCAACCCTATTACGGATATATTAATTTCGCATTTTGTCTCTAAGTGTAAAGTCACTCATCCACCTAAACATTCTCATCTCGGCAACACTTAACTTAACATTATGCTTCTCTTTTAAAGGCCAACATTCAGCACCATAGAGCATTGAAGTCTCACCACCATCTTATAAAATTTTCCTGTCAGTCTAAGCGGTACTTTTCTATCACACAATAGGCCGGACGCATTCCTCCACTTCAACCAACCAACCTGAATTCTACTATTAACATCCCCATCTATATCACCATCTCTTTGAACAATGGACCCGAGATATCTAAATCGTTCACACCTTTTAATAATTTGATCACCCAAAATTACACTTCTGTCACTAGACCTACTATTACTAAAATTACATTCCATGTATTCAGTTTTAGTTCTACTCAAACTAAGACCTTTAGACTCCAATGTAGACCTCCATAATTCAAGTTTTTCCTGTACTTTTTCTCTTGTCTTATCTACAAGGAGGATATCATCAGCAAAAAGCATACACCAAGGTACATCCTCTTGTAAATGCCCGAGTAAGACCATCCATAAATAAAGAAAAAGATATGGGCTTAAAGCCGATCCTTGATGTAAACCAACAGAAATAGTAAAATAATTGGTCAATCCTCCTTCAGTTCGAACACATGTAACAGCTCTAGCATACATATCTTTAATGACTTGAATATAAGTCATATCAACACCTTTCTTCTCAAGGACTCTCCAAAAAATATCTCTCGGAACCTTATCGTAAGTTTTTTCTAAATCAATAAAAATCAAATGTAGATCATCCTTATTACCTCTGTACTTCTCCATCGAACCTCTCAATAAATGTATAGCTTCCATGGTAGACACGCTACGCATAAATCCAAATTGATTATGAGAAACCTTCGTAATACGTCTTAACCTATGTTCAATTACCCTCTCCCATAATTTAAAAGTATGACACATCAATTTAATTCTTCTATAATTTGCACACTCTTGTGCATCACCTTTATTCTTAAAAATGGGGACCAAAATGCTTTTTCTCCACTCCTCAGGCATCTTTTTAGTTTTTAAAATAATATTAAAAAGTTTAGTAAGTCAGAAACCCCGAAATCACCTAAACATTTCCACACTTCAATCGGGATATCATCAGTCCCTACGACTTTCCCACCTTGGTTTTCTTTAAAGCCTCATCAACTTCTTTTTTACTAAAGTGACGGTAAAAATGAAAAGTTTTATTATTATTAACGATATTAAGATTACTAAGGTCGATCGTACATCCAGCATCTTCATTAAAAAGTTTATCAAAATAACTCACCCACTCTATGTTGAATATCTTTTTCTAAGAAAAGACTTTTCGATTTTCATCTTTAATACACTTTACTCGAGTTAAATCTTTACTTTTCTTTCTCTTTGTTTCGCTAGTTTATACATATATTTTTCACCGTCCTCAGTATCCAATACGTTATAAAGATCATTAAAGCGAATTTTAGCGTCATGATTATTCTTTTAGGCTTCACTACGGCCGTTTTATATTTTTCTCGGTTCTCTACGCTTTAACATTTAAACCAATTTTTATAACATAACTTCTTAAATTTTATTTTTTCTTCCACATTATTATTTCACCACCAACTATTTTTATTTATAGAAACTTTTTCTTTTGATTCTCCAAGTACATCTTTAACCACTTGTTTAATAGTATTAGTTAATTTTTCTCACATAGCATTCGCGTCTTCATGGACATCCCAAATATTTAAATCTTGAATTTTACTCATAAAAATAATTTTATTTGTGTCTTTTAGGTGCCCCCATCTTACTCTACGATGTTGAATCCTAGTATTCTTAGGCATTATATTTGATCGATGCACGTAATTTATATTTCTTAATCTTTTCGTTTTATCTAAGCAATGTATATAATTGATCCTTCCTTATGTGTTTACATATCTAACATCTAAAATTTTATTCTTACATTTATAACACACTTTGGTCCTAAAACTTGTTGCATTTAAAGGTACATTTTTCTCTTAAAAAGTTAATAATATTGGTCTTTTTGATGCAATGTCAAAGATTTGAGTTGCATGCACCTAAATATGAAATTTTAGGTGTTGGATATGTAAATATATAAGAATTGTGTGGTAAGTAAATGCCCCTTAAAAAATGAGGTGTAACCATATCAGTATGTGTTTAGTTGCATTGTATATTTAATAATCAAATTATACAACTTACTTCATTAGTTAATTATGCTATATTTGGTTATATTATTTTGTTGTTTCATTAACTATTTGGGATAATTACATACATAGCACCCAAAACATTGCTATGTATAAAATATAGCAATCAAGAGATATTTGTGAACTATCAAATCCATGTGTTTACGTGTGCCACAATCAAGCCACTGAGAATTTATGATGTGCGTGACCAACGTACATCATAATTATGATGTACGTGACCAACTATGACTTACCCTGACATCTACAACACCTAACCCTGACTTACCCCCACATATAATCTCAACTCATGCAACACCTAACCCTGACATCTACAGTTTATCATAACTCGTGCAGCTCTCAACTATGACTTATGTGACATACGGACCTTTCCACAGCTCATGTGGCTTCCAAGTCCAGTCTTTATGGCCATTATGATGTACGTGGCCAACTATGACTTACGCGACTCACATCCCACACATCTTCCAACTCTGGTATCTGCGCCCTACAAAAATTATTTTAACTCCCTGCAATGACCTATATGACCAATCGATGCTCCAAAAGTAACCATCCACGACTCATATGATCAAATATTATCATACATTTCAACTGCGGCCTCTACGACAATTTGTTGTTACAACTACTATCTATAAATTCGCAGGGAACTACCATTTCTATAGCAATCAACTATGAGATTTGCAGTCTGTAAAATGTTGTTGCACATCAACTTTGCAATTCTGACTTCTTAACTCAAAAAAAAATTGAGCTCATGTACTCACCAATACATAGTGAATTATTTCAACTGAACTAGGCCTCATGATTTTTTGCCCTTTTTAAAGTTTTCCACTTAAAAAGTTGATGAATCTCCTCTTGCCACATTTTAATAACCAGAGTGTATAATGAACTTTCGAACAACTCAAATATGCTAAATAACCAGTCTATCGTCATGTACATTCTGGCACACAACAATAAGCATGTCAAATTTTGATATCATTTGACCTTTTAATTAATGATTTTCATTTTTAAACTATAGAAGTGATTGATCCGAGTTCATTTTGATGGGATTCAAATCATTTTTAGTATCATTTGATTTGTATTGTCAATCTTTTAAGTTCGATATAGCTATTAAAATAATTTTTTTTTTAGTTTTTTTCTTTCTTGTTGCCAACTAATCAAGCCACTTCAGCGCCAACTATGCCATCCAATGGCTATAAAAGGCTCTCTTTAGTGAAACCCTAAGGGGATCTGAGGTGTGTCGCCTCTATAACTTTGTTCGCGACACTTCTTTTGCTCTTAGATTCGTACTTCGCAAGATTTCTTCCATCTCCGATTGTCTAAGCTGCGAGGATCTCTCTCCAACCGTCCGATCATTCGCGAGCAAGAAACTTAAATCTGGTAAACCGAAACTCCTATATCCTTATTTGATTGCATATAATTGTTTACGATTCCTTTTAGGTTTGTAAATTTCCCTTCCTTTTATTGATGTCTAATGTGTAGATCACATGCTTAGGGTTGGATTCAATGTTTTTTTTATTTTTTTTCGGGATTCATATAAAAAACCTAGGGAAAGTTTTTGTGTTAAAATTTTTTATTCATAATCAAATGTTGTTTAGTTGATTTTGCTTGTCTTGTTTCCTTTACTGTTGTGCATAATATGTTTTTTCCCTTTTCAAGTCTCCCATAAATCCTCATTCTCCAAAAAAATATAAATCCATCCCTATGGTTTTTTGTTCGGACCTTCAACTAAGCTAACATAAATTTGATTCAATTTACTTCGTCGCCTATGGATTTTCTTCCAGAAATTTGTAATAGCCTCTTTACTTCTCTTAATTTGTATTTGGATGAATAATCACATTCATTCGTTATTTTCTAATCCTCAATAATTTTTTGACCGAAATCAAGATTCACATCTTATTGTCTTGCTGAATTCGGTATCCATGTTTTACTTGTGTTTGATGCTCAAATCTTGCTAACTGAACAGCCCGTTAAACTTGTTTAAATGTTGTTCAAATCTTACCCATATATCAATGAAATCTTGTTAAGTGATGCTTAAATCCTGCTACTAGAACAACTCATTAAATTTTATCCATGTGTTTTAATGTCAAATCCTGTGTAGTGATGCTCAAATCCTCCCATATTTCGCTTCAAAGAAACCTTCAATTTTCATTTATCCTTCTATGTAGAACTTGTATAAATCATCATTAGGTTGTGTTAGTGTTAACACATTTATAGGATTTCAGATTTGTTGAATTTTCATCCTATCTACATACTTAACACTTGACATCTAAAATACATGTGTTAAACATTAAATTATGGTGTATTTAAATTTATGGCCCTGAACATTTGTTAAATAATTTCAGGATTTTGTAATTCTGATGTATTTACATATATAACATTTCATTCTATAAAATATGTGCATTGAAATGGTCTAATACTTGTATGTTTGTATGTTTAATATGTTATTCTATTAAAAGATATATGTGGAGATTGTTTGGTTTCAACATATTTGCATACTTTGCTTAAATTTAAACTTAAGCTTGCTGGTCTTGTTTATTAACTAGTGTATTTATACACTTAAAATTAAACCTTGAGTATAAACTGATAGATTTACTACATTTTAAAGTGTTTTACCATAATAAAACTTAAATTAGGGATGTATATTTGACAATTTATATGAAACTCCATATATGTATATAAACAACACCTATACTTCAAATCGATCATACAGATTTCAAATCCCCAAGTATTTGCATATCTAATAACTAAATGCCAATCATATATTTGCTGTTTTTCTTCTAATCTATAAGTATCTATCTATCTAATATATAAATTCTTAAGTATTATATTTACAATACCTAAATTCTAAATATAGGTTTACTACTTCTCTCAAATCCTTGTATGATTTTTGATCTATTTACACTGGCATGCACTTAATTCCAATATACATGTGCAAAGATTTTCAGCTTATATATGTGTGTATGTCTATATATATATAATTTATGCAAATGCTTGCTTATTCATGCATGTGTGTCTATTTTTCTATTTTGAGATTCAAGATGGTTCACAAGTTAAAGTTGGCATCTTACAATGATATCCTGAATGCAAAAAATGCTTTGCAATTTGTTTAGGGCCATCGGTACAGTTATTCACATTTTCTGTTTTTTTTTTTAAATGAAGAAAGGTAAATTTTTAAAGGAATTTCTAATATTTTTTAATTGTTTTGAAATAAGAATTCTATTATTATTCTCTATCTTTTCAGTGACAATTTGCTATCATCATCATTATGTATTTATTGCACAACTATTTTTATACTTATCTTCATTGCTTTTGATCATGTTATTGTAATTTATTTTCTAATGTGATGTTTCATTAAGTATTTTTTGTGGATGAAATTTTATACATGAAGTATTTGCATTTAATTTTTATGTATTTACAGAGCTGACTTGAAAACTGCAGAAGATGGATTCTCAGGTGAAGCTGGCTGTTGTTGTGAAGGTGATGGGGAGAACTGGTTCTAGAGGTCAGGTGACCCAAGTCCGGGTCAAATTTATGGATGATCCAAACCGATTAATCATGCGAAATGTGAAGGGTCCAGTCCGGGAAGGAGACATCCTTACCCTTCTTGAATCTGAAAGAGAAGCTCGGAGGCTTCGTTGAATTATATTATCATTGCATGTTTCTGGTCACTATTTGCTCTCTACTTTTTGTTTGCTCTGAACTACTTTATATGCATCTTTTGTTGTAGAACTGTTACAGCATGTTTCTGCTCGCAATTTGGTCTCTACTTTTTGTTTACTCTGAACTATTTTGGGTGCATCTTCTTATGTAGAACTGTTATTTCAGTTTAATTGTGTATCGGTAAAACTTGAGGTATTTTTTTCTCACTTTTTAACTCTTTTCTTTCAATTTTAGGAGTGTTTTCCTCGGCGCTCTATAATTGAAATATGAAGTTTATTTTAAATAGTTGGGAGAAAGTTCTTGAATGCTTCAGCGGGGCGTGCCAAAAACTGAATTTTTTATAGGGGTATTTATATACATAATCATATAATTATCTATTTATTATCCATATAATTATATCACTTTTTCTCTTTATTGCTGCACTGTCTGTGATTGTAACGATTTCTATGTAAGTTTTGCAACTGGAAATTGTACCGTTTGGATGTTTGTATGGTTGAAAATGTGAGCTTCAAAATTGAAGTTTTTGATACAGGAGAAAATGTCTATTCACCAGCTTATCATCTCCTTTGTTTTTTCTTAATTATTGCTACTATTTCCAAAATTATGGGGCACCCTCAGAAGCTCACGTGCTATGTTATAATGGTGAACATGGAATGGTTTCAAGTAAATATTTGAAAATTTTTACCAAAGTATACTACGGAGATGTTATGCAATTTCCCTTTGTTGTCTATACAATTTGTAACAAAAAAAGATGTCATAATTTTAAATTTTGTTAAATTTATGATTAAACGCATCTTTTAACTATTAAATGCGTACAAGCAATGCATCCATCATGTTCGAAGAATTTTACTCTTCTTTTTTGGGTTAATGAAACAATGGAAGTTATAGTTGGGTGTTTTTTAATATATCATGATTTAAAAGGAGGTACTCTCATCTATAGAATAGCTAATAAATAAGAAATCTGTATGATGTGTTCTCAACAAATTTGTTATTTGACATGAATTCTGATGTATGTCATGAATGTCGTGATAATCTTTTCTATCAAGAACTATTAAAATTTTAATTAAAAATTATCTTGAACCCCAATTTCTGCACTTATACATGCAAATTGATCAGCTTGATGAGACGTGTATAATGATATGAAAATTGGTCGAATCCAAACCAAATCAAGCCATTAAATCATATTTGAAAACTTTCAGTACATGATTGGAAGGTCAAACAAATTCTAAATTATCAAAGTTTTTAGTCAAATTAAATATCTTGGCAAAACAAATTCAACGAGCCTAAAATTGCTCAATTTTGACATCACTAAAAAACTCAAATGATCACTAAATGGCGTCTGATCGAGGAAATATCTTAAGGTTGTCAGATGGAGCAGTCCGATTTTTTTTTTTTTATTTATTTTTTATAGAGAGACCTCTCTCAGACTTCATAACCCCACTTAAGACAGACCTAGACCTGGAACTGTAAGATGATCGGACCTTGGAGAAGGCGCTGAAACTCAATAATGTTTCTGTACCGAAAATCTGACGAATTTCTCCAGCTCTTACATCCACTGACCGCCGTCAACCGCCACCTGCTTACTAGAGTCTACTACCATCAAGTGCCCTCTCCCATCGACCACGATCATGCGCTACATGCTCATTATAGTGAAGTCCCTTATGGAGTCACAACCAACTTTGCGAAATTCCAGTGTATATTGCAAAAACAAAATGAAGCACTCGGTGGGGCAATACGTCATTCAATATATCGTGCAACAATATATCTCAAAGAATGTGTAACAAAACATCACAAATACTCTGCAACAACATATCCCAAAGACGGTGCATGCAACAACACCACAAATATGGTGCAGTGACATAGCCCGATGATGGTGTAACAACACCCTACAAAAGGTGCAACCACACACCTCCAAGACTGTGTAACAATACAACCCAAAAATTATGACTTTCTCTGTACACTTAAAGCGATCTTCTTACAGCCCACCACTAAAACTATGTGATTAACTATGAACCTACGTGGTCCACAATTGGTATAGCTTCTGAATCTTACATTTTAGCCTACGAAAGTCATCACAGCTCACTACTACAACCTATGTGACAAACTATAAGCTATGTAGCTCACAGATTGTGTAGCTTCGAACTTTGGCCTCTGCAGCCTGTGAACGTCATCGCAGCTCAACACCACGGCCTATGTTGCCAACTACAACAAGTATGGCTCGCAACTCCTGCAGCTCCCGACTTCTACTCCCGACTTCTACTCTTGCGATCTACAAACATAATCACAACTCACTACTACGACTTATATGATAAACTACGACTTGCATGGCTCACAGATTGTGTAACCCCTGCGGCCTATGTAAGACATTGTTGTTTACCACTACATCTTATGTAAACAACTACTATCTATGTGTTCTTTGCTTGTATTTTGTCCGACGTCGACATGTGTAGCCTATGGACATCACCACAACTCACCAATACAACCTACTTTTGACCTCATGTTTGGTGAGGTCTAATTCCTCTTTTAGAGCCTAGGATCTAGTTCTAGGGTTTTCCTATTGACTATCTTAGAAAACTAGTGATGAGATCCACCCCCACTTAAAAGTTCAAGCCACTTCCTGACTCTTTTGTGAAACCTCATATGGGTGGTCTAAAGCCCTCAACACTTGGTTGAGTTGCTTAAGACCAACATGTTGAAGCTAAAAAAAGTTCTCATATGTTCA
Organism: Papilionanthe hookeriana x Papilionanthe teres; assembly: GCA_022702705.1. Classification (NCBI taxonomy): domain Eukaryota; kingdom Viridiplantae; phylum Streptophyta; class Magnoliopsida; order Asparagales; family Orchidaceae; genus Papilionanthe; species Papilionanthe hookeriana x Papilionanthe teres. The sequence continues at coordinate 139,898,433 of CM040429.1, read as the reverse complement.
TGAGGCTTTAGGAAGACCCTAGGTAGCTTGGCAATTCACACCCCCATACCTCGCCTTACACATCACTAGGCACCACCAGATTCACCATACACCCGATACACATTCACATCACCACATGACACCTCATACTCCATCGCTACCCTCACATCTCATACAAAACCATACACCATTCCCAAAATCCCCAAAAGTACCCAATATCACCATTCAAAATTCCACCAAAATCTACCAAAAATTTCTAGAAATTACCAAATTTAAGGTTTTTGGGCTTAAACTAATTGGGTTGGGTTTAGCCAAATATTTTTTAGGCCTCAAGGGAATTTAATAACCCTCCTAATTAATTAATTAGATGAATTATAAGGATTGACCACATGGTGTCAATTGGGTTCTCCATATGGTGTGAGGTCGTGACCATGTTAGGTGGAGTTCAATTGGATTGGAATGTGACCAATTGATCATGATTTGACCAAAATTCGGGTAGACTCAATTGGTTTTGACCAACCATGGTGTCACCAAAATTTTGGGCAAAAAATAGTGTGATAGAGTTTAAAGTTATTTTTAGGGTTTATTGGGGTTTGGGAGGCCTTTAGTGAGGCTAAGAGTCAATTTTGGCAGACCCTTCTCCCAAAGGGAATTTCATGGCCAAAGTGTCCCCTAGGGTCTATAGGAAGGCTCCTAGGGTTTTGGATTTATTTGGGTGACCCAGGGATGTCTTGCCCAGGGAGGTCAATTTGGGTCTTCCACCAGGTCAATACCTTAAGCCAGCTCAACCAAGAGTTGAGGGCTCGCCTTAATGACGCCCAAGAAAGCACAACCCTGGTCTAAGGGTCATGTGCAAGTGAGTGGGTGAGTCCTCACAAAAGTGTGGTCAACACATTTACTTTTAATTTTTGCTATGTATATGATTATGGGCTCTCAATGTTTGATTGAGACTGGCAATTAGATAAATGGGGGTATATATATTGAAAATATTTAGAGTATAAGATTTCACACTGATGCGACTTTTTTATATGCAAGAATTTATGAACAATAGATATATAATAATTTTTATAAAATCATAATGTTCCAACGCAAGTATACGTATCGTATCAAGTAATACAGGGCTATAATGGAGTGTCGTTTATCGATCCCACAGGGAAGCGAGGTAAGAGGTTCTTAGTCAAATTCTAGTATACTACTAACAGCCTTAGTTTGGAAGGGTGATATAAGTGATTTTTCTAACAACTACTCCTAAATGCAGATGATTATATGTAAGAATAATAACTACTCACTAATGCAAATATTAATAATAAAGATAACTTTTTTTGGGGAAATTGGTTAGTGAATTTTGAGATAATAAAAACTACTATTCTCATGTAACTAATTGGATAATGTATAGGAATGAGATGCATTAAATATTGTATATGCTAAATATGAGCAATACTCTCTTCCGAGTACCCCCTCTTCAGAGTGCTATAAAGAACATTGAAAAATCCTAGGCATAGTCCCTAAATCCAAAGTTAGACTGGGAGGATATTGACTGCCATTTCAAAGCTCCCACTTACCTTCACCTGAAATCTAAACCCTAGACATAAAAAATTTCCACTTACAGAGTGAAATTTAGTGGCAATTAGTTTCTTCTAGAAATATTGTCTATGTGTTGACATCGATCACAGGTTTTAACAAAATTGTTAACATCCCTGAATAATGTAGGCCAATAAAATCCAGATTGTAAAATTTTGAAGGCAGTTTTATCAATTCCAAAATGTCCACCAAATTCAGAGTTGTGGCATTTTTGAATAATCTCATAAGTTTCTTCATAAGGAACACATCTTCGTATAATAGAATTCTTACATTGTTTAAAAAGATTGGGATTATCCCAAAAATAAAATTTAACATCATGTAAGAAGTTCTTTTTCTGATACTGATCTAATCAATACGGCATAATGTTACTAGCTAAATAATTAACTAGATCAGCATACCAAGGGATTAATCTAGCAGAAACAGGATAAAGTTGTTCATCAGGAAAATATTCATTTATTTCATCCTTATCATTCATTTCATTATTTTCAATTCTAGATAAATGATCCGCAATTTGATTATTAGGCCCTTTTCTATCGACTACTTGGAAGTCAAATTCTTGCAATAGAAGAATCCATCTAATCAATCTTGGTTTAGCTCCTTTTTAGTCATAAGATATTTAATAGTAGAGTAATCTGTATGCACTATACATTTATTTCCAAGTAAATATGATCGAAATTTGTCAAAAGCATATACTATAGCCAATAGCTCTTTCTCAGTAGTAGTATAATTAATTTGAGCTTCATTAAGAGTTTTACTAGCATAATATATAACTTTAAACATCTTATCATACCGTTGTCCTAAAGCAGCCCCAATAGCATAATCACTTGCATCACACATTAATTCAAATGGTTTTTCCCAATTAGGTGCAATAATGATAGTTGCAGTAATTAGTTTCTCTTTTAACAAATTAAATTCTTCTAGGTAAATTTCATCAAATTCGAATTTAATATCTTTTCTAAAAGATGGCATACATGTTTTGTAATCTTGGACAAATCTTTAATATATCTCCTATAAAATCTAGCATGTCCAAGAAAACTTCTTATACCAGTAACAGAAGTTGGGGGTTGTAATCCAGCAATAACTTGAATTTTTTCTTGATCAACTTCCATACCATTTTAGAAACCTTATGACCAAAGACAATTCCTTTTGTGACCATAAATTGACACTTCTCCCAGTTCAGAACTAAATTTGTTTCTTGACAACGTTTCAATACTTTTGATAAATTGTATAAGCATGAATCAAAAGTAGTTCCAAATACGGAGAAATCATCCATAAAATTTTCAATTCCTTTTTCAATTAAGTCACAAAAAATAGTCATCATACACCTTTAAGAAGTAGCAGGTGCATTGCATAATCCAAAAGGCATTCTTCGGAAAGCAAAATTTCCATACGGACTTGTAAATGTAGTCTTTTCTTGAACTTCAAGAGCAATAGGTATTTGATGATATCCAGGAGATCCATCCAGAAAATAAAAATAAGAATGTCCAGCTAATCTATCCAGCATTTGATTTAAGAATGGAAGAGGAAAATGATCTTTCCTAGTGGTATCATTTAATTTTTTATAATCAATACAAATCTGCCAACAAGTAACTTATCTAGTAGGTATTAATTCATTATTCTCATTTTCAACACAGTTACTCATCCTTTCTTTGGAACATAGTGAATAGGACTTACCCAAGGACTATCTGATATTGGATATATAATACCAACATCCAACCATTTTAGCATTTTCATCTTAACAACTTCTTTCATAACTGGATTTAATCTTCTTTGAGGATCAATTCTAGGTTTACTGTCAGCTTCTAGTAATATTCTGTGCATACAAATTGAAGGACTGATTCCTTTAATATCTACTATAGTCCATCCAAAAGCTTCTTTATATTCTCTTAATACTTCAAGCAGTTTTACTTCTTGATTAGTAGTCAATTCAGAAGCTATAATAACAAGTAAAGTTAAAGAATTCCCTAAATAAGCATATTTCAAATGAGAGGGTAATTCTTTTAATTCAGGAGCTTTTTCAATAGATGGTTTGAATTCATTACTTTCATAAATATCTAATATTTCCCAATTTTCATTAATGTAATGAACTTATTCTACTTCTGTTTCTTCAGAATCGCTTTCATCAATTAAATTTTCAGGGTTTGTAAATTTTTCTTCTTTAAAATGAATCTGACATTTTTCTTGAAAATGTTGTTCAATAATGTAATCCAAAATGTCCATTCTTTAACACTTTCTTTGTTATGATACCTCATTGATTTAAGAACATTAATAGTTACTTCTTGATTATTAACTCTCATGGTTAACTCCCCTTTTTGTACATCAATCATAGCTCGTCCGGTAGCAAGAAAGGTCTTCCTAGGATAATAGAAATCTAGAATTATAAAGTCAACAGGGAAAATAAATTTATCCACCTTTACCAAAACATCTTTTATTACTCCTCTAGGTTGAGTAATAGATCGATCTGCTAATTGTAAGGTTACAGTTGTAGGAGAAATTTCTCCTAGATCCAATCTCTTATAGATGGATAAAAGCATGAGATTAATACTCGCTCCTAAATCACATAAGGCTTTTCCTTGAAATTTATCTCCTATAGCACAAGGTATTGTAAAACTTCCAGGATCTTTTAGTTTTTGTGGAAGTTTTCTCTGAATAATTGCATTGGATTCTTCACTTAGTGCTACAGTTTCAAAAGCTTCAAATTTTCTTTTTTTATTAAGAATATCTTTCATAAACTTTGCATACTTAGACATTTGTTCCAAAGCTTCAACAAATGGGATATTAATAGTAAGCTTTTTAAATACCTAAAAAAATTTAGAAATTGTTGATCCAATTTTTGCTGCTTAAGTCGTTGTGGAAATGGATGTGGAAATTTTTCATATTCATCTTGAGATGGTAGTTGTTTCTCTGTTTTAGGTAGTTGTTCTTTAGGTTATCAATTTTTACCACTTCAGTTTCTTTCTGAATCTTACTCTCTTTTCCATCTTTTAGTTCTTTTCCACTTCTAAGCAACACAACTTTAATTTGCTCGGGATCTTTTCCATTTTCTCTTGGATTTACTTCAACAGTGCTAGGTAATGTTCCTTGTGATCTACTATTTATAGCATTTGCAATTTGCCCCATTTGGTTTTCAATATTTCTTATTGCAGCATTTTAACTTTGCAATTAACTTCCCATTTGTAAAATTAATTCTTCTATCGACAATTTCTTTTCTTTAAATTGCTGATTATTAAAGACAGGAGGATAAGAAGGTCGATAATTAGAATTATTTTGATTATTCCAATTTTCAGATGTGATAGGTTGGTTATTACCCCATTGAGGATTTGCATTATTTCAATTAAAATTAGGGTGATTCTTTCAACCTGGATTATAATAGTTAGAATATGGGTTATTAGTTTTACTAGAAATAGCTTGCAATATTTCTAAAGTTTGATAATTTTGCAGTATTTCTCGAATTATCATTTAAGTGTAATAAATGAGACAAGTTATCCAATTTTTTTGATATAGCAGCCACTTGAGAAACTAAAATTCAAAAGGCTTCATTTACTTGTTGTTGACCTCATTTTTGATGAGGTCTTTTCTCTTCTCTCTCCTTAGTACTTAGGATCTAGCCTTAGGCTTTCCCTTTGACTATCTTAGAGGACTAGAAATGGAACCCACTACTTAGAAATTTAAACACATCTTAAACTCCCTGCAAACCCCATAAGTTTGATTGTAAACCCCCAAGTCACTTGGAGGGTTAAGATCAAATGTGGAGGTTTAAAGGATGAGTTCCCTATAGGACTCTTTGGCCTTAGGACTACCCTGGGTGGCCTGGTCTAGTGAGGGTTGACTTGCACACACATTACACTTTCACACACATTCCAAATCCTAAAACCATTCATACCTAGCTTGACTTCATGACTCATGTAGGTAATTCATATGGATGGACCTTAACCCCTAGACTCTTGGCTAAGAGGGTTAGGAACAACATAGTGAATGCCTCAAATGAGTCCTCTCATGGCTCTTATGGGTTTGATATGGCTTCATGGCTCAACCAAAGTGATTCCATTCTACTCAAACTTAATCAATCTTTATTTTTTCAAAATTTCAAATTTTGACCCCCGAAGCCCTACACCCGCCAAGCCTACCAAATGTCATTGAAACTACCCAAAATTTGCAAAATTGCCTAAATTACCCAAAATTCCTCAAAACCAATCCTAAACATTTCCCACCATTCAAATTAATCATCCATAGCCAAATATACCAAAATTTCCAAAAATACCCCCCAATACCCTCCAAATACCCAAAATGCCCTTCTTAGCCAAAAATTCCATAAATTCAGAAAATTCCTAGAAAATTCCAAAAAATCCCAAATATTCTTAATTTTATTTTGTTCAACTACAGCATAGACCAATTTTGTCAATTTAACCCACTTTTACCAAAACCCCCAATTTGACCCATTCTTAACCCAAGTGGACCCAATGTCAAATCAAATCAACCCAATTAACCTCAATGTTGGTCCAATCCAATTCTAAACTACATTTCAATATCCCCAATGTCAATCTAGACCAAATCCAAGCTTTGATTGACATTTGGATCCAACTCCAATTTGAAGCCTAAGGCCCAATTTTGGCCCATGACCTAAACCTAGCCCAAACCAACCCAATTCAACTTCAATTAGCCCCAAATCTTTTCCCAAACCTTCCTGATATCCCACAAACAAAACACTAACAAGATTTACCCCAAATTTGAACCTAAACTCCACCCAAACCTAACCCAAAACCAAAATCCCCATTTTTTGCCTAAACCCAAACGTAACCCAAATGGGCCCAAATCCCAAAATCAAAGCCCAACCAAAGTTGAAAACTCTTTGTAGCACCCTCATAAACATTTCTCAACATTAATTTTACATCAAATCCAACACTAGCCCAACCTTAGCCCAAGTTAGCCCAATTTGACCCACTTTGGCCCATTTACCAAAAAATCCCAAATTAAACCCCATTCAACTCCAAATTATTTCAAACCTATCCTAGATCACTCATGATACATCCCTAAACTAAACCCAACATTTTTTTGGCCCAATCTTTTACAATACTTCCATTTACCAATTTGTTTTCAAACCTAAAAGCCCACCTCCTTAAACCTTTCTAAAGGCCCGTCTAAAATAAATCCAAAAGCCCAAAATCTAACCTAAAGCCCACATGAAATTTCTCCTCATCACCCCCTTTGATTTAAATCACTCCCTAAGTTTCAAATTCATCATTAAACTTTTCTAAAATAAGCCATGTGCCAAATTACCCCTAAATATCCTAAATCCTTAAAACCCACTTTGATGAAACCAAGCCAAGCCATTCCTAAGCCATATGGAGCCATGGAGCCATGCATAAGCCATATGCAAGCCTTGAGAGCCCCTTTCCACCTCACCAAGCCATTAATGACAAGAGGAGGGGTCCCTTTCTTAAGCCTTCCTTAAGCACTTTTAACCCCATTCATTCTACACACTAAACCAAGTTTAGCCACCTCACCATGGATGGAGACCACACCATTTTCTCTTGGCTGACCCAAGTGATTCTTTTCAGCCCAAAACCAGGCCTTGGGTGGTGAACCTGGCCCAAAACCATGGGTTAACCCATTTGGACCCAAAATACCCTTCCCCCTATTCCATTTCAATTCATCTCCTTTACACATGTCCATGGCCAATTGACTGCACTAAACCCCAGCCCTGACCTCCCTGACCTAGAGGGTGACCTGACCCTGGCCGGCCAGCCACCACAGCCGCCGGAAACCACCAGGCCGAGAGCACCCATGTGAGCCAATTTTTGAATTCTTCATTGTTGACTTGTCCCATGCCTAATGGCCACCATGGCTGTTCTTCTCCTCACTAGAGCAGTTGATCCAAACCACTAAACCCCCCTGGGAAGCCCTCCAGCCACCTCTATTTAAACCACACCACCTCTCGGCCAAATAATTTGCTGAACAAAATCCTACTGAAACTCTGTCAAAATTGTTCCAGACCACTCTCCACACATAGAGCACTTTATCCCCATTGGATTCCGACCAATTTCCCCAAATTCGAGCTCAATTTCCGAGTTCAAATTCAAGCCCAAAACCAGGACATCTCCCAAACCTCCACCAAATCCAAATTAAACTCACCCACACCCGCACAGGACCAAGAGAAGGAGTTCCCCGGTGAAAGCCCCTCTCCAGAGCCACCCGGTTGCTCTAGCCTCCAAGCTTTGAAATCGGCCGTGGACACTTTCATACCTAGACAATTCCTCAGAGCCAAAGACTTCATCTGGAGCTTCCTTGGGTGCAATCGAAGGTGACACAACTCTCTGATTGAAGCTACACTTCTCAGAGCAAAGGTATGGATCATTCCTTCCTCCCGAGCTTCCAGCAATTCTCCATTTCATTTCAGTTAATTTCATAGCATGTAAACCGTATAGATGTGTTCGTCTCTTCAAGACGAATCCATAGAGTATAAGAACATGAAAATCCGTTGAGAAATGAGAGAGTTCTTAGGGTTTTAGTGTGGATGGTCACGGGTGCACACCAGTCGTAGACGATAACCAGGCGCCGTCTGATCGCGCGTGTATCGGTTGAACAGCTCAGATTGCGTCGGATCAGAGGAAGAAGCGAGACAGCGGAACACGTGGCGGCTGACTCATATGGCGGCGTTAAATGGGAGCGCGCCGCGTGGTATTTCGATCCGCCGTAGGTTGACGCGGCGCTGAGTCGGATAAGTAGATAAATATGATTTTTTTTATTTATTTAAATACCCATAACTTAGAAAATCCATATCTTTGTGTAAAAAAATTATAAAAATAAACTAAAAATAACCTCTTGCTCAGTGAACAGAGGGGAACAATATGGAAAAAGAATTGGGTTAATTTGATGAGTATTTTATTTTTAATTAATTATTTACTGTTTTGAGTATTTTGATTCTCCACTTGCATACACAATTCACCATGGCATGAAACCATAAGGCTTTTGAAGCCTCTGATCTTGGGAACATTCCCTGAATTTTTCCAGGTCAGAGGCTATCTCTATGACAAGTTATTTATTTTTCAAGTTTATGTCACTGTTTTGGTATTTTAATTCCAATAATTAGCATATTGCTCAATAAATTCTAGAAAAATTTGAGGAAGTTTTTTAGGACCAGAGGACCCTAGGATAATTATGGTTAGGCTTAATTCATTAAGAATAACCCTAATTAGCCTAAATACCTAAAACTGAACTTTAATTAATTAGGGTTAACCACACATTAAAATAACTTGAAATTAATTCTCCATTGATCTTTAGGATACAGAGAACCTTGAATAAAAATATGAAGTCAATTGGAAATGATTAGCCCCACTAAATGAATTAATTAAACCACATGATCAAAATTAAACTTTAAAAATTCATAACTCCAAAAATACATTTCAAAAATTCACCAAATTGTTTTTGTAGGCTCTCTGGTATCAGAGGAGTCTATAAAAATTAAAATTGGAATTTTCTAAAATTTTTCATTTTTAATGTTATTTTTTATATTTAAATAATTAAAAATAATAAAAATCACAAAAATAATAAAAATCATAAAAATGTCACATTTTGACTCCTAATCACTTAGAAACCAACCAAATATTTTTCCTAAGTCTCTAAGTTAAGATTTTGAATTTTAAAGGCTCAAAACAATTTTTAATATTAAAAATTATATTTTCCAACATTTTCACTAAATTAATTCCAATAAATCAAACAAAAATTAGAAAATTATAAAATTTATTTCTTTGAACTCCTTGAGGTCAGAGAGATTTAAGAAAAATATAAAATCTATTTTTCAACTTTAATTTTATTTTATAATTAATTAAGACTCCAAATTTCAAAATAATCATAATAAATAAAATATAATTTAAAAAATCACCAAAATTGGTCCAAGTGGTACTCTAGTCATTAGGAACATCCCATAATTTTCTTAAGGACAGAAACCTTACTTTGGTCATGTTGTTGAATTTTCCTTGAAATCCCTTATTTTTCACTAAAAATAATTATATAAATAAATTAAATTCAGAAAAATCACATTTTCTCCTTTAATGTCTTAATTGACATGTGAGTGAGGTGACATAAAAATTTCAAGTTCATTTGAACTCAATTTAGTGAGTTATGAAATAAATAAGCCTAAAAGGGCATAAAGGTAATTAAAGAATTTAAACCCTTTTATTAAAATTTTAGGTTTAATTAAAATGGAGGGTAAAATATTTGATTTTATCTTTCTTGGATGATTGAAACTTTGGGAAATTAAAAGGTTAGGAACCCATTAATCACTTTTAATAAACCAAAAATGAAACTTTAGTTATTTAAACAATTTAAATTTTGGAAGATTAATGAAAATTTGAATTATTAAAAATAGGGATATAACTTGAGAGGATATTAATTCTTTAATAAAAAAAATTCATAAATAAATCACTTCAATAATATTTAACTTTTAGTTAAGATTAAAATGATAATCCAAACTAAGTAAATTAAAAAATTTAAAAAAAATAACCCTTAAATTAAAGGAAAGCTCAAAATATTAAGTGGTTTAACAATTAAATTAAATTAAATTAAGTAAAAATTAAATTAAAATTAAAATTAAATTAAATTAACATTTTAACAATTAAGTTAAATTAAATTTAAAATATTGAAATTAAATTAAATTAAATTAAGTTAAATTCAATTAAATTAAATTTAAATTATATTAAATTAATATCACTCAATAATAAAGTAAAACAAATTTGAAATATTACGACAATTCATAATTAAGAATATAAAAAAAATCAAACTAATCAAGATTAACCTAAAATATCATAATTAACCTAAACCAAATCATTAAGATATATGAATAACCTAAGTGAATTTGAAACACCAAAAATTAATTTAAAATATTAAGATCACTTAAAATATAAAGATTAAAACCAAAAATAATTTGAACACTATTCCAAACTTAAAATGATTAATTAAAACCTCATAATTAAACTAAATCACTTTAAACCATTAACTCAAACTTCAAATTAAGAATGATTAAAGTTCTCAACAAACCAACTTGCCTCTAAAGAATTTAATTATTATAACTCTTAATGGAGTATTAAGTGAGATGTCACTTCATTCATCAGGTAATCAAATGCCCAAGTTCACTAAGCAAGAGACAAAGCTTAACTAAACTCCTGGATGATTAATTCACCTGTGCAACTAAATTTACTTGGACTCAAAATAATCTCGGAAGTATTGAAAAGATGTTTAGGACTCGTCCTAAGCACTTTCTCAATATGATGAGATGTTTTAGAAGAACAATTGAATTTAATTGTTCTTTGATGAAGAAAATCATCCTTAAACAAAATACAAGAACCTAGACGTCATAAGAGATGACTAGTAATAGGACTAGGACTTTGGTAGACAACCAAAACCTTTCCCTTAGCTTTACCTAGGTACTTGTTATAAATATTTAAATGCCTTAATATGTGTTTTAAGTGCAGCTTGGAATGACGGGAAGACCCTCCAGGTACGCTTTTATTTTATTGCAATTTACTTACATGCACTGCATTTTACTTTTTCTTGCGTGTTAAACAAGATTGTTGCATGAAAACTGAAACCTTTAGGATAGTCACAAAACTGAAACCCAAAACTAAATTAAAAGTCACCACAAGATAAAATTCATCGCCACAACATTCCAAAATATAAAGCAACTCAAAATTTAATCACAAACAGAACACAAAACTACAATTGCAATTAAATTAAAACATCTCGTTGGATGATCGGGAATACCTTGGATGATGTAACCTACGTGTTGCTAACGAGATTTCCCACGGTCTAAATGAAAGTGTGGAACTCATTCAGTTGAGTTTAGCAAATTCATCTGGACTAGGTGAATCCGATAAAAATAACGGTGCCGGAATGATGGAACCGTGGGATCTTAACCGGTGTTGTTATAATCAACTTTAAGATTCCTATAATAAAATACTAAAGACATTTGGACTTTAAAACTTTTCTAAACCAAAACACTTCTCTCATCTCCTGATTTTCACTTTCTAAAACTAAACCTCTGCAACAAGGAGCTTGGAGCACGGTGGGCAGCACGACCATCTTCAGCAAAACTTGTGTCTACTTCATCAAAACCTTTTCCGAGTTTTAAATAACCAAGTCATAGGATTTCGAGGTAGTTTGCCTAGTGCAACATAAATCCTCAACTTTTTGTTAGGCATTTGCATAATCATATTATGTAAATTAAGCCCTAACCGATCTTAGGAATCCGAGGTAGTTGTTTGGTACGACAAAAACCCTTACATCTTCGAGGTACGTTTGTGTGATCATATCATACAAGCATAAGTCCTAATTAATAAAATTGGCAAGATTACAACATTAAATAAACTCTCAAATTGAAGCCAAACAAATAGGATAGTTGGGAAGTTACCGAGATTTGTCTCGAATCCGTGACATCCCCTACTTCTCCTCCATTGGACTCTTAAAATAAAATGTTCCAAATTTGAGCTAATCCCTCTTGAAATTCCAAAATTCAATCCTTTGAAAATCTTAAACTTTGAAATTCTTGAGAGCAAAACCACTGATCATTATCGAGAGTTTTCTTAAATGATTCCCGTCATTTAAGATGTAATTAACTATAGGGGCTTGCCCTTATAGGGAACTTTAAGAACCTAGGTAATATAAACCCTGCTTAATTTCTTTATATTAAGTAGGGGAACTTGTCGGCTTATAAAGTTGGTTCGCAGACCAAACATATGTCACAAATCTTCTAGTTTATTTAATCGATCCCCATCATTAAGCAGTGTGTCTATCCTTCGGGATGGATACACGGTTTGTGGTGTGGTGCTCATTTATATAAACTATTTGGGATGTGAGATCGGTTTGATTTCATATCTTAAAATTTTCAAACTTAAAATTATTTTCAAAATCAAATGCTACTTTCTAAATTATATATACATACATACATATATATATATATATATATATATATATATATATATATATATATATATATATATTTAAAATTAAATTTAAAATCTAAAATTCATCGACAACTTACGTAGGCGACCCTTTTTTAAAAATTAAACACACAACCTAAAAATATGCCGACACTTGTATACTAGCCACTCTTTTAGGATTAATCCTATCAGAAGGCCATTGGAAATTATTAGTTGTCATTTCTTCAATTAAAGAATAAGCTTCATCAAATGATTTAGACATTAAAGAACCACTAGCAGCAGCATCAATAATAGATTTAAGAGAACCTATTAAACCATTATAAAATGTTTGTATAATTAACCAGTTTGGTAAAGAGTGATGTGAGCATTTCCTAAAAAGTTCTTTGAATCGTTCCTAAGCTTCATAAATAGTTTCCCCATCAAGTTGAGTAAATGAAGTTATATCATTTCTAAGTTTTGCAGTTTTCGATGGTGGAAAATATTTAGCTAAAAATTTTGGAGCCATTTCTCCCCAAGTTTTAATAGATCATGTTGTTATTGAATTTAACCAAATTTTAGCCTTATCCCTTAAAGAAAAAGGAAAAAGCCCAAGTCTAATAGCATCATCAGAAACACGATCACATTTAAAGGTGGCACAAAGTTCTAGAAAACTAACCGAGTGTAAATTAGGATCTTCAGTAGGAGACCCTCCAAACTGATTACTTTAAACCATTTGTATAATTGCAGGTTTTAATTCAAAAGAATTTGCAGCTACAATAGGTAATTGAATGCTTAAATGAATTTCATCAGCTGTAAGGTTAGCAAATTCTCTTAAAGGTCTTTGCTGCTTTTGATTTTGATTTTCAATATTTTAATTAATATTATTTTGAGGTATATTAGCCATTTCTTGCAAATTACGAAATTTATTCTCCTTTCTAATTTTTCTTATAATACGCTCTAATTCAGAATTGTAAGCTATTAATCCTTCAGTTCATGAACTTCGCATAAAAATATAAGAAAGATTTTTAATTTATATATATATATATATATATATAAATTTGCATTCTTATAATTAGTTGTAAATCCCCGGCAACGGCACCAAAAACTTGACCCGGTCGCAATTACGTATGTAAATTAGCTTATTAAATTATGGTCAAACTTGACCCCAAATCTGATTAAGCGGCTAATGTACGATAATTCAACATTAAAGATTTTATAATAAAATATAAATCGCACACTAGGGGTACTACGCAAGTATACGTATCATTTCAAGTAATATAAAATTTTCTTTTTAAAAACCCCAGATATCGATCCCATGAGGATTAATTTAGTTAAAAGAAAGAAAACTAATATTTATAATCTTTTGATTTAAAACTAATTAAAATATGCAGAATATGAAAATTAACTAGTGATAAAACAATAAACAAAGATTCTTTCACCAAACGAAATATTCCATGATTAATAAGCAGATAAAATCAGTTGAGAACTTGATAATGTGGTTTTGTGATAAATAGAAGCATATATATCCTTTACCCTTTGATCCAAGTCATAAAGAACATTAGCTAGTTTCTAAAGATTGGATTAGGATTATTAGTAAAAAGGGACGAATTTCTAGATTCTCACTACTAGGTTCCCCCCGAAAGGTTGCCTATGGTCTGGCCTACTAGTGACCCGTCACCTCTTTTGTAAAACCAAATTGATTGAATTTAGCCTGTCACACTAAAACATAATCAATTCTACGCCCATTAAAGATTATCTCTCTATTTATTTGCACCTCCCCTTTAAGAGAAATGTGATACATACAAGTTAAGAATTGCTTAGCCCACGGTCAGATCTTAAGAATTCTCCACAATTTTTAATAATACAACAGGCCAATTTGTAAAGTAAATTAAGATTAGGTACAGTATCATCACAATTTTTTTAGAAAAGAAATTAAGTTCTCAAATCTGATTTAAATCTGTTATTAATTCATTTCATATTCATAGTGAGAATGAAAAGAAGACTACTCAGAAAGAATAGAAATTACACCACAAATCATATTCATAAAACTTAAATCCAAAGCACTAAACTTAAGAAACAAGATATAAATACTTATCTGGAATGTAATCCAAGCAATCCTTTGAAGTTTCTCTGAATCCACAGACTCTAACAGGACTTTGACTCTTCAATTCACACTAAACACTCACTAAAATAAAGAATAAGACACTTAACACTCTTAATTAATTCTCCCTCACACGCTACTCACTCACTCTAACACACTTTGTACACTCCACACACACTTTGCTATAGAAATGGTCCTCTATTTATAGATCTCCAGAAATGACCAAGGGTTGCTAAGGCACCTCTTCAAAATTCATCCACATTCATTGAATGTTCTAGAATTTAACGGTAGCGCCTAGACGCCAGGATCACTGCGCAAATGGACGCATCCCTTCAAATTTAGGTCGCACCTCTTCGTTTAATAACTGCTCTCTCGTGTCTATTTTCATTACATTTGGTTTATAACATGTGGGAAAATGTCCAGAGGCTTCTAGATTGGTTTGAAAGCGTCAATAAATATCCAATAACAGTCAGAAATCTCTAAAATTAATCTGTTGTGTCTGGCACCTAGGCGCTAAATTTGGCGCCTAGGAGCCATAATCAGCTTCTTTGCTCTTTTTGGCTCATTTTTGCTTCTTTTTAACTCTTTTTCTTCATAAACTCATTTTTTATACCTGCAACCAAAACATAAGAAATACCTTTCATTAAAGCGTAATATCCTTAAAATATTAATAAAAATTTGATATAAAATTCTATGTAATTTTAAGGCGGATCAGGAGGCATTTCTAAGATAGCTTTAATCTTCTCTAGATCGATTTTGATTCCCCGATGATGGATAATGAATCCTAGAAATTTCCTAGAGGTAACACCGAAGGCACACTTTAAGGGATTCATCTTAAGATTATATTGTTGTAATCATTCAAACACGATCCTCAAATCGTACAGGTGATCTTTCTTCATTTAGCTCTTGATGACCAAGTCATCCATGTAGCATTCCACTTGGTTATGGATGAGGTCATTAAAGATCCAGGTCATCCCACGCTAGTAGGTTGCTCTGGCGTTCTTCAATCCAAACAGCATCACTGTGTAGTAGTAGATCCTAATCGGCGTTCTGAAGGCTATAAGAATTGCATCTTCTGGAGCCAGCTTGATCAGGTTGTATCCTGACGATTTACCCATGAAGGAGAAAATTTCATGTGACGAAGTGATGTCCACCATCAACTCTGGTATCAGTAGCGGGAAATCGTCCTTTGGAAATGCCTTGTTTAAGTCCCTAAAGTCGACACACACTCAAATTTATCCATTTTTCTTCTTTACCGGCACGACATTGGCTAACCATGTCGGATATTACTCTTCTCGAACAAAATTAGTGTCTATTAATTTCTTTATCTCTGTTGTAACTTGTAATTCTATGTCGAGACGCATCCTTCTGGGAGCTTGCTTTATTGGGGTTAGACTTTGATCCACTCCAAGCCTGTGCACTGCGACTTCTGCAGTTTTCTTGACCATCTTTATAATATTTGATGCACTGATGAAGAGATGACGGGACAACGTTGTGCTCGTCAAGCAACGGCCGACCAAGCAGAGTACTGAATAAAGTGTCTGCATCGATAACATGGAATTTTGTGGTTGTTACAAGATATCCAACTTTCATCTGCAGTGTAATAGATCCAAGTGCACTTTCTCCTTTCTGGTTGAATCCTCTTAACATCATCCTATCAATGGAGAGATCTCGAGCATCGATGTCTAAATATGCTAACATCTGTAGGCTCATTATAATGAGTAATGCTCATGGGTCTACTAGCACTTTGGAAAGTATGAATCTGCCAATATTAACAGAAATGTAGAGCGGGTGATTGTGGTCGGTACGTATCGAGTAGCAAATCTTCATCGGCGAACGTCACTCCTGACTGTTCTTTCACAGTACAAACTCCAACTGAGGATGAGCTAGCCAAGTGTGCTAAGCAAATTTATGGATCGAGGAGGGCCCTCACCAGGTTTCTCTCATCTCCTTTGACAAGATCAAAGCATCGTAGATGCTTAGTTTGGCAAGCAACTTCCTGAGATGTGCTAGTACATTGTAGTCCACTTGATTGGAGTTTCTGACCTCCTTTCGAATCTATATTCCTTCCACTGCTGTGGGTAGTCCCTCCTGAGCAACTTTCTACTTTCCCTTTTCCACGGGCATTTTTCTTGGCGGCAGTATTCTTCCACTTCTAAAATTTACTTATGTTATTTCTTCCTCTTCAGGACCCAAAGGTTCTTCTATCATTGAAACAGGTTCTTCTTGCATTGACTCTGTGTCTGAAGAGTCTAAGCTGAGCAGAATTCCTTTACATTCGAGGACTGGCTCCTTGCTCTCCGAGCTTTCGTAGCCGATATCGTCGGTGTCTTCTTCCTTGTCGACGTTCTCGTTGGAAACTATCGTGATTTGAGGATCGGTTTAGGAATCAAAATCAGATTAGATTGATCATAGTCAGTCACGTCATCAGTGGAGACAACCAGAACGTAACCAAAATTAAATTCATTAGATTCTAAAGAACTCGTGGGGGCATGAAGATAATGGTACAAAGTTAGGGGTTCGAGGAATTTCATCCCCGAATCCGACACAACAAATCTGACCGGGGTAGCCTCTATCCTACCCTTTGCACAATCATCCTTAATGCCTTTCACATTATCTTTCTTCTTCGGCTTTTGTAGTCGTGATGGTTCTCTTATTACAGTCTGCATTTTTGGCTGAGTCTGCGTCAATCTTTGGGTGGTGACTAAACTAACCTTTACGATAGTAAGAATTTATGAATTTATATTTAAATATTTATAATAATTTTGTAAAAGTCACAATTTTAAACGCAAGTATACGTATCATTTCAAGTAATACAAGGCTCTATTGGAGTCCTGGTTATCAATCCCACAGGGAAGATTAAGTGAAAATTAATTTAAGAAATATATTAGATTTTTAAATTAAAAGTAATTATTATTTTTATTTCTTTTCAAAATTCAGATTTTTAAGTTTAATTAAATTTCTACTAAATGCAAATAAGCAACAATAAAGTAAAATGTTAATGCAAGTATAAATAAAACAACTTTCTCCTTTTTCAACTAATCCAAGATTTTTTCAGAATAATTATCATTCGTTGAGAACTTGAAATTATAGTATTGCGCCAAATAGAAGCATTCCTATTCTTTGCCTTCGCTCGATAGTATAAAGAACGTTGGCTAATCTATAGATCTGTTCAGGATGTATTATTAGTAGAATGGGTTAATCTAGGCTCACACTTCAAGATGTCCAAGGGTGGCTTTGGTCGGCCCTACTAGTGACCCGTTCCCTTTCTATAAACTAAATTATTAGAATTTAGTCTGTAACTCTAAAAACTAATCAATTATACGCCCAATAAACAATATCTCCCTATTTATTTGCACTTCACCTTGAATAACCCGCTCAAGACCTTCGATTACCCAAGGATTCATGTGATATCTACTAGTTAAGAACTCATCTCCGGATAGGTCTCAGAATTCTTCAACATGTTTTAACAATTAAAATGGCCAGTTTAAAAAGTAAATTAAGATCATGTATTAATATCATCACAATTTTTATAAAATTTAAGTTTAGTTCTCTAACGAAATTAAATTATCTTATTATCTCTTCATAGTTGAAAGGAGAAAGAAAACTAACTACTCAGAACACATTGAATTCACACAACAAAACATATTTATAAAACTTTGAACCAAGTTACAAATACTTATCTGAATGTTCCTTCAAGTGATCCGCTGACTCCTACTGACTCCAATGCAATGTACAAGACTTCAACAGCAACAACACTTGCAAACTCACACTTACTACTCAAGGAATTGAGCCGTAACACTCAAAATAACTAAAATAAACTCACTAAATACTTAAGAAGAAAATATGGTGGCTCTCTAAATCTATCTCCGGATGTTAGAGATCTAGGGCGACACGTTTCTCTATAGAATTGACTCTTATTTATAGAGCTTCGAAAATGACCAGGGGTTCCTTAAGGCACCTCTTCAAAATTCTTCCAAACACAATGTATCTTCTAGAAAGTAACTGTGACCAAGTCTTCGCACCTCTTCACTTTGGATCGCACCTCTTCGCGATTAAAACTGTTTCCCCGTGTCCAGATGCATTGTATCACATGTCCTATGTATTAGGAGTAACTTTCAGTCTTCTAGAAGGTCTGATAACTGCTTAACACCGTCAAAATAACTGCCCAAAGTTGTAAAAAATTCTTCACTGTTTCAGTATCGAACTGGCGCTTAGGCGCCGGATTCTGGCGCCTAAGCGCCAAACCTATAATTTCGGCAACTTTGCTTTTAACCTCTATTTTTGCTCATTTTTGCTCTTTTTTTCTTCTTGAACTCTTTTTTTATCACCTACATCCAACAACATAAAAATATCTTTCATTAAATTATAATATCCTTATAAATTGAACCATAAATAAGGGATAAAAATAGGTATTTTTAAAGTGGATCAAATTCCCCCAAACTTAAACGTTACTTGTCCTAAAGTAACCCTTTTAATTACATAAAATATATAACATTTGGAATGAAGTTTAAATATTTAAGATTCCTTATAATTTTTGGTTTTATAAATACTTTAGCAAATCATTAACCAAATTTCACTAATTAAATTTAATTTTAAGAATTTAAAGAATATTTAACTACCAAATCATAAGACTTTCAATTTTTTTCATTTATTTCAAGAATAATTGTAATTTATCATATTAAGGTCACATAGAATATTTACAAGAAAAAGACTTTCATGAAAATTTTTCTAATAAAAATATTTGTACATAAAAATTAAGTTAAAAATGTAATTAGTTTTCTTCCCATAAGATAATTCAAGTGAAGCCAGTTTTTGATTAGGCATCTCCTCAAGCTTCTCCTCACATTTTTTTTTTGCTCTTTTCTTCTTTTTTTTATTTTTTTCTTTTTTTTTCCTTTTTTTTTAAAGGATATTTTTCAATCCTTCATTTTTTTTTTAATTTGTGAGGATTACTATATCTGGATAGCCTGTTAATGATTTTGAACTTCACTATCCTTGACTTATATAAAAAACTTATACATTTTCACTTAATAAATATGACATTTTTAATAAGTATTTTTCAAAAATTATTTCAATCTTTTCTTTTTCAAGTAATAATCTTGATTCCTTAGTATTTCAAAAATATAATTCTCTTTACTATAAATAGAAAAAAAATTTAATCTTATTATTCTTTACGTTAAATATTTATATTCTTAAAATCAATAAAAATTATTGGAATTTTAATTAAGTCTACTAAATTATTTATAAATTCAAAAAATTAAGTAATCTTAAATAGATTTTTCATTCCTTATGTTATGTTAATATATTTTTTAAAGAAAATATTAGTACATTGAGAACAAGTAATATTTAATTTTGAAAATATTTTCCCTTCCCCCCAAACTTCAGCTTAATTATAAAAATGAATCATAAAATTTTCTAAAGCTTGAGAGAAAGAATAAAAGAGGAATTTTATCTAGGTACAATGATGATGTAGGGCCCGTTTGGTTCAGCTTTTAGGTGCTGTGGCGCTTTAACGCACCGCGAATTTGCGGTAAAGCGAGGGGGGTGGGAGAGACGATTAGATTCGCTGCTGATTGCCACGAAGCCGCGTGAAAGCGGATCGCGGGATAAACCCCGCAGCCCCGACTTTCACTCGGCTTTGAGGGGATTTTTTCCTGTCGTTGCCCTCGCTTTGTTGCACTCCCCGAACTCCTTCTCTGTCCTAGACCTTCTAGCAAATCGACTGTTTTTCTTCTTCCTCGACCGAGAAACGATCAAATCCAAGGTAACCTACCTTTGATCTAACTACCATTCTCTCTCGAGGCCCTGTCCCCCTCTCCTTCGATCGAATCCAAGGTTGGATCTATTTTTTCATTGAAGTTAAAGGCAAAATGTTATGGTTTCTCTTCCTCTTCTCCATCTCTTCATCTTTCTTCTCGATATACTGAGCTCTTCCTCATCTCCTTCTCTTCCCCCTTCTCCTGTCCCGATCTACATATGGTTCTATTTGGCTTTTCTGTGGGAAAGACTGTTATGCAATGTAGGTTTAAAGTTTTTCATATCCGAAAATAGTTCTATATGTACATAAAATTGTTTTATGTGTCTCTAAACTATTGAGGTCCTTGGCTCTTCCTCTTCTCCCCTTTTCTCCTTTCTTTCTCCTGTCCCGATCTACATACGTGTTTGTGTTTAGCTTTCCTGTGGTAAAGATTGTTATGCAATGTAGGTGTTAGATGAAGATTTGATTGGCATATTACGAACAAGACTTATGCTTTCTTTTTAGATATTTGATGTTTAGGATTGAATATGAACAACATTGTTGTTTTGGAGAGCATATCCTATCTCATATTGAATTATTGGATGGGGATTGCACAAATGGTTCTGTGTAGAGGAATTGTTTGTGCTTTTATATGCTATGGCTGGCTATTGATGGAGTGTCTTTAGTAGAGTGTCTTTAGTTCTATATGTCCATTGTTTGTGCTTTTACTCTATTGTTTAGGATTGTTTGTTCATATTACAAACTATTGCCATGTACCTTCTCGAGAGCATTATCCTGTCTCGATCTACATATGGTTCTGTTTTACTTATGCTTTTATATGGTAGAAGAATTGATGGAGTGTCTTTAATAGAGTGTCTTTAGTAGATTTGCAAATTGCGAAAAGCAAATGAGATTTGCTAAATAATTTTCATGCTTTTATATGGTTGTCAGTCTCTTCTAGTACCGTTTATATGGTTTCTAGAGTGTCTTTAGTAGAGGAATTGTTTGTATTTACCTGTTAGAAGTAAATACATAGACATGTTTCTTTGTTGCTGTAATTTTGGATAAAACTTATTTGCTGAGTAGTGTAATACCCATTAGAAGTATAATATGTTATGTATACCTAGTGAGTAGTGTAATACCCATTAGAACTGTTTAAATTTTGCTTTCTTTTTAGTAGAGTATTTTTTGTCATGGAGATATTAGAAGGCTTTATAATTTTATGTCGTGCTGAGCATATCCTATCATATAACAGTTTTGACAAATTCACACTTTTTCTATGCTATGGCTGGCTATTGATATAAGAGTAATTGAATTGCTCATATTAAATTATTGGATGGGGATTACACAAATGATCAAAATGGGAAGCTATAAAGACTATGGGACCGAATTGATAACCGGGAATTGATATTATTACTACTTTTTACGAGCATTTCTAGCAGATTATAAAAAATGAAGTTTTATATGCCATTCATGATTTTTTTAGTTCCTATCACATGCCTGCTATAATTTTAATTGAAAGGACTATAGAGTTTTTCAGCAGGACTATATTTGTTTGTTTATCTGTGGAGTTTTTGCCTTTTTATTTTTTGTCATGGAGATATTAGAAGGCTTTATAATTTTCTGTTATGGAGAGCATATGAACAACAAATGCATCTTTTTGGAATATGAACAACCAATGCTCGGGTTTTGCAATATGTTTAATATGCTCCTCATGGAATGAAAAAAACATTCTTTATGCTTCAGTTGTGGGAGTTCTAGCGGCTGCAAGAGCAATTGGAAGGATTGCAGTTTGGAAATAATTGCTGTTTTGGAGTAACTGTTGGCGGTTTGGGCAGTCTGTGCGGATTTTTTGTTAAAATATGGTTTGGCTGTTTAGAATTCAGTTCATTAAACTTTGGTATTCATGTAACCTTGAAGCTATGTAAATGTTCAATAATTTCATAAATGAAGATATATTACTCCTTTCTCGTGGACGTAGGTCAATCTGATCGAACCACGTAAATTGATGTGCTCCCTTGTGTTTATATAGCATCTTTGGTTTATTGCTTGCAATCTTAATGTATCTATTCCTTCATTTTAATAGACATTTTAGCATATGTTATGTCAATTCTTTTTTAATGTAAATGTTTCTCCTATTCATAGTATGGCTAATAAAAACAAAGAAGTTGCTACTCCTGCACTTTGGGAGAAGGATATTAAAATAATATTCTGCGATCTATGCATAACTGAAGTCGAAAAGGGGAATAGGCCAAATTCTTTTTTCAACAAAGAAGGTTGGCAAAACATTGTTACAAAGTTTAGGAATGTCATAGGCAGAGAGTATAAGAGGCTCCAGTTAAAAAATAAATGAGACCAACTCAAGAAAGAGTGGAAACTTTGGAAGGATTTAAAAAAAGGATCGACTGGCTTGGGATGGGATCCGGTGAAGCGTACTATTGCTGCTTCAGAAGCATGGTGGGGAGAAAGGCTTGCGGTAAGATATTATTGAATTAATTTTTGTAATGTTAAGCAGTTTTCTTTCATATTTTCTAATAACATTTCATTCTCTTTTACAGATTTTTCCTGCGGCAAAGAAGTTCAGATTGGTTGGGATAGAACCGGAATTGGAGGACAAGTTAGAAAGGATGTTTGGTGGGGTGGTAGCTACAAGGAAATATTCAGCTGCCCCTAGCCAAACAATTTTTGAAACAACCCCTGAAAATGTGGTCGTGGAATTATCAAACGATTCAGCAGAATTCCGCATGTACGAGCAACCTGAAATTCAGTCAACAAACCGTACAAAGCGCCCCCGAAACGAAAGCAAGAGAAAGAGTGGACCTGCATCTATGAGGGATCAGCTCTCATACCTAGTGGACTTATCTAATGATGCCCCGCACAGAGTTTAAAGAACCGACGTCCATGAGGTCATTAGACTTCTTGAAGACGACCCGGACTTTACAGGGGATCGTGATCTTTTCTACTTTGCTGTTAACCTCTTCCGTGATTTCCTCCATCGAGACTTCTTTACTGCACTGAGCAAAGGGCGACGACTAGAATATGTTTGCTATTATTATAACCGTCACAACTTGTGAAGAGGACCGCCTATTTGAGTTCAAAAACATACGCTATTATTATAACCATTGTTTTTTGTAATTTTATCTAGAACTGATTAAATTTATTCCAACTATGAGTATTACTGCCAGTGATGTAGTTATTTGGACAAGTTATATTTGATTTAACTAATGTTTAAGTTATTTCTTTTCTAAATATAGTCCATCTATGTGCTTGTTTTAGTCCATCTATGATTTCTATAGACCTTAACTTGGTTTAATTAAAAGGTACAGTTTATATCGTCATGGACCCGGAGGAAGTCCGACGCCGAAGGCGAAATGCAGCGGTAAATATACTAGTGCAATACTATAATACGTACGTCGATCGTGAGCCCTGTTACACATCATCTCAGATTGGGGACAAATGGATGAGAGAAATGATTTCAGGACACCCAACGAGATTTCGAAACATCTTCCGCATGTCCCATGATGTTTTCAGTGATCTTTTATTAGATCTAACAACATCTCATGGACTTCACGGGTCTTCTAGGACAACAGACCGTGAAGTATTGGGCATAACACTTTACATACTATCACAGAACGAGTCAATGCAGGGAGCCATGAAACGCTTCCAACACTCGTCCGAAACAATAAACAGATATTTTTTAGTTGGTTTGAGTTCTCTTGTCAGTCTAGCACAAGCCATAATAAAACCAATCGATCCAACTTTCTTAAGGACGCCACTAGAGATTCGCAACGATGACTGATATATGTCATATTTCAAGGTACACCTCTATACTCCAACTACATATTAAGGGATTGCATATTAAAATGATTTGTCTTGTTTCTAAAGGGTTGCATCGGCGCAATCAATGGAACACACGTTCATGCTGTAGTGCCAGATAACGAGAAAGTTACATTTATCGGTCGTTCTGGGACTATAACTCAAAATATCATGGCGGTTTGTGATTTCAACATGTGTTTTACATTTGCATTGGCTGGATGGGAGGGCAGCGCACATGATAGTAGAGTTTTTAAATTTGCAACGAGAAATCCGGAGTATAATTTTCCTCACCCACCGCATGGTAAGTTCCTTCGTAATATAAAAAGTAGATATTTTCTTTGTATGCTTAGCTAAGTTTCCTAATATTTTAGGAAAGTATTATTTGGTGGATGCTGGCTACCCAATGCAGAGGGGGTACCTTAAACCCTATCCTGACACAAGGTATCATATTTCAGATTTCGAGAGAGCCAGTTATCGTACAAGAACTAGAAAAGAGGTGTTTAATAAAAGACATTCATCCTTGCGAGGCGCAATTGAGAGGACATTTGGAGTTTGGAAGAAGAAATGGATCATACTTCGAGATATGCCACCTTATCCGTTTCCGAAATAGGTGCATATAGTGTTAGCCACTATGGCCCTACATAACTATATTAGGCGGCATCCAACTCGAGCTGATGTTGATTTCGAGCGTGTCGAGGTCAATGACGAGGAAGTTCCAGTCGAAGGTTATGAATACCGCATTAGCCAATCTCTATCATGGGAGGAGAACGACAATGCCTCAACTTGCACGAAAGATGGGGAGGGTGCGAATGAAATGACAGCCCTTCGAGAGGAGATTACCAGCTCATTAGTTGGAGAGTGATTCTTCATTTCATATTTTATGTAAACTCAATTTCATTTAATATAATGTTTATTTCAAAAGAATATTTCAATTTTTACGAGCTATTTTTTCATTAACTAATCTGATTTCTAATTATGTTTTATGTTGCATTGCATTTCAGGATATTATGAGTTCAAGGATGTCTGCTACCTCCCGACGAGTGGTTTGTCATTGTGGACTGCAAACCACTATTTTGACCACACGGAAACCACATAGCAATGAGAGACAATTTTATAGCTGCCCCGAAAACATTCAGGATCAGTGCAAATTTTTCCGATGGGCGGACAGTCTTGTTGATTTTGAGGATCATGGTAATAGAGATTTGCGAGCTCTAGTAGAGGAAGGGCAGACACATGATATACAACGTGTCATTTTCAGAAATAACATTATTATTATGTTGCTCGTCGTGGTCATAGTTTTACAGTTTTTTTCACTTTACTTCTCTTAGCTAGTGGTTAAAATCTATTTATGTAATCTGGGATATTTTGGATGAACGAAACTCTATCAGCTCGTATGTGTTATGTATGAAAACATGACTTTGTATGGAATGAGGTACTTTTATATATTTTTCATTTAACGTCACTGAAATATATGTATATATATGTTTATATGTATAGATGAATTAATATTTGTATACATAGATATATAAATAACGATAATTGTTCAATTTATTTGCTTTCATAAATCTAAATATTTTATTTAGTAACAAAAATTAAATTTCAAAAATCTAATTTAAATAAATATATATACAAAATATTATAATTTCACATTTTTTTAAAAGGAATTTTAAAATTCTCTATAAAAAGAATATATAACAACAATTTAATTCATATTAATAATTAATATATAAAATTTATAAAAAATTTTATGTCTATTAATCTCATATTTACATAAATAAATCGAAAATTTAAAACAGTTTTAATAAACAGGGGTAGTTTAGTCATTTTTACATGAAAAGTCTGCCCGCAGTGAGCTTCACGCAAATTGAACTAAACGAGATGACTAACTTCCCCGTAGTTGCTTTCCAGTAGCTGATTCTGAAGGCGTAGCATTGTAATCTGGAAAGCTGAGAATCTGCAGCATAACCAAACAGACTCGTAGTAAGGAAAAACTCATTTCTACTTCTACACATGCTTTAATATGTATGTAACAGAAATGATTAAGCATATATAGAAAAGTTTGCAGAGCAGGAGTTAATTTCTACAATTTTTTCAAATATATATATTATTATTATTCTCTTTTTTTATAACATGCAAAATTACTAATTATTCAAGAATACTAAACGATAGAGGCTGAAACGTAAACAAACATTTATCATAGAAAATAAAAATTCATCCATACTTCGATCTTTAATACATAACACAATAGATGATCTAAAACAGTCTAAACATTAAAAGTCCACACAAAGTTAATTAAACAAATCAACACTAACAAATAACAATAAAATCAGACTCATCAGTACTAACATACTAGAAATAAAATACTAAAAATAGAATCAATACATCTCAGGAGGTAAATCAAACTACTAATCACTAGTTGTAGTCTCGTCGTCGTCGTCACCAAAAGAAAATTCTACATCCTTCGGATCTACATAAGGTGAGAATGTATGACAGGTAAGGAACTGAACATCATGATCACCCTTCAGGAATCTAACAAGAGACTCAGAATACTCAACATCGTAATCACTCTTCCTTTAGGTGTACTTGTTGACCTCATTTTTGATGAGGTCTTCTCTTCTTCTCTTTAGTACTTAGGATCTAGCCTTAGGCTTTTCCTTTGACTATCCTAGAGGATTAGAATTGGGACCCACCACTTAGAAATTCAAACCACTTCTTAACTCCTCGCAAACTCCACAAACTTGATTGTAGACCCCTAATCACCTAGAGGGTTGAAATCAAATGTGGAAGTTTAAAGGATGAGTTCCTATAGGACTCTTTGGCCTTAGGACTACCCTGGGTGGCCTGGTCTGGTGAAGGGCTGACTTACACATACACTACACTACACTTTCACACACCTCCTAAAACCACACCCATACCCAACTTGATCTCCTGACTCATAAAGGTGATTCACATGGATGGTCCTTAACCCCTAAGCCCTCAGCTAAGAGGGTTAGGAACAACATAGTGGATGCCTCAAATGAGTCCCTTCATGGCTCATGTGGGCTTGATATGGCTTCATGGCTCAACCAAAATGATTTCATTTCACTTACATTCACCCAAGCTTCAATTTTCCAAATTTTCAAATTTTGACCCCCGGGAACCTACAACCGCTTAGCCTACCCAAAACCCTTGAAACCACCCAAAATTTGCAAAATCACCTAAATTACCCAAAATTCCTCAAAATCAATCCCAAACATTCCCACATAACTCAAATTGATCATCCATACCCAAAAATTCCAAAAATACCTCCCAATACCCTCCAAATACCCAAAATACCCCTCTTAGCCAAAAAATCCAAAAATTCAGAAAATTCCCAAAAAATTCAAGAAAATCCCAAATATTCCCAATTTCATTTTGTTCAACTACACCATGGGCCAATTTTGTCAATTTACCCCACTTTTGTCAAAATCCCCAATTTGACCCATTTTAACCCAAAGTGAACCCAATGTCAAACCAAACCTACCCAATTGACCCAAATTCTGGTCCAATTCAATTCTAAACTTCAATTCAACATCCCCAACACCAATCTAGACCAAATCCAAGCTCAATTTGATTGACATTTGAATCCAATTTCACTTTGGACCTTAAAGCCCAATTTGGACCCATGACCCAAACTTAGCCCAAACTCACCAAATTCAACTCCAATTAACCCCAAATCTTTTCTAAACCTTCCTTAACATTCCCACAAACAAAACACTAACATGATTTGTTCAAAATTTAGACCCAAACCCCACTCAAATTCAACCCAAAGCCAAAATCCCTTAAATGGGCCTACACCTAAACCTAGCCCATATAGGCCCAAACCCCAAAATCAAGACCCAATCAAAGTTGAAAACTCTTTAAAACAGCCCCATAAGCCATTTTTAACATTAATTTTACATCAATTTCAACCCTAGCCCAACATTGGCCCAAGTTAGCCCTATTTGACCTATGTTGGCCCATTTACCAAAGAAACCCAATTCAAACCCAAACCACCCCAAATTTGCTTTAAATCACTCATGATACACTCTTAAATCAAACCCAACATTTATTTGGCATGGCCCTTTGCAAAAATCTCCACCCAAAAGCCCATTTTGAAACTTAAAAGCCCACTTACATGAAACCTTCCTAAAGCCCATCTCCACCAAAATCCAAAGGGCCAAAATCAATCCAAAACCCATATGACAATTGCTCTACACCATATTTTCAATTAAATCAATCCCTAAGTTTCAAAACTCATCATGAAGCCATTCCAAATTAAGTCCCATACAAATTCACATCAAAATGCCAAAATTTTCTTAAACCCATTTCCATGAAATTGACTTGGCTTTTCCCCAAGCCAAAGGTGAGCCATGAAGCCACTCTTAAGCCACATGCAAGCCATGTAAATTGTTTGACATGTGACCATACCACATTGGGTAAAAGGAGGGGAGCTTTCCTTAATTCCTAAAAGTCCTTAACCTCACCCATGATACCCCTTAACCAAGATTTAATCCAAATATTCTTGGATAAGGACATCACCACCTTTCGACCGGCTAGCCTAGCCGATTTTCTCGGCCAAGGCCGACCATGGGGAGGTGAACCCAGCCCAAACAAATGGGTTGACCAAACCTAGCCAAGAATAGCCTTCCCCCATTCCATTTCAATTCAACTCCTTTACACATGTCCATGGCCAATCGACCGCACTAAGCCCTGCCACGACCTCCACGACCTTGAGGGTGACTCGACCACCGGCCGGCCGGCCACCACGGCCGCCGGAAACCACCAGGCCGAGAGCTCACATGTGAGCCCAAACTTGGAATTCTCACCGTCGAGCTGCCCCATCCCTGGTGGCCATTGTAGGCTGTTCTTCTCTTGCCAAGAGCAGCTGATCCCAAGCCCTAACTCCCCGGGAGGCCCTCCACCCTCTCCTATTTAAACACCACCCCTCTCGGCCATGAGAGGTGCCGAACCAAACCTTAAGGAAACTCGCCAAAATCATTCCGGATCACTCTCCACACATAGAGCACTTGATTCCCATCGGATTCCGACCGATTCCCTCCGATCGAGCTCGATTTTGAGTTTAAACTTCAACACAAAAACCGGGACACTTCTTCACAGCGGATCAATCTTCGAATTGATCGGTCCTACACCTTCACCGGACCAAGAGGAGAAGTTTCCCACTGAAAGCCCCATCTCCGGGCCACCCGGTTGTTCCGGACTCCAAGCTTTGTGATCGGCCGTGGTCACTTTCATAGCTAGGAAATTCACTGAGCCAAGGGACTTCATGCGGAACTTGCTTGGACCCAATCGAAGGTGACACTAACTCTCGGATCGAAGCTTCACTTCTGCGAGCAAAGGTATGGACTCACTCTTCTTCCCGAGCTTACGGAGATTCTCCATTTAATTTGAGTCGATTTAAATACATGTTTACCGTATGGATGTGTTCGTCTCCTCAAGACGAATCCATAGAGCATAAGAACACGAAAATCCGTTGAGAATCGAGTGAGAAATTAGGGCTAGAAGGTTGACGGTCACGGGTGCACACCAGTCGTAGACGATGACCATGAGCCGTCGGATCGAGCGTGTATCGAGTGGACGGTCTGGATTGAGTCGGACAGCGCGTTGGTACGTGACCCGCGGGGCCCTGGAGCGCTGAGTCGGATGGCGGCACCGAATCGGGGAGACGCCGCGTGGTCGTTCGGAGATGCCGAGGATGACGAGGCGCCGCTTGGATAAGTAGGAAATTAGGTTATTTTCTTATTTATTTAATTCCCTAAACTTCAAAAATGCATAACTTTGTGTAGGAAAGTCAGAAAAATAAAATAAAAATATCCTCTTGCTCAGTGAACAGAGGAGAATAATGTGGAAAAGAAATCATTTAATTTCATCAAGTATTTTATTTTTAATGATTTATTTACCCTCTACATTGTTTTAATTCTCCATGCATATAGGAAATTCACCATGGCATGAGACCATAGGGCTTTTGAAGTCTCTGAATTTGGGAACATTCCCTAAATTTTCCAAAGTCGGAGGCCATCCCTATGAGAAGTTATTGATTTTTCAAATTCATGTTACTGTTATGAGTATTTTAAATCCAATAATTAGCATGTTGTGAAATAAATTCTAAGAAAATTTGGTGATGTTTCTTATGACCAGAGGACCCTAGGAAAAATAGGTTTTGAATTAATCCACTTGGAATAACCCTAATTGGCTAAAACACCCAAAGGTCCTTAATTAATTAGAGCTAATCATGCATCAAATTGACTTGAAATCAATTCTCCACTGACCTTTAGGATCAGAGGAACCCACCATAAAAGTTTGAAGTCAATTGGGTTTGGTTAGCCCTATCAAATGGGTTGATTAAGCCATTTAGCTAATTTAAACTTTAAAAATTCATAACTTTCAAAATGCTTTTCAAAAATTCACCAAATTGGTTTTGGAGCCTCTCTGATATTAGGGGAATTTAAGAAAATTAAAATTTCAATTTTCTAAAAAGTTGATTTTTTGCATTATTTTAATATTTTTAATAATTAAAAAATAATAAAAATCACAAAAATAATAAAATTCACTAAAATGTCACATTTTGAATTTTAATCACTTAGGAACAAACCCCATATTTTTCTTAAGTCTATATGATGAGATATTAAATTTTAAAGCCCTAGGGTAATTTTAAAAATAAAAAAAATGTATTTTCTAGCATTTCCACTAAAATAATTATAATAAATAAGAGAAAAATTAGAAAATTGTGAAAATTGGTTCTCTGATTTCCTTGATATCAGAGAGATTTTTAAAAAATATGAAATTCATTTTTCAACCTTTATTTTATTTTTAAATTAATTAATACTCCAAAACTCAAAATAATTATAATAAAAAGAATATAATTCAAAAAATCACCAAAATTGGTCCAAGTGGTCCTCTGGTCATTAGGAATGTCCCATAATTTTCTTAAGGACAGAAACTTTTCCTTGATCATATTATTAAATTTTCCTTGGAAATCCTTATTTTCCACCAAAAATAATTATATAAATAAATTAAATATAGAAAAATCACATTTTCTCTCTAATGCCTTTATTGACATATGAGTGAAGTCACATAAAAATTTCAAATTCATTTGAGCTCAATTTAGTGAGTTATGAAATTATTAAGCTTGAAGGGCAAAATGGTAATTAAAATTTTAACCCTTAATTAAAACTTTAGGCTTAATAAAATGAAAGAGTAAAATATTTGATCTTAATCTGATTTGGATGATTGAAATTTAAATAATTAAAGGGTAGAAACCTATTAAACAATTCAAAAATAATTAAAATAAACCTTAATTAAATAATTAATTAAATTTGGAAGAATAATGGAAAATTGGAATTATTAAAATAGGGATATTATTAGGAAGAGATTTGTTCTTTAATTTAAGAATCCCTAAATTAATCATCTCAAAAATATTTAATTCCTAATTAAAATGATAATCCAAGTTTAAGATTTAAAATGCTAAAAGACTTAATCATTGAATTAAATTAAAGTTAAATTATTTAAATTAAATCCTTTTAAAATTTCAATTAAATTAATACTTTAACAATTAAAATTAAATCATCTTTAAAACATAAAAAATAAAATATTAAATTAAAATTAAAAATAAAATTAAATTAAAATTTAAATTAAATAAAATTAAATAAAATTAAATTAAAACATATTAAATTAAATCAAATTAAATCAAATTAAATTAAATTAAATTAAATTAAATTAAATTAAATTAAATCAAATTAAATTAAATCAAATTAAATTAAATTAAGCTAAATCATATTATATTAAATTAAATTAAATTAAATTAAAATAAATTAAACCACATTAAATTAAATTAAGTTAAATTAAATTAAATTAAATTAAATTAAATTAAATATAACATCACCTAAGACATAAAGAATTCAAAAATAAATCTAAAACAACTTGAACACTATTCCAAACTTAAACCCATTAATTGAAATTAAGTTAAATCATAAATCATTTGAACATCCATTTGCCCTCGAAAGCTCTTGTTGTCATAACTCTTAAAAGGAGTGTTAAGTGAAGTGCTTACTTCATTTATAGGATATTCAAATGTCCTAGTTCACTGAGCAAGACAACAAACTTGAATTCTCGGACGATTAATTCATTTGTATAATTAAATTCTCTTGGACTTAAAACAATCCTATAAATATTGAAAAGATGTTTAAGATTCGTCTTAAGCACTTCCTCGATATGATAGGATATTTATAAGAACAATTGAACTTAGTTGTTCTTTGATGAAGAAAATCGTCCTCGAACCAAAATACAAGAACCTAAACGTCATAGGAGATGACTAAGCTATAGGATTAGGAACTTGGTAGAAAACCATAACCCTTCCCTTAGCTTTACCTAGGAATGCGCTTTAAATGCTTAAATATTCTAATTGTGTTTTAAGTGCGGCTTGGGATGACGGGAAGACCCTCCGAGTACGCTTTTATTTTATTGCAATTTACCTTATTGCAATTTAGTTAATCGCATCGCACTTACTTTTCTTGCATGATAAACAACTGTTGCATGAAAACCCACACCTTTGGAATAGTCCCTAAAACTGAAACCAAAACTAAATTAAAAGTCATTACAAGATAAAATTCACCGTCACAACATTTCAAAATATAAAACAACTCAAAATTTAATCATAAACAGAACAACAAAACTACAACTACAACTAAATTAAAACGTCTTGTTGGATGATCGGGAATACCTCGGATGATGTGACCTACGTGTTGCTAACGGGATTTCCCACGGTCTAAATGAAAGTGTGGAACTCATTTAGTTGAGTTTAGCAAATTCATCTGGACTAAGTGAATCCGATAAAAATAACGATGCCGGAAGGATGGAACCGTGGGATCTTAACCGGTGTTGTTATAATCAACTTTAAGATTTGTTTAATTAAAATATTAAAAACACCCGGATTTTAAGATTTTCTCTAAACTAGAACACTTCTCTCATCTCTCGATTTATGACTTCTAAAACTAAACCTCTGCAACAACAAGGAGCTCGGAGCATGGTGGGCGGCACGGCCATCTTCATCACAGAAACCTGAGTCTACTTCAACGAAACTTTCCTTAGAACTAAATAACCAAGCCATAGGACTTCGAGGTAGTTTGCCTAGTGCAACATAAATCCCCAACCTTCTGTTAGGCATTTGCATTGCAAATTAAGCCCTAACCGGTCTTAGGATTTCCGAGGTAGTTGTCTGATACGACATAAACCCTCACATCTTCAAGGCTATTTGTATGATTTTATCATACAAATATAAGTCCTAATTAACTAAAATTGGCAAGATTGAAATATAAGATAATATTAGGATTTTCTCAAATCTAAGCCAAACAATAGGATAGTCGGGAAGTTGCCAAGATTCCTCTTGGATCCTCAGCTTCTCCTACTTCTCTTCCTTTGGACTCCTAAAACAAAATGTTCCAAATTTGATTCATTCCCTATCGAAATTCCAAAATTCAATCCCTTGAAGACTTAAACATTGAAATTCTTGAGAGCAGAACTACTGATTATTATCGAGAGTTTTCTTAGGTGATTCCCGTCACTTAAGATGTAATTAACTATAGGGGCTTGCCCTTATAGAGAATTTTAAGAACCCAGGTAATATAAACCCTGCTTAATTCATTTATATTAAGCAGGGGAACTTGTCGGCTTATAAAATTGGTTCGCAGACCAAACGGACGTCATAAATCTTTTAGTTTATTTAATCGAGCCCCATCATCAGGCAGTGTGTCTATTCTTCGGGATAGATACACGGTTTGTGATGCGGTGCTCGTTTATATAAACTATTTGGGATGTGAGATCGGTTTGATTTCATATCTTAAAATTTTCAAATTTAAAATTATTTTCAAAATCAAATACTACTTACTAAATTATATATATATTTAAATTAAATTTAAAATTCGCCGACAACTTCTGTAGGCGACCCCTTTTAAAAAATACAACACTCAACCTAAAAATAAGCCGTACAATTTACGGCGACTCACGTGAGGAAAAATTCCTCTCTCCATTTTTAATCGGATAGTTATGCTTTCAAAAATCGGTAGTGTATCCATGTCCCTAATGGATCAAACTACCCTTCTTTCCGTTGGAATACTATGTTCATTTCTACCTTGAACGAGTATAGCCAACATTCTCTTGGATTTAGGAGCCACTGTTTAGACACCCCTAAACAGAGAGGTTCTGAGATCCTTTTACCTCATTTACGAGGTGGGGTGGACCCCCAATAGGTGTTAGTTTAGGAGTGGTCCTTCGAGTCGAGAAGTCTTGCATAAGACTTTCTTTTCCCTTCCAATTCTGAATCGGATTCATTACCTTCTCTACACCTTTGAACATTTCGTTCCTAATAAACAAACCCTCTAATGAATGACTCTTTTAACAAATAACTCCTTCTAATAAATACATGAACAAGAATGTGTTCGGACACTTTTTGATTCCTTTCTTTTCGTTCTGATGAGAAGAAGCATAACTTGGGACTGACAATCAGAATCTACCCTGCGAAATGGAAGCCCCAAAGCTGATTTTCTCCTTCACCGATGGATCGGACTTCGCTATGTACAAGGATGAACCGCCCGACAATGGGATCATCCGGTTTGGACAAGGATTCGAGAACACAAATGTCAAGATCGGCCGACGTTACCCTTTTCGCGCCGACAAACAAAGTATACGAGCCGAGAGACCTTTGATCGAGTTCAACCTTAAGTCGACTCAAGAGTTTCCTCCTCTGCAAAGGGTTCCAGTGAGAGGAGTACCGCTCGTCCATAGAAGGACCGTTATCTCTACCCCCGCGAGTCTAGTCGTCTCTGCACCTACCCCGGCTCCCGCCAAGCCGAAGGGGAAGGAAGTTCGAATTTGTAACGAGCATGTTACCGTGGAGGGTACGGATTTCCGTGCAAGACCTTCGTTTTTGAAATTGGGTCCAGCTCGAGGGTTCCACCCCTAACACGGACTCGGAGGAGAAACGAGAGGCGGGAAGATTGCCGGGAAGGCCGAGTGCTCGAAGTCGCTTTCTTAGAAGAAATCCACGAGTACACACCACTACCCGAATACATACCATTGCTCGAATATACACCCCTTTTGGAAGGAAGTAGATTCCATCCCCTTTCCGCCGCAGCTGACGAGGAAAATGTCCGCAGGATTGCCTCTACATTACCTCGGCCCGCATACTATAGCGACAACAGAAAGAAAAGGGCAAGGATTACACCATTTGCCCGACTACAGACTGTGATTGAGAAGTTAGCAAAGAAAGAAAAATGCCCCGTATCGGAGATTTTAAGAAGGATAGGGCGGGTGCCGGCCAAATCCCATCTTGGGCCACGAGTAGAACCTGCTATCGCTGCAGAAGGGCCGAATAAGAAGATGAAGGCTAGTCCACTCGTTGTTGTTTCGGGTTTACGGATCGGGGAGGATACCACCTTCCGGCATTCAGCGGACAGACCATCCGGTCCTAGGCCTTCTACTGCTAGAAGGATGGTATGGCGTCCCACTACCGGCCAATTAAGACCGAAACAACAACCAGAGAAGGAAAGTCTCGTCAGGAGACTTGAATCCGAAGAAAGTGCTACTGCAGTAAAGGGGACTCATGAGAAAGAAACCCGACAATTATCACATGACAAGCGCGAGGATGTACGGAAAAGACCACCTGGAAGATGCTATGGAAAAGCTAAGAGCCGATATTCGGCGACTAGCAAGGGAAAGAGAAGAGAAATTCGGAGATGAAGTTGACTCGTCGAGTTCATGGATGATGAATATGCGAGAAATTAACATGGTTGAAATGCGAGCTTCGTCGGCTTCACAAGGTGCTCTCGCACCGCGAAAGAGAGGAGCCGAAGTAATGAGAAGGCGGCTTCAAGAGAAAGATGATACGATCGCCCGAATGGCGAAAAGGATGGAAGAGATGGGCGTAGCCCTAGCCACTCTCCGGAGTCGAGTTCAACCCCAAAGAGAAACACCCCGGAAGTTATTCACATTGTAGACGGAGGAAAGGAGATTACATCCGTCAACGGGGATGATCAATTAAAGAAGGATACAACACAAAGCGTGATTCCGGAAAAGGATATCAAGAACATGGTGGAACGACGGAGTGCGAGAAGCCTTGGCACAATCAAAGAGCGGGACATCCATTCGGACGGGTAGACCTTACCCCGAAGAATTCGACGACGTCCAATATCCGAAAGGCTTTGTACCACCTCTGTTCAAGACCTTTGATGGAACCGGAAACCCTCGGCAGCATGTTGCACATTTTTGTGCCAGTTGTTGCAATGCCGGCGGAA
Organism: Papilionanthe hookeriana x Papilionanthe teres; assembly: GCA_022702705.1. NCBI lineage: Eukaryota > Viridiplantae > Streptophyta > Magnoliopsida > Asparagales > Orchidaceae > Papilionanthe > Papilionanthe hookeriana x Papilionanthe teres. Next base: position 139,861,998 of record CM040429.1, on the reverse strand, counting down.
GTGATACTTTACTCTTCCGACAATTTGTCAGCAGCCTGTCAGGAATTGCCTTTGATTGGTATGCGGAATTACCAAACGGTTCGGTGAAGACATTTTCAGAATTAGAGAACCTCTTCATCAAGCGATTTTCCGGAGCTCAGCACCACATCATTATAGGTGATTTAGTGGTAGAGAAGCGAGCCGAACGAAACCTTGGTGGACTACATACTTCGATGGAGGAATCTAAGTATGAAGTGTGAGCCACAACTACAAGAACAACATGCGATCGCATTTTACTAAAAAGCATCCATGGCCCGATAGCACTTCTCCTCGAGGGATTTACTATTAAGACTTTCGAGAAGTTGTTAAGCAAGGCCGGAAGCTTGCAAGAGGAGGCAAAGCAACTAAGTTTCACCGATAAAACAGACAAACGAAGCCCGTAAAAACTTTTGAAAAGAAGTCCGGGATCGTCGCAGACGATCGATAAAGGCAAGCAACCGATACAAATATCGTCGAACGGCCACAGCAACCTCAACGAATTACCGACGACCCCGAGCCCGGCTATCGGTCATCTCGACGAGTATGAACAACCGCCTCGTCCGCAACGTACTTTAAGGGAACTTCGAGCGGGGAGTATCCATTCAAGAATGAGGCGATGCCGAAAATGTTCCGCGGTTTGATAAAGACTCCAGATTTCCAATCGCCGAGCCTAAAAGACCGGAAGAAGTCGACAAGAAAGGTGATCCCAACTTTTGCCCTTACCACCGGATGCTTGGACACAAGATAGAAGATTGTATTACCTTCAAAAGTTGGCTCAACGACAATCTTCGGAAAGGGAATATAACGATCCCGAAGGAGTACATGAAGGAACCCCAGAAAGGAGGTTCTGTCAATGTTATCTCGACGGATTTCATTGTTCCGATAGCTCCTTGTGCGACAGACGATGGATGGACTACCGCTTGGACAAAGTCTTCGAAGAAGATTTTAGATCGCATCCAAACCACTTCAGTGCGAGCCTCAATTCAGAGTTCGAAACCTGTCAAGTCGGCGCTATCACTTGCGATAGAAGAACAACCTCAACAAGAGACAATTGAAGAAAAGAAGAAAATTGACGAAGAAGAGAAGACCGAGGCTCTTAAGGCTATACTAGGGGCTGCTTATCCTAGGATAGTTGTTTCTGATTTGGGGGAGAAATCCCTCGAACCTCTGACTCTGTATGATTATTTGCTCACTCTGGTGGGATCTTATAATGATGAGGGTTATGGCGTTGGCTACGTTTTGACTGTTTCTAACGATTACGTAACTAGCAACAATCAACCTAATCCGGACATCGATTCCGATACAAATGACAATTCTCAAATCATACACAATCTCGACGATCACAATGACAAAGAAGACATCCACCAGGGAGGCTACGAGAGTTCAACAAGCAATGGATCTATTTGCGAGTTTCGAGGAGCTCCGGCCACGATAGAGTTAGAGCCTTCCGATTCCGAAGCCAATCCGGAAGAACTCGTCATTCCGATCCGAGGAGGAGACACCAAGCAAACTCGATACTAAATTCGGAAGAGATCGCGAAGTCAACTTAAGAAGTGGAAGAGTTCTACCTCCGAGAATGGGTCCAAAGGACAAAGGAAAGCGGTGGTTGTTCGGGAAGAACCAACCCGGCGAAGAAATACCCATTCGAGAAGAAAACGAGGCACATGAAAACAAAGTGGACTACAACGTGCTAGCCCATCTTAGGAAACTACCGACCAGCCGAGCATCTACGACGCTCTCATCTTATCAAAGGAGATGAGAGAAGCTCGATCGAGGCCATACTTGATCCGGAGATTTGCTTAGCTCGAATGACTAGAGATTCCTTAGATGAGGTTTGCTCGTTAAAGGAACGACGAGGTGTCACCTTCACGGACAATGACCTACTACTTGGGACGACGGACCACGATCGACCGTTGTACATTTCGGTTACAATTGGAAAGTTTACACTCTCCGGAGTATTGGTGGATCCGGGAGCATCGATCAATATAATGAATCTTCGAACGCTAGCATACTTGGAAATTGATGCTCGCGAGCTCGAAGCGGACAAAATGTTATTAAGAGGATTCGACCGGAAAGGAGAAAGAGCCCTCGGCTCGATAACACTGCTAATGAAGGCCGGTGACTTAGCAAAGGCAACCGCGAAATTTCACATAATTGATTCGAAACGTCGTTCAACGCTCTCTTGGGCCGACCATGGATACATGAAAACCGGATGGTACCATCATCTCTACATCAATGCATCAAATACTACGATGGAGGGGAACGAGTGCATCAAAGGTGACTTACAACCGTTCTCCGTACTCGAAATTGGAATCCATGAAGATGCGACTTATTATGCACCTCCGAAGAAAACAATCTTCTCCGGAGATACCATAACAAATGAAGCAAAGGAAATTTGGGATGACGAAGAACTGAAATTCTAGTCCAACGAGTCACTCACCACTCCCTTACGGCGAGATGGTGAAGGTTTCTCCACAACTCGCATCCGAGGTCGAGGCCGGGGATGAGGTCGTGGCGAGAGACGTTAGGACGAGTTGGACGGAGGAAACCAGCCATCAATGTTGATTGGGAAGATAGTTCGAAGAAGAAGAGAGATCAAGCAAGAAGCGGCGACAATAAGTCGAAAGAAGTCGCAATTCGGAATCCCTCTCGAAGATGAAAGAAACGAAGAATATAAATCGATGTACGAGAAGATTAACCACTATGTACATACTATGACCCTGACCCCGATCCATTCTAATAAGGTCGAGGGTATGGTGGTCAAAGAGGTACGTAGCGGCGGTGCAAAGCCCATCAAATTCTACCGTGGTGCTCCTTCCTCCAAAGCTGAAAATAATGTACAATTTGAAGATGCTACTTCATCGAAATTAATGGAATTGCCTTTTGAGTGGTACTCTCCTGTGTTCAAAATTTAATTCGGCGTGGTTTCTTACCTCGACAATGGACAAAAGGTCGATCACAACATTTTGAAAATTTATGGAATAACTCCGGTCGTCCACCCAATTCAAAGCATGGTCTCGGATTCGGCACAGTAGGATCGGTCGACGATACTGAATTTTGCTTGGTTGTCACTTGCGAGTCTAATGGAAACTGCATGGAAACTACAGAAGAACTCGAAGATTTACAAATTGGAGACACTCCACCAGAATTCGAAGAAGAGATCAAATCTACGATAGATGAGTTAACGGAAGTTAACTTAGGTACTAGCGAAGAACCTAGACCTACCTTTGTTAGCTCCTTACTCAATAAAGAAGACTCCGAAGAAATAATTGAGTTATTAATGGAATTTAAAGACTGTTTTGCTTGGAGCTACGATGAGATGCCAGGTTTAGCTCCAGAGGTCGCAGTCCATAAGCTAGGGGTGGATCCTGCTTCTGTTCCAGTCAGACAAGGTCCCAGAAGAATGCGTCTAGAAATCGAACAACAAGTCATAGTTGAAGTTAAAAAGCTAATAGACGCTAAATTTGTCCGTGAAGAACAATACCCGACTTGGTTAGCCAATGTGGTACCAGTCAGGAAGAAGAATGGTCAGATCAGAATTTGTGTGGATTTCAGAGATTTAAACAAGGCATGTCCAAAAGATGAATTCCCTCTACCGATCCCAGAATTAATGATTGACATTGCTTCGACACATGAAATATTTTCGTTCATGGATGGATCTTCAGGATACAACCAGATAAAAATGGCTCCAGAAGATGAAAAACTTACGACATTCGAACGTCGATCGGAGTATATTGCTACACGGTGATGCCATTTGGATTGAAGAATGCAGGAGCAACCTACCAGAGAGCGATGACAAGAATTTTTGATGATCTCATCCACAATCAAGTCGAATGCTACGTGGATGATGTGGTCATCAAAAGCAAAGTAAAGGAAAACCACCTGTATGATTTGAGAATTGTTTTCGAACAATTAAGACAATTTAACCTTAAGATGAGGCGTCACCTCTGGGAAATTCTTAGGATTCATTGTCCGGCATCGTGGAATTGAAATCGACCCGGAAAAGATTAAAGCTATCTTAGAAATGCCGCCTCCCAAAACCTTAAAACAACTACGATCTTTTCAAGGGAAGTTGGCATATCTTTGACGCTTTATCTCAAACTTGTCAGGTAGGTGTCAGCCTTTCTCGGCACTAGTTAAAAAGGACACCAAATTTATTTAGGAAGAGAAATGCCGAGAGGGCCTTCGAGGACATTAAGCAATATTTAATGACACCTCCTGTCTTAGCAGCCCAGTCTCGGGTAGACCGTCGATACTTTATACCGCGGCTTTAGACGACTCTCTCGGAGCCTCGTTAGCCTGGGTCAATGATGAGGGTAAAGAAAATGCCCTTTACTATCTAAGCCGTCGTTTACTTCCAACGGAAATAAAGTATCCCACAATTGAAAAGCACTGTTTAGCCCTGATCTTCGCCGCTCAAAAGCTCAGGCACTACATGCTTTCTCATAAGGTCAACCTGATCTCGAAATTTAATCCATTGCAATACTTGATGACCCGTCCAACGCTTTCTGCGGACTTTCCGGATGGTCGATGATATTATTGCAATTCGATATAACTTTCGTGCCTCTTCGTGCCGTAAAGGGACAAGTCTTAGCAGACTTCCTCGCGAGCACACCCTTTGCGGCAGAATCTCCTCTCGATGACGATTTGCCGGATGAACAAATAATGAACCTAGAAGACCACGATGATCGACGTTGGGAATTATATTTCGACGGAGCATCTTCGAGCACACAAAGATGAAGAATCGCAAGTGATAGTGCCGGTAAGGCGGGGATCGGACTAATCTTTATAACACCGGAGCGGGGGATGTTAAGATACTCCTACCACTTGACGAGTCGTGTACAAATAACGAGCGGAATACGAAGTCCTCATAACGGGATTGGAATTAACTATTCGAATGGGTATAACGGACATCAACATCTACGGGGATTCGCGGTTAATCATTCAACGGATCGCCGGACGATACGAAATTTTAAAACCAAGACTCGAGCAATACTTCCAGGTATACCATACAGTTGTTGGAACGGATTCCGAATGTGACAATCTACAAAATTCCCGAAAGAAAACGCTTTAGCGGATGCGTTAGCCGTCTCGCAAAAGAATTTTCCTGTTTGCAAGATGAATCGGTGGAAGTGTCGGTTCACGGACATCGGGTCCTATCACGGCTCGACATAGACACAATACACAAATCGGAAAAAGAGAAGAATCGGTTTCAACGAGTGACGGAAAACACGGAAGATTGGCGACAACCATTAATAGACTACCTGCAAACAGGAAAACTACCAGACGATAGGTCGTTAGCCCATCAGATCAAGAAAAGAGCTCTGTCCTACGCATTAATAAACAATACATTATACAGAAGGTCTTTTGATCAAATGTGGCTAAGATGCCTGAGCGGATCCGAGGCTCGTGAAATTGTTAAAGAGGTGCACTCGGGACTGCGTGGCGCTCACCGATCGGGTCCAAAGATGAAAATGAAAATTAAAAGACTAGGGTACTACCGGCCCTCGATGATGACCGATCGCATGAAAATCGCCAAGAGCCGTCACCGGTGCCGAGTGCACGGAGTGGTTCTACACCAACCTCCAAACGTGCTACATCCGACCATTGCGTCGTGGCCATTTGAATGTTGGGGCACGGATATAGTGGGTCCAATAGAACCACCATCTTCAAAAGGACATCGCTTCATTCTTGCAGCTACAGATTACTTTTCCAAGTGGGCGGAGGCAGTTCCACTCAGAGAAGTGAAAGCACATCACGTGCTACAATTTTTCAAGAACCAAGTTATCTACCGTTTCGGAGTGCCGCGCAGGATCATCTCAGATAATGGGTCAGCATTCAGAAGCACGCAAACCAACAATTTTGTCAGGAGACACGGAATCGGCCGGCGGTATTCAACAATTTACTACCCAAGAGCAAACGGCTCGGCGAGGCTTTTAATAAAACTCTCGTTCAAATTTTAAAGAAGACTTTGGACGATAATAAGAGAAATTGGCACGAGAAATTGTTAGAAGCCTTATGGGCCTACCGGACAACCTTCGAACTCCTACTCGAAGCTACACCTTACGCTCCGGTGTATGGGTCCGAGGCGAGTGTTACCTTTAGAGGTCCGAGCTTCCTTCACTCGGGATTGCGAGTTGCAAACAAGATCACGACAGAAGAGAATGCCAAATTACGACTAGAAGAATTGGAAAGCACGGAAGGAAAAAGACTCGCGGCGCAACGGAATCTAGAACTATACCAAGCTAAGATGGTTCGAGCCCATGACAAACTGGTCCGCCCGAGAACCTTTAAAGTTGGTGACTTAGTTCTCGTTCTCAAAAGACCTATTCTTGCACACCACAAGATAGGAGGAAAATTTGAACCCACTTGGGAAGGACCGTTTGTGGTTGAGGCAGTCTACTCAGGAGGCTCATACCAGCTTGTGAACTGCCAAGGAGAACGACATATGCTTCTGATCAATGGACGATACTTGAAAAAGTATTACGCTACCTGATGTTTCGAAAGAATGAATTTTTCATCCCTAGAAGCACGGGTGAAGTAATTACTTATGACTGGGTCCGAACCCAAAAAATAATAAAAATGTGCTAAAATAAATAAAATCATGATAATAAAGTTTTCCTTGTTTTCTTTCCCAAATCAAAATCTCTTTCCTGATCTTTTCCCACTTCATTCCTGTTGAATTTAAAAATATAAAAGGAAAAAAACGGTCTTTAATAAACATTTTCTTAATGTTCTTGTTCTTAGTACAGCCCCTGATCCTTTTCCTTGTCTTTTCGCAGGGAAATGTCGAACGGGCGGTTGGTCCTGAACTTTAGAAATGGCGTAAGCCTTGCACTCGACGAAAAGAGGGTGAAAGATGGAGCGATAATAGAGATTGACTCGGACTTCGCACCGGCGAGCTCCGCAATACGAGGAAAACGACCGGGTCCCGATTGACCGAGAAGAGCCGCCCGGTCGACGATAATGAAAGTGGGTGGCCCAAGCCACCAATCCAGACGACAAGAAAAGAAAAACAAACACTAAGGAGGACAAGAGAATCAAGTACGTAGTCGCTACGGCGGAGGGCAAGCTTGTCGGCGCCGCGCCCACGAAACTCGGGAAATACGAAGAGCTACTCTCACGACGAACTCAACGAAGAAATAAAAATCGCCGTATCCGCGGGATGTTAACTAAATTAGCGGCGGACCAGCGCGACGAGGCGATTCTTCTGCCGCGTACATACACTTCGAAGACACCAATTCACCGAGAACCCGAAGAAAGGAGACCGGCTACGAGGATAACGAAGAGACCGGGGAAATCTCGAAGAACGAGAAGAAAGAAGGCTACTACGCCACCGGATAAAGTCACCGGTAATGCATGACCTTGTTGCGGAAGCAACCCCGGAGGATGTCCCGACGGACATCATCCCCGAGGAGCCGAGGTATGCGGGGAGAACGTGAAGGGATTGAGCCATATATCCCACGAGTACGTCACCGAGCCTCGCCATTTGCAAATTATCCCGAATACGAGCTAGAAAGAATACGGAATGTCGAGAAGAAAACTTTTGAATACTTCGAGAGAATTAGAGGCGAGGAGGATCGATATACTAGAAGGCCTCGAGCTACATACGGACGTGTTCTCGGAATACGAACAACAACAAATCATGGATCGCATCCGGGATTTGAAAAGGATGGGCCGAGCGGGCCGCCTAAGAGAAAACACTTACTCGGAACCCCGGAGATGGATGCCGGGGAAGGGGAGAATTACAATACAATGTGTATCGTTGCTACAACTTCGCGAGAAGACGGAAGGAAACCCACGGGGATACTCCGCCATGGCCGGGTGGATCCAATGCCATTAGTCATTAAAAGGATGGTAAAAAGAATGATAACATGGAGGTTATCGCCGACGGATTGCATACCCAACGGTTGCATCATTAACATTTACAAGAAGGGTGATTGCATACCCCCGCACATAGATCACCACGACTTTGTCGGACCTTTACGCACGGTTTCTTTTCCGAACGAGTGTAATATCATGTTCGGATCCGACCTCCGGATAGCGAGCCCGGGTGAGTTCCGAGGGCCGATAAAGATACCATTACCGGTAGGTTCCGTCATGATACTAAAGGGCAACATAGCGAGATGTCGCTAAACATTGCATACGGGAGTACCACCGAAGTGGATCTCGGTTACTTTTAGAAGGATGGATGACGGAAAGCACCTTACCACTTCCAGCCGGACCCGGAGCTAGAGAGCCTCCGGCCTTACGAGCTGTGAGTTACATGGAAAATATCACACCTCCAACGTACATCCATACGGCAGCCTTGCCAAGGATGGCTTGGAAGGTGATGTTATTGATCATGTACCTCACTATTCAGACATGGATTTTTGACAGATACCTTTTTGGATAGATCGACAAAGATCATACATAGTCCGTTTTGAGTCTATATGGATTGTATGAGATGTATTCCGGATCGAGTTGTATGATGTATCTTCGACATGATTGGAATGAAAATGACCATGTCACATTTTTGGCCTTCACCTCTTTTGTGCAAGTTGAGTAGGAAACGCCATTAAAGTTAAATGAACTTCGGACAAAGAACGAGAAAGAAACAAAAAGAATAAAAGAAAACTTTCCTTAAAAATCTAAAAGATGATAAACTCCAAATTCACGATAAAATAAAATTTGAATCGTTAAAGGACAAACAAAATGAACACAAATTTCAAATCAAATCTCAATCGAACTCAAATTCGATTTTCCAAATTTCAAATCAAATCTCAATCAAATTTAAACTCAACCTTCTAAATCTGAAATCCAATCCATTCTACTCTCTCCTTTGTCCAGGATGGAAGCGGTCGATTCCATTGACATGGAGCCGCGAGATTTTTGATTCGGATCTAGTGGCAAGGAATTGTATCCAATCCAAACCAACAACTTTCGATCAACTCTTTTGAATGGGATATGTAGCACCTACATATTCCCTCCTAATCTATTTCTTTCCATGAAAGTCTTTTTAAACTTTCATGAAATTCTCAAAACACCAAAATTCCATACTTTTCAAATCAACACTACAAATCTTTGCAATATCAATTACCATCAAAATTAAACCTTTGGGGTTGAGGATTTTACATCCGAAACTGCATTGCTTTAGGATTTTTTCCCTATTGCAATGAAATACATCAAAATTAAACCTTTAGGGTTGAGGATTTTACATCCGAGACTGCATTGCTTTAGGATTCTTTCCCTATTGCAATGAAATACATCAAAATCAAACCTTTGGGGTTGAGGATTTTACATCCGAGACTGCATTGCTTTAGGATTATTTCCCTATTGCAATGAAATACATCAAAATCAAACCTTTGGGGTTGAGGATTTTACATCCGAGACTGCATTGCTTTAGGATTCTTTCCCTATTGCAATGAAATACATCAAAATTAAACCTTTGGGGTTGAGGATTTTACATCCGAGACTGCATTGCTTTAAGATTCTTTCCATGTCGCAATGAAATACATCAAAACCAAATTCTTGGGGTTGAGGATTTTACATCCGAGACTGCATTGCTTTAGGTTCTTTCCCTATCGCAATGAAATACATCAAAATCAAATTTTTGGGGTTAAGGATTTTACATCCGAGACTGCATTGCTTTAGGATTCTTTCCCTGTCGCAATGAAATACATCAAAATCAAATTCTTGGGGTTGAGGATTTTACATCCGAGACTGCATTGCTTTAGGTTCTTTCCCTATAGCAATGAAATACATCAAAATCAAATTCTTGGGGTTGAGGATTTTACATCCGAGACTGCATTGCTTTAGGATTTTTTCCCTATCACAATGAAATATATCAAAATCCAACTTTTGAGGTTGAGGATTTTACATCCAATACCGCATTGCTTTAGGTTCTCTCCCTATTGTAATGAAGCACACCAAATCAAACTCTTGAGGTTAAGGATTTTACATCCAATACCGCATTGCTCTGAGTTCTTTCCTCATTGTAATGATTTAATTCAATCAATTCAATTTTCTTTTGAGGCTGAAGATGTTACATCTAAAACCATGAAATTCCGATTTTCATTTCAAGATTCAAATCCCTCCAAATTAATTTTAACAAAACTTCAATCTAAATTGAAACCCAAGTTAAAATCTGAACTTACACATCAAAACTTAAACTGAAACAACTGAAATCTAAATCGAAATTTCCCCAAATCATGTGATTTGGGATTCACCTCCTTTTCCTTTCCCCGGCGAGAGTTCGGGAATCTCCGGTCCCAAAGATATACTTGACACTCCCCAGGCGGGAATTCTTCTACTTCGTCCTAAGTTTGTCACTTGGACATCCGTGTTGGTTTTGTTGATCTTTTCGGTCAACGCCGATACGCGCGGTGTGCTTGGTTAGCACACCACACCTATTGGGGGTCCATTTGTTGACCTCATTTTTGATGAGGTCTTCTCTTCTTCTCTTTAGTACTTAGGATCTAGCCTTAGGCTTTTCCTTTGACTATCCTAGAGGATTAGAATTGGGACCCACCACTTAGAAATTCAAACCACTTCTTAACTCCCTGCAAACTCCACAAACTTGATTGTAGACCCCTAATCACCTAGAGGGTTGAAATCGAATGTGGAAGTTTAAAGGATGAGTTCCTATGGGACTCTTTGGCCTTAGGACTACCTACAGGTGGCACTGGTGCAGTGAAGGGCTGACTTACACATACACTACACTACACTTTCACACACCTCCTAAAACCACACTCATACCCAACTTGATCTCCTGACTCATAAAGGTGATTCACATGGATGGTCCTTAACCCCTAAGCCCTTGGCTAAGAGGGTTAGGAACAACATAGTGGATGCCTCAAATGAGTCCCTTCATGGCTCATGTGGGCTTGATATGGCTTCATGGCTCAACCAAAATGATTTCATTCCACTTACATTCACCCAAGCTTCAATTTTCCAAATTTTCAAATTTTGACCCCAGGACCCTACACCCGCTTAGCCTACCCAAAACCCTTGAAACCACCCAAAATTTGTAAAATCACCTAAATTACCCAAAATTCCTCAAAATCAATCCCAAACATTCCCACATTACTCAAATTGATCATCCATACCCAAAAATACCAAAAATTCCAAAAATACCTCCCAATACCCTCCAAATACCCAAAATACCCCTCTTAGCCAAAAAATCCAAAAATTCAGAAAATTCCCAAAAAATTCCAGAAAATCCCAAATATTCCCAATTTCATTTTGTTCAACTACACCATGGGCCAATTTTGTCAATTTACCCCACTTTTGTCAAAATCCCCAATTTGACCCATTTTAACCCAAAGTGAACCCGATGTCAAACCAAACCTACCCAATTGACCCAAATTCTGGTCCAATTCAATTCTAAACTTCAATTCAACATCCCCAACACCAATCTAGACCAAATCCAAGCCCAATTTGATTGACATTTGAATCCAATTTCACTTTGGACCTTAAAGCCCAATTTGGACCCATGACCCAAACTTAGCCCAAACTCACCCAATTCAACTCCAATTAACCCCAAATCTTTTCTAAACCTTCCTTAACATTCCCACAAACAAAACACTAACATGATTTGTTCAAAATTTAGACCCAAACCCCACTCAAATTCAACCCAAAGCCAAAATCCCTTAAATGGGCCTACACCTAAACCTAGCCCATATAGGCCCAAACCCCAAAATCAAGACCCAATCAAAGTTGAAAACTCTTTAAAACAGCCCCATAAGCCATTTTCAACATTAATTTTACATCAATTTCAACCCTAGCCCAACATTGGCCCAAGTTAGCCCAATTTGACCTATGTTGGCCCATTTACCAAAGAAACCCAATTCAAACCCAAACCACCCCAAATTTGCTTTAAATCACTCATGATACACTCTTAAATCAAACCCAACATTTATTTGGCATGGCCCTTTGCAAAAATCTCCACCCAAAAGCCCATTTTGAAACTTAAAAGCCCACTTACATGAAACCTTCCTAAAGCCCATCTCCACCAAAATCCAAAGGGCCAAAATCAATCCAAAACCCATATGACAATTGCTCTACACCATATTTTCAATTAAATCAATCCCTAAGTTTCAAAACTCATCATGAAGCCATTCCAAATTAAGTCCCATACAAATTCACATCAAAATGCCAAAATTTTCTTAAACCCATTTCCATGAAATTGACTTGGCTTTTCCCCAAGCCAAAGGTGAGCCATGAAGCCACTCTTAAGCCACATGCAAGCCATGTGAATTGTTTGACATGTGACCATACCACATTGGGTAAAAGGAGGGGAGCTTTCCTTAATTCCTAAAAGTCCTTAACCTCACCCATGATACCCCTTAACCAAGATTTAATCCAAATATTCTTGGATAAGGACATCACCACCTTTTGACCGGCTAGCTTAGCCGATTTTCTCGGCCCGAGGCCAGCCATGGGGAGGTGAACCCAGCCCAAACAAATGGGTTGACCAAACCTAGCCAAGAATAGCCTTCCCCCCATTCCATTTCAATTCAACTCCTTTACACATGTCCATGGCCAATTGACTGCACTAAGCCCCAGCCCTGACCTCCCTGACCTTGAGGGTGACTCGACCCCGGCCGGCCGGCCACCACGGCCGCCGGAAACCACCGGGCCGAGAGCTCACATGTGAGCCCAAACTTGGAATTCTCACTCGCCGAGCTGCCCCATCCCCAGGTGGCCATTGTAGGCTGTTCTTCTCTTGCCAAGAGCAGCTGATCCCAAGCCCTAACTCCCCCGGGAGGCCCTCCACCCTCTCCTATTTAAACACCACCCCCTCTCGGCCATGAGAGGTGCTTGAACCAAACCTTAAGGAAACTCGCCAAAATCATTCCGGATCACTCTCCACACATAGAGCACTTGATTCCCACTGGATTCCAGCCCCGATTCCCTCCAGGTGAGCTCGATTTTGAGTTCGAACTTCAGCACAAAAACCAGGACACTTCTTCGCAGTGGATCAATCTTCGAATCGGTCGGTCCTACACCTTCACCGGACCAAGAGGAGAAGTTTCCCACTCGAAAGCCCCATCTCCGGAGCCACCCGAGTTGTTCCGGACTCCAAGCTTTGTGATCGGGCGTGGTCACTTTCATAGCTAGAGCGATTCACCGGGCCGAGGGACTTCATCCGGAGCTTGCTTGGACCCAATCGAAGGTGACACAACTCTCGGATCGAAGCTTCACTTCTCCGAGCAAAGGTATGGACTCACTCTTCTTCCCGAGCTTACGGAGATTCTCCATTTAATTTGAGTCAATTTAAATACATGTTTACCGTATGGATGTGTTCGTCTCCTCAAGACGAATCCATAGAGCATAAGAACACGAAAATCCATTGAGAATCGAGTGAGAAATTAGGGCTAGAAGGTTGACGGTCACGGGTGTACACCAGTCGTAGACGATGACCATGAGCCGTCGGATCGAGCGTGTATCGAGTGGACGGTCCGGATTGAGTCGGACGACGCGTTGGTACGTGACCCGCGGGGCCCCGGAGCGGCGAGTCGGATGGCGGCGCCGAATCGGGAGACGTCGTGTGGTCGTTCGGAGATGCCGAGGATGACGGGGCGCCGCGTGGATAAGTAGGAAATTAGGTTATTTTCCTATTTATTTAATTCCCTAAACTTCAAAAATGCATAACTTTGTGTAGGAAAGTCGGAAAAATAAAATAAAAATACCCTCTTGCTCGGTGAACGGAGGAGAATAATGTGGAAAAGAAATCATTTAATTTCATCAAGTATTTTATTTTTAATGATTTATTTACCCTCTGCATTGTTTTAATTCTCCATGCATATAGGAAATTCACCATGGCATGAGACCATAGGGCTTTTGAAGCCTCTGAATTTGGGAACATTCCCTAAATTTTCCAAAGTCAGAGGCCATCCCTATGAGAAGTTATTGATTTTTCAAATTCATGTTACTGTTATGAGTATTTTAAATCCAATAATTAGCATGTTGTGAAATAAATTCTAGGAAAATTTGGTGATGTTTCTTATGACTAGAGGACCCTAGGAAAAATAGGTTTTGAATTAATCCACTTGGAATAACCCTAATTGGCTTAAACACCCAAAATAGGTCCTTAATTAATTAGAGCTAATCATGCATCAAATTGACTTGAAATAAATTCTCCACTGACCTTTAGGATCAGAGGAACCCACCATAAAAGTTTGAAGTCAATTGGGTTTGGTTAGCCCTATCAAATGGGTTGATTAAGCCATTTAGCCAATTTAAACTTTAAAAATTCATAACTTTCAAAATGCTTTTCAAAAATTCACCAAATTGGTTTTGGAGCCTCTCTGATATTAGGGGAATTTAAGAAAATTAAAATTTCAATTTTCTAAAAAAGTTGATTTTTTGCATTATTTTAATATTTTTAATAATTAAAAAATAATAAAAATCACAAAAATAATAAAATTCACCAAAATGTCACATTTTGAATTTTAATCACTTAGGAACAAACCCCATATTTTTCTTAAGTCTATATGATGAGATATTAAATTTTAAAGCCCTAGGGTAATTTTAAAAATAAAAAAAATGTATTTTCTAGCATTTCCACTAAAATAATTATAATAAATCAGAGAAAAATCAGAAAATTGTGAAAATTGGTTCTCTGATTTCCTTGATATCAGAGAGATTTTTAAAAAATATGAAATTCATTTTTCAACTTTATTTTATTTTTAAATTAATTAATACTCCAAAACTCAAAATAATTATAATAAAAAGAATATAATTCAAAAAATCACCAAAATTGGTCCAAGTGGTCCTCTGGTCATTAGGAATGTTCCATAATTTTCTTAAGGACAGAAACTTTTCCTTGGTCATATTATTAAATTTTCCTTGGAAATCCTTATTTTCCACCAAAAATAATTATATAAATAAATTAAATACAGAAAAATCACATTTTCTCCTCTAATGCCTTTATTGACATATGAGTGAAGTCACATAAAAATTTCAAATTCATTTGAGCTCAATTTAGTGAGTTATGAAATTATTAAGCTTGAAGGGCAAAATGGTAATTAAAATTTTACCCTTAATTAAAACTTTAGGCTCAATAAAATGAAAGAATAAAATATTTGATCTTAATCTGATTTGGATGATTGAAATTTAAATAATTAAAGGGTAGAAACCTATTAAACAATTCAAAAATAATTAAAATAAACCTTAATTAAATAATTAATTAAATTTGGAAGAAAAATGGAAAATTGGAATTATTAAAATAGGGATATTATTAGGAAGAGATTTGTTCTTTAATTTAAGAATCCCTTAATTAATCATCTCAATAATATTTAATTCTTAATTAAAATGATAATCCAAGTTTAAGATTTAAAATGCTAAAAGACTTAATCATTGAATTAAATTAAAGTTAAATTATTTAAATTAAATCCTTTTAAAATTTCAATTAAATTAATACTTTAACAATTAAAATTAAATCATCTTTAAAACATAAAAAATAAAATATTAAATTAAAATTAAAAATAAAATTAAATTAAAATTTAAATTAAATAAAATTAAATAAAATTAAATTAAAACATATTAAATTAAATCAAATTAAATCAAATTAAATTAAATTAAATTAAATTAGATTAAATTAAACTAAATCAAATTAAATTAAATCAAATTAAATTAAATTAAGCTAAATCATATTATATTAAATTAACTTAAATTAAATTAAATTAAATTAAACCACATTAAATTAAATTAAGTTAAATTAAATTAAATTAAATTAAATTAAATTAAATTAAATATAACATCACCTAAGACATAAAGAATTCAAAAATAAATCTAAAACAACTTGAACACTATTCCAAACTTAAACCCATTAATTGAAATTAAGTTAAATCATAAATCATTTGAACATCCATTTGCCCTCGAAAGCTCTTGTTGTCATAACTCTTAAAAGGAGTGTTAAGTGAAGTGCTACTTCATTTATAGGATATTCAAATGTCCTAGTTCACTGAGCAAGACAACAAACTTGAATTCTCGGACGATTAATTCATTTGTATAATTAAATTCTCTTGGACTTAAAACAATCCTATAAATATTGAAAAGATGTTTAAGATTCGTCTTAAGCACTTCCTCGATATGATAGGATATTTATAAGAACAATTGAACTTAGTTGTTCTTTGATGAAGAAAATCGTCCTCAAACCAAAATACAAGAACCTAGACGTCATAGGAGATGACTAAGCTATAGGATTAGGAACTTGGTAGAAAACCATAACCCTTCCCTTAGCTTTACCTAGGAATCATCTTTAAATGCTTAAATATTCTAATTGTGTTTTAAGTGCAGCTTGGGATGACGGGAAGACCCTCCAGGTACGCTTTTAT
Source organism: Papilionanthe hookeriana x Papilionanthe teres (assembly GCA_022702705.1). Taxonomy (NCBI): domain Eukaryota; kingdom Viridiplantae; phylum Streptophyta; class Magnoliopsida; order Asparagales; family Orchidaceae; genus Papilionanthe; species Papilionanthe hookeriana x Papilionanthe teres. Next base: position 139,845,658 of record CM040429.1, on the reverse strand, counting down.
TTTATTGCAATTTACCTTATTGCAATTTATTTAATCGCATCGCACTTACTTTTCTTGCATGATAAACAACTGTTGCATGACAACCCACACCTTTAGGATAGTCCCTAAAACTGAAACCAAAACTAAATTAAAAGTCATTACAAGATAAAATTCACCGCCACAACATTTCAAAATATAAAACAACTCAAAATTTAATCACAAACAGAACAACAAAACTATAACTACAACTAAATTAAAACGTCTTGTTGGATGATCGGGAATACCTCGGATGATGTAACCTACGTGTTGCTAACGGGATTTCCCACGGTCTAAATGAAAGTGTGGAACTCATTTAGTTGAGTTTAGCAAATTCATCTGGACTAAGTGAATCCGATAAAAATAACGATGCCGGAAGGATGGAACCGTGGGATCTTAACCGGTGTTGTTATAATCAACTTTAAGATTTGTTTAATTAAAATATCAAAAACACCTGGATTTTAAGATTTTCTCTAAACCAGAACACTTCTCTCATCTCATGATTTATGACTTCTAAAACTAAACCTCTGCAACAACAAGGAGCTCGGAGCATGGTGGGCAGCACGGCCATCTTCATCAATGAAAACCCGAGTCTACTTCGACAAAACTTTCCTTAGAACTAAATAACCAAGCCATAGGACTTCGAGGTAGTTTGCCTAGTGCAACATAAATCCTCAACCTTCTGTTAGGCATTTGCATTGCAAATTAAGCCCTAACCGGTCTTAGGATTTCCGAGGTAGTTGTCTGATACGACATAAACCCTCACATCTACAAGGCTATTTGTATGATTTTATCATACAAATATAAGTCCTAATTAACTAAAATTGGCAAGATTGAAATATAAGATAATATTAGGATTTTCTCAAATCTAAGCCAAACAATAGGATAGTCGGGAAGTTGCCAAGATTCCTCTTGGATCCTCAGCTTCTCCTACTTCTCTTCCTTTGGACTCCTAAAACAAAATGTTCCAAATTTGATCCATTCCCTATCGAAATTCCAAAATTCAATCCCTTGAAGACTTAAACATTGAAATTCTTGAGGGCAGAACTACTGATTATTATCGAGAGTTTTCTTAGGTGATTCCCGTCACTTAAGATGTAATTAACTATAGGGGCTTGCCCTTATAGGGAATTTTAAGAACCCAGGTAATATAAGCCCTGCTTAATTCATTTATATTAAGCAGGGGAACTTGTCGGCTTATAAAATTGGTTCGCAGACCAAACGAACGTCACAAATCTTTTAGTTTATTTAATCGAGCCCCATCATCAGGCAGTGTGTCTATTCTTCGGGATAGATACACGGTTTGTGATGCGATGCTCGTTTATATAAACTATTTGGGATGTGAGATCGGTTTGATTTCATATCTTAAAATTTTCAAATTTAAAATTATTTTCAAAATCAAATACTACTTTCTAAATTATATATATATTTAAATTAAATTTAAAATTCGCCAACAACTTCTGTAGGCGACCCCTTTTAAAAAATACAACACTCAACCTAAAAATATGCCGACAGTACTCAGAAAGATGATCGATCTTCTTATCGATCGTATCTACTCTACAATGAGTTAGAAACAACTCATTCTGCTGCTCCATAAACTTATCATGCATAGATTCCCAGAAACTAGATGGTGGCTCAGATCAAGAAGTTGAGGGTCCAGAAGTAGACGGTCTACTAGAAGTAGGTAATGAACTAGAAGGTGCGGTAGAACTCTTACCTCGGAGTTGATCATAGATACTCACACTTTCTCGTCCAATGGGCTTTGTAGACTTGAGCTTCTCCTCTGAAAGCTCAGCAACAACTCCAGCACTTTCACACAGAGAATAAATAAGAGATGGGAATCACAGTCCCACAGAAGTGCTAGAACGAGCAGTGGCCTCTACAAAATCATAAATGATACTCCCAACATCAATCAGCTTCCTCTCCTATATGCAGTAGTTGAGGATAACTCTGTCCTTGGTAACCTCACTCAAATGGTTGGATGGAAGGAGGCGAGCAGAAATAAAGTAATGTCATACCTTAGAAACATCATTTTTCGTTTCGGATCTTCCAAGCTCCAGTACCATCAGTCAGGTATGCAATAATCATCTCCAGATCTCCCTCAGATGGAGATAATCCAGAGTAATAGCTCTCGATCTTCGGTGGCAGGCCGTAGAAAATGTTGATTCACTCTGGAGTAAATCCTACTCCAACTCCTCTCACAAAGATCTCGTACTCGTCGGCATCCAAGAAATTTGCATAAAACTCCTTGACGACAGGGATAACAACAACAGCAGTGAAATAACAGAATCGTTGCCAGTTGAGTGTAACGATCGTATCATCAATCCTTCCTCCAGGATTGTAAAAACTTCGTTCCGAGATAAACTTTCTTGTAGTAGCAAAATCGTTGTAACGAAAATGTGTCGCGGCAGTGGCAAACTTGCTACGATCAAAATTTTCGCATTCCTTTCCTCGCTTAGATTTAGGTGCCATCTAAACGTGAAATAAGAATGCAAAATAAATTTATAGAATCAAAGAAAATGAACTAATTTAAGCTTTTCAAACTTAAAAGAGCTTAGAAATTCATGGATTTAACTCTAAAAATCAATTTTTTTCTCAAAATTCTCTTCAAAGAGAGCAAAATTCATGGTGAAGTTCGATAATAAATGGTTTAGAAGATAGATCTGACCTCGAGATGAAGAAATTGAGTAATTCCAAGCTTAAAAACTTGAAAATTCAGCCTCAAAATGGATCCTAAGGCTCTATTTTCACGAAAACGGAAAGAACATGAAGCTTAGGCGTCGAAAATGGCGTTGAGGGGTTTAAGAAGATGATGTTTTGGGTTCAGGACGAACCGGCACTTAGGCGCTGAATTCTGGCGCCTAGGCGCCATAATTGCCTTTCCAAAAATTCGATTTAAAAATTATAATTTTCCACCAAAACTTATCAAATTCAACTTCTAATTACTCATATGAGAGTATTACTACAATTTCTAACTTCCAAACATTTCCACAATTAATTAAAATGATAAATTAGATCCACATTTCAAACTCAAGATATAACCAAACTTTTCAATTCCATTTCATATTTTTCATTCCAAGCTCCATAAATTCCAGAAAAAAACTATAACAAGGTTCATCATTCTATAAACAACACAAACAACACCAATTCAAAGCAAATTCTCAATCCAACAATACAAATTGAACAATTAAGCAAACACACAATCTAAATCTTCGAATTACTAAAACTTGACTCAATCACACTTAGAACACACAAAAGATCTATTCAACGCCGAACTTTAATTTTCATCCCTCTCGCAATGAAGTTCGCTAGGCCCGCATGGATAGAAAACCAACACCCTTGGAAATTCCAAAGACGTCTTCTCATCAATCCACTTGTTCTTTGCATACATTGCTACTTAAGCATCTTGATAGGCCGCCATATGATCAAATTGAAGTTTCTTCTGCCATTCCAAATGCTCAATTTGATGATACATCTCATGCAGACGATTCCCAATGCTTTGAAGTTCTGCCTCAATCTTTTCTAAACGACTAAATAACCTCTACATACTAACTGCAATAAAACCATTAAAATAAGGTTGGGGATCTTTGGAAGATTTGTCTCTTACCTCATTGCCATGATTTCCTCTCTTCATTGCTTCCAAACCTCTCTTATCTCCTCCAAAATGAATTGTACTGGTCAAAAATAGGGTAATTTATAAGGAGATTTCGTGTGAAAAACTGAAGATTTTCGGTTTTTACACGATCTGTAACTAGGGCGCTTAGGCACCATTGGTTATACTGGCGCTTAGGCGCCGACTTTGGGCGCCTAGGCGCCGGAACCACGTTCGAATTCGTTTCGCCTATCGTCAAATTTACAAAGTTTAGGTCTTAAAAATAGGTCTATTAAAAGAGTGTGATCAACACACAAACATCGATTAAGATAAATTCAAATCACAAACAATCAAAATGATAATATATGGGTTGTCTCCCACAAAGCGCTTGGTTTAACGTCGTCAACCCGACCTAATCAGTTGTATTAATCAGGTAGACTTAGTTCGTAAGCCTCCTTGTAATTTGGTTTCATTTCTCCCATATAAGGCTTCAGTCTTAATCCGTTAACTTAAATATTTTTTCAGTTTTGGGATCTTTAATATCCACAGCTTCATAAGGATATACTTTCTCAATTATAAATGTTCCCATCTATTTAGATCTTAATTTTCCAGGAAAAAGTTTTAAACGAGCATTAAATACTAATACTTCTTGTTCATGCTCAAATATTTTTCTTGAAATCTTTTTATCATGCAATTTCTTCATTCTTTTTGTATAAATCTTTGCATTTTGATAGGAATCATTTCTTATCTCTTCCATTTCATTCAGTTGCAACAGTCGATTCTCTCCTGCAGCATTCAAATCATAATTGAACTCCTTTATCGCCCAGTAAGCTTTATGTTCCAGTTCAACAGGTAAGTGACAATGTTTACCATAAACTAAACGATAAGGTGACATTCCGATAGGTGTCTTATAAGCTGTTCTATAAACCCATAATGCAGAATCAAGTCTATCAACCCAGTCAGTTCTTTTAGGATTAACGGTCTTCTCTAATATTCTTTTAATTTATCTGTTTGATACTTCAGCCATTCCACTTGTTTGTGAGTGATGAGCAGTTGCAATTCTATGTTTAATTCTGAATTTTTCCAGTAATGATTGAATTCTTACATTTCTGAAATGACTTCCCCCATCTGTGATAATTACCCTTGGCATTCCAAATCTTGTAAAAGTCATTTTCTTTAAAAATTTTGAAACACTTTTGGAATCACAGTTAGGTAAAGCTACACCTTCAATTCACTTTGAAACATATATAGTTTAGAGACATTTCATCTTTTCTGGATATATTCCTCATTCTTTGACATCGATCACAAGTTTTCACATAATGTTCAACATCCTTGAATAATGTAGGCTAATAAAATCCAGAATTTAAAATTTTAAAAATAGTTTTATCCACTTCAAAGTGTCCTCTAAATTCAGAATCGTGATATTTTTGAATAATTGCAAAAGTTTCTTCATAAGATACCCATCTTCGAATCATAGAATCTCTTCCTATTTTAAATAAATAAGGATCTTCCCAAATATATGATTTAGAATCATTCTTGAATTTCTTAATATATTTGTTATTCAATCCATATCATAAAATATTGCTAACCAAATAGTTAACTATATCTGCATACCAAGACATTTGTAATCCTTGAATAACATATAAATGTTCATCAGAGAATTTCTCATTTATGTTTTCTTCATAAATCTTTTCAATATTATTTTTAATTCTTGATAAATGATCAGCAATTTGGTTGTCATCTCCTTTTCTGTCCACTATTTGAAAATCAAATTCTTGTAAAAGTAAAACCCATCTAATCAATCTAGGTTTAGCATCCTTTTTAGACATTAAATACTTAATAGCAGAATAATCAGTATGTACGATACATTTGGTCCAAATAAGATAATGTCTAAATTTATCAAAGGCATATACTATTGTTAAAAGCTATTTCTCAGTAGTAGTGTAATTTATTTGAGTTTCATTTAGAGTTTTGCTAGCATAATATATAACTTTAAAAATTTTCTCATATTTTTGTCCTAATACAGCTCCAATTGCATAATCACTTGCATCACACATTAATTCAAAAGGTTTACTCCAATCAGGTTCAACAATAACAAATGCAGTGATTAATTTTTCTTTTAGAATATTGAACGCATTCAGACAATCTTCATTAAATTCAAACTTAACTTCTTTTTCTAATAAATGAGCAATTTTAGAAAAATCTTTTATATATCTCCTATAAAATCCAGCATGACCCAAAAAACTTCTCACATCAACAACGGTAATAGGTGGTTGAAGTTCAGCAATATTTTTACTTTTGCCTGATCAACTTTCATACCTATTTGTGAAATTTTATGTCCAAGTACAATTCCTTCTGTGACCATAAATTGATATTTTTCCCACTTTAGTACCAAATTTGCTTCTTCACATTTTTTCAGAACTTTCATTATATTTTCCAAGCAAGACTCAAAAGAAATTCCAAAAACTGAAAAATCATCCATAAATACTTCAATTCCTTTATCAATTAAATCACAAAATATTGACATCATACATCTTTGAAAAGTTGCAGGTGCATTACATAAACTGAAAGGCATTCCTCTAAAGGCAAATGTTCCATAAGGACTTGTAAATGTTGTTTTCTCTTGGTCCTCAGGAGCAACGGGTAATTGATGATAACCAGAATATCCATCCCAAAAACAGAAAGGTAAAGGAAAATGATCATTTCTAGTGGCGTTGTTTAATTTTCGATAATCAATGCAAATTCGTCATCCAGTAACATGTCTTGTAGGGATTAATTCATTTTTATCATTAACAATGACAGTTACTCATCCTTTCTTCGGAACACAATAAATAAGACTTACTCATTGACTATCTGAAATAAAATAAATAATTCCAGCATCTAACCATTTCAAAATCTCTTTTTTAACAACCTCTTTCATAATTGAGTTCAGTCTTCTTTGAGGTTCAATAGTGGTTTACAATTTTCTTCCATTAAAATTCTATGCATACAGATTGAAGGGCTTATTCCTTTTATATTTGTAATGCTCCAACCAAAAGCTTTCTTACAATTCATCAGAACTCCTATTAATTTTTCTTCTTGATCTTTGCTTAGTTCTGAAGATGTAATCACTGGTAAAGTTAATGAATTTCCAATAAATGCATATTTTAAATGTGCAGGTAACATTTTTAATTCAAGTTCATGGGCTTTTTCAACTGAGGGTAAAAGTATATCATTTTTAGTTGTATCTAAAATTTCCCAATTATCATGAATATAATGAGTTTCTTCAGATAAATTTTCTTCATTCACTTCTTCAATTTCTTCAGTTAATGATTCATTATATATTATGAATTCATCATTTTTTTCTTCAGAAATGACCTTACATTTTTCTTGATAATGCTTTTCAATTATATAATAAAAAATAACCATCCGATAGCATTTTTCTTTGTCAAGATACCTCATTGATTTCAAAACATTAAATGTTATCTCTTGATCATTAACTCTCATTATTAATTCTTCTTTTTGCACATCAATCATAGCACGTCCGGTAGCTAGAAAAGGTCTCCCTAAAATAATAGGTATTTCTTTATCTTCTTCCATATACAGTACAATGAAATCCACAGGGAAGATAAATTTATCCACCTTAACAAAAATATCTTCTATAACTTCTTTAGGATAAGTAATCGATCGATCAGCTAACTGAAGGGTTACAGTGCTGGGAGAAATCTCTCCTAAATCTAACATTCGAAAGATAGAAAATGGCATGAGATTAATACTTGCTCCTAAATCACATAAGGCTTTTCAATAAAATTTTTCTCCAATAACACATGGTATAGTGAAACTTCCAGGATCTTTAAGTTTCTGAGGTAAATTCTTCTGAATTATTGCGCTACATTCTTCACTTAATGCAACAGTTTCATAAGCTTCAAATTTCTGTTTCTCGCTTAAAATGTCCTTCATAAATTTTGCATAGCTCGGCATTTATTCCAAAGCTTCAGCAAAAGGAATGTTGATGGTAAGTTTCTTAAAAATTTCAAAGAATTTAGAAAATTGATGGTCAAGCTTCTGCTGTTTTAGTCTTTAAGGAAAAGGTGGTGGTCTTTCAACTTCCACTTTAATAGGAATTACAGTCTGATCTTTACTTGGAGAAAGAGTTTCTTTAGGTTTTTCAATTTCTTCAACTTCGCTCTCTTTTTTAATTTCATTATGAATCTTCTCTTTTAATTTCTTTCCACTTCTAAGTTGTATAGTTTTTGCTTGTTCATAGTATTTTTCAGTTTCTTTTGGATTAATTTCGACGTTGCTAGGCAGTGTTCCTTGAGGTCTGAAATTAATAAAATTAGTAATTTGACCCATCTGATTCTCAATATTTCAAATAGCAGTGTTTTGACTTTATAACTGATTACCTAGTTGCAAGATCAATTTTTCTACAGATAACTTTTTCTGCTGATTGTTAAAACCAGGAGGATAAGTTGGTCTAAAGTTTAAATTTTCTTGATTGTTCCAATTTCCGGTTGGATTACATTGATTATTACTCCATTGTTGATGTCCATTATTCCAATTAAAATTAGGGTGTTTTTTCCAGCCTGGATTATAATAATTCGAATAAGGGTTATTAGTTTTACTAGCAATAGCTTGTAATGTTTCCATTGTTTGAGAATCATCAGTATTTGCATAATTATCATTACCTACATGCGACATATTAATAGCAAAATTATCCAATTTCTTAGATATCGCAGCCACTTGTGAAGCTAAAATAGAAAAAACTTCATTATCTTGAATACTTGTCACTCTTTTAGGATTAACCCTTTCAGAAGGCCATTGAAAATTATTATTAGTCATTTCTTCAATTAAAGTATAAGCTTCATCAAATGTCTTAGCCATTAAAGAACCACCAGCAGCAGCATCTATAATAGATCTATGTGATCCAATAAGTCCGATATAAAATGTTTGAATAATTAACCAATCTGGTAAAGTATGATGAGGACAGTTTCTTAATAGTTCTTTAAATCTTTCACATGCTTCATAAAATGTCTCTCCATCAAAATGCATAAATGAAGTAACATCATTTCTTAATTTAATAGTTTTAGAAGAAGAAAAATATTTAGCAAGGAATTTTTGTGTCATATCTGCCCAACTTTTAATAGAACAAGTTGCTAATGAGTTAAGCCACATCTTTGCTTTATCTTTTAAAGAAAAATGAAAGAGTCTAAGCCTAATAGCATCATCAGAAACATTATTATATTTAGGATCCGTTTGGGTCAGCTTATAAGTGCGGTGGCGTTTTTAAAAATGCCGCATAACCGTTTGGTTCGCGCGTTTTTGAAAATACTGCCTGACGCGTTTGGGTTTTTTACACTAAACGCAGGCCGCGGGTCGACCACCGCGGTCGACCAGCGTGCCACATTTCAGGATAAGCTGCTTATCCTCAAACGCACAAGCTGCCCCAAACAGACCCTTAAAGGTAGCACAAAGTTCTAAGAAACTAGTAAGGTGTAAGTTTGGATCCTTATTTTGGTGTTCCTCCAAATTGATTACTTTGAACCATTTGAATAATATAAGGTTTAAGCTCAAAAGAATTAGCATCTACAGCAGACATTTGAATACTAATATGAAGTTCATCAGCTGTAGGGTTTGCATAATCCCTTAATGGTTTATAAATATTTTGTTCATTAATTTCTATTGGATTTTGATTATTGTTATGTAAGTTAGTCATTTCCTGATATTTTTGAATTTGTTTTCCTTTTCTAATTCTTCTAACAGTTCTTTCTAATTCAGAATCAAAAGGTAGTAATCCTTCATATCCAAAACTACGCATAAAAATAAAATAAAATCTTTTTGGTATTTTTGTTTTTATAAATGTTTATATATATATATATATATATATATATATATATATATATATATATATATATATATATATATATTATGTTTTTTATATTTTTTAAAGAAATAAAAGTGTATAAAATATTATTAATTTGAGAAATCTAAAATTGTCTTTTCACTTTTCTTCCCCGACAATGGCTCCAAAAATTTGAACCGACCTTTACGAATGTAAGAATTTATGAATTTAAATATTTATATAATTTTTTTAAAAGTCACTATTTCAAACACAAGTATACGTATCGTTTCAAGTAATACAGGACTCTATTGGAGTCCTGGTTATCAATCTCACAGGGAAGATTAAGTGAAAATTAATTTAAGAAATATATTAGATTTTCAAATTAAAAGTAATTATTAATTTTATTTCTTTTCAAAATTTAGATTTTTAAGTTTAATTAAATTTCTACTGAATGCAAATAAGCAACAATAAAGTAAAATATTAATGCAAGTATAAATAAAACAACTTTCTATTTTTTCAACTAATCCAAGATTTTTTCAGAATAATTATCATTCGTAACTTGAAATTATTGTATTGCGTCAAATAGAAGCATTATTATTCTTTACCTTCGCTCAATAATATAAAGAACATTGGCTAATCTATAGATCGGTTCAGGATGTATTATTAGTAGAATGGGTTAATTTAGGCTCACACTTCTAGATGTCCAAGGGTGGCTATGGTCGGCCCTACTAGTGACCCGTTCACTTTCTATAAACCAAATTATTAGAATTTAGTCCGTCACTCTAAAAACTAATCGATTCTACGCCCAATAAACAATATCTCCCTATTTATTTGCACTTCACCTTGAATAACCCGCTCAAGGCCTTCGATTACTCAAGAATTCATGTGATATCTACTAGTTAAAAACTCATCTCCGGATAGGTCTCAGAATTCTTCAACATGTTTTAACAATTAAAATGGCCAGTTTAAAAATTAAATTAAGATCATGTATTAATATCATCGCAATTTTTATAAAATTTAAGTTTAGTTCTCTAACGAAATTAAATTATTTTATTATCTCTTCATAGTTGAAAGGAGAAAGAAAACTAACTACTCAGAACACATTGAATTCACACAACAAAACATATTTATAAAACTTTGAACCAAGTTACAAATACTTATCTAAATGTTCCTTCAAGTGATCCGCTGACTTCTACTGACTCCAATGCAAGGTACAGGACTTCAACAGCAACAACACTTGCAAACTCACACTTACTACTCAAGGAATTGAGTAGTAACACTCAAAATAACTAAAATAAACTCACTAAATACTTGAGAAGAAAATATGGTGGCTCTCTAAATCTATCTCCGGATGTTAGAGATCTAGGGCGGCACGTTTCTCTGTAGAATTGACTCCTATTTATAGAGCTTCGAAAATGACTAGGGGTTCCTTAAGGCACCTCTTCAAAATTCTTCCAAACACAAATGTATCTTCTAGAAAGTAACTGTGACCAAGTCTTAGCACCTCTTCACTTTGGATCGCACCTCTTCGCGATTAAAACTGTTTTCCCGTGTCTAGATGCATTGTATCACATATCCTATGTATTAGGAGTAACTTCCAATCTTCTAGAAGGTCTGATAACCTCTTAACAGCGTCAAAATAACTGCCTAAAGTTGTCAAAAATTCTTCACTGCTTCAGTATCGAACTGGCACTTAGGCGCCGGATTCTGGCACCTAGGCGCCAGACTTATAATTTCGACAACTTTGCTTTTAAGCTCTATTTTTGCTCATTTTTGCTACTTTTTCCTTCTTGAACTCTTTTTTTATCACCTACATCCAAAAACATAAAAATATCTTTCATTAAAACATAATATCATTATAAATTGAATGATAAATAAGGCATAAAAATAGATATTTTTAAAGTGGATCAATGACCTACTTCGAATCTGACCGGATCTAATCCAAAACTCTCTTAAGGTCCTCCCAAGTCGTGCTCCATCCTCCTTCACCGGTGTAGGGGTCTAGCTAAGAGATTGGCTCGGCTAAAATTACATTTATAGAACCCCTTGCAGGTTCTTTTAAGTATTCTTTCGGGATTGTGATGTTCCCGTCCTTGTAATTTCTTTCAAGCCAATCCTTGAAGCTAAAACACCCTTATATCGTGTGTCCCAACAGCTTGTGGTACGGGCAGTAGTTGGACTGATCCTTCTTGTCGACCTCATCCGGCTTCTTCGGCTCCGGCAATCTGAACTCGGGCTTCTTGATCAAATTTTTTAACATCTTTGACACTGCATCATCTTTGAAGGAGTATTCCTTGTTCAATCTTTTTGCTATTTTCTGACTCCGTCTGACACCTGTCTGGTACGGCCTCTCCTGGGAGCTCTGCTGACCAGGCTGACTATAATGCTGCGGTGGACGGGGCTGACCATAGGGTTGAGCATACTGAGGCTGAACATACTGTGGGGGCTAACTGTACCGTGCTGGAGGCTGACTATACTGTGGGCGTGGCTCTGACTAAATTCTCAGCGGCTGCTTCCCTTTGTCAACCGTTGCCACTACACCGGATCTCTTCTCGAACACTTTAACTGGTATTGACATTTCTGCCTTTCTGATGGTTCCATGTGCTTGACTTCCTCTTGGAGACTACTCGCCTTACTGAGTAGCTTCCCAAAGGATTTAATGGTCAACCTTTGAGCATGAATGCCACCGAATCGTGGATACTCTTAAGTAGTATCTTGATCGCATGTTGCTCCTGTAGTTGCTCACATTTCATGCTAAGGTTCCTCCATCTCAAAATATAGTCTACGAATGACTCGCTGGGCTTCTGCCGCTTTACAACTAGATCTTCTATGGTGACATGGCGTTGAGCGTCGGCGAACCTTCTTATGAACAAGTCTTCGATCTCTACAAATGTCTTAATTGATCCATTGGGTAGCTCCACATACCAGTCGAAGGCGATCCCTGACAGACTGCTAACAAACTGTCGAAGTAGTAAGGCGTCGCTTCCTCCTATGTTGCAGCAGCTGGCTCTGAAATGCGCAATGTGCTGGCAAGGGTTTCTCGTGCCATCAAATGTTATAAAATTTGAAGGTACGAAGCCTTTCGAGTATGGCACGGCGTCAAACTCCTCTAGGTAAGGTCTACCCTTTGTAACTGATGCACCGCCCCGAGACTGAGCTAAGGCTTCTCGCACCTGCCGCTCGACCATCTGTTTAATGTCCTTTTGGCACAATTGGGGCTGGATCTTTCTTCTGTTGATCTTCTCTACTAGCGGAGGCAACCTCTCTTCCTTCATCGGTAATATGCATGATGTCTGGCTGATTAATCTCTGAAGATATTGCAGGTAGTGACTGCGACTGTCCATGTATCGTAGCCATGGTGGTCAAGGCGGCGGTCACCTCTTCCATCTTCTTTTCCATTTGACTTATTTGTTTGTCTCTTAATAAGATGACCCACCGGAGTTCTTCTGCGGTGTTCTGTTCTAACGGTGGAGCATCACGTGCTGACGATGCAGCCCTAGTTTCTACCATGTTAATTTCCATGAACCCATCCATGTAATCTGACAAGTAGAAATCCTCTTCATCGACGATCAACCCTTGTTCTCTTGCTAACTCTGAAATTTCTTCGCGAAGTTTTTGGACCTTGTCTTATATTGCTTTCTCTTTCGCTGATTGAAGATCTGACAGCCTCTTTGTAATGGCAACGGGAATATATGTCTAAACAGCGTCAGTAGTGGCAACGGGAATATATTTCTCATGATTCATCTCGTGATCAACTAATTTTTCTGGTGGTACAGGTACGGCAACCTTAGGGACCCACACCTTTCTTTTGAAGCTCGTTGTCCTGAGGCGGGGTGCCTCAGTAGGGACATCAGAGTGGGGAGAAAGGGTATGCTCCCTCGGCTGTACACCTCGTGCGGAGGATCGTAATCCTCTCCTAACCCTCTTTGAGGAGTATCCTTCATGAATCATAGTAGGTGGTACTCTCGGACCCAGTCAAGACTTGAACGCCCTGCGTCCAACGGGTGTCGGGGTGGTAGCAGCTGTATCTCTAGTGATAATGCGTTCTCCCAATCAGAATTTTGCTGGAACACGGACAGGTGGCACTTTGGACTCAACCTTTTCAAAATTTCTCTTTTCATCTTGGGGGACACGACACATCCCATCCTCTTAAGTAGTTCGGTGACAGAACATCCTTCCTTTTCTACGAGCTTGTGGAAAACATAACGGACTTGAGTGACGAGTGAGGGTTCCTCCCTTACCTCATTACGACGGTAAACAAACGGCGAGACTATAGCGACAATCTGATGGAGACTCTCATCTCCAGTAGTATCGGCTAGCAGATGAAACATGCTCCCTCGGAGGAGAGGAGTGGCTTCCAGTAATCCAAGTTCCTCATGATGAGGATTCTCATCTGTAACTAGCAAACTAGCAGCCTTGGCCCTGGTGCCTCTTGAACTTCTGCAGCGGTGGTTCCTCTTTTGCGTCTTGGAGCAGGAACCGACCTAAAAAACTGGTGGTACGAGAAAATCTTCTTCAGTATCTTCATACAGAATCTCTTTTCCCTTTGCAGATGGGAAGGTGGATGCAGCTATGGCGAACCCGGTAGAAGTGGAAGCAACTATCCTTCTGGGCACATTTGACTTAACAGGGGCGGGAGCAACGTTCATCTTCTTAACAGCGGGGAAGTCTTGGCGGTAATTCAAGTCAAACTCAGCAGAGGGTTCCTGGACATCGGGGGCAGCAACTTTGACCACGACGAAGGGAGCTTTCCAAAGAACTACCTCAAACTTTTGAAAGCCAGTTTTAAACTGAACTGTAGGGTCGGCAAGACGGGCTTCGTAGGAAGTGGGCAGGTTGCAGGAGAAAGTAAGCATGGGGATCGACATCGTTGCTGTCAATCACAAGAAGAAAATTCCGAGTATTAGTAAAACGCCAAAACCTCGTAATTATAGTGAAAACACTACAAGTTAGCGAAGGTTAATCTGTGAACCGGACAAGTTTTCATTCATCGCATTTTTTTTGTAAAGATTTGCTTTGTTTTACTTATTTTATATATATATATATATATATATATATATATATATATATATATTAAATTTGATTTTTAGAGGGGTTAGAATTGAGGAAGCTTTCAAAATTGCAGATGAAGTTGACTCAATTTTGTGATTCAACAAGACTAAGTCCAGAAAGAGAAAGGTGAAATACGGGACCCAGTCCGTGGCCCTATTCACGATCTATATTACCTGGCGGAATTTGTCTACCGACACATCTATTGGAGGTCTGACCGCATAAGATCAAAGAAAAAGTTTAAAGAGCCTCCTGGTCCATTTTGTTTAAAAGTTTTTAAACGGGTGGTCCTGAAGTCAAAAAAGAGTCGATCATATTCCCCAAGAAAGAAATTGGTGAAAATATGTTGATAGAAGAATGGTAATCTGGTATATGAAGGGCATAGACACATTACCGATGTGTAAAAATAAGTTTCCTGATTTGTATGGAGAGAGAAACATATCTCAAGCAGAGTCGTCAGAAGCTGTCGGCACATAAAATTTTGGAGGGTAAAAGAGATCGTCCAGTAGTTGTCGGCACATAAAATTTTTAAGTTTTTGGATTTTAAAAGAGATCATATTTAACCAGAAGCTGTCGACACATAAAATTTTGGTTATTCAAACGAAATCTCGTCTCCCGCTTTGAAAGGAATTTTAATTTAAAATATAGTTTTAATTTTAAAAATATGAAATCAAACTGATTCCATACTTTTGAGAAGGTTTGAATAACCAAGCACTTCATACCAAGCTATGTACCTACTCTGAGGGGTAAACACATTGCTTAATACTGAGGCTCGGTTAAATAAACTACTCACATATGACATCCGTTTGGTCTGTAAGAACCTGTTATGTTAGCCGACAGATTCCCTATTTAATACAAAAGAATTAAATAGAGTTTATATTAATCTGGGGTCATTTAGGTTTCATATAAGGGTAAGCTGTTATAGTTAATTACATATTAAATAACCGAAGTTACCTAAGAAAACTTTCGATAAATATCAGGAAAGATACTTTTACAACTTCAAAGGGCTAAGGACTTTTCAACAACATTATGATGATTGAAATCCAATGGGTGAATGGTGCAAAATTTGGAGCATTTGATTGTAAGGAATCCAAAGAAGGAAGAACTAGGAGATTCCATGGATCCAAGAGGATATCTTGGTGACTTCCCAATCTATCCTATTGTTTGACTTTGATTTGGGAGAATTATTCTTGTTTCAACCTGCCAATTTTAATTATTTAGGGCTTTCATTCACTTGATACTAGGGGTGTAAACGAACCGAACACGAACGAACAGAACTAGTGTTCCTGTTCGGTTCGTTTGAAAATTAAATTGTTCGTGTTCGGTTCGTGTTCGAAATTGTTCGTGAATGTTCTGTTCGTGTTCGGTTCGATTTGTTCGAAATTAGTTCGAATTGTTCGTACTGTTCGAAATGTTTGAATCATTCGAATCGTTCGAATCGTTCGAATTATTAGAATAGTTCGAATTGTTTGAATTTGTTCGAATTGTTCAATTTTTTCGAATTGTTCGAATTTGTTCGAATTGTTCGAAATTGTTTATACTATTTATGGATTTTCTTTGTTGTGCTTATATTTTAATAGATATTTCTTTAAATGGGCTAAAAATACATTACTTTTGAAAAAAAAAAAAAAGTGCACATTAATATAATAAAAATACATGAATTGATCAAAATCATTATTACACAAGCCCCTAAAATGACTTCTGTAGATCTAGTAATAGCCAAATAAGGACACTCATCTCAATTATATAATCACTCATGAAATAAGATCTAGTAATAGCCAATTGAAAATGTTTGTGGTAGCTTTGATAGCCTAATAAAGTGGTCAAAGTCTCGTCGCGTTGCTTGCTGACGTCCTTGCCCCTTGCTTTTGAACTATCGATGTCCAGTCCATGCGAGAACGTACCTTGCAAAGGCAAACTAAGAAATTGGTATGAGAAGTAGGTGTACATGTAAATTTTCACGTAGAAATTAAATGGGCATAAAAATTGAATGGTATGTGTGTAAAGTGAAATCTATGTTATATATGTAAATGCATAGAAATCAAGTGGCATATATGTAAAAAAAGAAAAGATAAAAGCTTGTGTTCTGATACTCTTTATAATGCCAACAATTTTGAGCGCATCCAATTTTATCTCCTTTTTTTTTTAACAGTTGAGCAAATTTAATTGGAAACGTAAATGCAGCTAATACTTATACAAGAGTAATTCAAAATGTTCTCATGCTGCATTCAAAAGTTAAGCATCAAGTTAAAAAAAATAACAATAAATAATTTCTTTTTATAGAATAATTATTCAAAAACATAAGACCCGCAACTTTATTTGGATGGTGAGAATATAAGCTAATCAACATAAAGAAGATTGAAAATTCAGATTAAAGGTAAAAAATGTATAATTATTGATGATTATTGATTCATTACATTTTTTATTCATGATATGCTATGTGCAAACTTGGTGAAAACTTGCTATGTGCAATAAAATGGGCTTCAAATAAAATGCTGATGAATCCACATTTTCCCTATCAATAAAACTTTCATCAGCAGTTAGACATAAAGGCAAGGGTCATCTAAGCTCCATCACAACTCAACTGCAATTTTGATGGACGACAGGTTTAGGCCGTTTGAAAAGACAAAGGCACCGCTCAAAATATACTAGAAGAAGCCATTGATAATAGGAGGAGAGAAAGATCGGCAAAATAAAACAGCTCTACAAACCATTGTAACTAATTGGCACTTAAAAGAAATCTTCAGCTTCTGCTGCTCTTGGTGTATCAAACAAATCATCTACCAATATGTGGCACCTGCAGTGATGGAAACAAACAAATCCTCTAACAGCTTCCAGTCGAGGATAATGATGAGGTGGTTGCATTTCCATCTCTATTTGAGGTTGCATTTCCATCTGCATGCTAATAAATAGGTAAAACAACAACTTCACTCACAGCAAACCCAATTGTCTGGATGAAGTGAACACCAGCAATTCCATCGTTAGTAACTGTACAGACTTTAGAAACATAAGCCAAAATTAACAGGTGAATGAATTATATTTAGATGAATACAATAACTTTGAGCATTTATATACATACCAAATAATTCTTATGTATTTACATATCTAGCATGTAAGCATTAATTCATATGTGCATGCATAACATTCAAATTGCCATATCAAATGGGTTACTGTTATCAACCTTACCGCACAAATTGGCTATCAAAGTGATAGAGGATGTTCCCTCCCTGTCGTTGGACCTACCTGCACCACAAATAATGCTCGTTCTTTTCCAAAACACATACACTTGAAGGAGAAAATAGAGTGAGAGAGGGAGAAATTATTCTTGGAGGAGGACCCTTCCTATATTTTACTTCATTTCGCTTCAACATACCACAACAAAGAAGAGAAAGCTAAAAACCAGAGAAAGAGCTAGTTCAAGTACTAGCATCATTCTTTCACCAACAACATCTTATCTCACTCAAGCCATACGTAGACAAATCAAATTATGGAACTAGTTGAGTTCCAGAATTTAATCATAAATTTAAAAATGCTCCAGAAAATAGATACAATGCTCCTTGCATATTTAAAAATACCTTTGATGGTAAGATCAATCCACAACTTTAAAGTTCATGCCATCTGACCACTGTTTGTTCACCCAAAGGTGAGCAGTATTTGAGAATTGTTTCTTGCCGATACAAAATACACACTAGCTATAGTTTACCCCAAGAAACCCAATGAATACCAGTGCATGTCAAACTCATAACCATGACCTTTTTCAGAACAGGAAAAGTCACGGCATAAAGAAATTAGAAATAGAAATTGAAGAAGATAAATTGACACTTCAAGGCTTTCCTTGTTAATGGCAGCAATGGTTGCTTAAAATATTAAGTCATCCTAAAGCGCCAGATCATCCCGACATTAAGCAAATCCACAGTTAACATATCACCACAGGGAAGCAAATACATGAAGCAAATACAGAGTAACAGGTCTACAGGTCCAGCTCGATAATAAGTACTGAACTGATGAAGAGAAATGAATAAGGCACCACTATACATTTAATCTTCCCAATGTAGCTTCTTTAGATATAACCAATTTTCACTTATTAATCAGAGGGATCCTGGTTCCACGAGTCAAAGACAAAATATGACCAATTGACAATGTCTGCCATATTTCAAATATTCAACCACTCTAAGGCACCAATTAGATGCTTAAAATCATAGGAAAAAGGAAACAAAGGAACAGAATATTAAGCCCGTCAGTGCCTCAGTTCAGACAAAATGCTGATGATTCCACATTCGATCCAACAATTAAACAAATGGTATTTGCCGGTGCTTACCGTGAAGCACGGTGAAGTAGTCGGGAGAAGAGGAGGAAGAAGAAGATTGTTACCGTGAGGTTAGTCAGAGAGGAGGGAGCCGGTTGGAGAAGCGGCGGAGAGGGAACAGATCGCGATCGGTTGTTATCGGGTATGGTAAAAGATTTATCGCATGGGTAGTTAAGGAAAAATAGCGTGAGAAAGCCGGGCCACGGGTTACTCTTCGTGGTCGGCATTCGGCTCGAATCGCGTCCCGCCGCAGCTCCGCCGTAGCTCCGCCGTCGCCCCAAACGACCTAAACTTGCGGCGCTATGCCGTGCCGCTGCCAAACAGTCGCGCCAAACATACCCTAAGTCTCGCAGCTAGGGAGCGTTTTCGGCCAAAGTAGACGGAGAAAATCAGTGTCTGGCCGAAGAAGAAAGAGATGCCGGCGAGGCTTGGTAGCGCGAGGGAACACAGGTCGACTAGCTGGGAGAAGAGAACGACCGAGATGTCGGCACGAAGAAAGACTCGGACGGTAGATCCGGCAAGAATAAGAGTCTGGGCGGCCGAAGAGTTCGCGAAAATGAGAAAATGGGAGGGGGAGTAGAGATGTGAGAGAGGAGTTTTGGGAGATAAGAAATCAGAGATCACAGTGGTGTGTCGGCCGAATGAAGAGGAGCGGTTAGGGTTCTGAGAAGAGTTGCGATGTTTAAATAGGGGAGGTTTTTTTTTTTTAATTCTAAATTATTTGCATTGAATTAATTATATATCTTATATTATATAACTATATATTACTATTAAGTAGTAGTATATAAATATATTATTATTAATAATTTATTATATATTATTATTTACATAATATAATTTTTAAAATATGTCAAATAATTTGAGTATATAATTATTTTTAAAATATTATAAATTATATATTTATTTATTTATTTATTTTAAATTACTTTATATTTCGAACAATAACGAACCGAACACGAACGAACGCATCACTGTTCGTGTTTGGTTCGTTTAACAAACCGAACGAAAAAAAGTGTTAGTGTTCGTCTCGTTTGCTTATCGAACAAATCGAACACGAACTTCTTAGCGAACCGAACACGAACTGTTCGCGAACAACGAGCTTTTTTTACAGCCCTACTTGATACCGATGATATGAACCGCCTGAGAGATAGGATGATTTATGTCACATCGAAAAATAACCTCGGAAACCTAAGACGAGTTAGGGCTTATATTTCACAGCAGAGCTGCGCAAAGGCCTAAAAGATCAAATGAAGGTTTATGCCGCACTAGGCAGGCTACCTTGAAGTCCTATAGCTTGTTGTTTAATTCTAAGAAAAGGTTTTGCTGATGTAGTAAAAGTTTTGTTGTTGAAGATGAACATGCTGCCCACAACGCATATTTCACATTCCTCATCGTAGCAGGTTTAGTTTCAGAAGTGACAATTGAAGAGGTGAGAGAAGTATCGTTTTTTAGGCAGGTTGAAGATTTGAGATGTCTTACTATTTTATTTAAAATAAATATTTAAGTTGATTATGGCAACACCGGTTAGGATCTCACGGTTCTCTCGTTCCGGTTTCACCTTTTCATCGGATTCACTTAGTCCGGATGAATTTACTAAACCCAACTTAATGAGTTTCATACTTTCATCCAGACTATGGGAGATCTCGTTAGCAACAAGTAGGTTACCTCCTACGAGGGACTCGCAGTCATCCAAGAGTCATTTTAATTTAGTTAAAGTTGGAAGTTTACTTTGGTTGGTGATTAAATATTGTGTTGTTTAAACATGCGGGGTTCAATCATTTTTCACAATTTAAAATATGCAGAAAAGTAAAGCGAGAAAGCTACGCTAAACAGGAGTATATGCTGTGGAAAGCAAAGCAAGCAAGTAAACTAAACAAGTGTATATGCTCAGAAAAGTAAAGCAGCAAACTGAACTAAACAGATGTATGTGTGTGTTAAAGTGTATGCAGGAAAGGCAAAGCGTGAGACTTGTGTAATAAACCAAGAGAAAGATGAAATAAAACCAAAAGGTCGAAGAAGAACGTCCCATAAGAAGTCTGAAAACAAATTCATGGGGAAAACTCATAGGAAATCCTTAAAAAAAATTGTACAAAAATTCGTAGGAAATCCATATGAAATCCATAGGAAAATCACAAAAAAATGGACTACAAGACCAGAAGGACCGTAAGCACGATGGCGCGGAGGACTCAGAGTTATAATATATGTATCCCAGCCTTAGGTGATAACTACCAAACTGATACCCTATGAAAGGCGGTTCTAACTTTGACCTGAATAACCTACCGTGGACCTTTGTAAATTTTTCATTTTTTTCAATTTGGATTGCATGCAAGTGAAAACTTATGGGTGAGGCTATTTTGTTGTAGGGGTAGTTTTGTATTTTCAAAAATGTATACATATATTTTATAAAAGTAGTGTGATCCACTGGTTGATTATCCTAATTGAACCAGGACTGCTAACAACCTAAGAGTGATAGTGGCAGAAATCCCCAAGGACGGGTGAATAGTACTGTCAATTCCTTTCCTCTACCCTCTTCGGGTCTGCGAGTCGAGTAGATACTATTCTAGAAATCCTTGTATCCCTCTTCTAATGCAATGCATCATCGTCCTCCTTAACCATCCTACTTACAGCCTTATTTGTTGGCCCCACATATAGCAGAAGGCTATACGTGCGTGCTTATGTGTCCTATATAAGCACGTGACTTAGGCCAAGAAGTAAGAAGAAACAAATGACAGGGGAGCAAGTAAGAGAAAGAGGAGATGACGATCCATCCAGAACAACGTCGTAAAGGAGGTGGGTCGACTCTCAAAACTGCACAAAGTAATAGACATGAACCGGTGTAAGGGCAAAAGCAGGCTCCATATAGGGTGCAAGAAGTGGCAGCCACGGAGCAACTAAAACATGTAAATCAAACCCCTTCAATGTGGTGCAAGGGGTAGCTGTAAAGCAAGTGACGTAAGGAAAACAAAACCCCTCCAACATGGTGCAAGGGGTAGCTGCAAAGCATGTAAGGTAAGGAAAACAAACCCCTCCATACAAGGGGTAACCATCAAAACGTAATGCCAAGGAAAAGCAAGAGTCTGAATCGCTATATGAAATGCTCTTCCAGACAATCACATTCCCTTCATGCTTTTACGTCTTCAAAACAACATAAATCCTTCCATACACGTCGTATCAAAGATGTTAAACAAGTAAGTGCTTTAAAATAATGTGTCATGACAAGTAGAAGGTGTATCGAAATAATGTAGAGAATGTGTGTAAGTAAAATGACTCTCAATACTAGCATGTAAAATTAAAGCAAGTCAAGCAAGAATCACATCTCAAATTTTCCTCTTTGAAGTGGTAAGCATGCCACCTCCTCTCCTTTCTTTTCCTTTCTTGAAGGCAACACAAACAAGCCTCACCAATGTAAATTTTAAATAGGGGGGCAGCAAGAAAACAATGTAAACCAACTTGTAAGGTGGCCATCAATGTAATTCTTAGGGTAAGGGCAGCATAGAAGCACTTAAAACTAACTTAAGATATGCCAAACAATGTAGTTTTTCATGTAGGGGTAGCATAAGAATGATTTAAACCAACTCGGAGCAAGTGTAATAGTGCAGATTTTCACTTGATGACAACATAGGATTGGTTTAAACCAACTCAAAACAAGTTTAAACATGCAGAGTTTTGCATAAGGGCAGCATGTGGATGGTTTAAACCATCCCAAAACAAGTTCACAAGTGCAGATTTTTACATATGGGCAGCATGGGATGAATTTAAATCAATTTCAAACAAATATATGAATGCAGATTTTCACTTTATAGCAACATAGGATTGATCTAAATCAACTCCAAACAAATATATGAATGCAGATTTTCACTTTATAGCAACATAAGATTGATCTAAATCAACTCCAAACAAATGTATGAATGCAAATTTTCACTTTATAGCAACATAGGATTGATAGCACCCTCTCCCAAATGTAATAAATGTAACCAATAGAAATGCATCAAGTATACATGTGACAATGCCCAACTCTTCCAACAAGCATTTGATGTCAATAGCTGTCACCATAAGTGTCAAGTACATGTGAAAGGAGAAGTCTTTGGATGAAGAATGTGGGTGCTCCAAAATTGGGTGGGGTGCATGTAGAATGTGAAACTTATGTGTGTAGCATGTGGATACTTTAAAAATGAAGTGAAGTGTTATGTGAAAAATGAATTTCATGTATGGAACATGTGAAAATTTATTAACCACGTGATGATTTGTATGAAAAAGGGAGAACTTTAAATTCCTACAAGCAAAACACCTTTTTATGCATAGAATGAGGTGAAAAATGTGTGGAATCAAAGCTTATGTGTTATACATATAAAGACTTGATGAAATAAGTGAAAAGAGGCACATATATCTTCAAATTTTGGGTGCTACATGTGTAGTTATTTTGAGATCCGAAAATTGCATATAAGGAATAGATCTTTTCATGCTTCAAAGATGTAAAACCCCAAGACCAAAACATGCTAAGCAACATAAGTAAAACATGCCATCTTTTCCGAATAACATTTGCCAAACTTAGAGAAGCATATGAAGCATGTTAAACCAAGTTTAGAGGAGCATGGGGTAAAAAACATGCCAAACTTTCTAAACAATATGTATCAAACTTCCCTTCTCTTTTTCTTTCTTTCCCCCCTTTTTTTTGAAATAAATGTCTCAAGCCAAATGAAGTATCATCCTCTTAACATTCATAAAAGCCATGCACGTTTAATGCCACCATTTCCATCCAACAAGTGAAAGTAGAGAGCATGGAATATTAAAACATGTGCTACTATCATCCAACAAGTGAAAGTAGAAAGCATGGAGTATTAAAGCATGTACTACTATCATCCAATAATCAAGAGTAGAAAGCCTCTCATGGAGCAAAGGAACATGCAAGATGAAAAATAAAGTTAGCCAACAAAAATCCTTCTATCTCCTTCCCCTTAAAGTTTCGGCCACCACGAAAAGGTAGCAAGGAGAGCTATTAAACATCAAATGGCTCAACCAAAGTATTAAACATCCAAGCCAAGACCTTTGGCCATCCAAAATAGAGTAAGAAAGCTCAAAAAATAACACATGGTCCTAATCATGAATTTAGCCAACTAAAAGATGAAAGGAAAAGCACCTAAACTTCACATGAAACAATGAAAATCGTAAGCCTCCCAAGCATGATCTTTAGCCATCAAAAGGAGAGTAAGAAAACTCATAAAATAACATATGGAATAATAAAAAACTTTAAGCCTCTTAAACATGAGTTTAGCCAACTAAAATGTGCAAGGAAAAACACCTAAACTTCACATGAAACAATGAAAATCTTAAGCCTCCCAAGCATGATCTTTAGCCATCAAAAAAAGAGTAAGAAAGCTCATAAAATAACATATGGAATAATCAAAAACTATAAGCCTCCTAAACATGAGTTTAGCCAACTAAAGAGGAATAAAAATGCCTCAAAAATTCACATGAAACAAGCCAAATATCATGCTCCTAAACATGAATTTCGGCCAAGCAAAGAAAGGGCAAGAAAACTTCAAAATTTCACATAGAACCATCCACTTTTTTAAGCATTCAAACATGCATTTTTGGCCAAGTGAAAAAAAAAAGCAAGAAACTTCAAAATATCACATGAAACATCCACTTTTTAGGCTTATAAGCATGAAACAAAAATTCCATCAAAGTAAAGAGCAAACCGGCAATGATTTGAGGCAAGCAAGAAGAGGCAAATGAAAATCCCGCAGCACCTTCCCCTTGTAAATTTAGGCCAACCACAAAAAGAGGAAGATTAGGGCTATTTTTATTGCCAAATGAGGAGGAAGAAGGAGAAGAACAAGCAGCCCAAAAACCATCATCACATCCATGCATAAAAAAAAAAAACTTATCCATGAGGTGTACCCTTAGGCTATGATGAAATGGGATGGAGAAGTCAAATGACAGCAAAGAAGTGACTACACATTGCCAACAAAGCTTATCTTGCTGCCATGGAAGAGATGGAGGCAAGGAGAAGACCTCCTCCATGCTTCTCACGTAAGAAAGGGGGATAAGGAGGCGGCTACAGCAGGGAACCTCAGGAGGAGAGGAAGAAAAAGGGGGCAAGCCATGGGAAGTTTCGCCGAAGGTGAAGAGGGGCTCGGCCAAGCTTGTTTCGCGAATTAGAGAGGGAGGGAGGGGCGAACGGCTGCGAGTTTAGGCGTGTTAGGTTTAGAAATTTAGGTGTTAAAAAAATAATTTTTAATTATTTGATGCAAACACTCCAAATTTCGAACTGTTTTGTCGTGCGTCGAATCATAGCAAGCTATATATCTTTTCAAAGTAATTTCGACGCTCTGGATGCAACGGCGCAGTCCATTTCATAATCCAAAGTCGTTCAGGCAACTTCGTCGTCGAGCGAGAAAAAAAACGTCAAATTTGGGGATTTTTAATTTAAATCGGATTTGGGCGCGATTTGGGCTCAAATTAGTGGTCATTAAATGTTACATTTACTTTGGGGGGAATGTTTCGAAGGGTTTGCAACATTAATTAGGTAGAGATTGATCGACATTGGATTCAATTTGGGTCAAATCGGGGCTTGCTCAAAATGGGGCTTTTGGTTAAATTAGTTAAATTTGGTCAAATTGATGGTTGCAAACTAAAATTGGGAATATTTGGAAGGTTTTGAGAATTTTTGGGAATTTTTGGAATTTATGGAATTTTGGCTAGGAGGGGTATATTGATACTTTTGGGGGTTTTTTGGGAAAATGGTCAAAAAATACTAAACCGAAAGCTGTTCTAAATGAAATTTGGAGTCAAATGACAGTGTCCGGGGGCATTTCTGATCAATGTGGACGGTTTTATGAATCCCAAAGCTCTTTTCAAGTATCTACTATTTCGACTTCGAGGGGCCCACAGGTAGCTCGGAAGTATATCATGTTTATAGTAAAAATTCATCATTTGACGAGAGGAACATCCTCTAATGATTTTTGGGGAGCTTGGACAACTCTGAAAAAAACTTGAGATTTTGGGCTAAAGAAGGGCATTTTGGGGATTTTAGGAATTTTGGTGCTGTTTGGGAAATTTTGGCAAATTTAGGTGGTTTTAGTCTTTTTGAATGGTGGGAAATATTTTAGAATGATTTTTGGAGAATTTAGGTAATTTTGGGACTTTGGGATTTTCAGGGGCAATTTGGTAGTTTAGATAAGTTTTAGGACCGGGGTGTTTAAAAATTGAAATTTTTGGGAAAATAGGAGTGGCTTCAGAGTGAGGAGAATGGGACCAATGGTAACCTTCTTTTGGTCCTCTATGTGTCGGTTCTTACCACCTTAGCCATGAGCTTAGGGTTTGGTGAGACCAACACTTGAGTGTCCAAAAGACAGAGGAATCAAAATAGGATGTAGTAGATTTAGAGTTGTGAGTGGGTGATATGTGTGTGAGTGCAGGGTGTGAGCTCCAGACCTCCCAGGGTCAATCCTAAGGTCTGGTCACCTATGGGGAATCTCACTTGGTCTTCCTTATATTTAGCCCCTTCCTCCTAAATATTAGAGGTTGAGCCCTAACATGTGGAAGCCCCAAGTAAGGAAAACAAGCATGTGGGATTTCTATGTGGTGGGGTTTATGTTGCTAGTCCTCTAAGAAAAGTCACTATGAAAGTCCTATGGCTAGACCCTATGCTATCTAGAGTAAGACTAAACGTCAACCAAAAGTGATGTCAACAGCTGGTCCTGCTCAGCATTGTTGGCCTCCTCCAATTCGGCCTTATGAGCTCTTTTAATTGCATATTCTTCAGATCATTCAACTCTATTTTCTTCGCCTCTTCCTTTAAACTGCATATTCTTGGGGTCATCCAACTCCGTTTTCTTACTCCTTCGAAACTATCATTCAAAGCCTAGCACAACAGAGAATCCTAGCAGAATGATGATGAGAGCTCTATAAAGTGATATCGTTGAAGCTTAAAAGGTTTTTAACAACCGTAATTCCCGTCAGTCTAAAAGGCGGGATACTCCAAAAGGCAGAATAGTCGAACGAGTCGAGTCGGGTATTAAAATTTCAATTTTTTTTTAATATTAACTCCATGGAACTCGCCATCACATGTGACAAAATCTCGATAAAATATTACTTCTGGACTCAGAACATAGGGCTTTGTCCGGAGTCCAGTAAAACGCGGACATGTGGAATGGTAGGACCCATGCTAGACAGAATTTTGGGGAAAAATAACGCGCGTTCGGCCCCGTTAGACTTTAATCCAAATTTTTATTCTTCAAAAACCATCATTTTAATTTTAAAAAATTGAAATACATGAGATCGATGATGTCTATGAAAAAATTGATGTTTTGGGGGTTAGATATGTTGAGTTGTATTTTGTGTGTTTTCGGTGGCAATAACAACGCAATAACACCATAAAAACTCAACAATAACACCGCAAATTTACTCTAATAACACCGCAACCGAAAATACACTAATAACACTAGAATAATACCACAATAACACTCGAATAACACCTCCAGAATATTCAAATAACATCGCAAATTTACTTGAACAACATCGCGGCGGAAAACATGCCAATAACACCACAATAACACCGCGGCCAAAAACACGCCAATAACACCGTAATAACATCACAATAACACCGCAGCCGAAAAACACGCCAATAACACCGTAATAACACCACAATAACACCGCAATAACACTCCAATAACATCGATAGAATATTAGAATAACACTCGAACATTATGCAGTGATAACACCGCAATAACACTACAATAACACCATAATATCACTCGAATAACACCGCTAGAATATTCGAATAATATTGAATATTATACGGTGTCAATAACATCACAATAACACCACAATACCACCGTAATAACACTCGAATAACACCATTAGAATATTCAAAATATTCTCCGTGTTACATAACTTACGGTGTTATTTGAAATATTCCCGTGTTATTTAAATATTTACTGTGTCATTGGATATTTACGGCCTTATTTAAAATATTCCTGCATTATTTTAATTTCAGTTGAATTATGAGCTGGTCAACGTAAAAATTATTAAATTTCTTAGGGTCTGTTTGGTTCGTTCATGGATTCTCGCTTCTAATCTGCATTGCACTGCCTTAGAATCGATTGCAGGAAGTTGATCTATCTGTTTAGTTCAATTGCATGTAAAGCTTGCTGCAGAGCAGCTTTTTCATGTAAAAATGACCAAACTGCCCCTCTTTATTAAAACTGTTTTAAATTTTCGATTTATTTAAAATATTTCCACATGTTTCAAGAGAAGCAAATTGGCCCCTATTGATTTAAGGGGCATTTACATATATGTCATCTAATTCTTATACGTTTACATCTAACACCTAAACTTGACACACACACACACACACACACACACGCAATTCTGTGCTCGAATGAGTGCTTGGTGAGAAAGCTTAAACTTAGCACTTGCTTTGTCGAAGGCAAGTGCTGACACTACTGCATAGCCTTCGAGAAAAAAAAAATCAATACTCCGTTTGCTTTAAGATTTTTTGTATGGTTATAAGATTTTCAAGCACATTCTCATCTAATTATAAAGGTCATATTCCCTTCTAATTATAAAAGATTTTCAAGCACATTACCCAAATAGGCTTCATGCAGGGTTAACTATTTAGGAACATAAAGAGTGTTTGGCCTAAGAAGGGTCAAGCAAAAATTGAACAAAGGGATGTTTCCCAAAGTTGGACAACCAAGCAAACAAAATCCAATAATTGATCAAAGCGGGGCATTAGAAACAAATGCAGGTATGCGTTTTGAAGTCGAAACAACTTGATCTTATACTTGTATTAGTTGCTCTTTGTGCAGGTATGTGTTTTTATTAGCAAACAAATGCAGATTTCAGAAGCATTGAAGCTAGAGCAGTGAGTAGAACGAAACAGTCTGCAATCGCATGTGCCTTTACAGTGAGTAGAAAAGGAGAAGGGGACGGGGACTCGGGAGAGAAGGATCGAAGTTACCTTGGATTCGATTTTTTCTCGGTCGAGGAAGAGAAGCGACCGTCGGCTCGTGAGAGAAGGTCTAGGGCAAAGGGAAATCGAAGGCGCGACAGAGCGAGGGCAGCGAGAGACAAAAAAATTTTAAAGCCGCGTCAAAGTCGGGACCGCAGGGGTTATCCCGCGGTCCGCTTTAAGGCAACTTCGCGGCAATCCGCCCGAATCCGTTGGCTGCGCCTCCCACTTTCACTCGACTTCACGTCGACCAACTGCGGGACCAACCGCGCCGCAGGGTTGCGAAGCCGAACCAAACAGGGCCTTGCTCCCCACCAAAAAATTTCCCCAGAGTCAGAATTGCGTTCCCACTCCCATCTGGATCTAGGTACGGTGTGACACTCCTTTGCCAATGTCGGAGAACTGAAAATCCTAAACAAACGTCGATGCGACTGATCTTAAACTCCCCTCCATTAGGTTTAAATCTCCCTTATCCAAAGCGACGACGTTAATGGAGCTGGAAACCCTTAATCGTCAGTGTTCCCTCTTTCTATATTCCGTGAAGGCAGCCACCAGCCGAAGTAACCCTGCCGCCGATTCTTCGAGCCGCACTCTTCGATGTGATTCCGACTCAAAGGAGCTTCCCCGCTCCATTCAGCAGTTCACATGAACATTCGAGACTTTCGCACTTCGAGCCAATCATTGAAAGTTGGGTAGGCACCATATAAACTTTTTTGTAATCAATTCCCAAAAGTTTTTCCGTGATGCAATTTGGGGAGATTGAATTGGATTCCCTGAGCTAGAAACGCATGAAATTTCATTTCGGCGCTGCCAATCACTCACAGTCATGTGGGTCGAGAAAAATAAATTTTGACCTTCTTTCTATGGAAATTAAACGTTGTCAAAACGTTTGAGATACCTGGTTATATCTGAAGCCTTGTTTGTTTACCTACTGCTTAATGGTTTTTGCTAATATTCCTTAAAATAACGTAGAAATGAGGAATGATTTTATTTGATTATCCATATGCCATTATGGAATATTTCCTAGTCATTTGAAGTACTTGTGAGACTAATGTCTTTGTATAATATCTTTCTATACTGCAGTTTAGGATAACTTAATCCCAATCTGAGGGGCAGTATCATAAAAGATTTAAGTAGTATTTAATTTAAATCTTAGGAGAAAAAAAAAAGGAAATTTTAAATCCGTGATTTTGTAAATATTGTTTATTCTTAATTCCTTCTCAGTTTTGCCTTAAATCCTTTTGTTTGCAGGATTTATTAAAACCGGATTTATAGGATTTACTAAAACTGCTAATGCAGTTACCATACAATCCTTTATTGAATATCTTGATTTGGAGATGATAACAAGCTAATTATGATTTGTGTATTTCATCATATGATGACCGTTGAATTTCTCATTCTTCCTTCTTGGAGAGTTATATTCATATCTAATTTAATTTAATATTTTTTTTGGCATTTTCATTAACGTATTCACACATCTTTAATAAAGGGAGTTCTTTCATATATACTGTTGACCGCAGCCTCCTCCACTCCCATATGAAGAGTGGCCTACCAAATTCTTTGGACATAGTTTGAATTTTGTATTTTAGTTCCTTTTATAATGAAAAATGAAAATCTTTACCGAGTTAAAGTTCTAAAAGTTCATTCCTCTTGTACGAAAAGTGATTACAACAAATTATTTTTTTTCAATTAATCCCTTAATGCTCTTTTTCTTCCCTTGATAAAAAAATATCAATCATTTTCTTTTGGCGCACCGACCATCCTTGGAAAGGTTCCCCCTTTTTTTTTCAACTCTCTTGCACTCTTATCATGTAGATCTGTTTCTTAGTTTCGTGTCATTCCATGTAGAATCATCTTATAAGTGAAAAATTGTTACAAGGGGAGTGTTTGGCTAGGATTTAAGTGAAATCCTATCGATTGAGTTTGATAACTAATTGAGAAACCCAAGGGCAAATCAAGGGTTTCCCTCGCACAAGTAATGAAATTCTCTCATAGATATCAATCTGTTTGGTAGTTTCACTAAAGAATCATTAACTATGAACCTGTTGAGCAATATTAGATTAATTGGTTTCAGTGCCAAGTGTTTCATTACTGCATTCAAACTCTTAATGGATCAAATTATATGTATTGTGAAATATGACTTATTTAGTTTTTTGGAGAAAAATCTTTTTTGCTTTGAACATATCTAGAAAAAAATTATTCCTTTCAACTTGAAGACATAGGTATTGACCTAGTCAAAATGAGTAACGCCCAAACCATAATATAGCGGCCTACTCAAAAACATATGAGCAACGACCATAAGTGGGATTTCGGGCCAAATATGATCATAATAAATAGCTAGTTGTACGAGGATAAAGCATCTTTGGTTAAAAGAGGTCATGATCTTGAAAACCTAAGTGATCATACGGGATAGGGATGCATTTTAATAGTGAACTTTATCTTACCCCAGCTAAACGCGGACACACAATTCATGGAACTATCACCATTAATGATAAGTTTGCATGGTTTGTCATTAATTTTGAATTACATTTGAAAATTCTTGTGCATTTCGTGTCAATTTTAGCTTGTAGAATAGCCAAGCCACATTTTATAATGGTTATTGGTTAACCATCAAGTGCTTTCTCTACTCACTAACACAATCACACATATCGTATTCATGCATATCTAAGGGCCTGTTTGGAAGGCAAAATTCGCGGTGCGACGCTTCACCGCACCGCGAATTTGCGGTAAAAATTGTCGCGAAACCCGTGCAGCGCGGCGACCTGCCGCAAAGCGGCATCGAAAGCGGACCGCGGGATATACCCCGCGGCCCCGACTTTCAACCAGCTTCCACGAATTCTTTTCCTGCGTTGCCCTCGCCCCGCTGCTCTCCCCGAACTCGTCTCTCGCCCCGCTGCTCTCCCCGAACTCGTCTCTGTCCTAGCGAGCCGACTGCTCTCCTACTTCCTCGACCGAGAGACATTCGAATCTAAGGCAAGGCCCTTTGATCTACCATTCTGTATCGCGCCCCGGTCCTCCGCGCCTTGTATATGACGATTTTGGTTGGGCTCTGCTGGATTTGCTTCCCTCTTCTTCAGTCCGATCTACATATGCTTTCTGTCCGATCTACACATGCTTTAGTTTTAACCTACATATGCTTAAGTTTTATGCTTATGCTCCCTATTGTGTCCCTCTTCTGCTCGTCACTCTTCTTACGTCCCGATCTACATAGCGGTGCGGTGTGTATTTGTGTGTGTTTTTCTTTTAGTTCGTATGCTTAGGGGGACTTCGGGCTGTTAATTCTTTCGGGGACACTTGAGGGGGACTTCGAGTACATTAATTCTTTAAGAATGCGAAGATTCCTTCATCCTTCATACTTCGTTCTTCGTTCTTCTTCTTTTTATGAAATAGGAAGATTTAAATGCGGTGCCAAACAATTTTGGGGAGTTCCTTTGCCTAGCAGTTAAGTTATGTGTAAACAGATGAAGATTGGGTGGTATGTATGTAAATTTCCCTTCCCTAGCAGCAATTGGATTCAATTTTGGGGAGTTCCTTTGCCTTGGTTTATTTGAATGCGGAACTGCGGAACCAAAGTATATATGAAGGCTGAAATTGAATTGTTCGACCTGTAGGATTTTGCATCTCCTTTACTTCAACTTGCTTAAGTTTGAATCTCTTGAACTTTATAATTTTGGGATATTCTCTTTGGTTTTAATTATTGAAGCTGAACTTTGAAATTTTGGGATTTTGGAAATACAAGATTAGTCATTGTGTTGTTTGCTAAAACTGGAGTGTGGAAATTGGTGGTTTATTAAACCTACTGAGGCCTATTAAAAATTTTGAAATTATTTATTAGCTTGGCTTTCTGGAACTATATATTGAATCTTTGGGTTATTCTTTGTCTAAACTCATTGAAACAAAACTTTAAAACTTTTTGAAGGTTTCTGTGAATTGGTTTACGTGAATTGGAGATTGGTTAAACTTTAAAGCTGCAGTATTTGGTGTGTGTTTGCGGTGGGGTATTTGTGCGGTGCGGTGCGGAGTGTGTGTATCTGTGTGTGTTTGAAGTGCCTTTGCGAGTATTTATGTGGAGTGTGTGTGTGTTTGCGGTGTCTTGCAGTGTTTGTGTGTATATGTGTGTGTTTGCGGTGAAGTGCATTGCGGTGCGGTTTGTGGAATTGTGCGGTGCGGTGCATTGCGGTGCGATGCGATGTGTGTTTGAAGTGCGGTGCGGTCTTTGTTTGTGTTTGCAGTGCAGTGGAGTATTTGTATTGCAGTGCAGTGTCTGGTATTTGGAATTTGAATTTTGAATTTGGGGACTGTTTTTGTTTTTTGTGTTTTTGCTGCTCCTGCAGTTGTCCCTCTCTATGGCAGTTGAATTTGGAAGGTACCTTCTTCCCTTTTGTTGTTTACGTTTTGTTGTTCACGTCCCTTTAGCACTTGAATTAGGATTGTGCGGTGCGGTGCATTATGTGGGATTGTGTGTGTTTGTGCGGTGCGGTGCGAAGTGTTGTGTAGTTCGGTGCGGTGCGGTGCGGGGTGTGTGTGTGTGTGTGTTTGAAGTGCACTGCAGTATTTGTAGTGAAATTGTGTGTGTGTTTGCAGTGTACTTCAGTGTTTGTATGTGTGTGTGTGTTTGAAGTGCAGTGCAGTGTGTGGAATTGTGCAGTGCAGTGCATTGTGTGGAATTGTGTGTGTTTGTGCAGTGCAGTGCAGAAGTGTTGTGTAGTGCATGTGCAGAATTGTGTGTGTTTGTGTGTGTATGAAGTGCACTGCAGTATTTGTAGTGAAATTGTGTGTGTGTTTGCGGTGTCATTGCGGTGTTTGTGTTTTATATGGGTGTCGGTATTTCTGTTGCCTTGCGGTTGCTCCCTTGCATTTTATATGGGTGTCGGTTTTATGTTTTGTTGGTCCTGCTGACTAGCCACATTGCACTTAGGAGGGGACTCGGTTTTGGTTATTTCGCGGCTAGCCTTGCAAGTTAAGAAGCATGAGAATCTTTGATGACCATGGGAATCTTTGATGAAGTTGAAAATTATGTTTTTTGTAAGTTATAACGGGGTTGAGTCATTGACACCCCATTTGTAGATGCTTTGTACATGTTCTAAAATTATAGTAATAAAGATATATTGCTCCTTTCCGTGGACGTAGGTCGATTTGATCGAACCACGTAAATTGACTTGTTCTCTTGTCTTCGTATAGTTTATTCAATTCATTATTTTGCATACTGTCATTTCAATTTCCTTCGATGTAGTCGCCAAATTTTCATGATAAAAGCTGTTTCGATATATGCGTAGTATGGCTAATAAAAACAAAGAGGTTGCTTCTCTCTGCACTTTGGGAGAAGGACATTAAAATGATATTCTGCGATGTATGCATTTACGAGATCGACGATGGGAATAGGCCAAATTCTTTTTTAGCAAGAAGGTTGGCGGAACATTGTTACTGAATTTTAAAGAGGTCGCGGGCCGGGACTACGATAGGCTCCGACTCGAGAATAAATGTGACCAACTAAAGAAAGATTGGAAAGCTTTGGAATGATTTAAAAAGTGGATCGGCGGCTAGGTGCAGGATCCGTCGAAGCGAGCTATTGCTTGCTACTGAGAAGAATGGTGGACTGAAAGGCTAGTGGTAAGACATTATTTAATTAGTTTTGGTTATGTTTTGCAGTTTTATTGCACAACTTCTAATAAAAATTATTTATTCTTACAGATTTATCCTACGGCGAGGAAGTTCAAAATAGGTTGGGATAGAACCGGAATTGGAGGAGAAACTCGATAGAATGTTTGGTGGGACGATAGCCGCGAGGAAATACTCGGTTGCACTAGCCAAACAATGATTGGAACAACCCACGAAGAGGTCGCCGTAGAACTTTCAAACGATTCGACGAACTCCGCATATACGATCAGCCGAGCTGCAATCTACAAACCGTACGAAGCGGCCCGGATCGTAAGAAGAGGAAAAGTACTCGTTGGAAGTATGAAAGAACAACTATCATTACTTGTGAAATCAACAAATGATGCTCCACATAGAGTTCGACAAAATGCAGTCCGACGGGTTGTTAAGCTTCTAAAGGAAGATCCGGACATTATAGGGAATCGTGATCTTTTCTTCTTTCTTATCGACCTCTTCAGGGACTCTCTCCACCGAGACTTCTTCATTGCGGTTGATAGAGAGCTACGATTAGAATACATACGCTTTTATTATGACCAGTCGCACTATGTGATGCGATATGGAGCTGTTGATTTTATTTCATCTATCATTATTGTTGTAGACGATGTTGTTTGGACAAGTTCTATTTGCATGTTGGAATGTTTGAGTTATTTCCTTTCTTAATATACTTCATTCATTTGCTTCACTAAATTAGTTGTTGATTTCTATAGAGAGTAACCTATTTTCTTTGAAAGGTGCAGTTTATATCGTCATGAATCCAGAGGAGGTCCGACGCCGTAGGAGAAACACATCGATAAATATAATCTTTGCCAATCTTATAATACGTATGTCGATCGTGAACCTTGTTACGACTTCATCTCGGGTTGGAGAAAATTGGATGGGTGAAATGATTTCGGGACACCCGACGAGATTTCGTAACATCTTCAGAATGTCACATGATGTTTTCGGAGATCTTCATTTGACCTAGAAACATCTCATGGACTTCATGGGTCTTATAGGACGACGAGTCGTGAAGTATTGGACATCACACTTTTCATGCTTGTCGCGAACGAGTCGATGCGGGGAGCCGTGGAACGCTTCCAGGCATTCGTCGGAAACGATTAGCCGATATTTCTCGGTTGGTTTGGCTTCTGCAGTCGGTTTAGCAAATGATATCTAAAGCCAGTCGATCCGACTTTCGCGAGGACCGACGAAGATGCTTAACGATGAACGATATATGCCGTATTTCGAGGTACGAATGTTTAGTAGAACAATTTTTTATGGAATGGATTGCGTATTGAAATGATTACTTTTTCTTAAGGATTGCGTCGGCGTGATAGATGGAACGCACGTTCATGCTATAGTCTTGGGATAACGAAAGTTGCTTTTATCGGCGCGTTACGGGAGGACGACTCGAAATATAATGGTACATTTGTGATTTCGACATGTCTTTACATTTGCGTTAGGTTGGATGGGAGGGCGAGCGCACGTGATGATAGAATCTTTAAAATTGCATGATGAAAGCCGGATTACTGATTTTCCTGCACCATGCACGGTAAGGTCATTTGTAATATAAAAATTTGATGTTTTTGTTCACATAGCTTACTAAATTTTCTATCATTACTGAGACAAATATTATTTGGTGAATCTTTGGCTACCGATGCGGAGGGGTATCTTAAGCACTTATCACGTCTGAGATATCATATATCGGGATTTTGAAAGAAGTATAATGTCTTAAGCCTGCATAGCTATATCGGGCGGCATCCAACTCGAGTGATGTTGATTTTGACCATGCCGATCAAAATGACGAGGTTCTTCTGATCGATGGTTTAGAGGACCGCATTGAGCCGTCTCAGCCGCGGGAAGAGAACGATAGTGCACGTCACATCTGTCTGAAAGAAGGGGAGGGTCTGAAACGAAATGATGACTTCGAGAAGACATTCTTTCGATTGTTAGTTGGAGAGTGATTTTGTTGAGCGGTCTGATGTATGCTCTTTTACTGCTCTTTACGAAGCGACTTTCATCGCATTATTCTGATTCTACAGCTCTGCATGCATTCTTTTCATTTTGTTTGATCATTTCATACTCAGAATTAATTAAAGTTGCGTATGTGCTTCAATTTCGGAGTAAACATGAGACTCCAGTACGTCATTCTCATCTCGCTGATTGTCATTATTGTCAGTGTCATGAGACATCTCTTTTAGCGTCGCGTCAGTAGCGTACATTTCGTCGAAAGTTTTATGCTTGTCCTCGGAACGTTCAGGATTAGTGCGGTTTCTTAGATGGGCGGATAGTTCTGGATTCTCGCGAGTCAGACGGCTGGGGAGTGTACGGCCATGACGGAAGACGGAGTGATGCGAGGTCTGACTTACGAAAGCCAAAGTGAACGTTATTATATTGTTGGTTGTTGTTGAAATAGTCACTTGATTTTTTATCTCTACTGCTTCTTCTACGTGTTTGAGAGGAATATATGTTTCTTTGTAGAGCTTTATGATTATTTTGAGATTTGCGATCGACTTCTCTTCTTGTGTTTTCGTTTCGAATCTTGTGTAGACTTATGATTTAATATCAAAAATTGTTAATGCTTTTAATATATATAAATATCTTAATGATTTGAAAGAGTACTTTTAAAATATGTCGATATATTATTTAGTTTCATATTTTTTAAAGTTTCGTAAATGTTATATTAATTTGAGCAATCTATTTAAAATATAAAATTTTTAGGAGATATATATATTTTATTAAAATTAAGATATAATCGAGTTCGTAAATATTTTATACTATATAATCTAGATATAATAATCACTCTCGACCTATATAGTAAATTATTGCATTGAATCGATAATTCAGCTATATAATCTACATATAATAAAAGTTAGAAAATATATATTAAAAATATAAAAATAAAAAAATCTAATTTAAATTTATTAGTTTGTATATTTAAAATATAAATTTTTTTAAAAAAATTCGTTTGCGAAATACTGTATACTGCATAAATATATCAAAATTTTAAAACAGTTTTAATAAACGAGGGCGATACGTGCGTTTCTGTCGCATGTTGTTTTCACACTGTAACAGCATGAACAGACAATGATTCCACATATTGTTTCACAATTGCTTCACGAGGCAACGTCCTCTAACTGATCCTGCTCAACAATCTTAAGAAAAGACTACTTTGACGACATTTTTTTATATAATTGCCAATTTTGCCACATATAAAGTAAGCGATACTTAAGGGTTTGAGACAACCCTAGTCATAGTCTTTAGCTTTGGTTCCTTGAGGAGCTAAATTTATACTCTTGATTGGTTTTTGTGAAGAGATGTTTTTAGATGTAGTACGTAGCTTAATTTGATATGATGAATAAAGGAATCATTCCAAATGAAGGCCACTGAAATGCTTTTTCAAGAATATAACTCTCTTGAGTTGGCAGTTCTTGAAGGATCCTAGGATACAATTTGGAGTTAAATCTATCGATGCAGCCCTAGAACCTCCTAAAATTGCACCTCAAATCATCAATTTGTTAAACTGAGTCATATTATCAATGAATCCATAGAACCTCCTATAATTTGTGGTGGATGATTTGGAGAAGGGGGAATGACTCCTCCTTCCTAAGTGTGCTTTGGTGGATTTAGATCTAGCCTTTAGCGCTTTTGTTGATAGGGATTCCTATCTTCAGATACATATATCCTAATAGTAAAATCACATGCTTTTTATACACAAGATATATATCTTCAATTTTCATTCATAATGTGCTGCAACATGGAGGATTGTTGGAATCGGTGTAATATTGATTAAAGTGGAATTAATGGTGGTGGAATTCACAGAGATTTAATTTCTCAGAACATCCACTTTGAATGTTCATTGGAACAATTATGTGTTGATAAAAAGGAAAAATGTAATCAAATGTCCTAAAGGCTAAACTAAAACAAAGCAAAGATCAGTTTTCTTTTGTAACCACCGATGAGGACATAACTAGCGACTTCACATTTATGTAAGTGGAGAGGGAACATTCCATTTTATCAATGAGTGAGATTACAATCTTCTCTTAAAATCAAACTAAACCTAAAATAAGTTGGATGTTATTTTCTTTAGCTAACTTTGGATTTTAGAAAAACTAAATGGATTATAGTTCTCGCGGTAGCACAAGCCAAAACCAAAGAAACTAATGTAGAAAATATTATAATCAGTTGAGAAAATAAGTTCTAACTCAGCACCAAGCTAAGCTACACTAAAGACATTACTGTGGAGGAACATTCTAGAGTGAAGAATGAACTTTGCTTTGAGTTGATTTGGATGACCCAATAATCAT
Organism: Papilionanthe hookeriana x Papilionanthe teres; assembly: GCA_022702705.1. Taxonomy (NCBI): domain Eukaryota; kingdom Viridiplantae; phylum Streptophyta; class Magnoliopsida; order Asparagales; family Orchidaceae; genus Papilionanthe; species Papilionanthe hookeriana x Papilionanthe teres. The sequence goes on along the minus strand of CM040429.1, from coordinate 139,806,976 downwards.
ATAAGAAAATGTCATATGTGAGCGATGACCAAGCTCATATATATGTTTATATAAAGCATATATATAAAGTAAAACCATTGGGTCCTATGTACAAGCGATCTAGACCGACATTTGTAGAGTGAGGATGATGTCAACAAAGATGGCTTGAAATCATTGTTTAAATAAACACTATAATCTAACGGTACCTTTTAAGATGAATACAAATAATTTAATGTTATAAAGCATTTCATGACAAAAATTTGTCATGAAGTATTTAACCTAAATTGTTTGATTAGGAATGAGTGCAAAAATCACACCTAACTTTCATATTTGTTGTGAAGTATTTTACCAATGGTTATGCTTTAATTTGTATATATTCTAAAAGATTATATACTAGGGACATTTACATACATAGCACACAATTGTTATGTATTTACATATCTCACACCTAAACATTCATATTACACCTATCACTCAATTTTTTAATATCACATCAAAAATAGCATTATTACCACTTTTTAAAAGTGAAATACACCTTTTTAATGCATAGGTTTAAAGATCCAATGTGCTACGTATGTAAATATGATACATTGGAATTGTGGGCTACATATGTAAATTTCCCTATATTATGTTCTAATTTAAACCTACATCTTAGTACATTCTCATGTTTTTACAATAGAGTTGCAGTACTATCATGTGAAGAAATATCAGATAGTATAGCAATAATAGTAAACAATGCTGTCTTTTTTCTTTTTAGGTATTTACACACATACCACCTAATTCCTATGTTTTTATATATTTAACACCTTAACTTCACTTGCATTTCCACCCGGCACTTTCATATCACACCAAAAATAACAGTATTTTAACTTTTAAAAAGTGAAATACACCTTTTTCTTGCGTAAGTAAGGTGACATAAAGGTTAAAACTGAAGTTTAGGTTTTAGATATGTAAACACATACGAATTGAGTGGTATGCATGCAAATATATATATATATATATATATATACCTGCAGATTATTAACTATGGATTCTTGCTAGTAATTGATCTTCAAGCATTCACTTTTGTACAGCAATGTGCTCTTTAAAATCTGAGCATACATATCAGGCTTCCTCGACAGATATTCGTTGCATTAGATCTTGCTGCTCGTATCATTATACACTATAGAAAATGTCTACAGACTGTCCTTTCGAACCGGAACATCCCGGGGTTGACGATGGAAGAATCGAGTTCTCATCGATTGGGGAAGGGCATTTTATTTTTGAAGATAAAAGTTTGGCCTACAGCGAAGAAGATCAAGCACAGCATGAGCTCGAGGCACAGTTAGGGGAGGAAAGCCACACTGATGTTAATGCAACTGTTTTATGGAAACATGTGGTGAAAGGAAGGAAATGCGGGAATTCTCATGGAGGTTCCCATGTTTTTAAATGCAAACATTGCCAAAAGATATATCATGGCACGTATACTCGAGTTTACGCGCACTTGATGGGACATAAAAAAGGCGAAAGTAAAGGGATCGGTTATTGTTCCATCGTGAAGGCTGACAAAAACCTCCAACTCCAAATAAAGCGAGAAGTGGAACAAGTTGAGAGCTCGCCAAATGTGGTTCCATTGAAGAAATCAAAACTCGATGCTAGCTTTGGAGCTACGTCGCAGGGACCTTCATTAGCCCTGTCCTATGCAGGCTCGTTCGAGAAAGATTCTTTGGCGCAAGACCGAGATGATGTTGACTCTAAGGTGATTCGTTGTTTATGTGCGAATGGTATCCCTTTTGATGTACTACGGTCGCCTTACTGGGACGAAATGGTATCAGCAATAAGTAAAGAACTCGGTTATAAGAGCCCATCATGCGAAAGAGCTTCCACCATTCTATTGCAAAATGAGAGGATCCGAGTCGAAAGTGAGCTCGATATTTTTAAACACAAGTGGTCTCATTATGGAATTTCAATCCAATCGAGTGGGTGGATGGATGACAAACATCGACCGTTAATCAATGTAATCGCATCAAATCAATTTGGATCGATGTTTCTACATGCTCTCGACTTTCTAGTCATCGAAAAATCTCATAAAAGTATCACTCACTGCATGATGGATGCAATTGAGAAGGTTGGCCCTTATAATGTTGTTCAGTTGATTATGGATAATTTGTCTCACTGCAGAGCTGTAGGCGAGGATGTAATGAAGGCATATCCACACATATTTTGGACTCCCTGTATTGTTCACACTCTAAATTTGGTTCTGAAGGATGTAATTAAAGAATTTCATTGGCTGAAGAAAACATATTTGAATGCAAAAGCTATTGTGAGATACATTATAAATCACTTTACTGCAGCTGAGATTTTTCTTAATTATTCAAAATTAGAGTTACTAAAATCTGCAACAAGACCTTATGGTTTTTATCATATTTTTCAACTTTTATTTGATGTAAGAGAAACTTTAGTGACAGCTGTTTTATCTGATCAATGGGACATATGGTCTAGACTACCTATACTCGATGAGAAAGTTCAGGTTTGTGGAGAAAGTGTGAAGGAAGGTGTTTTGTCAGAAGATTTTTGGAAGGGGGTACAATTGGCATTATCAATTATTAAACCAATTTTGAAAATGATTAAATTTACAGACCAAGAAGGCCCCTTAATTGGAGAAATTTGTGAGAGAATGGACAATATGTTGGGAGAAATTCAAGATAATTTAAAAAAACATGAGGATATGTTTATGATTGTGAAAGAAAAACTTCATTGTAGATGGACGAAAAATGATGTTCCAATACAATGCTTGGCATACGCCCTTACTCCAAAATACTATGATGAAGACTTCATTCAAACTGCCACATCTGGTGGTAGAAAGCGGCGCCCTCCAGGTATTATCGCTTTACTTTCCTTTTACTATCGTGTTATCAACATTATATTTTTGGCTGTCAAAAAAACTTTGTTGTTTGCAAATAGCGCATGTTTCACGCGTTAAAAGCTCGTGTTTAATCTGTTTATCAAGTTAGCAGATATTTGAAAAGATATTGTGTGCTTGTTTTTTTAATGAACTGAACACAGTGAACACAAATAGAGCCTTTTTCACTTGTGTTAAGTTTTTATTGGTATATCCTTACATTTAATTTTTGGGGCATTTACATAACTATGGTTATGTATTTACATGTCTCACACATAAACTTTCCTATTTGCACACATAACACTCAATTCTTTAATATCCCATATAAAATAGCACACTTTTTATAAATGAGATACATCTTTTTATGCATAGGTTTAAAGAATCAGAATGTTGGAATATAAATATGGGACTTTTGGTGTGAGCTACGTTAGTATATAAGAATTGTGTGATACGTATATAAATTTCTCTTATTTTATGTAGATTTAATAATTGCTTAGTTGATTTGTAGAATGATTTTATTATATTTGCCTTATTATTTGTTTATTTTCATTTGTTCAACATTTCACCCCTGCTTAACTCGGTGACTTGAATGTAACACGATGTTTACAAAAATTTTCCAACACAAGCTGGTTTTCAACGAATGAATATTTGAACTAGACAAATACCAGAATATAACAGTCTTGTCCAAAACTTTATACCCCTTATTATACTTTTGGGGCATTTACGTACATAGCACACAATTTTTTTTGTATTTACATATCTCACACCTAAACTTTCATATCTCACACCTAAACTTTCATATTTCACACAGTTATCACTCAAATTCTTAATATTACATAAAAAAATAGCACTATTATTATATTTTAAAAGTGAAATACACCATTTCAGGTTTATTAGTGCAATGTATGAGATATTTAAGTACTTGATAACTGTGTGCTGTGTATTTAAATTTCCATATACTTTTTGGGTTAATTTCCTTCGTCAGGAAACCTATGTGATAAAATATCTAACTGAATTAATGCCTCATTTTCACCAACAGACCAGGATGATGATATATTCGAAGGAGCCATGGCTGCAATATGTAAAATGCATCCGAATGATGATCATGCAGACACGATTCGGGTACAGTTTTTATCGTTCGTGGAGAAGAAGGGTAGGTTTTCATCTCCAACAGCGAAGCGGGATGCTCGAAATCCCAAAATCAATGTTCTACAGTGGTGGAAGTTCCATGGCGGAGACACGAAAGAATTGAGAGACATGGCTTTTCGAGTGCTTGCCCAACCGATCTGTGCGTACTCGGTCGAAATACCATGGAGCACCTATAGTTTCATCCAACATGCTAAAAGAAATCAATTGAATCACAGCCAAGCTGATGATTTGATGTTTGTCCACTCAAATTTGAGATTGCTTTTAAGGTTTCATTTTTGGCTTTTGGGGCCTACCACCAAATTTTTATTCATTTGCTTATCTAATTCCAAATCCTTCAAAATGTATAATAAATATCATTACTTTAACTTTCAAAAAGTGACATACACCTTATCATGCATAGAAAAGATGGCATATACGTTTAGGTTTTAGATTTGTACATAACTTTAGAATTGAGTGGTAAGTATCTCAATCTTCCTCTTTTTTTCCGTAGGAAATTTACATGCGTATTATGCAATTATTCTGTATTAAGATATCTGAAAACCAAAGTTTGATATTACATCTTATGACACCTCGGTGTCATAAATTTATGTATAAAATGTGCATCACATTAACAAAATAATGATGTTGGTATTTCGATGTGATTTTAAAAATTTGAGCGGCATGCATGTAAATATGAATTATTAGGTGTTAGATATGTAATTACATAAGAATTGAGCGCTATGTATTCAAATCTTCCTTTTTTTTTCCCTTTTCTTCCATTCTCTTATATTCAGTTTTTAAATAGCTCCTAACTTGTTTTTTTAATTTATATTTAGATTTAATCAAAATTACCAGTATGGGCAGCAAAGAAAATGGGATGTCAATCCTGGAAATATTTATATGGATGAATCTCCTTTGTGGGAAGAAATGCATCTTTCGAGTCGTGAAGATGAGAGCTCTTTTCTGAGCCAAACTTCTACTTCTCATAGTTCTATACAAGAGCTCTTAAGAATCATTGAAGATGTTCCTTCCAACTATAATCAATCTGCTGAGGGTTGCAGGCTTGATTCCACTGGTAAGACAAAGAAATTCCTGTAATGTATTTATATTTTGGTTTCATTCTGTAATATTGTTTGAGATTTATTATAGACAGTAAGTTCCTTTACTGTAAATTTATTGGTTTATGAATCATGGAAGAAATTTGAAATTTTGCATAATGTTTTGTGGATTATTGCAGCATATTAATATGTTTTCATGAAATAGGTTTGTTTGAGTTTTATTCAGTATAAAAGAAGTTATATTGGTTTTTTTATGTACTTTATTTGGAAATTTTATTACTTAACTTTTTTTTTTTTTAAACTTAATTTTTTAACACATCATTAAAGGTATGGATGTGGTCTGAGCATGAAATCACCTTGTTAGTTCTAGCTGAAATTTTGTCTTGAGATAGAAATGTTGCTTCAGAGTGAGATGAAAATACAATAGGTTGCATTAATCATGTCTTCTCATTAATCTTACCAAGATAAAACATCATAACCACATACATATTGTATAAGCTACATCATTATGAGAGTACATATTTAAGTATTTACCTACCCACACAATGTAGTATGAAGTTTGCTGTTCTTTTTCTCCGGTGAAATCATTCTTTAAGCGCATCTATAATAATAAATTAAACTTAACTAACTATGATTTTTTTTCTATTATTTCATAATAATTTTTAAATTTATTACTGTCATTTAAATATAATCATTTCAAAACTTTACTAAATTTATATTTTCGTATAAATATACAAATTACTTTTATTTCTATAAAATTTCCAACTAAGTGATTTCAACAACAATATTTTTACTTTTGATTTGGTTATTTCCTTCATTAATATTAATACATATAATGATAATAATTATATTAATTTTTGTTAAAGCTTCCAAAATTTTCTTTTTGGGCTTATTTGAATTTAATAGTAAATTATAAAAAAGTTTTAAATTTTGTGCCCTGTATTTTATTTTAACATTATTTAATTAAGAAAAATAATAATTAATTATTTAAATTGAGTTTCATACCCTTAAATTTTAGAAATCAAATATTAGGATTTTCAGAAATTTATTAAATTAATTAGGACTTAAATTTTATAAATTAACTTTCATCCTACCTACCTAAGCTCTCAATGCTTCCCAATAAGCATAAAAGGGCTCGGTTCTATGAACCGACAGGCTACACAATCCGTCCTTTGGCTCTCTTTCTCGCTCTCTTGAAGTAGATGAAAGACACAGTGTTACCTCCAGAATAACTTGTTAAATATTTATTAACTAAGTTGAAAAACTATAAAAAAAAAAACTGAAAATAAAAATATATTTTTATAATTTAAAATAAAAAAAATGATGCATTTGATTTGCATATAGGAGCTGTTTGGTTGCTGAAAAAGTAATACAATGTAGAACAAATATATTGTGGGAGGAATGTATTGCATTTAAGGTACTTTTGATATTTTTTATTTGATGTAAAATAGATTAAAGTTTTTTATTTTATTTTATTTTTTGTTTGATTTGAAGCAAAATGCAAAGTAATATATTTGCCAATGGTTGCGGACAACAGTCGATGACACGGGCGGCGAAAACTATTGACAATAAAAAATGAGAAATGGGTTGGTGGTGGTTGAATGAGTTTTTTTTTTAATTGATAGTTTTCTAAATAAAAATATTTATATATGGATATGATGATAATAAATTAATAATAATGATAAAAAGTATGCATTATTATTAAAATCATTAATCATTCTCGATAGATATATATATATATATATATATATATATATATATATATATATATATATATATATATATATATAGAGAGAGAGAGAGAGAGAGAGAGAGAGAGAGAGAGAGAGAGAGAGAGAGAGAGAGAGTTCTCTAATATAAACATGTGGCGACATTCATATAAGTTTTCAAAAGAGTCAAACATATAAGATTTGTGGCATTCTCATACAATTTGCAAAATTTTCTTGTATTATTCAACTTCACTTTCTTCAAAGGTAAGAAGTTCTTAGGGTTAGTTTGGGATTACTTTTATTTTTTATTTTTTATTTTTATTTCATTTTGTTTATGTTTTGATTTAAAATAGAACATGTTTGACAACAATTTGAGTGATTAGTTTTAAAAACAGTCAAAACGGCGTTTCAACTTCACAAACATGTTTCTAAAATAAAAGAAAAAATAAGAACGAAAATGAAAATAAACTTGATCCCAAACAACCTCTTAGTATTTTTTACTTCAAATGATAACTCATGACGAGCAATCTCTTCACCATCTATTAATTGAATGACTAGTCAAACAAATATTTTATAGTAATAGATTCACATATATTATTTCATAAATGGTACATTTATAAGTCTAATTATAGGGAGAGATAGATAAGGAGGCAATTTTTTTCGTCCAAGATATAATGAACAACGATTCTAATTCTTTTATAAAAGATAATAGTCGCGAGAAGTATATGCTCGAACCCATGATGTTGATAATAGAAGTGGAGATATAAACCACATCACTAAAGCGCAATTTATATAATAACAATTTCAATTTTTTTTCCGTAAAGCAAAGTAGCTCATTAGCATATATCATATAATCAGAGCGCACAAAACCTATTGCAGAGAGAGAAAAAGAAGAAGACAAACTTTAAGGCATAAAAGATGATACATAGCACTCTTAATTATTTTTTCTTAGAAACAATAGTTAAGTATAGTAGGGCTTGAATTCTTGACCTCAAAAATGGAAGTAAAGTTATGAACCGCCTGACTAAAATCTAGTTTATGAATGGCCTAACTAACATCAGGGCTTCCTATTTTAAGGCTAGCCATGTCAATAGAATTATATATATATATATATATATATATATATATATATATATATATATATATACATATATATATATTAAAAGAAATCGGTATTTAATAGTTTACTGGTCCAACTACAAATACCGATTTCCCATGTGCCTATCCGATCCGTCCGCGCCCTCGGTAGGGATCGAACCCGGGACCTTCGGGGGACTTACGGTGAACCCCGCCCAAACCACTGAGCCACGTGCCGCGACACACACACACACACACACACACACACACACACACACACACACACACACACACACACACACACACACACACACACACACACACACACACACACACACACACACACACATATATATATATATATATATATATATATGTACGTATATATAGATATTTATATCAACAAAAGATTACAAAAGTAGAGCCTACACAGTAGCTCTAATACAAGAGAACTCAAAACTATCACCATGTAGCAACAATTTAAGATCATTAAAAATAGAAGAGGAGATTTTGAAATCAACAGAAGAAGACCCTTTCTTAGTAAAAAAATATGTTGGAGACTTAATCCTCCAAATCAGCAAACATTCGCAGAAACAACAATGATCAACCACACAATCCTGATAAGTTTAAAGAGAGTCTGCCTCCATAATGAGGTCCTTGATGTTCAAATTTGTAGAAATTAAAAGACTATAAAAATGGTCATAAGTTTAGAGAATTGCGCAGAAGCATGATGAATGGGAGAAGAAATAACAGTAAAACTCTCCCCAGACCATCTCTATAGATACCACCCACACCAGCAGCAGTAGATTTATAACTTCCATCAACATTGACTTTCACAAAGGGAGACAAAGACTTGTTCAACTTGATCCATCTTGGTAGAGCTATAGGCTTACCACTAGCAACAGTTTTGTTAACCAAACCCAAGCCTGAAGTATACTTACTAGGACAATATTTAGTAGCTTTATTCAAATAGGATTTGATATTAATGATGATTCTTTCAGGTTCATAAGAATCCTTCATATGTTTTCTAGGATATCTCTCCAACCAAATAAACCGACAATAGACAAAAGGGATCTGATTTTGTAGATGCATGTTCTTCCCCTCCTTCATCCAACAAGTAAGGAACTATTCCAAAGAAAGACATCTGGTAAGTTGGAAATGAATGTTAAACATTCCATTGATATCCCTCCAAATATTATAGGTATATTTTCAAGAGAAAAAATATAATGTGGGAAAGACTCAACCTTTCTACATAATAAACAGACGAAGGGAACTTTAAGACCTTTGAGTTTAAGAGTATCTTTAGTTGGCATCATCTTCAAATGTAATCTCCAAGCAAGAATTGAATGTAAAGGTTTGAACAGAACACTCCATAGATACTGTCCACCATTTTGATCATCAAGTTGATATAATGATTTAGTGTTATTTTTAGTAATTAAGCAATGACTCTTCTTTTTAACCTCAATTCTATCTTTCATATTATGAACTATGTTGATACTGGATATGCACTTTACTATGTCAGGCTCCAGGCAATATAACAGCTTTTTCTAATCTTAATTGCTTCCTGTCAAGAAATAAAGAACCATCATGTTAACCTCATGTCCGTTAATAGATTGTTATTGCAAATGCCTCAATAGGGTCCAAACATCATGCCCAAACTTAATATTTACTTCCCCAAGATTCAAACAATCATATTTTTAACTTTCTCCCTAATTTTTAGCAAATACATCCAAGGTAAAGAATCCTTTAATCTAGGTAAGCATTGTTTCAAATGTTGATTGTTGAAAAATCTTCTTCTCATAAAGACAACCCGTAAGTTGTCCATAGCTCTAAGTTTAACCCATAATTTGAAAAGAATAACCTCCCTGAAAGTATTGAATGATTGAAAACCCAAACCAAAAATTATTTTTTGACTTGCATAGACTCTTCCAAGAAGTTCAAATGACGCCTCTCCATGTCCCCACACAAAGAAACCTGTTTAAATACCTCTCAATTTTAATTTGCATATTTACTGTCATCTTAGATATTTGGAGCACACATAATGATAAGGAATTAAGAACACTTTAAATTAGAGTGAGTCTACCCCTTGTTGAGAGAAAAGATTTTTCTCAGCTTAAAATTCTATTAGTAATTTTTTGAAGGCAAACTTCAAACATGTGGCATCTCTTTCTAGTAGTCTTGAGCTGGATACCTAGATACTTATAGGTAATTACATATTTGGAAACCAGTTAGATGAGTGAGTCATACTTATTTCTCCATGGGTGTTTGATTACTGAGATAAAAGTTGCATTTAGTTGCGTTAAATTGCATTCCAAAAACCTCCTAAAAATTCAATAAAATTCTACGTACTCTTTGGATATTAGCCTTCCCATATTACAAAAAGGATAAAATCACCTGCATATGCTAAATGAGAGAATAATTCACTCCCTTCACAAGTATACTTAGTGTCATGGTGATAGGTTAAATAAGAGGTTAGCTCTTGTCGGTCGCCAAATTGGATTTTTTTGGTTGCTTTGAAAATAATTTTAATTTTATATATATATATATATATATATATATATATATATATATATATATATATATAAGCAAAAGAAAAGATGCATTAAACAAAGGTTTGTTTTAAGTACATCAAATATAAGGGAGTGTGAGTAAATCCCAAAAAAGTAATGTCTTTAAATGCCCAAAAGGAAATTTAAAAAAGTTGATAATAGAAGAGGCAACAGAAGATTTGGCAAGCCAGTTGGCTGGCTGATTTCCCTCCCTAGGTATATGACTCCAGTTGATGTTAGTATTCTTAGTGCGTGATAGGAGGCTCCTGTGAAGATAAATCAGCTTCCATGGTATAACAGATAAGCCTATCGTGATATTGATAAGTTGAGTCAGATTCCACCCAGATGCAAGGATACCCAAATGCTTTAGCAGTTTTCAGAGCCCAAATAGCAGTAACCAATTCAGATTCAAGAGGAGAAGCAGAGAAGATAGGAGCCTGAATTCCCCACAGAAACAAGCCTATCTAGTTCCTGCACACCCCCCAATAACTGCAGAATTAACATTAAATCTCCCATCTATGTTAATTTTAATCCAAGGTAAGGTAGGAGGTAACCAATAGATCAACTTGACCTTGTTCCTGATTTTATTTAGATGCTGATGAGTAAAACCACGACTGTTCAGATAGGTGCAGCAATTTACAAAAACTTTTTGTGCACAGCCTGTAGGCTCTCCATACTTATTTTGGTTTCGAGCCATCCACACAAACCAGCAGATGATCAAAGGACATAAAGACAATTTATGAGCCTTCCAGTCATCCCAACAATCTTCAATAGAAATCCAATCTTTAAGATAATGGGAAAGTTGTAAATGATCTAGCACCTTAGCCCAAATCTCCCTGGTCACAGGACAATTAAAAAATAGATGTGAAAGAGTTTCCTCATGAGAATTGCATAACCAGCATCTAGAAACAACTTTGAGACCCTTTAATTTAAGAATATCATCCACAGACAAAAATTTATGAAACAGTGTCCAACTGAAAAAGGATATGGAGGGGGTCTGTGTAGCATTCCAGATGTTCTTTCCTCAATTATTAGGAGCCTAAGTGTGTAAGGATTGGTATATAAAAGCATTCAGGGATTGAGAAGGAGGGTTTTTTAGAATTAGCTTATCTTGCCTGGTCTATGGGGATAGAGTTGATAATTTGAAGGGTTGGAGTATCCACAATATCTTCTAGCTTCTCCATGTCCCAATGAGAATGATTCCAGAAATAAGCAACTGTATGTGTAGGATTCAATACAGCATTAGGCAAAGGGGTTAAAAATTCATCCAACAACCAGTTATCCAACCAGAAGTTTAGTGAACCATCACCAACTTTCCAGCAGAAAAACTTATTGGCCATTTCCCTAACCTTAAGTAATCCTTTCCAGTGTTTAGAATCACCAAGCTTTTCATGAACAAGATCTGGATGAAGGTTTTTAAAATACTTAGCTGTTAAAATTTTTGCCCATAAAGTATCTTGCTTTTTGAATTTTATCCACTGCTTACAGTGAAAAATTTGACTGATGTGCTAAAAACTTTTAAAACCAAGTCCCCCTGAATGAATAGGTTTACACAATTTGTTCCAAGCTGCCCAATGGATCTGTTTGTTTTGTCCTTCCCACAAAAATTTATTAAAGGTGGTTTCCAACATTCTTTGAGTACTCCTCTTCATTCTGATCATTTGCATAGTGTATAATGGAAATGTAGCAAGAATGCTTTTCAATAAAGTTATCCTTCCACCATTAGAGAGAAAGCTGTTGGTCCAACAGTTGAGCTGAGAAGAAATCTTATTTACCACATCATCATATTGTGTTTGTTTTTTCCTTCCTTTCAAAAGTTGAACACCCAAATATTTTAGAGGCAGATCAGTAGGAGAAAAACCGGATGTAGTTTTGAGCCATTGTTGATGTTTAAAGTGCTTTCCTGCCAAAAATTGACACTATATATATATATATATATATATATATATATATATATATATATATATATATATATATATATAGAATTTTAATTTTGAAAAATAGTATCTTAATTTTTGAAAAAAATGAGACCCAATTAATAACAAATATTTAATAGGTTAAGTAACCAAGCACAACACTACAAATGATAAATCACCTTGAAATGTAAGCATATCACTAATGGCAACGAAACCTAGACATTGTCGTCGCCGTCAATTCTCTCATGTCTTTATGAATGTGGATGTATGTCGACGTCAGTGTTGAGGTTGAGGAGTCGCCACGTTGTTTATTTATTACATTACCTTAATCTCTAAGTGATCTTATTCCTTTAGATCATGTAGAGGATCCTTAGATATTAAGAAGCTTGAAGAAGAAAGAAAAGGGCTGATGAAAATAGAAAACAATAGAAAAAAGAAATATCGGGATTGTGGTGAAAATTATGGAGAAAACTCTAGAATTTCTAATTCTAGAGATTCCTGTACAAGAATGATCACATGGAAGATCTAGTAACTAGAGATTTTAAGTATGATACCTATTCTGAGTTCTTTATTTTTCTATAGGAGCAAGCTCCTATAGTTAATTACATCTTAGATAGTTAGGATTGCCTAAGAAAACTCTTGATTAACGTTAAGACTTGCTCTCTATGAAAATTTTTAAGTGTCAAGATCAAGGAGAGAAACATTAATGTTCAATCATAGGGGTAATAAGTTTCTAAGTGTCACGTATTACCCTAAATGTTTTAATTTTGTTTTGTTTTTGTCGTTTTTATTTATTTTTTTGTCATTATTTTGATATCATTTTGGTTTTGCTTAATTTTGAATGTGGTTATTTTGATGCAATTTTAGTTTTTTTTTGTTTTGAATATCATTTTGGTTTTGTTTTAAAGTTTGTTGTCTCGTCTTTAGGATGTCGACCTGCAAAACAGAGTTAATGAACCCTAATAACATGTAAATTAAATCTAAAACGAAACTTATCTTTAATCTGCAAGAAAGACAGTATCAGAGTTATTCTTACAAAATAAATAATGTCGATTTTATTTCTTAAATTATTAATTTAGTTGGTTAAATTTTAATTTTTAGACAACCCGGTCAAAATGTCCATGGCTCCGTCGTTCCAGGGTCATCAGATGCCTTGATCTACTTAGTCTGAAAGTTTTTGTCTATAACAATGATTGCATCGTCCAAGAGATCTTTATAGATCAAGAACACTGAGGTTCAAATTGCATTCAGTGTCTTTGTTCATTAAGGGTTTTTTTTAAATTTTTGATGTCTTTTCGGATTTTATGAAGTTTGTTGACCTCATTTTTTTACAATAGGTCAACCTTTTGACCTAAAAAGTCAACTTTGGCCAAATGGTCAATCCTGACCCAAAGACCAACCCTGTTGACCCCACAGGTCAACCTTTTGACCCAAAAAGACAACTTTGGTCAAAATGGTCAATCCTGACCCAATGACCAACCCTGTTGACCCCACAGGTCAACCTTTTTACCTAAAATGTTAACTTTGGTCAAAATGATTAATCTTGACCCAATGACCAACCCTGTTGACCCCACAGATCAATTACATAAAATGACAACTTTGGTTAAAATGGTCAATCCTGACCCGATGACCAACCCTGTTGACCACACAGGTCAACCTTTTGACCCAAAAGACAACTTTGGTCAAAATGGTCAATCCTGACCCAATGACCAACCCTGTTGACCCCACAGGTCAACCTCTTGACCCAAAAAGACAACTTTGGTCAAAATGGTCAATCCTGACCCAATGACCAACCCTGATGACCCCACATGTCAACCTTTTTACCTAAAATGTTAACTTTGGTCAAAATGGTCAATCTTGACCTAATGACCAACCCCGTTGACCCTACAGGTCAACCTTTTTACCTAAAATGACAACTTTGGTCAAAATGGTCAATCCTGGCCCAATGACCAACCCTGTTGACCGCACAGGTTAACCTTTTGACCTAAAAAGACAACTTTGGTCAAAATGGTCAATCTTAACCCAATGACCAACCCTGTTGACCCCACATGTCAACCTTTTGACCCAAAATGACAACCTTGGTCAAAATGGTCAATCCTGACCAAATGACCACCTTGTTGTCCCCATAGGTCAACCTTTATACCTAAAATGACAACTTTGGTCAAAATGGTCAATCCTGACCCAATGACTAACCCTGTTGACCCCACAGGTCAACCTTTTGACCCAAAAAGACAACTTTGGTCAAAATGGTCAATGCTGACCCAATGACCAACCCTGTTGACCCCACAGGTCAACCTTTTGACCCAAAAAGACAACTTTGGTCAAAATGGTCAATGCTGACCCAATGACCAACCCTGTTAACCCCATAGGTCAACCTTTTGACCTAAAAAGTCAACTTTGGTCAAAATGGTCAATCCAGACCCAATGACCAACCCTGTTGACCCCATATGTCAACATTTTGACCTAAAAAGTCAAGTTTGGTTAGAATGGTCAATCCAGACCCAATGACTAACCCTGTTGACCCCATAGGTCAACCTTTTGACCTAAAAAGTCAACTATGATCAAAATAGTCAATCCAGACCTAATGACCAACCCTGTTGACCCCATAGGTCAACCTTTTGACCTAAAAAGTCAACTTTGGTCAAAATGGTCAATCCAGACCCAATGATCAACCTTGTTGACCCCATATGTCAACATTTTAACCTAAAAAGTCAACTTTGGTCAAAATGGTCAATCCAGACCCAATGACCAACCTTGTTGACCCCAGAGGTCAACCTTTTGACCTAAAAAGTCAACTTTGGTCAAAATGGTTAATCCAGACCCAATGACCAACCCTGTTGACCCCATAGGTCAACCTTTTAACCTAAAAAGTCAACTTTGGTCAAAATGGTCAATCTAGACCCAATGACCAACCCTGTTGATCCCATATGTCAACATTTTGACCTAAAAAGTCAACTTTGGTCAAAATGGTCAATCCAGACCCAATGACCAACCTTGTTGACCCCATAGGTCAATCTTTTGACCTAAAAAGTCAACTTTATTCAAAATGGTCGTTGACCCCATAGGTCAACCTTTTGACCTAAAAAGTCAACTTTGGTCAAAATCGTCAATCCATATCCAATGACCAACCCTGTTGACCCCATATGTCAACCTTTTGACCTAACAAGTTAACTTTGGTCAAAATGATCAATTCTGACCCAATGACTAAACCTAGTAACCAAACAGATCAACCCTTGACCCAAAAAATCAATTTTGGTCAAACTGGTCAATTTTTGACCAAATGACCAATTATTAACCCAATGATCTGTTTAAGACTCCAAAATGACAAAATTAATCAAATAATTAATTTTCAAATTATTTTGATTAATTAAATTGACTAATAATTTAATTTTCAATATTTTAATTAATGATATAATTAATTAAATTGAAAATTAAATTAAAAAGTCATAAAATGGGACAAAATCCAATTTTAAATAAAAAATGACATGAAAATTAATCAAATAATTGATTTAGAATTATTTCTGATTAATAATTGATTAATAAAATAATTTCCAATATTTTAATTAATGACATAATTAATTAAAATGGAAATTAAATAAAAAAAGACATAAAATGACATTTTGACATATGACATCATATGTGACACAAAAATTCCCATAATTAATTTTCAATTAAAATTAAATTATGGAGGGTTATTAATATGTTACGCATGACCTATTAGACTCATCATAACACATCTTCAACACATGAAAAACTTAGGGTAGACCATAATTATCCATGGGTTAAAGCTCATCATTACACAAAAATGAAGTAGCTTCTTCCCTCCATTTCAAAGCCATGACTCAATCCCTTACATGAGATGAGGTGGTCGGCCACCTTAAGGATGATATGCCATGCCTCATGGACCTCCCAATGAGAACAAAACACCACCTTCACCTCTCTTTCACCATGGTCAAAAACCATCATAACCTTGATGAGAAGGCAAGCTTAAGTGTCATGCTTCTACCATAGGCTTAAAGAATGAGATTGGTGAATCATCACTCACCTTTCTTCTTAACCAATGGAAGAGAAACAAAGTGTAAACCCATCTCATACCATGGTAAAATGTAATCATAGCTAAGTTATGCATGAAGTGAGTAAGATAGCTAAGGTGTCATCTTCCCTTCAACTTGCTTAATGAATCACCTATTTGCATGAAGTGAGGTGTCCGGCCATTAAAAATGACATCTCATGCAACTTATAGACTATCCAATGCAAAGGAAACATGACTCAAACCACTTCTTTCACCATGGTCAAAGCACATGATTACTAAGCCATGAAAGAAGATGAGTAAGAAGCTAGGGTGGCATTCCCTCCTCATACCTATTAAATGAGTTGATAAATTTATGTGAGGAAGGTAAATTCAGTAGGCCTTCACTAATTTTATCTACCTCATACAAGAACCAATCGAAGGAAGCCAAAGCATGAACTCAAATTAAACTATGAGTAAACTTCACTTGGCTTACTCTTCGGAAAATCAATTCCCTTATCCACAGCCCACAATCCTGTCCCTAAGTCATCATGGTGAAGATAACAACCTACCCAGATGAACCCAAGAAAAAATGAGCTCACCTATAGCCTCCCATGGCTAAAAATAAGCCCTACCCGAAACTATGTGAAAAAAAAAATTTAGAGGTTGATAGGCTGCCCAAACTCTCTTGCTCCCAAGACCAAAATTCTTCCTTAGAGCCTAGATAATAAGTCTCAGCCAAGACTTGACCCAATTAGCCACCTATCGAGCCAATTTGGTCAAACCAAGCCAAAATTACAAATCAACCACCTTTGGTCTTGTACCTATATAGACCTGATTAGAGTCCAAATTGAAGTGGGAAAGTACTTCCCTAGGACCACAAGAGGCTGACCAACAAATCCAATCGAGCTCAAGTTTATTGTGGCTAAGGTATGGATTTATTCTCTCCAAAATAATGCATAAATTTGAAATATCATGGGGCCCAGAAATGTATCATCACCATATAGATATAATCTACACGTCCAGATGATTCCATAGGTTCAAAAATCACTCAATTTCGTTGATAAATGAGTGAGATATTGAGCTTTAAAGTTGGACGGTTTGAAAATTTTCGAATTTCTGGAGGATTTATCTCTGCCGTCCGTTCCCGTGTTTTGGAATGGACGGCGTTGAATTAAGTTTGCCATGTCCATTGTTATGCGCCACATACCTGATCCTCCCGCCCCTTTGACAGTACGAGGACACGTGGCATGCTCTTGATTTTTCTGGGCTGGATTAATTCAGAAGATCCTTAACCTCTTCAAAAATTCATATCTTTTGATCCAGAGCTCCTAAAAATAAAATAAAAATACCTCTGGAAAGCTCTTGAAGAGAAGAAAATTATGAAACAAAATCATAATTTTATTCTCAATATTTAATTTTTAATTAATTAAATACTCTCTGGAGTATTTTAATTATTAAAAATTATTTATAAGTCAGAAAATAATGAAATTTTGAGGGATTAATTTCTAAGTCTTTAAGAACAATCTCTAATTTTTCCAGAGGCAGAAAAATTCTTTAATGTGACATTTTCTAATTTTCATGAGATTTAGTAATTATTTTTAATAATAATTCTAAAAATCAAAAATTAAGAAAATAAACAAAGATTAAATTGAAAGTTGATTAAAAACTCAGGGAATAAAGGTTAAACCCTAAAAAACAAATTTTGAATCACTTGAAATTTTAAAATGACATTTTAAAATTCTAAGGGAGAATAAATATAAATTTATATTTAATTAACCCTACAAGAATCTTTTAAAACTTAATTAGGTCTAATCATCTTAGACTTAGTTATACACTTAGACTTTAATCATATTAGACTTAAGACAAAGCAAATTAAGTCTAAAATATTATTAAGTCTAATAAACAAATATTAATTAGGTTTAAAACAACTTTAAACTTAATTAATCATAATTAAACCTTAAAAGACATTAGGTTTAATAAACAAATATTAATTAGGTTTAAAACATCTTTAAACTTAATTAATCATAATTAAACCTTAAAAGACATTAGGTTTAATAAACAAACATTAAATAGGTTTAAAAACATCCTTAAACTTAATTAATTATAATTAAACCTTAAAGACATTAGGTTTAATAATAAACAAACCCTAATTAGGTTTAACTCACATTAAACCTAGTTAATCAACTTAAACCTTACTTACATTAGGTTTAAGTAACCCTTAAATTCTAATTAGGTTTAACCCACATTAAACCTAGTTAATCAACTTAAACCTTACTTATATTAGGTTTAAGTAACCCTTAAATCCTAATTAGGTTTAACCCACATTAAACATAGTTAATCAACTTAAACCTTACTTACATTAGGTTTAAGTAACCCTTAAATCCTAATTAGGTTTAACCCCTATTAAACCTAATTAATAAACTTAAACCTTACTTACATTAGGATTAAGTAACCTCTAAACGTTAATTAGGTCTAACCCATTAGACCTAATTAAACCATTAAGTCTTAACTAAATTAGACTTAATCAAATCGAAACCCTAATTAGGTCTAACCCATTAGACCTAATTAAACCATTAAGTCTTAACTAAATTAGACTTAATCAAACCTAAACCTTAATTAGGTCTAACCCATTAGACCTAATTAAACCATTAAGTATTAACTAAATTAGACTTAATCAAATCAAAACCCTAATTAGGTCTAGCTCATTAGACCTAATTAAACCATTAAGTCTTAACTAAATTAGACTTAATCAAACTTACACCCTAATTAGGTCTAACCCATTAGATCTAATTAAAACATTAAGTTTTAACTCAATTAGACTTAATCAAACCTAAACCCTAATTAGGTCTAACCCATTAGACCTAATTAAACCATTAAGTCTTAACTAAATTAGACTTAATCAAACCTAAACCCTAATTAGGTCTAACCCATTTGACCTAATTAAACCATTAAGTCTTAACTAAATTAGACTTAATCAAACCTAAACCCTATTTAGGTCTAACCCATTAGACCTAATTAAACCATTAAGTCTGAACTAAATTAGACTTAATCAAATCAAAACCCTAATTAGGTCTAGCTCATTAGACCTAATTAAACCATTAAGTCTTAACTAAATTAGAATTAATCAAACTTACACCCTAGTTACGTCTAACCCATTAGATCTAATTAAACCATTAAGTCTTAACTAAATTAGACTTAATCAAACCTAAACCCTAATTAGGTCTAAGCAATTAGACCTAATTAAACCCATTAGACCTAATTAAACCATTAAGTCTTAACTAAATTAGACTTAATCAAACCTAAACCCTATTTAGGTCTAACCCATTATACCTAATTAAACCATTAAGTTTAACTAAATTAGAATTAATTAATCATAAACTATAAGTAAGTCTACCATATTAGACTTAATTAAATCTTAATCGTATTAGGTTTAATTTAATTAAACCATAATTAAATCTAACCTAAATAGACTTAATTAATCCTTAAGCCTTACTTACATTAGGCTTAAATAACTCTTAAACCATAATTAAGTCTAACCCAATTAGACTTAATTAATCCTTAAGCCTTACTTACATTAGGCTTAAATAATTCTCAAATCATAATTAATTCTAACCCAATTAGACTTAATCAATCCTTAAGGCTTACTTACATTAGGCTTAAGTAATCCTTAAACCCTAACTAGGTCTAACCCAATTAGACTTAATTAATCCTTAAGCCTTACTTACATTAGGCTTAAATAACTCTTAAATCATAACCCAATTAGATTTAATTATTCCTTAAGCCTTACTTACATTAGGCTTAAGTAATCCTTAAACCCTAATTAGGTCTAACCCAATTAGACTTAATTAATCCTTAAACCCTACTTACATTAGGCTTAAGTAACTTAAGAAACCCAAGTTAAACCTAAGTCAAACTTAAACCTTAGGTTCAACATACATGAACCTAACTTTAACATACACTTAGTTTCAACCCAAGTTAAACCTAAGTCAAACTTAAACCTTAGGCTCAACATACATGAACCTAACTTCAACATATACTTAGAATCAACCCTAACTTGAACTTAAGTCAAACATTAAACTTTTTAGATTCAACATACATGAACCTAACTTCAACATACACTTGAGTTCAACCCACATTGAACTTAAATTAACCTTAAGTCTAGGTTTAAACTAACTTAAACCTAACTCAACTCAAACTTAAACCTTAACTTGAGTTCAATCCACATTGAATTTAAGTTAATCTTAAGCCTAGGTTCAATCTAACTTGAACCTAACTTAAACCTAAACTCTAATTAAGTCTACTACATTAGACTTAATTAAATCATTAAACCTTAACAAAGGTTTAATCTAAACTTGGAATCTAATTAAGTCTACCAAATTAGTCTTAATTAAACCATTAAACCTTAACTAACTAAGGTTTAATCAAACCTAAACCTTAATTATTAAACCTTAACTAACTAAGGTTTAATTAAACATAACTTAAGTCTAACCCATATTAGACTTAAGTCAAACCATACTTAGGTTCAACCTGACATGAACCTAAGTCTAACTTAAACCCAACTTATGTCTAACCCATATTAGACTTAAGTCAAACTATACTTAGGTTCAACCTGACATGAACCTAAGTTTAACACAAACCTAACTTAAGTCTAACCCATATTAGACTTAAGTCAAATCATACTTAGGTTTAACATGGCATGAAACTAAGTCTAACCTAAACCTAACTTAAGTTTAATTCACTTTGAACTTAAGTCCAAACCTAAACCTTAGGTTTAACTTAAATCTAAACCAAAACCTAACTTAAGTTCAACTCATATTGAACTTAAGTCAAAATCTAAACCTTAGGTTCAATTGACAATAAACCTAACTCAACCCAACTCGACATAAACCTTAGGTTTAACCCAAATTGAACCTAAATCGACATAAATCTTAGGTTCAACCCAAATTGAACTTAAATCGACAAAATTGAACTCAAATCGACATAATCAACATAAATTTGATATTTCAAATATAAATCGACATAATCAATATAAATTTGATATTTTAAATATAAATTGACATAATCAACATAGATTTGACATTTCAAAACAAAAATCAACATAAACAACATAAATTTGGCATTTCAAAACAAAAATTGACATAATCAACATTTCAAACATAACTCAAACATAATTTGACATTAACCAACATTTCAAACCAAATTCAACAAACACCGACATTAAATGACATTAATCGACATTTTAAACCAAACTCAATATAACTCAACATAAATTGATATAATTCGACATAAATCGACATGATCGAACTTAACGTGACATGAACCGATATAGTTCTTAAGTTTGACCTATATCGAATTTAACTTAACATACGACATCATAATTCTTAAGTTCGACCCACATCGAACTTAATTCGACATAAAATTAAACTCAAATTGACATAAACCCAAAATCAAATACAAATTGACAAAAAAAAAATCCAAAATTAAACTTAAATCAACTTAAATCTAAATCGACATCTCAACCACATTTGGACATCTGACAACTCTGGATCAACAGACACTTTGACCAGGTAATCTAAATATCTTGATATGACATTATTTCTAACTTTGTTTTTCTTGCAAGATGAAGACATGAAGTTTCGTTTAGATTTTCTTTGCATGTTATAGGGTGTGCTAACTTTGTTTTGCAGGACGCCGACGACGGAACATTGACGACAAAACCAAGACTTTTAGGATAGCCATAAAACCTAAACTTTCTACAAAAAACAAAACAAAAATGACAAGACAACAAAGACAACTGAAATTTTAGGTTAGTCACGAAATCTGAAATAAAATAACAAAATCATTAACATTGACATTGACATGACATCAACATTAACAAAAACATACAATGACATTTCTATACCACAATAAAATGATGACATGACACTTAACCAAAACAAATAAATGACAAAATAACATTGAGATGACCACAAAACAAAAACTTAAAACAAAAGGAAATCATAAACAAACAAAAAAAAATAATGATATCTTCTTGACATCATAGAAGGTATTTCACGACATAATAACGACATATTCTTATAGGAGATAAAATATCTCATGACAAATCAAGATATTAATCACGACATCTTATGACATTACGACATCACATTAATACATGACATTACGATTCACATTAAGACATGACATAAAATGACATGACATTATGACATCACATTATGACATGAAACGACATACAAACTACGACATCTTGACATATCACATGACATGACACCAAAACAATAAAACAAAACACCACAAAGCAATGACATATAAACAAAACTTTCTGGTAGTATCGATTCTTCAGAAACGCACTGTCACAACAACATTTACACTTTTTTGAGGATAAATGTTAACCTTAATCGGGAGTTTTCCTAGGCAGTATTAATTGCTCAGGATGTAATTAACTATAGGAGCTTGCTCCTATAATAGATTAAAGAACTCAGGATAGGTATTTTACCTACAAGACCTCTCTGGTTACCCAAGATCTTCATATGATTTTCTCATACGAAAAACTTCAGTAATTACACAATCTGAAGACTTATTCTATGAGATTATCATTTAATCTTTTTTTCTCTCAATCTCTATCATGATTAATCCTTCTGTTCTCCAAAGATTTCTGGCAATAAGTCTAGGTAAGATAAGAATTAGGGCGATAGATAGAGAAAGAGAGTGGTGATCCTTGACATTAACATGATACGAGAATTGATAGCGATGCAAGTCGACTGACACAAAAAAGATTTTCATCGCCATCAAATTTGAAATATCTTAGGTTGTTTACAATTTATTAACTGATTAATTTTTGTGGTTTTTGTTATTTATTTTTGTTTATGGTTCCATTATTTAGGGCTATTAAATTTGTGGTTTGAATCTAACATAAGTTAGACTTTAGGATTTAGCTTCAGTGTATTTTGAATCTAAAGATATTTGGGTTAATCCTAACATAAATTAGACTTAAATTTGGGTAGAATATAAAATAAGTTAGACATTAAGATTTTAGATTCAATCTCTTTTGAATATAAAGATATTTGGGTTAAGCCTAATATAAACTAGACTTAAAATTAGGTAAAATCTAACTTAATTTAGACATTAGGATTTTAGATTCAATATATTTAAATCTAAAATTGTTTGGGTTTAAGAAGTTTGGTTTTATGTCTAATGTGGGTTAGAATTAGAATTTAGGTCCAATGTAAGTTAGTCCTGATGGAGTTTTGTTAAGTTCAATTTAGATTAAGCTTAAATTTGAATTCTAATGTTGATTATATTTTATTAAGCTTAACCAAAAAGTAAAATTGGGTTAAGTCTATCATAAAATAGACTTAAGGTTTTAGATTCAATATTGTTTAAATCTAAAGGATTTTTTAATTAAGTATGGATTAGACTTAATATTTGAGTTGAGTCTGGGGTTCAGACTTAGTTTTAATTTAAGTTGATCCTAAAGTTTAAGTCAACCTATGTTTATCCTAAGATTTGATTGATTTAGATTCAATTCAAATTGAACCTTGGTTTTAGTTAATTTAAGTTCAATTTGAGCTGAACATAAAGTCCAAATTTAACTTGGGATCAATTTGGATTGAACCTAAAGTTTGGTTAAGTTAAATTTGGGTTGAACCTAAAGTTTGGTTAGTTTAGGCTCAATTTAGGTTAAACCTAAAGATTTGAGTTAACTTAGGTTCAATTTGGATTGAACTACAGTTTAGGTTTGATTTAGGTTCAATATAGGTTGAACCTAAGGTCTGAGTTAATTTAGTTTCAAGTTAGGTTGAGCCTAAGTTTGGGTTTGAATTAGATTCAATATGGGTTGAACCTAAATATTTGATTAGCTTGGGTTAAAGTTAGGTTGAACCTATGCTTCCATATGGGTTGAACCTAAGATTTAGATTAACTTGGGTTCAAGTTGGGTTGAACCTAAGTTTAGGTTTGATTTTAATTTAATTAGAGATAGATTTAATTAGGATTTAAAATTACTAAGGTTTAATGTATGTAAAGCTTAAGGGTAAATTAAGTCTAATAAAGGTTAGATTTAATTATGATTTAAGGTTACTTAAGCCTAATGTAAGTAAGGCTTGGGTTAATTAATTCTAATTAAGGTTACACTTAAGTATGATTTAGGGTTACTTAAGCCTATTCTAAGTAAGGCGTAAGGATTAATTAAGTCTAATTATGGTTATAATTAATTATGGTTTAAGGTTTCTTAACCCTAATGCATGTAAGGCTTAAGGATTATATAAGTCTAATTATGGTTAGACTTAATTATGGTTTAGCGTTAATTAAGCTTAATGTAAGTAAGGCTTAAGAGTTAATTAAGTCTAATTATGGCTATACTTAATTATGATTTAGAGTTACTTAAGCCTAATGTAAGTAAGGCTTAAGGGTTAATTAAGTCTAATTATGGCTGTACTTAATTCTGGTTTAAGGTTTCTTAACCCAAATGTAAGTAAGGCTTAAGGATTAATTAAGTCTAATTCTGGTTGGACTTAATTTTGGTTTAGGGTTAGTTAAGCTTAATGTAAGTAAGGCTTAAGGGTTAATTAAGTCTAATTATTGCTATGCTTAATTATGGTTTAGGGTTATTTAAGTCTAATGTAAATAAGGCTTAAGGGTCAATTAAGTCTAATTGGAGTTGGACCTAATTTGTGATTAAGAGTTAAATAAACCTAATTTAGGTAAGGTTTAATTGAATTAACTGGATCAATTAGTCCTAATTAGGACTAGGCTTAATTAGGGTTTATTATTTAAACCTTATTTAGGTAAGGTTTAATTGGATTAATTAGACATAATTTGGGTTAGGTCTAATTAGGGTTTAAGTTTAATTAAACCTTATTTGGGTAAGATTTAATTGGATTAATTAGACCTAATTAGGGTTAGGTTTAATTAAGGTTTAAGATTAATTAAACCTTATTTAGGTAAGGTTTAATTGGATTAATTAGACCTAATTAGGGTCTAATTTGAATTTAAGCTTAATTAAACCTAATTTTGGTAATGTTTAATTTAATTAATTAGACCTAGTTAAGTCTAATTTAGGTAAGGTTTAATTAAGCTTAAACCTAATTTAGGTAAGGTTTAATTGAATTAATTAGACCTAATTAGGATTAGGTCTAATTAGAGTTTATGGTTGATTAAACCTAATTTATGTAAGGTTTAATTGAATCAATTATACCTAATTAGGGTTAGGTCAAATTATGGTTTTTGATGTTAAACCTAATTTGATTAAGACTTAATAATGTTTAATCAGGTTTAATTGAGTTTTAGACCTAATTAGAGTTTATTTAGTCTTAAACTTAATATATTTACGGTTCAAGGTGATTAATCAAGTCTAATAAAGGGTTAGACCTAATTAGGATTTGTTTAGCCTTAAACATGATATAACTAATGTTTAAGATAATTAATTAGGTCTAATGAGGGATTAGACCTATTTAAAGTTTGTTTAGCCTTAGACATGATATAATTAAGGTTTAAGGTGATTAATCAGGTCTAATGAGGTGTTTGACCTATTTAAAGTTTATTTAGTCTTAAACCTAATGTAATTAAGGTTCAAGGTGATTAATAAAGTCTAATGAAGGGTTAGACCTAATTAGGGTTTGTTTAGTCTTAAACCTAATGTAATTAAGGTTTAAGATGATTAATCAGGTCTAATGAGAAGTTAGACCTAATTAGGGTTTATAGTGTTAAACTAAATATGATTAAGGCTTACAATGTTTAATCAGGTCTAATTAAGGTTTATACCTAATTAGAGATTGTTTTGTTAAACCTAATGTGATTAATGCTTTATTGGGTTTAATCAGGTCTAATTAAGGTTTAGACATAATTAGGATTTATGATGTTTATGTTCACATGGGTTGAACTTAGATGCCTGAGTTAGGCTTGAATCCATTTGGGATTTGGATTTAGATTTTAACCTAAGTCTATGTATGTTAGACCTAGGTCATATGTGAGTTTAAACTCAACACTTGAGATTTTGAATTTGGGTCTATAGGAGTTAGACCCAATAGTCCTGAGGAGATAAGTAAATCCTATGATAATTGAGGTTTGGGTTCACCCTAGATCTGGTCAGACCTAAGGTTCAGAATTTGGTCAATCTTACATGTCATTCAAGGCTAAGGTCCAAACCTAAGGAATTAAATGTAAATTTGAAATTTACCATTTTGACCCTAAACGGTGAAAATTTCATTTTAAAATTTCAAATGGTTAAAATTTTTCATTTTAGAGTTTAAAAGTGTCACTCAAAATTTTCTAACCATTTCAAATTTCAATTCCAAATTTCTTAATTTTTCATAATTATTTTTTTGGGAATAATTACAAAATTTGACAGAAATTAGAAAATTGGATCCTAGGGAATTTTGTAGCTTTGGAAAAAATCAGGGTATGTTTCTAAGGACTGAAAGGTTGATCCTTAAAATTTTCAAATTTTTTGGATTTATAAATAATTTTTAATAATTAAGTTACTCGAGAGAGTAATTAATTAATTAAAAATTAAATATAACTAGTTAATTTGAGATTTCACTTTAACATTATTCTCCTCATTATCTTAAGTTCAAGGATATTTTTGTCATATTTTTGTGAATTTACTTTTGTCAAAATATGTATTTTTGAAGTTTTTAAGGTTATTTTAGATTGAATTAAATCTTAATTAAAAAGAATTAACCTAGCGCGACACGTATCCTAGGATATGTCGAAACGTGCTTGATCCACTGTGGGGGTCATCACATAGGATCCATCTCCATATAATCAAAGTCGTCCATTTCTAAAATACGGAAATGGACGACATCAGTTTATCTTCCTCAGCCTGGGTCAATCCGCGAACCTTCTGTGTTCTTGAAACAAAATCTCACTCGATTCATCATGAATTTAAGTGAAACTTGTTCCTTCACGAAAGGTTGTGAAATGGTTCACTTCACAAAAGACCAGACCTGAGCCTAAACTAGGTCGAAAGCCCATACTTGGTCTTGGCAAAGTGTGGCTTCAATCAAGCTGGTTTGGAATGATCATCCTGCCCTTGCAAAGCTTCCTTTATGCTCAATTTCAAGTAAGATGGGTCCAGGTATGAACTCACTGAAATGGGTCTTGAAGTGGGTTAGAAACTATGGGGAAGGCCAATTTTGATTGGAAATGTCTTCTTTGAGGTCAAGGATGGTTTATGGATAGTCAATTTAAGGATTTGAATAGTTTTGTGTAGACCCAAAATTTGGTCATGCTTTTAGGGCAAGAAATTGGAAGAGGATAGTGGGCTTCAGGGCTTGATTTTATGGTGAATTAATTTCCTATAAGATGGAGAAGAAGTTTGTTGTTGAGCTTTTTTGGAATTAAGGACTATGGATGGGTCTCTGATCTGCGATTTTAAATATACTTATATATCTAAGAATTCGACACCACTATTAAAAGATATAAATCCTCAGCAACAGTGCCAAAAAATTAATCAGGAGCGTAATTTTTATTTTAGTAACAATTAAATATTATAATCTTTTGATCGCAGAGTTACCTTTAAACGCAAGTATACATATCGCTCAAGTAATATAGGCTCTAGTGGAATTCCGAATATCGATCCCGCAGGGAATATATTAAAGCCTACGACTAGGATTATATAAACCAATTCAGAATCACAACTAAATCGAATACCTATCTAATATGGAATCGACAACAATATGAAATTTGTATTTAAACTAGTTTTACTAACAATTTACTAATACTACTACAGTTAAGTTCAGATATATAATAACAAGATTCTTTCTCCTTTGTTAAGATATTTAAGTGAAGCGATAATTAGAATTAGTTTTTATATGTGTTGTGCCAAATAGGAGTATACCTATTCTTTACCCTCTAGTCCAGGTATAAAGAACATTGACTAATCCTATGTTTAGTTACTGAATCTGCGGCTAGGCTGGGAGGATACCGGCTCTCACTTCGGAGCTCCCACTTTCCCCTTGCCTGAGGGCTAACAATCTACACTTCAGCACCCAAACGATAGGACCAAATTGAGGATTTTAGCCTGTCACTCTAAAATCTCCAATTCTAAGCCCGATTAATATTATTTACCTATTTATTTGCACTTCTCATTTCAAGGATTTATCCATCTACCTTTCAAAGAGAAATGTGATACATACTAGTTAAGAATTCTTAGCCCACGGTCAGATCTTAAGAATTCTTCACAAATTTTAACAATACAAATGGCTAATTTGTATAGTAAATTAAGTTTAGGTATAGTACCATCACAACTTCTTTATAATTTGTTTAATAGACTAATTCATATAATCATTTCACAAAAACATCAAAATAAGGGGAAAGACAGAACAACTACTCAGAATTCATGGAAAGGATGCAATAAAACTTGGATTTCATATAATAAAGTAAAGTTCTACTCACTATAGTAAATAAACACAACTTATCATAAATTCCTCCCCAACAAACTCGTTGAAGTTTTTTGGAATCTCTTCTTTGTTTTACAGCACGTAAAATTCTCCTTCGAAACGACAATGCAGAAGAGATCTCTCACTTCCCTTCAACTCTTATAATCCCTCGAAGAATTCCTCACAAAATCTCTATTTGAAGTCACTACTCACTGAATAACAACACTAATGACTCACTAATAGACTCTTTAGAACACTTTGGACTCACTAGTAATCACGTAGGAGACCACTTTTTTGGCCTAATTTGGTTCTTTTTAAAGTTGTAGAAGATTCTCTAAGGGTTTTGAAGGCACCCCTTCATAAATCGTCCACATTCGACGTATTTCTGAAAAGAACCGCCAATCCCGCCGTCGGCAGCCTCGAGCTCGCCGTCGGTGGCCTTATAGAAACATTACTTTTAAACAGGCCCCGCCGTCAGCAGCCTTGATCTCCGCCATCGGCGGCCTTCCTTGGAGTCAATTCTGAACTCTCGGGAAAATCACGCTGTCGGCACCATCGACCTCGCCGTCGCGCCCTAGGTCAATTTTTCATAATTTGGTCCTTTTTGCTCCAAATTCGCTCCTTTTTGCATATTTTTATTCCTTTGTCCTTAAATCTTCATACCTGCAAAAAAACACCAAAAATACGTTTCCTTGAAGTGCAATATCATCAAAATCAGTATAAAGTAGGCATGAAAATCTAAACCTTTTTTCCTTGGGTCAAAATCCCCCAAACTTAACTATTATTTGTCCTCAAGTAATCCTTAGTACTACATAAAAGTTATGATTCATTGTAGTAAAGTTTTAATTCAGAAGTACTATAATTTTGATTTAAATAAATATTATAGTAAGATCAGAAAGATTTTCATATAATTAGATTAATTCTGCAGGTAATTAGGTTATCTAGTCATCAAGTTTAAGATTTTTAGTTTTCTATTCATTTCAAGAATTACTATATGTTGTAATATTAATTTAATCAGAGTATTCAGAAGATAAGAAATTCATAAAGAGACTATAAGTAAGAAACTAATCATAAATATAAGTTCAGAAATGCTTTTAATTTTCCTTTTTGGTTAATCCAAGTGAAGCCAATTTTTGATAAGACATATCCTCAAGCTTCTCCTCACTTATTTTCTTTCCTTTTTCTTTTCTTTTCTTTTCAGGGATTGTTTTTAAATCCTTTTTCTTTTTCTTTCTTTTTCTTTTTCAAGTGAGGATTACTATATCTGGATAGTCTGTTAATAATTTTGAACTTCACTCTTCTTTTCCTAAATTTGAAACTTTCAAACAATCTTTACCTTATATGTACTTCATATTTTTTACATTATTGAATCCCAATCTTTTCTTTCTCAACTAAATTCCTAAGATTCTTAATATCTCAAAATATAGTTTTTTTACTTTAAATAGTTAACTATAGTCTTGTCCCCTTATACTAAATATCTTAATCTACCAAATTAATTTTCATTATAAAAAATATTTCTTTGAATCTTTTATAATATTTAGATAGAATCTAAATATAGTTATCGGAATTAAATTTTATCACAAAAATCATATTAATAATTTTTGAAAATATGTTATTTGAGAACATATAATAGTTAAGATTTTTCTTCCCTCCCCCAAACTTAAAGGTTTCTATAAATAGAAATAGTACATGGTGGAAAGAAAAATTCTAAATATAAAATTCATACCTTTGTACTTTAAGCTTTTTTGCCTTTTTGAAATTTGCAGGTTCTTCTAAAAAATTCTAACTTCAACTGACCTGTAATATTAAAATACTTTCTACACACATAACAGTTTAGAATTTACTGGGGTAATGAAATTTTAAAATAAGTATATAAAACTAAACATCAAACAAAAACAACTAACTACACTACACAGGACATATGCATTTCACAACACAGAACAAACAGTTTACTAATTTAAACTAAACAGTTCACAATTACAAATATTCATCACAGATATCACAAACATCTAGAAATAAAAATGCAAACTACCAAACTAACACATATCACAGAAAATAAAGCATAGTCCACAGTATACAATACATATCACAATTCATCAAATAAAACTAGAAACAAACAAATACATCACATCACATCTATAATCTTAATCATCAAATTCCCATTCAACATCCTCATCACTCTGGTCAGTAGGAGGATTGGGCTGATACTGAGTATACCTAAGGCACCCTAGAAAAGTCACATCTGGCTCTCCTAGGTAGTATCTAGCTTGAGCATCGTAATAAGGCATCTCAAAGTTTGAATGCCTCTGAAGATACTCACTATCATGGTCATCTCTTCTCTCTAGCCCTTCAATCTTGTGATTAATTCTATTCAGCTTTTCATCCAACTGTTCAAAAATTTTCCTCTGCAGGATCATGACATTCATCAGATCATACAAAGTAGGGGGACTAGAGGCAGAAGGGTCATAGCTAGTAGAAGGAATATCTCTACTAGTTGCAGGTTCTTTGCTCCTACTCCCTGATCTCCATTCCACACGGGATGCATAAGTCTTTATATTTCCTTTACTAATGGGTATGATAGGATAAAACCATTCCTCATCATCTCTTGCTTCAACTCCAGATAGTTGACAAAGTGCATAAATGAAGCCAGGATGCCCTAAATATCCACTTGTCTCACTCTTCGTAGTAGCCATAATATTCTTATAGATTATTGTCCCCACATTAATGCTTCTGTTGTTATGAATACAAAAATTCTGAACAGCTCTCTCTAGAGACTTCAATATGATGGTAAGTCGGTAGCAGAGTTGAACATATGACATAATGTCATGCCTTAGCAGTGTCATTCATCATAGACAATGGAAACTTAATCCGTTCACGATTTTTAATTTTCCAAACACCTTTCCCATTAGTGAGAAAGTCGATAAAATCATTCAAGGACCTTCCATTGTTCCAAATGTTTCAAACTCGCTAAAAAAAGTCGTGAAGCTTGTAAAAAGTGTTAATTCGATTAGCACTAAAGTCGATAGAAAATCCCCTTACTTGGGCTGGTTCGTCCTCAAGTTGAGTCAGATTGGAGTAGAACTCTCTAACAACTTCAATAGCAGCCTTCTTGGTTTGCATAGCAGAAGTTCTCCCATCCTCTCTCTTTGATTACTCTTTCTATCGCTCCACTAGGATTCTCGAAAACTCTATCTTGTATACACTTTTACTTTGGTAGACTGAATTGTACCTCGATTGTGCCTTCGCATTAACGAATCAAGTTTCGACAAATTTGAGTCTTCTCTTTTGTCTTGGAGCCATAGTTCGATCTATCAAATCACAAAAATTCTAAACTAATCTCCAAAATAACAATACAATGACTTCTGAAGGTGGTTTAAAACAATATAAATCAATTTCCATGAATTCCTTCCATGTCTTTTCTCCACATTTTCAATTTTTCCAAAATTTCTTAATGAGGAAGAAGTTCATGGTGAAAATAAAAATTTTTTACATAGGAGTGAAGCTCTTACCAAGGGAAGATGAAATCCAGTGTTAGATTATGTTGAAATCGCTCCAAATCCAAGATCTCTCAAGCCCTAGGTTGACTTTTTGGATAAAAGGGGAAGAAGATGATGAATAGTGGCATTTGACCGGTCAAAATCGCAGTAAATAGGTAATTTTCAGGATAGCTCCATCGGTGGGCTCTATTGAATTAATTCCTATTCTTCTCGGGAAAATATCACCATCGGCGGCCTCGACCGTGCCTTCAGCGAGATTCTGAAAAATTGATCATTTTCAAATTTTTGCGATTTTGATCAATTTTAAGCCTCGTCGTCATCCATTCGATTCTTTTTATCATATATTTTAAGTGATTAAGTGATGTATTAACTCAAATAAACTTTCACACAAAAAAACTTCACATTTATATATTAAATCTAAGTGTTTGCAACAAACAATACATAACACACATAAACAGGTATTTTCTCAACCTAAATCCATCTAATCAGCGTCGCAATCCAAACCATAACACTCAAAACGCTGAAACAAACATTTAAAACTTAATCTCATCTATAGTGAGATTAAAAAAAAACTAAAGAAATCAAACACACAAACAAAGTTCAAATCACACACAACATAAAGAAACAAATAAGCAAATCAATTCTACTACTCTTCTGAATCAGTACTGATTTCTCCTCTGTTATCTCCCATTGCTTAAACGTGGACGAACAGGTTGTAAAAAAGTCAGATTAGGAATTCTTCAGTTGAATCTTCATCTATCAATCCCATCTTTTTCATCAATCACACCAAACTCACTTTGAATTGCCCAATATGATCAAAATGTTCTTTCATTCTCTAATCGATGTGATCAAAGAAATCAGACATGTTGCTAACTGTACTCGTTATGTTTTGTACCTGATTCTCCAGATTCTTGATTTTATGCATGAGCATCAGTGTCTTGTCTGCTACTAAAGGTTGAACTGGAACTGAATTATGCGATGCTTGATCAATAATCAAGCCTACATCACTCTCTCCATCATTGGCTGGAAACATCTGAGTTGGGTCTAAGGGTTTCCAAGGTAGCAGTATGTTCTTCCAAACTTCGTACGACACTTGAAACGAACTGCAAATCGAGAAAATTGTGGAAGGATGTCCAAGCCCTTGGCATGATCCTTGAAAGATTAGGCCAAAAATAGACTTCACAATAATCGATCCAATATCAATGAGCCATCCCATTTGAATGCAGTAGTTCAAAATTGCACTTTCTTTTGTGACCTTGCCAATTTTCATCATCAACAATAACTTCATAGAGATGAAAAAGTGCCAATGTTTCTAAATGAGATTTAAAAGTGTTGCAGAGAAACTGACATACCCGTTCTCTCTAACTTGCCAGTCATCGGGTTCGTCCACCAAACATTGGTATATTTCATTCATCTTTTCTCATGTCGGCATGAAACTCAAATAATAACAGACTAGAACATTCTCAAGCATATATAACTCATTAAATCTTCCAGAATTGAATGTAATCCACCTACCTCGATCATAGACGCTTCCTTGGTTGATTTCATGTAAATTGGCATAGAATTCTTTAACCACTCGAACGACTACTACGGCAGTAGCGTAGCAAAACACTTCCCATCTTCTCCGTACAATCATTTCTTCAATTGGACGAAGGATTGCTTTGTCCTTTATTGACAAATCCTCTTTCTTTAATCAATCTATTCTTCGAGATTACCTTGTTGAAAAGTCGCCGCGCTTCCGTACTGACAAACTTTCTCTAATTGTACACTCGAAATCTTGGGTTATCAATCGAATTAGAAGCCATTTGAGAGAAGTTTAAGAGAGTATCCATTCGTTTTTTGGAGTATGGAGTGTTTAGGAACCGTCCATAGGAGTTTATAGGTGACAAATTCGCTAATAATCACAAAAAACCGTCGTTTTGAACACGAAAAACTGCCCACTTGCCGATCCCGCTGTCGGCAGCCTCGAAGGCTCCGTCGATGAGCCTTATGCAATTAAATACCAGAGCTCTCAGGAAAAACCCGTTGTCGGCAGCGTCGAGCGTGCCGTCGGTGCCTTAAGTATAAAATTGCATAAAAATGCCGTGGTCCAATACGTTCCAAATTTTCTCTATCGATTCAAATTCTATGAATATCAAAGGGTAAATATAAGTAGTAGGACTTAATATTACTACAAATTAACAATAATTTCAAACAAAAACACAATTATTTAAGATATCTATGGGTTGCCTCCCATAAAGCGCTTGGTTTAACGTCGTTAGCTCAACCTATACAGGGTGTTATTCAGGTTGATTGAGCATTAAAACCTCTTTAAAATTTGGTCTTTTACCTTCAAAATATGGTTTTAATCTATGTCCATTTACTTTAAATTTATTCCCAGTCTTAGGATCTTCAATTTCAACTACTCAATAAGTATAAACATGAGTCACAGTAAAGGGTCCTAGCCAACGAGACTTCAATTTCCCATGAAATAATTTCAGCCTTGTATTGTAGAGCAAAACTTCTTGCCCTGGTTCAAAGTTCTTTCGGTTAACTTCCGATCATGTCTTAACTTCAGTTTATCTTTATAAATTCTGTTGTTATTGTAAGATTCATTTCTTAGTTCTTCTAATTCATTCAATTGCAGCATTCTCTTCTCACCAGCATTTTTCAAATTATAATTGAATTCTTTAATCGCCCAAAATGCTTTATGCTCCAATTTTACTGGTAAGTGATAGTTTTTCCATATATAAGCCTATAAGGAGTCATACCAATAGGAGTTTTATAAGCAGTCCTGTATGCCCATAATGCAGTATCCAGTCTCGCAGACCAATCTACTCTACTAGGATTTACATTCTTTTCTAAATTTTGTTTGATCTCACGATTAGAAACTTTAGCTAAACCACTAGTTTGAGGATGATAGGCAGTAGAGAATTTATGATCAATACTAAACTTTTCTGCCAATCTTTGAATATATTTATTCCTAAAATGGGATCCTCTGTCAGTGATAATCACTCTCGGCATTCCGTATCTTGTGAAAATGTTTTTCATTAAGAATCCTGAAACACTTTTAGCATCACAACGAGG
This sequence comes from Papilionanthe hookeriana x Papilionanthe teres, assembly GCA_022702705.1. Taxonomy (NCBI): domain Eukaryota; kingdom Viridiplantae; phylum Streptophyta; class Magnoliopsida; order Asparagales; family Orchidaceae; genus Papilionanthe; species Papilionanthe hookeriana x Papilionanthe teres. The sequence continues at coordinate 139,771,724 of CM040429.1, read as the reverse complement.
TAAAGCTTGTGCTTCAATCCATTTTGATACATAATCAGCTGCAATCAAAATATATAAGTTCCCAAATGAAGGAATAAATGGTCCCATGAAATCTAATTCCCAAACATAAAAAATCTCAACTTCCAATATAAAATTCAGAGGCATTTCGTTTCTTCTAGATATATTACCTACTCATTGGCATCTATCACATGATTTGATATATCTATAAACATCTCTAAAAAGAGTAGGCCAATAAAATCCAGCCTGTAAAATTTTATATGTAGTTTTATCATTCCCAAAATGTCCTCCAAAATCAGAATCATGACATTTCTGAATGATCTGTTCAGTTTCTTCATAAGGCACACATCTCCTAATAATAAGGTCATTACATTGTTTATATAAATATGGTTCATCCAAAAAATATGATTTTGAATCATGAACAAATTTTCTTTGTTGCTACAATGTTAGCATGGGTGGCAAAATATCACTTACTAATTTACTATATCAACATACCAAGGTATTTTCCACTCATTAATATTATAAAGTTGTTCATCAGGGAAACTACCTATTATTTCTTTGTCGGTGTAAGATAATTCATTATATTCTAGTCTCGACAAATGATCAACAATTTGATTTTCAGTTCCTTTTCTATTAATCACTACAAAATTGAATTCTTGCATTAAAAGTACCCATCTAATTAATATTGGTTTAGTATCCTTCTTTTGCATCAGATATTTAATAGCTGAATGATCAGTATGCACAATACATTTAGTTCCAATTAAATATGATCTAAACTTATCAAAAGCGTACACAATAGCCAGTAACTCTTTTTCAATTACTATATTGTTAATTTGAGCATTATTAAAAGTTCTACTAGCGTAGTATATAACCTTAAAAATTTTATCATATCTTTGACTAATAACAGCTCCAATAGCATAATCACTAGCATCACACATTAGTTCGAATGGTTTCTCCCAGTCAGGTGAAACTATTACAGGTGCTGTGATTAGTTTTTCCTTTAATAACTTAAAGGCATTCAAGCTTTCTTCAGTAAATTCAAATTTCTGATCTTTTTCTAAAAGTTGGCATAGAGGTTTGGTAATTTTTGAAAAATCTTTAATATAGCGCCTGTAGAAACCAGCATGTCCAAGAAAACTTCTTACCCCTCTCACTGTAGTAGGAGGTGGTAATTTAGTTATTACTTGAATTTTTGCAGGGTCTACTTCCATGCCATTTTTTAAAATTTTATGCACTAAAACAATTCCTCCTGCAACCATAATTTGACATTTCTCCCAATTTAGAATTAAGTTAGTTTCTTTGCATAGCTTCAAAAAGTTTTCAAGATGATTTAAGCATGCGTCAAATGATGTTACAAACACAGAGAAATCAATCATAAATACTTCTATTCCATTGTCTATTAATTTACTTAAAATAGACATCATACATCTCTGAAATGTTGCAGGTGCATTACATAGTCTGAAAGGCATCCTTCTAAAAGCGAAAGTTCCATAAGGACTAGTAAAAGTTTTCTCTTGATCCTCAGGAGCAATAGGTATTTGATGGTAACCAGTATATTCATCCAAAAAATAGTAGTACTTGTGTCTGGCAAGTCTATCCAACATTTGGTCTAGGAAAGGAAGAGGAAAGTGATCTTTCCGGGTGGCAGCATTTAATTTTCGATAGACAATACAAATACGCCATCCAGATACTTGTCTGATAGATATTAATTCATTATTTTTATTTTCTTCAACCGTTATTCCTCCTTTTTTGGGAACATAATGAATTGGACTTACCTAAGTACTATCCAAAATAGGAAATATAATTCCAGCATCTAACCATTTTAAAATCTCTTTTTTAACTACTTCTTTCATTATAGGGTTCATTCTCCTTTGAGGGTCAATTCTTCGTTTATGTTCCTCATTTAATAAAATTATGTGCAGACAAATTGAAGGACTAATTCCTTTAATATCAGCTAAAGTCTAACCAAAAGCTCTTTTGTATTTTTTTAACGTATCTAGTAATTTTTATTCTTGAATTTCATTTAAGTCTGAGGATACAATTACTGGTAATGTTGAAAACTCTCCTAAAAATACATACTTTAAATGATTTGGAAGATTTTTTAATTCAAGTTCAGGGGATTTTACAACTGATGGAATTGATATTTTATTTTCTGGTGCAGTTGAATTGAGCATTTCATATTTTTCCTGAATATAATCAACTTCTTCACTTTCAATTTCTTCATAATTATCTTTTTCTATATCTTCTTTTTCTTCATAATTTTATTTAAAATATTCTTTTCTTAAGTAATCACATATATCCATTCTACAACATTCATCATCTTTTTCTATTGATGGTTATTTCATTGACTTTGAGATGTTAAAGGTTACTTCTTGATCATTTACTCTCATAGTCAATTACCCTTTTTGAATGTTTATCGTTGCTCTTCTTGTAGCTAGGAATGGTCTTCCTAAAATGATTGGAAGTTCTTTATCTTCTTCCATATCTAGAATGATAAAATCCACAGGAAAAATAAAATTATCAATCTTGACTAAAACATCTTCTCCAACTTCCTTAGGATGTGTAATAGATCAATCAGCTAACTGTAGAGTTACAGAAGTTGGTGCAATCTCTCCAATTTCTAACATTTTAAAAGTTGATAGAGGCATAAAATTTATACTAGCTCTCAAATCACATAATGCTCGCTCATAAAAATTTCACCAATAGCACACGGGATAGTGAAACTACCAGGATCTTTAAGTTTTTCAGGAAGTTTTCTTTGAATTATAGCACTACACTCTTCACTGAGTGCAACAGTCTCATGATCTAGTAGCTTCCTCTTTTTGTTGAGTATATCCTTCATAAATTTAACATAATGAGGCATTTGTTCTAAAGCTTCAACAAAAGGAATATTTATTGATAATTTTTTCAAAATGTCTGAGAATTTAGCAAATCTTTTTCCTTTATCTCGTTGCTTTAATATTTGAGGAAATGGTGGAGGTGTTTTTTCAACAGGAATTTTCATAGGTTTCTGAGGAAAATCAGGAAATAAACTTTTGTTTTCTCCTTCAGTTTCTTATTTTTCCTTTTCAATTACAGTTTCTTTTTGAACTCTTGTTTCCAACTCTTTTCCACTTCTTAATTGAATAGCATTGATTTGTTCTTTTCCTTGAACTTTAGGATTTACTTCAACATTACTAGGTAAAGTTCCAACAGGTTTATTGCTTAATGCAGAAGCAATTTGCCTAATTGGTTTTCTATGTTTTTATAGCATTTCCTTGATTTTGTAATTAATTACCCATATTCAAAACTAATTCTTCCATGGACAACTTCTTTTCCTTGAATTATAAATTATTATAAAAACTTGGTGGATTAGAAGGTCTATAATTGGAAATGACCTTGATTGTTTATATTTCCTAATGGGTTTACAGAATTGTTCCCCCACTGAGGATTAACATTATTGTTTTGATTATTTTAATTAAAGTTTGGATGATTCTTCCAACTTGGATTATAATAGTTTGAATAAGAATTATTTTGTCTATTTTTTATTACCTTTATAGTTTCATATGAAGATTGAGTATCTATTATTTGTCTTAATGAAATTTCTTCTAACACTGGAGGTGTTTGAGAATAATTCATTTCGTAATGATCTATTTTCTTTGAAAGAGCAGTAATTTGAGAAACTATCACAGTTAAAGCATTAGAGTCATGAATACTAGCTACTCTCTTAGGATTTACCCTTTCAGCAGGCCGTTAAAAATTATTAGTAGCCATTTATTCTATTAACGCATAGGCTTCTTCAAAAGGTTTAGACATTAGTGATCCACCAGCAGCAGCGTCAATTATAGATCTAAGAGATCCTACTAATCTGTTATAAAATGTTTGAATAATTAACCATGGTAAAACATGATGTGGACATTTCCTAACAAGTTCTTTAAATCTTTCCCAAGATTCATATATCGATTCTCCCTCATACTGACTGAAAGATGTGATATCGTTTCTAAGTTTAGCAGTCTTAGATGGTGGAAAATATTTCGATAAGAAATTTTGCGAAAGTTCTCCCTAAGTTCTAATAGATCCAGGTGCTAACAAATTTAATCATGCCTTAGCCTCATCCCTTAACGAAAAAGGAAAGAGTCTAAGTCTGACATCATCATCAGACACTCTGTCGTACTTAAAAGTAGCACAAAGTTCTAAGAAACTTGCAAGATGTAAATTAGGATCTTCAATTGAAGTTCCACCAAATTGATTGTTTTGTACCATTTGGATAATTGCAGGTTTAAGCTCAAATGAATTGGCGGCTACATCAGGATTTTGGATAGTTAAGTGAATTTCATCTAATGTAGGGTTAGCGTAATCTCTTAAAGGTCTAGATTGATGTTCATTTTCTAATATTTGGTTGTTTACGTTGTTTTCCATTGTATCATAATTTATAGGTTCTTTTCTCAGTTTTCTAATTCTCCTAACAGTGCGTTCTAATTCCGAATCGTAGGGTATAATATATTCCAAATCGTTAAATCAGTATACAACAAAACAGTTAACTAAATAAGTTGTAATTCTATAAAGGTTTTCCAACAGTCCTAAATTGTTGTCCGATACTCAAATTATGTTATATTCTTATAACAAATAAAATATTCTCCAGCAACGGCGCGAAAAACTTGAACCCCGTCTATTTTAAATATACTTATATATCTAAGAATTCGACACCACTATTAAAAGATATAAATCCTCAGCAACAGTGCCAAAAACTTGATCAGGAGCATAATTTTAATTTTAGTAACAATTAAATGTTATAATCTTTTGTTGCAGAGTTACCTTTAAACGCAAATATAAGTATCGCTCAAGTAATACAGGGCTCTAGTGGAGTCCTGGATATCGATCCCACAGGGAATATATTAAAGCCTACGGACTAGGATTATATAAACCAATTCAGAATCATAACTAAATTGAATTGCTTATCTGTCACTAATACACAATCGACAACAATATGAAATTTGTATTTAAACTATTTTTACTAACAATTTACTAATACTACTACTGTTAAGTTCAAATATATAATAGCAAGATTCTTTCTCCTTTGTTGAGGTATTTAAGTGAAGCGATAAATAGTATTAGTTTTTATATGTGCTGTTCCAAATAGGAGCATACCTATTCTTTACCCTTTGGTCTAGGTATAAAGAACAATGACTAATCCTATGTTTGGTTACTGAATCTATGGCTAGGCTGGGCTCACTTCAAAGCTCCCACTTTCCCCTCGCCTGAGGGCTAACAATCTATACTTCAGCACCCAAATGATAGGACCGAATTGAGGATTTTAGCATATCACTCTAAAATCTCCAATTCTACACTTGATTAATATTATTTCTCTATTTATTTGCACTTCTCCATTCAAGGATTTACCCGTTGACCTCGATCCTCGGACAACACAGTAATTTATGCTTTAAAAAATATGTTATAGCCAATACTTTGACCCAAATAATATAGCGGCTAGTGTATATAAATATAATTTTATGGAAAATATTTTACACACTAGAGGTACTATGCAAGTATACGTATCGTTTCAAGTAATATATGGCTTTAAATAAAGACCCCAATATCGATCCCATGAGGAGGTTTATAGATTTTTAAATATTTTAATTTTATTTTTATGTATTTATTTTAAAGTTATAAATTTAATATTTAATTTACTAAATGCAGAATTAAAGCAATAATAAAATAATGAGTGATGTAAATAATAATAAGCAAACAACTTTTTTCATTTCAATTAATCCAAGACTTTTTAGATAATATAATATTCGTGGAGAATATAAATTTATGGAATTGTGCCAAATAGAAGCATTCCTATTCTTTACCTTCGCTCGATAGTATAAAGAATATTGACTAATCTATAGATCAGGTCTGGATGTATTGTTAGTAGAATGGGTTAATCTAGGCTCACACTAATAGATGTCCAAGGGTGGCTATGGTCGGCCTTACTAGTGACCCGTTCCCTCTCTATAAACCAAATTACAAGATTTTAGTCTGTCATTCTAAAAACTTATCAATTCTACGCCCATTGAATAATATTTTTCTATTTATTTGCACTTCACCTTGAATAACCCGCACAAGGCCTTCGACTACCCAAGGATTCATGTGATATCTACTAGTTAAGAATTCATCTCCTTCTAGGTCTCAAAATTCTTCAACAGATTTTAACAATTTAAATGGCCAATTTAAATAGTAAATTAAGATCCGGTATTAATATCATCACAATATTTAAACATATTTAGTTTTTAATTCTCCAACAAAATTTAATATTATCTTATTTATTTTTTTATAATTGAAAGGAGAAAGTAAAGTAACTACTCAGAACACATTGAATTTAAATAACAAAACATATAAACAAAACTTTGAATCAAATTACAAATACTTATCTCAAGTGTTTCTCCAACTGAACCTCTGATTCCTTCTGACTCCAAAGCGAAATAGACTTCAAAAGCACCAACTCTTTCAAACTCTCAATACAAACTCTAAATAAAATAAACACACTAATTTATGAAAGAAAGTAACTACCATTGTGGCCCTTAAAATTATCTCTCTAATTCTCTCTCTGATTGGAGCAGACTAAGACAGGCTTCTTATTAGGCATTTTTCTCTGTAGAAATGGTCTCCTATTTATAGGCTTCAAGGGTTGCCTAAAGCATCTCTTCAAAATGTGTCAAAGTTCAATGAATCTTCTAGAAAGTGTGTCTGGCGCCTAGGCGCCGGCATCGAGCGCCTAGGCACCGGCATCGGGCGCCTAGGCACCGGACTCCATGTCCAGTTCTTTGTACCTCTTCACTTTGGATCGCACCTCTTCGCGATCCAAACAGCTTCCAAGCGTCTAGATACAATGTATCACATATCCTATAATCTAGGAATAACTGCCAATCTTCTAGATGGTCCAATAACTGCTCTAACTGTCAAAATAACCGCCCAAAGTAGTTACAAAAACTGTGACAGATTTAGTATCGAGCTGGCGCTTAGGCGCCGAATTCTGGCGCCTAGGCACCAGGCCCATTATTTTGGCAATTTTGCATTTTGGCTCTGTTTTTGCTCCTTTTTGCTCCTTTTTCATCCTTTTTCCTTTTTGAACATTTCTGCATCACCTACATCCAAAAACACAAAAATATCTTTCATTAAAGCATAATATCCTTAAAAATTTGATAAAAAACAAGGCATAAAAATAGGTATTTTTTTCATGGATCACCCGTCTACCTTTCAAAGAGAAATGTGATACATACTAGTTAAGAGTTCTTAGCCCATGGTTAGATCTTAAGAATTCTTCACAGATTTTAACAATACAAATGGCCAATTCATACAGTAAATTAAGTTTAGGTATAATATCATCACAAATTCTTTCTAATTTGTTTAATAGACTAATTCATATAATCATTTCACAAAAACATCAAAACAAGGAGAAAGACAGAACAACTACTCAGAATTCATGGAAAGGATGCAATAAAACTTGGATTTCATATAATAAAGTAAAGTTCTACAAACTATAGTAAATAAAAATAACTTATCTTAAATTCCTCCCCAAGCAAACTCCTTGAAGTTCTTCCGAATCTCTTCTTTTCTTTACAGCACGCAAAATTCTCCTTCAAAACGACAATGCAGAAGAGATCTCTCACTTCCCTTCAACTCTTATAATCCCTCGAAGAATTCCTCACAAAATCTCTATTTGAACTCACTACTCACTAAATAACAATACTAATGACTCACTAATAAACTCTTTAGAACACTTTGGACTCACTAGTAATCACGTAGGAGACCACTTTTTCGGCTTAATTTGGTTCTTTTTAAAGTTGTAGAAGTGTCTCTAAGGGTTTTGAAGGCACCCCTTCGAAATTCATCCACATTCAACGTATTTCTGGAAAGAACAGTCGATCCCGCCGTCGGCGGCCTCGAGCTCACCGTCGGAGGCCTTCTAGAAACAGTACTTTAAACAGGTCCCACCGCAGAGGCCTTCCTTGGAATTAATTCTGAACTCTTGGGAAAATCACGCTGTCGGCGCTATCGACCTCACTGTCGGCGCCCTTGGTAAATTTTTCATAATTTGGTCCTTTTTGCTCCAAATTCACTCCTTTTGGCATATTTTCGTTCCTTTGTCCTTAAATCTTCATCCCTATAGAAAAACACCAAAAAATACCTTTCTTTAAAGTGCAATATCATCAAAATAAGTATAAAATAGGCATGAAAATCTTAACCTTTTTTCCTTGGGTCAGTCTCCTTTTTCTTTGGTCTTCTTGGGTTAGCCTCTTTTATAGGTTTAGATAAGCCATTTCTGATCTTGGGTTCATTTGGGGAAGGAGATAATAGCTTCATAACCTTATTAAAAGTGGTGGTTCATGGGTTGGTTTATGTGTTAACCATGCTATGGTGAGTCTCATGGGTCATGGGTGTCCCATTGGTGACCCCCATAAGTTGAATTTAATTTTGAAAATTATTTGAGTTTTTAATGTCATGTATGATGTCATAAATTCAATTTTAATTTAGGGTTATTTAGTTATAATTTCATTTTGAATTAATTATATAGTTAATTGAAAATATAATAAATTATAATATTAACCCATAAATTGATCAAGATGATTTTGGGTGTTGACAATTTGACCAATATTCATGGAATTTATCTAATGTTGACTTTTTGACTACATTTGCCCAAGGTTGACCAATGTTGACCAATTTAGGTCTAAGGTTAACCAGGGTGACTTACTTAACCTTTTCATGGCTAGGTTAGTCACTGGTTTGGTAGTATGGCTTGGTTTGATCAAATAGTTAGGTTTAATCAATTTTAGTGTTCAGGTTGACCAAATGGTCATGTTGGTTCATTTTGGTGTCTTAAGTTGATCAAAGGGGTCAATTTTGACCAATTTTGTGTTTGGGTTGACCAAATGGTCCATGGGGTAATTATTAGGTCCAAATTTGACCATTTTGACAAAAGTTTAGCCAATTAGGTCAAAGGTTGACCAGGTGGTCAATGTGGTGGTCATTGAGTCCAAAATTGACCATTTTGAACAAAGTTTGACCACTTATGTCAAGGGTTGACCTGATGGTCGATATGGTGGTCAATGGGTCCAAAATTGACCGTTTTGACCAAAGTTTGACATGTTAGGTCAAAAGTTGACCTGGTGGTCAATGGGTCAAAAAATGATCATTTTGACCAAAGTTTGACCAGTTAGGTTGACCTAGTGGTCAGGGTGGTCAACGAGTCCAAATTTTTCAATTTTAACCAAAGTTTGACCAGTTAGGCCGGGCTGGTCAATGGGTCCAAAATTGACCATTTTGATCAAAGTTTGACCAGTTAGGTTATGGTTTGACTTGGTGGTCAATAGGTCCAAAATTAACCATATTTACCAAAGTTTGACCAGTTAGGTCAAGGATTGACCTGATGGTTAACGTGTCCCTAAATTAGGGTTTATTGTCATTTATTCAGTTCATCTGGGATGTTTCCAGAATTCGGATTCAAAATGGTGTGATCTAGTTTTACCCTAAATTCTAGGGTTTATGAGATCTTAGATATATTCAAAAAGTCAATTTTTATAGACTCATTTTGAAGGTTGATCATGAATGTCATTTATATGTACCCTCACAAAAGTGAGGTCAACAAATGAGCCCCCAATATGTGTGGAATACTAAATAGGTATGCCACACATATTAGCGTTGACTGAAACGATCTAGATGTCCCGATGAGATTGTTAGCTTGTCGGTGATTTTGAAAAAAAATGAGATTATACCGTATTAGGTGTTTTAACTTTTAAAATTTTTTGAATAATGGAGTGATATGACTATAAAAATGCCATAATTTCATGTCAGGAGAGGCTTATATTCAGTAGACAAAATAAAGTTGGATTCTATATTCCATTAAAGGAGGTCTTATGTCATCTTTCACAAATGTCAATGTCAGTTTTGGGAAGGAATGCTAGGAGACTTTATCCTATCCCAATGGAAAAGGCTAAAGGAATGCCATAATTCTATGTCAGGAAGGTCTTACATCTAATAGTAAAAGAAAATAGATGCCATATTCCATTTAAGGAGGTCTTACACAATTTTTCAAAGATGTAAAATGTCGATATTGTCAGTCTTGGGAAGGAATGCTTGGAGTCTTATTTCCTATCCCAAAGGAAAAGGCTAAAGAAATGCCATAATTCCATGTCTGGAAGGTCTTACATCTAGTGGTAAAAGAGAATAGATGCCATATTACATCTAAGGCCTTATTCTATTTCTCAAAGATGTCAAATGTCGATATCGTTGGTTTTGGGAAGGAATTCTTGGAGACTTATATCCTATCCCGAAGAAGAGCTGAAGGAAATCCATAATTCCATGTCAGGAAGGCTGTACATCAAATAGAAGAAACTATGTGTGAAAAGCACACAAAGAAGAATGTATCCGCTGGGGATTTGACTTTTATAAGTCAAATTGCAAGTCCCATGTTGTTTGTAGAATTTCTGTTTGTTTTGGATTATGTCATTTTTAATTTTAAGTGTTTATTTTGACATTTCTAAACCTGCACAAGCATTGCAGATAGATGGGGACTTTACTTAATTATATTTTATTCTACCATCAAAGATAATGTACATTAATAATAATATCGCAAAGAAAAGTCAACAGTACATCATATATCTCATGTTAAATATTATAACACAAACTGTCAGGATGATATCATGTCGTAAGTGGTCACATTATCTTTTTGTCATCTTCACAACCTTGGATACTACTAGACCTACCACGAATATCTAGCACTCCAAGATACTATAGAAAACAAGTTCTATTAAGTATGTCGCAGGTCCTTAAATATTTGTAGGGTCATGGTAGTTTCAAGGGTTGCAACCCCTCAAGCTCTATCACAGGTTGGTAACCGATTGGACGTTTCTCAAAACATATTATTCGTAATGTGATTAAGATCTGTTGTCTTCTTACGCTTGGGATGCAGTGTTTGGTGATGTCAGCTCCATTCCCTTGCAAGACTAGGAATGATCCATGCAGAAGGGGAATTTGGTAAGATCCACAAAATTCTCTTAGACCTATAATATGTATTTATCTCCCGAACATGATAGAGCATCTGTTTAATAGTGACAACGTGCATAAAGGTCTTTCAAAGTCATGACTATCAATATTCGATGGGATACAATCCCTTTTCTTTAAAGATGTTGACAATTCAACTATCCGGGATGCAGCTATGTGGTATTATATTCTAGATCACCAATCTTTTGATAAGATGAATAATAACTCTGGGCAATGGGTACACCTGTTCATGTTGTAGAATCCCAGGAGGATTTTCGTCTTTGTCTTCGTCGTAATTGAAACAGTATCTGTATTTGATAGTCACTTGCCCTTTACCACGTATCCATTTATTAGGCTCTGAATATGTCCTCTTAATCAAGCTTCCAGCTCGTTCAAGATCTCAAGCTTCCATTATATGTTCAACAATGGCGACCTGTTCATCTTTATCAAAAACTCTAGTGACTAACTGAATACCTTCGAGTATATTAATATTCTGGCAATTTTATGTTTCAATTCTTCTTCGGAAATGTCTTTTAGCTGGTTCTTCTGATGTTGCAAGGATAAGTCCTGATACATATGGAGCAAGTTCAAAGATTGTTCTCTCTATTGCTTCTTCTTCTTCAAGATCTATATTTTCTACTCCTAGGATAGGAAATACCTATCCAGGTGTTTATTCAGGGATTGGAAATTCAAATCCAAAAGTATCTTCCTCCATAGGTTTCTTGTTTTGTCGTTCTTTTCTTTAAGTCATTCCAGTCATTTATTTTGGTTTCGTCTTTGAGTGCGAGCAATCCGACTGTCATTTTATTGATTCATGCAATAGGTGCTCCTACAATTTCATAAGCCACAATGACTACTACTGATTTCAACCTTTCGGAGTCAAGTTTTCATTTTTGACCCATCGGTTTCACTTTTTCTTTAATAATGTCTTCTTGTCAGGTTTTAATTTCCAATACAGGAAATTTTCTTTTAGTTTCTTCTTTATAACAATATACAACAACTTCGAAAACTTGACTCTAGAAGGTTAATGTGTTATGATGGTGTCATGATGGTTCTTAACCTTGGTTAAAAGTGATGGTTCATGGGTTGGTTATTGTGTTAACTATGCTCTGGTGAGTCTCATGGGTGACCTATTAGTGACCCCCCATAAGTTGAATTTAATTTTAAAAATCATTTATGTGTTTTTGATGTCATGTATGATGTCATAAATTCAATTTTAATTTTGGGTTAATTATTTATAGTTTCATTTTGAATTAATTATATAATTAATTAAAAATATATTAAATTATAATATTATCCCATAAATTGATCATAATGATTTTGAATGTTGACCATTTGGCTAATTTTCATGAAATTGGTCCAAGGTTGAATTTTTGACTAAGTTTGACCAAGGTTGACCGATGTTGACCAATGAGGACCAATTTGGGTCTTAGGTTGACCAGCGTGACATACTTGACCTTGTCATGGCTAGGTTTGTCACTGGGTTTGGTAGTATGGCTTGGTTTGATTAAATAGTTGGTTTTGACCAATTTTAGTGTTTAGGTTGACCAAATGGTCATGTTTGGTCAATTTTGTGTCTTAAGTTGATCAAAGGGTTCAAGTTTGACCAATTTGGTGTCTGGGTTAACGTAATAGTCCAAGAGGTAATTATTAGGTCCAAAATTGATTATTTTGACCAAAGTTTGACCAATTATGTCAAAGGTTGACCAGGTAGTCAATATGGCGGTCATTGGGTCCAAAATTGACACTTTTGACCAAAGTTTGACTAGTTACGTCAAGGGTTCTGGTGTCAATGTGGTGGTCATCAGGTCCAAAATTGACCATTTTGAACAAAGTTTGACCAGTTAGGTCAGGGGTAGACCAGGTGGTCAATGTAGTGGTTATTGGGTCCAAAATTTACCATTTTAATCAAAGTTTGACTTATTGGGTCAAGGGTTGACTAGGTGGTTAATGGGGTAGTCAATGGGTCAAAAATCAACCATTTTGACCAAAGTTTGATCAGTTAGGTCAATGGTTGACCTAATGGCCAATGGTTCTAGCATTTTGACCAAAGTTTGACCTGTTAGGTCAAGGGTTGACCTGGTGGTCAATGGGGTGGTAAATGGGTCCAAAGTTGACCATTTTAACCAAAGTTTAGCCAGTTAGATCAAGAATTGACCTGATGGTCAATCGGGTGGTCAATGGGTCCAAAATTGACAATTTTAACTAAAGTTTGACTAGTTAGATCAAACATTGACCTGATGGTCAATGTGTCCCTAAATTAGAGTTTATCGTCATTTTTTTGATTCATCTGGGATGTCTCCATAATTCAAGTTCAAAAGCGTGTGATCTAGTTTTACCCTAAATTTTAGGGTAATCTTTGATATATTCAAAAAATTAATTTTGATTGACTCATTTTGAAGGTAGATCATGAATGTCATTTATATGTACCATCACAAAAGTGAGGTCAACGATCTGTTGACAGTAGGCTTGATTATATAAACTAAATAATTTGAAAAGTAGTGAAAGGTAGGAGATGTCAGAGATTCAAAGGAGTACCTCGAAGACTTCCCAAACTATCTTACTGTTTGGATTTATATTTCAGAAATGAAGTTGTTAAGTATTTTAATCCTTCCAATTATTTAAATTTAGGGCTTACATCTGCACAATATCTGATCGTGTAGATAGATTAGAGAGATAGGAGGGTTTACGTCGTACCGAACGACGACCTTCAGAATCCGAAAAGGTGGTTAGGACTTATACTGCACAATACAGTTGTAAAGAAGCCTAAAGATAGAATGAGGATCTACATCATGCCAGAAGAACCACCTCGAAGCACTATGGATTATATTATTTAATTCTAAGGAAGGGTTTAGCTTGACCAGACGTTTTTATCCCAAGCGGGTAGATTAGAATTTTCATGTAAATAATGAGATTTCTAGACTTTTTTAGCTTTAGTTGCATTTTCATACAACTTGATGTGTTTGCAAGCTCTCTAACCAATAGAATGATGAGTGTCCTTCAGTTCTCTTTCTCTTTTTCATAGGAGTGAAACTCAAGTAATCATATCCTTCGATTTGAAAAGCTTCATGACTTAGCGAGCCTCCTCTTCATTCTGCCAAAAGCTTGCTCTGAGCTCCATATTGTAGCAGTTATAGGTTTAAGGTTTATGTGAACATGTGTCCTTGTTTGGTCAGTGGTTTGCCATAGGGTACCTCCTAACCAGTGTCCTACTGTTCTATACCTTATCGTTTTTGTAAGTCTTGTAAGTAAACAATGTAGAAGTAAATGAATAGTAAAAGTATAGTAAAAACTACAGTAAAATGCGATAAATGTAAAATAAATTTTGCGTACCTGGAATTCTTACCGCTGCTGCCAAAAGGGTCAGTATCACATGTAAAAGTAAATAAATATTTCAAAGTATTGAATTAGCATGAAAAACATGGGTGTATATGTAAGTAAAAGAAACGGTGATCTGTACGTGAAAGATTTGAAAGGACTATATGAATTTAAGTTCGAGGTGGGCTCAGAGCTGAGCTGTGTGCTTTAAAATCCAACATTGGATAGAAGCTACCAACCAAATATTCTAAGGAGGGAAATTCCTGGCCTCAATCTAAGTGATTAACATGTGGAGTTTTGTAGGATTTTTGTAAAAATTCTTTAATTTTTTATGCATGTAAAGTTTACTTAGTTGTCAAAGGTAATGATGTCACAAAAGATTTTTTTTTTTGTTTTATGTTGTATATGAGCAAATATTTTGGCAAAATGAGATAGCTCACAAGTTAATCACTTTAATCAGACTAGAACTACTGACAATCTAAGAAGCTATGAGCAACTTCTTACCAAAAGATGGTGAATTGAGTGTCCGCCGTTAAATTTGTTGTTGTTTTGTGAGGTTTGATATTTGATATTTTTGTAAAGGTTTAAAATATAGTTTTATAAAGATAAAAATTTGATTTAATTTAATATATATATGAAATTTTGAAAATAAAATTTTTACGAAATCAAACCGATCTCATATAAATAATAGTTTAAATAATCAAGCATTTCACCACAAAACATGTATTTATCCCGAAGAATAAGTACATGGCTTGAGGTGAAGCTTGATCAAATAAACTAAAGAATTTATGACATCCGTTTGGTCTGTGAACCAATTTTGATCGAAAATTTCGCCTGTATAATATGAAGGAATTAGATAGGGTTTATATTAATATGGGGTCTTTAAGTTTCCTATAAGGGAAAGCCCCTATAGTTAATTACATCTTAGATAATCGAAGTCACCTAAGAAAACTCTTGATATAGATCAGGAAATATTTATATTCATGGCTTATAGAGGTAAGGTTTTAAAAAAAAATGTGATAGTCAGAAGTTCAATTGGTGAATGGCTCAAGCTTCAGAACATTTCATTTTATCATAATCCAAAGGAGAGAAGGCTTGGGGAAGAACACAGATTCAAGGAGTTTCTTGATGTCTTCCCAAGCTATCCTATGGTTTGGTTTTGATTTAGGATATTTATTTGGTGTTTCATCTTGTCAATTTTATTATTTAGGACTTACATTCACTTGATACCGATCATGTGAATGGCCTGGAAGATAGGATGGTTTATGTCATACCCGATGACAACCTTGGAATCCTAAAGCGAGTTAGGGCTTATGTTGCACAACATAGTTGTACATGGGCCTAAAGAAAAGGTGAGGATTTATGCTGCACTAGGTAAGCTACCTCGAAGTCCTATGGCTTTTTTTTTACATTTCTAAGGAATGGTTTTGCTGATGTAGACAAGTTTTGCTGTTGAAGATGGTCGTGCTGCCCACTCTGTATGCTCCAAGCTCTTTGTCGTAGCAGGTTTAGTTTAAAGAAGTGTCAATTGAGGAGAAAAGAGAAGTGATATGTTTTGGAAATATTTAAATTTAGATGTCTTAATATTTTATTAGGAGAACATTAAAGTTGATCATAGCAACACCGGTTAAGATCCCACGGTTCCATCATCCCGACATCGCTATTTTCATCGGATTCACTTAGTCCAAATGAATTTACTATACTCAACTTAATGAGTTCCATACTTTCACTTAGACCGTGGGAAAACCTTGTTAGCAACACGTGGGTTACCTCCTCCAAGGGATTCCCGATCATCCAACAAGACGTTTTAATTTAGTTACAATTATGGTTTTTGTTTTGTTTGTGATTAAATTTTGAGTTGTTTTATATTTTGAATGTTGTGGCGGTGGATTTTATCTTGTTGTGATTTTTTAATTTTAATTTTTGGTCTCAGTTTTGTGGCTATCCTAAAAGGTTTCAATTTTTCATGCAGGGTGGCATTGCTATTTAGCATACAAATTTACAAGAAAAGTAAGAACAGTAAAGTGCACGTATGTAAATTTAAAATAAAAGCATACCTAGTAGGTCTTCCCGTCATCTCTACCTTAAACATTAGTATTCTTGCAATAAACATTTATATTTTTGTAGGAAAGTAAAACCTTATGGATAGGTTCATCACAGGCCTACCAAACTCTATGTCGTAACCCAATGAATTCTATTCGTTTATTTGAGAAATATTCTCATTTAATAGGTATGATATGTGCAGTAGTCCTATAAGGTGTCCAGAAGACTTGTGAAAAGATCCAGGAGAGACCCATATATTTCACATTCCTTTTGAGCTTCCTTGAGGTGTCTTGAACTCATCATAGTTATTAAATGATTTATCTGCTTCATACCCTTATGCTCAGTGAGCCAATGTTTTAATCATCCCGAAAGGTGGGGTAATTATCATTTGGTGCTTTACTTAGGAATTATGTGAGAAGGCCCTTAAAGGAAAAAATTAACTTATGGAAGTATTTATCAAATTTTAATGGGCTTGTAATATTTTGAAGGTAGTTTAAAATTAATTATGTTTTCCTTTTCTAATTCTTGTCAGTTAACTCTTTGATTGAACTTAGCTCATTACTAAGCCCTTAAGACTTTAATGGGTATCTTCATGTCTTTAGAAATAAAATTTCATGATCATGATTCTTATCAAAATATTGATTTATCATTTAAACATAAAAAAAAGGGGATTAAGTTGGTGAAATTTCAATTTCCAAAATCAACCCCTAACTTTAAGACTCTTTTTTAATTTGATTTTTCTTCCAAAAAAAAAAATAATGAAATTTAAATATTTAATTTTGATGTGACAAAATTGCAATGGGTTTCTACCATATGTCCCTTGATGTTTCAATGATCCAACATAATAATTAAGGTTATTCATTGCCCTTTTCCCATTCTGAATAAGCCTAAATATTAGTTAAGGCAAAATTTTTCCAAAATTACCATTTTACCCCTAAAGGCCTTTATCACTTCATAATTCTTTAAATTTAGCTCCAATGACTTCGAAATTTTTATGTGACCCCACTTATAGGTTATTTAAAATAACAGAGGAGAAAATGTGATTTTTCAAAATTTAATTTCATTTATATATTTATTTTCATGCAAAAATAGGGTTTTCAATGGAAATTCAATAAATTGTCCAAAACAAAACATATGACTTTGAAATTGTTATTGGACGTAGAATTAGCCGAAGGTCCACTTGAATCAAATTTCATGATGTTTTTAGTTTTAATTTAATTATTAGAATTATTTTAAGGTCTCGAGTTTTAATTAATTATAAAATATTTTAAAGGTTAAAAATTCAATTATATATTTTTCTTAAGTCCCACTGAGATCAAAGAGCTCAGAGAAACAAATTTTATATTTTTCTGATTTTTTTTAATTATTAGAATTATTTTAGTGGAAAAATAAGGAAATTCATTTTTAGCCTTTTAAAATTAATTTAAGCCTTTTAAAAAATGATATTTTGAGTTTAAGCATTAGGAAAATTATGGGGATGGTTTCTAAGTGATTAGGAGACCAAATGTGAAAATTTGGTGATTTTTAATTTTATTGTGATTTTTATTATTTTTTTATTTATTTAAATATTTAAAATATGATTTAAAATGGAAATTTTGTAAAAATCCTAATTTTGTTTTTAAAAGATTCCTCTGGTCACAGAGAACGCCCAAAACTAATTTTACAATTTTTTAAGTTATATTTTAATTATTAAAACTAGTTTAATATTCAAAATTATCATTTCACTTAGAAAATTCATTTCAGTTACTAAATGAATTCCAAATGTCATGAAATGTTTATGGGGAGTTCTCTGATCTCTAAAGTACATTGGAGAATTTTACTTAGAAATTCAAATTCAGCTTTAAACTAAGTTGATAATTAGGTCATTTCTTAATGATTTAACCCATGAAACTTTTATCCTAGGGTCCTCTAGTCATAAGAAACCTGCCATGATTTTTTTGAATTTTTATAATCACCATGCTAATTATTAGAATTAATTTATGAAAACAGATGCCTAAATTAGAAAACTAAAGTTCTCTATCTGGGGATCTCCTTTGACCTTGGAAAAATAAAAGAATATCTCTCATGAAAGACATAATAACATGCTAAAATACCAAGCCATGGTGAAATGTCTACATGCATGAAGAATCAAAAGACTCCAGAGGGTATTTAATTAATTAAAAATCACACATGCATTAAATAAACTTCAAACCATTTCCACATTATTCTCCTTTGTTCACTAAGCAAGAGGGTATTTTTCTTTTTTTTTATGATTTTTCTAAGCCAAAATATGGATTTTTAAAGTTTAGAGAATTAAATAAATCAAAAATCCCCTAATTTCTTACTTAACCACGTCGGTGCCGTGTCATACGCGGCCGCTTTGAAAGGCCACACATCTTCTTCTGATTGGGTGCTGCCATCTGAGTAACCACTCGCTTTAGGCATCAAGAGTTCGTCAGGAGCAATCCTGACCATCCATTCATTACACACACGATTCAACGACTCCTGCTCATCGTCTTCGACTGGTGTAACCCGAGAGCCGTTCACCTTATAGACCTAAGATCTTGATTTACACACAAACAAATCTCATGGGGTTTGTTCCTAAAGCTTCATCTAGCCTAAACGAACCTATCCATACAGTTTATACGGTATGAAATACAGTGTACAATTATGAAGGATGAAGAAAAGCTCGGGAGGAAGAGTGTGTCCAATACCTTTGTCTGAGAGGGGAGGCCTCAATTAGTTGGTTGTGGTAGCTTCAATTGGTCCCAAAAACCCTCCATATGGAGCGTTTAACCCTGGTGAATTATTTAGACCCAAACTCGATCAGACCCGATTTCAGGTGTTGATGGAAGTCTGGTGCAGAGGCCTTTTGTGATTGGGCTTTGATGGGGGATCCTCTTCTTTCACTACTGTGAAGGTGTGTGTGTAATTAATTGAACTTTGGTGCACTGTGTAGTTGTGGTGAAATGTGTCCTGGTTTCCGGCCAAACTTGAGCTCTGAAATTGAGATCCGGTAGTGGGAATCAGAGTTGAAGAATGGCTGGAATGATCTTAGGGAGGTCTGGAGGAGCTCTGGTGAAATTTTGGCAGAGTTTGGTTAGGAAATTTTCAGCACTTGGTTTTGACTTGAAGAGGTGGCTTTTGTAGCCATGGCCAATGGCTGGAGCTCAAGGCTTGACTTTGGGTGCTTTAGGCCGCTTAGAGTGAGGGCAGAGCAGGGCCATTGATTAGTGAGGTGATCCCTCACTGACAAGGCTCAATTTTGAATTTTAAGGTGTATGGGAGCACTCGGGCTGAGCTGTTCCAGTGGCTAGGGCAGCCGGCAAGGACAGGGAAGGTGGCTGGCAGGTGCAAGGGAGTGCAAGGAGTGCTATAGTGCAGTTAATTAGGCATGATGGTTGCTTATTCAAGGGTTAAGGGGAGACATGGGCTAGCCATAGAGGAGGATCCATTGGTCTCTAGATGAGGGACCTTTGGTCCATGACTCAATGAATTTGGGTTAGGTTAGGTCAGACCAGTTCTAGGGGTCCTAAGGTTGGCTGCCATGGAGTTAATTTGGTCAATTTGGTTTATTTGGGTGACATTAAGTCATGGGTTCAATTTGGGTCACATTGGGTTTAGGTTAGGCTAGCTTAGGTTTGAGCTTGAGTTGGACCAAATTAATTGTTCAAAACGGTCCACTTAATTTTCATGAATAGTTTATTTTGAATTGATTTGGTAGGTCAATTTGGCTTGGTTTGGTGCTTTGGTCAATTTAGGGCAAGTTGACTAAGTTTGGGCTTAGGTTGGGATAGAGTGGGTTTAGACCCAATTGAAGGTTCCAATTGGTCTAGGGGAATTTCATAAAGAGTTCCCAACATTAATTGGGTGGACATGTTGGGAGTAGGGCAATCAACTTTATGGATTTGGACATATGGCATGTTTGGATCAAAATTGGGTAAGCATGGTTCAAGTGGATTTGTGTGAGACTTGGGCTCAAATTTGGGGAAATTGATGGTTCAATTCAGTTTAGGGGAGTGTTATGAAGGGTTTAGAATTCAAATTGGGGAGAAATTGATTGAGTTTAGGTCAACTTAGGGAATTTGGGTCACTTAGGCAAAATTGGGGGTTTTGGGTTTCAAGTGAAATTGAACTAAAATGTGAGTCAAATTGAGCTTGGATTTGGTTTATATTGGTATTGGAGATGTTGTATTTTTGTTTGGAATGGAGGTCTAGATTAGGATCAATTGGGTAGACATTGGGTTTAATTTGTGCACTTTTGGGTTAAAATGAGACAAATTGGGGCTTTTGGTTAAATTGGGTTAAATTTGGCTAAATTGGCCAAATTGAGTCATATGGCCGTGGAGAAAAATGAAAATGGAAATATTTTAGAGATTTTAGGAATTTATGGGAATTTTTTTGAATTTTTGGAATTTTGGGTTAAGAGGTGCATTTTGGTCATTTTGGGGATTTTTTGGGAAATTTGGCATTTTTGGGTAATTTTGGTTAATTTGAGTGGTAGGAAGTATCTTGGAATAATTTTTGAAGAATAATGGGTGATTTGGTGATTTTGGAAATATTGGGGGATTTTAGGGTTTTAGGGGTATTTAGGTATTTAGGACATTTTAAATTTATGTCATGTTGAATCAAACTTAAACCTTAATTAGGTCAATCAAACCTAACTTAGATTCAATAAGACATGAATCTAATTTAACCAAACTTAACTTAAGTCCAACCCATATTGGATTTAAGTCAAACCTAACTTAGATTCAACATGACATAAACTTAAGTTAACTAAGCTTAACTTAAGTCCAACCCATATTGGGTTTAAGTTAAACTGAACTTAGGTTTTAGCATGACATGAATCTAAGTTAACCAAACCTAACTTAAGTCCAACCCATATTGGATTTAAGTCAAGCCTAACGTAGATTCAACATGACTTGAATCTAAGTTTAAAAAAATAAGTACAACACAACATGAATCTAAGTTAAACAAAACTAAATTTAAGTCTAAACCATATTAGACTTAAAGTTAAGTTAGATTCAACTCAACATGGATCTAAGTCATCCTCAACTTAAGTCTAACCCATATTGGACTTGAATCAAATCTAAACATAGGTTTAACATAACTTAAACCCAAGTCAAACTCAACATAAATTTTAGGTTCAACCTTTATTGAACCTAACTTAACTTAGGTTTGCTCTAAATTAACCCTCAGTTAACCAACATGATGAAAACAAGAATATTAGATTCAAATGACATGGAATCTAATTATTAGACTTCTAATCAACTTAATATTTTTAGATTTAAACAACATTGATAAAAAATATTAGAATCTAAATTTTTGTTAGATTTTGAATCTAATCAAAATTAAACATAATATATTTAGATTCAAATGATATTGAATAAAAAAATATTAAAATCTAACTTTTTGTTAGATTTTAACTCCAATCAACATTAGACTTAATATATTCATATTGAAAATGACATTGGATCTAAAATATTAAAATCTAACTTTTTTTCTAACTCTAATCAACAAAAGATTTAACATTTTTAGATTCAAATGACATAGAATCTAAAATGTTAAAATAAAACTTTTAAGTCTAAAATAATATTGGACTTTACATTTTAGATTCAAATGACATAGAATCTAAAATAAATATAAATTTTGATTAAACTTATCATTTTTACATTCCAATGACATCGAATCTAAAAATCTAACTTTTTGACATTAAAATATAACAAACACTCCTTTAGGTTCTTTACATATTATAGGATGTGCTAACTCTATTTTGTAGGTCGATCAAGATGAAAAGACGACATTAAAAATTTGTTTTAGATTTTCTTTGCATCTTACAGATTGTACTAAATCCGTTTTGCAGGAAGACATTCCAAGGAAAGGAAAACAACAAAAAAAAAAAAAAAAAACTTATAACGACATCAAAACAATGATATTGACAAAATCAAACAAAACAAACAACATTAAAATTACAAAACTAAGACAAAACAAAACCTAGAACATTTAGGATAGTCACAAAACCTAAAACTTTTAGGATAGCCACCAAATAAATGACAAAAAGAACAATAAAATGACAAACATCAAAATAAAACAAAACTTGATATATTAAATGACATTGATAAAACAATTAAAAATGACAAACAACAAAACAAAAACAAAAATTAACCAAATCAAACATTTAAGGTAGTACGACATATTACCCTTAGGATTGAACATTGATGTTTCTTTCCATAAATTTCTTAGAAAACAAGTGATTAACATTAATTAGAAGTTTTATTAGACAATTATAATTGTCTAAGACGTAATTAACTATATGAGCTTGCTTCTATAGGAGATTTACAGAACTTAGGATAGATAATATATCCAAAAATCTCTGGTTACCAAAATTTCATTATCCTTATATAGAACTTCTAGGATAAGACATTCTAGAATCTTCTTTCATAAGGATTTTCACCGTCATCTCTTTTTCTACTATTTTCTATCTTATTAGCCCTTATTTTCTTCAAATTTCTTATTATATAAATAAGATTTATTGAAGATTAGAGCGATATTATAAATAAATAGAGTGGTGACTCCAAACAATGACATCGACATCGATACCGAGAAAATCTCAGACATGCTACGAATGCCGACAGGACCTAGAGAGTTCAGAGACTTAGTAGAGATCCCGCCGCCGGTAAGATCAGTTATGGTCTTGAAGGGAAATTGAGCAGATTTGTCTAAGCATTGCATATCTTGAGTCACACAACGCATACTTTCAGTCACATTTCGCAGGATTAATAAGGACAAATTACCCTACAGATATGAGCCAGACCCAGACTTGGAGAGTCTTCGGCCACTGGAGCTATTAGATAGTTGTACCTCTAAGTGTAAGAAAGGTAAATTTTTTCCCAGAGCGAAGCTTAGGAGGTTAGCTCGATCACAGGGCGAATTTGCAGAATAGATAATGCCACCTTCTTGTACTGTGTCAGGACAGATAACATATGATGTTTATTAATTTATACTCAGATGTACAAATAATATTTTGGGATGCTTGTCAGCATACGATCAGTTCTACTATTTTTTCAGCCAGAATTAATGAGGATATTTTAGTTCAACATGTATTCCTTGAATTTTCTATTGTTGCTAAATGGATGAAAAGTCATAGGACCACACGCTGGTCCCTAATTCTAAACGAAAAAATAAAGGTAGAAAAGAAACTTTAAAAATAAATGAAATTAAAATTATGAACTAAAAAGCAAAATAAAAGAAAATTGAAAATTGAAATTCTCTCGATAAAAAAAAAATAATTTAAGCGATACAATAATGAATATAAAGCAAATAAGAAAAAGAAATAATAAATAAATTCTGTCGCGATCTCGAGTTTCATACTCGTCCCATAATTTTGCATATCTTGTACACTTCACAAATCTTGCGTATGCATTTTCACCATGCCACTTCCCACAAATATGAGAATCCCATAATCTTCTACAATTCCCTAAAATACACATAAATTGCACATCTCCCCCTTTTCTTTAAATTCCTCAAAATTCAAACATCAATTTTCCCTCAAGCTCAAAATACTAAACTCTAGAGCATGAGGATTTTACATCCAAAGCTGCGTTGCTTTAGGGGACACCCCCTATCACAATCTTTCACACTAAATTATAGAGGTTGCGGATTTTACATCCGATGCCGAATTACTTTAGGGGCCACCTCCTATCGCAATCTTTCATACTAAAGTCTAGAGGATGAGGATTTTACATTCGATGCTTTGTTGCTTTAGGGCCGCCCCCTATGATAATCCTTTAAATTGAAACTTTGAGGGTCGACAAAAGGATTTTAACTCACTCCACATATTTTCCACCTCCAATCCGAGATATTTTCCACATTCACGATATTTGAGGGTCGATGCAAGGATTTTGACTCCTCTCCACATATTTTTCACTTCCTATCCGATATATTTTCCACATTCACGATATTCAAGGATCGGTGCAAAGATTTCGATGCCTTAATGTTTCCACATATTCTCCACCTTCTATCTGAGATATTTTCTGCATTCGCAATATTTGAGGATCGGTGCAAGGATTCTGATGCCTTAAAGTTTCAACATATTCTCCACCTTATATTAGAGATATTTTCCATATTCACGATATTTGAGGATTGGTGCAACGATTCCAATTCCCTAAAGTTTTCACATTTTTTCCACCTCCTAGCCGAGATATTTTCTGCATTCACGATATTTGAGGATCAGTACATGGATTCCAATTCCTTAAAATTTTCATATTTTTTTACGTTCTATCCGAGATATTTTCTGCATTCACAATGTTTGAGGATCAGTACAAGGATTTTGATTATGTAAAATTTTCACATATTTTTCACCTCTTATCTGAGATATTTTCCACACTCACTATATTTAGGATTGGTGCATGGAGTCCGATTCCTTAAAGTTTCCAAATATTCTCACATCCATTTCACGAGATTCTCACATCCATGATATTCTCGGGATCGATGCAAAAGTTTTGATTCCTACACATGATAATTTAAGGATCGATGAAAGGATTTCGATTCCCGCACATGATATTTTTGGTATCGATGTAACAACTCCCACACCTGATATTTTCAGGATCTATGTAAGGATTTCGACTCCCACACATATGATATTCACGAGGTCGATGCGAGGATTCGATGCCCACACACATGGCATTGGAGTATCGATACAAGGATTTCGATACCTATTTTCCTTTCTTACATTTCAGATATTTTGAGATCTATACAAGGATTCCAATTCTCACTCTGAGACTAGTACCTAAATTCCAGTTCTCATCTTTTGTGGCCAGTACCAAAATTATGATTCCGATCCTTTGAGACTGATACTTAAATTCTAGTTCTCATCTTTTGAGGTCAGTACCTAAATTGTGATTCCCATCCTTTGAGATTGATACTAAAATTCTGATTTTCTTTCCGCACTCTCTTAAATTTAATCTCCCACAAAATCAAAATTTTAAAAACAAACAGAACTTAGAATCCAAAATTTGAAAATTTTAAAATTTTAAATTTTCAAAGTCAAAATTAAAATCAAAATCGTTACCCAAATCAAACTCAAATCAAAATCAAATCAAACTCAACGGTCAATATTAAAATCGAAATTAAAATTGAAAATGAATTGGATCGGGTCCCCTTCAAATATGAAAGCTTGAAATTCATAGCTCCAATGTGAAGGTCTTCCATCTATTCATCCCAAGCGGATACCATCTATTTAAATTCTACATTCTGTTCTGAGTATGGTGACTTAGCCTGCTGCGTTGGTTTTGTTGATCTCGTTGGTCAATGCTAATATGTGCGGTGTGGTCGTCCGACACATCACACGTATTGGGGGTCCATTTGTTGACCTCACTTTTGTTGAGATCTAGTCTTTCTTTCGGAGCCTAGGATCTAGCCATAGGATTTTCTGGTGACTATCTTAGTGGACTAGTGATGGAACCCTCCCTAATATATATTCAAAATGCTTCTTTGCTTCACTTTGAGTTTCACATGCTTTGCTACCAATCTCTAGTACTTAGTAGGATGGAACCAAGCATAATAAAACTCAAGAGGAGTCCTCTATAGGATGGTCAAGCCTTAGGACTGACCCTGGGTGGTCTGGTATGGGTCGGGCTTGTACACACACACACACTTGAACCTCACACTTTCACTCTTAAGCCAAAACCCAGAACTAAACATTCCCAACCTTGGTTCCCTAATTTTTTGGAAACTCATGTAAGTGGTTCTTCAATCTCTCAGCATTAGGCTAGGGTATGGCTAAGACCAACACATGGAGGATCTAAAATGAGACTTTTCTTTGGTCCATGGCTCATATAGGTTAATATTATGATCATCATCCTCAATACATCCTAATTTTACCAAAATTCCCAAATTTGACCCTCTTATACCAAAATTTCTTAAAATTAGTAAAATACCCCTAAACCTTGGCTTTTCCCAAAATTCCTAAAGTTGCCAAAATTTATAAATTTCCTTCAAAAATCATTTCAAAACGTTTTCCGTCATTCAAATTGACCAAAATCTACCAAAATACCAAAAATACCAAATATACCAAATATACCTCTAAAACCACCAAGATTACCAAATTGCCCTTCATATTCCAAAATCACTCAAATTGTCACTAAATCTAATTTGAACCACTTCATTGTGCCTAGTTTGATCAAATTGACCCATTTTGACAAAAATCCCTAAATTGCCCTCAAAGGTCCGAAATGCCTAAATTACCCACAATTTACATCAAATTGACCTCAATCTCCCTCAATTTTAATTCCAAATCAAAATTTATCATGCCCAAACTCAATCTAAACTAAATTGAAACCCAATTGAACCCAATTTCAAGACCAATTCCAAGCCAAATTCAAAAGCCCCAATTTTGACCAAATGTCCAAATTCCTCCAAATTGAGCCCTATGATAAAATCAAATTCCCAAATTTGCATTCCAAATCCTTCATAACATTCCCCTCAATCAAATTGGGCCACTAATTGGCCCATATTTGAACTCAAACATTACCCAAGCCCAATCTAAGCCAAAACTCATAATTTTGACCTAAATTCCAAAACTCGCCAAATTGAACTCCCTAAACCCAAAAATTTCCATCCAATTAACATCTAAAACTCTTCATGACAATCAACCACATCAAATTGAACCATCAGTTTAACCATATCCAAACTTTAGCCCAAGTTAAATCCAAGTCTAGCCTAAATGCCCCATAATTGACCATAAGCTAAATCAACCCAAATTGACCCTCCAAGTCAATTCAAAATTACCTAATTTTATTTCAAAACTTATCATGACAATTATCCAAGCCTATTTGATCAATCACTTGACCCATACTTTATCCTAAATACAACCTAGACCCAAGTTGACCCAAAAACCTAAGTTTGAACCCAAACTCTAAATGTGACCAAAACAAGCTAAATTGACCAACCCAAGTCAACTATAGCCGAGATGTGAACCCTATGAACTAACCTAGACCCACCTTGCCCAACCTACATGAACCATTGACCAATGGTCCCATGATTTGGGGGATTTCCTCCCATATATGGCTAAACCAAGTGGATCTTTGCCACCAACCATCAAACCTCAGTGCTAATCACCATTAAGCTTCCTCTGGCTCACTTGCCCACCCTAGCCACCAGCTAAGGCATTGCCAACCGGTCTAGTCGCCAGAGAACCTGAAAATAGAGAGCCACCCATCCTAAACCAAACCTAATTTCACCCCCTGAGCTGTCTCACTCCCATTACATTGGCATGTCTCTGCCTTTAACCAAAGCAATTGATTTCACCCATTGGCTAGCCATGGTAGCCACTCCAAGCCCTTCTATTTAACCACCACCCTCTCATGGCCAAGAGGAGTGAATGCACAAAACCTAAAAAAAACTCTGCCAAATTGTTCCCAAACCTTGTAGCAGCTGAGGGAAGCTCATCCCCACCATTTTCCAGCCCTAATTCCCACTACCTGAGCTCAATTTTAGAGCTCAAAATTAGGCTAGAAAAAGGACACTTCACCTCACTCCACCAAACCTCAAATTGACTATTCCTTATGCTTCACCAGAGCTAGAAAGGAAGATTTCCACCGAAGGCCCCGTCTCCCTGCAACTCTACACCAAACTTTCTCCTCAGCCTCTCCACCTGCTGAAGGAGTTCCAAACCAGACCCTCTTCTAGGCTAAACCAACACTTTTAGGAGGTTCTCTAGACTCCACTGAAGCTTCTATAAGCACCAAATTAAGGCTACACCACTCTGACAAAAGTATAAACCATTTTCTCCCATTTCAAGCTCAGTTTGAGACGTTGTGAAGAAAAGTTTAATTTCAGATAAAGATCTTAGGGTTTTAGTATGAACAATTTAAGGGTTAAGTAATTTGGGTATGAAGACGGGGAGCCGTCTGATCGCGCATATATCCGGAGGATCGCCAGGATTGCACCGTATGAATTCTTAATGAGTGAATAGTGGGCTGAATCAATTGGTGACACTAAATGGGAAGAACAAGTTCTTTGTCTAGGATGAGTTGGCACCGCGTTGGATACATTGGAAAATATGTATTTTTTGGATTTATTTAATTCCATAAACTTTAAAAATACATAACTTGGTGTAGAAATATTATAATAATAAAAGAAAATACACCTTGCTTAGTGAACGAAGTAGAAAAATGTGTAAATAAAATTGGAGTTATTTGACTTGTAATTATTTTTAAATTAGTTAAATACAATAAAACTTGTTTAAATCATAACTCGTCACAAACATTTCAACATTGCTTGAAATGTTAGAGGTTGATTAACCTTATTAATATGCATGTTTTCTAATATTTCCAAGGTCAGAGTATATCTCTGGCCAGCGATCCCTAAATTTCAAGTTAATCCCTTCTGTCTTGGTTTAAAAATTATAATAATTGAAATATAAATAAGAAAATGTAAAAATTACTTTGGTAGTTTCACTGTGGTCAGAAAACCCTAGGAAAAATATAAAATGGATTTAATTAATTAAGAGTGCCACTAATTGTAATTAACTCATTAAAACCCTCAAAAATTAAATAAATAAAATATAAATGAAAAAATTACAAAAATTTGTTCCAAACTGTAAATAATAATCATGTTAACCCCCCATAAAAATTTGAAGTCAATTGAAATTGATTTAATTGCTAAAATGGATTTTCTAAGTATAATAGCTTTTTGACACTAAAATAATTACAATAAAAAATATAATTAAGAAAATTATAAAAAATAGTTTTGGGTGTTCCTAGTGACCAGAGAGACTTGAGAAAAAATAAAATTAGAATTAAAATAAATATTTCATTTTTAGGCTATATTTTGAATTTTAAATAATTAAAAATATGTAAAAATAATTAAAAATCATAAAAATAAAAAAAATAAAAGAATACACCAGAGGTCACATTTGGTTCCTTTGTCACTTGGGAATAATTAAAAATTTTTTTCCTAATTTATTAAATAAAGTTATAAATTTTTAAAGGCTAAAATGAATTTTCCATAATTTTGCACTAAAATAATTACAATAAATAAAATAAAAATATGAAATTTACTTCTCTGGGCTCTCTGAACTTATAAAGATTTTTGAAAAATATAAACCCTAATTTTCCACTTAAATAATATTTTATATTTAATTAATACTCTACATAAACAAATAAATATAATAATTAAAATAAAACTCAAAAAATCATTAAAATTGCCCTAGATGGTCCTCTGACCTAAGTGAATCTCGAATAATTTTCCTATGGACTAATGATTTGTTTTGGATAGTTGAATGAATTAACATTAAAAATTCTTATTTTGCATTATAATAATTATAAAAATAAAATAAAATTTATAAAAATCACATTTTCTCCTATAATATTTTAATTTACCTATGAGTGGGGTAACATGAAATTTTTAAAGTCGTTTGAGTTGAATTTAATAAATTATGAATTGATAGGCCTTAAAGAGGCAAAATGATAATTATGAAATTTAAGCTTTAAATTAATATTTAAGCTTAATCAAGGGGTGAATGGGTAATAAATGATTTTAATTAAGTTTGATAGATGATTGAAACATAAGGGGTTGAAAGGTAGAAACCAATATCACCTCTCCATAATAAGGATATAAATGGTAATTTTACTTTAATAATGGCAATTTGGAAGTTAATTAAATTAAATGATTATAAGGTAAGTGGGTTTATTTTGGAGGATAATAATTCACTAATTTGAGACCCCTAGCTAATTGTTTGATGATAATACAATCATGAATAAATAATAAATGACATTTAATTTAAACATTCATATAATTACAAATTTTCCCACAATCCTTAAGTGCTTAGCAGTGAATTAGGCTTAATCCAAAATTATGATTAATAAGGTTTAGAGAAGAAAACATAATTGAAGACTTTAACCCTAATTTATATTTAGGTCTAATCAAAAAGGGAGGGTAAAATATCTGATCTTAATTTTTCCATTGGATGATTGAAACTTAAATAATTAAGAGGTAGAAATCCATTAATCATCTTGAAAATATTTAAAGTAAACCTTAATTAATTAGATAATTAAAATTTTGGAAGAATAATCAAAATTTGGATTATTAAAGTTGGGGATGTGACTTAGGAAGATACCAATTCTTTAATTTGAAATCCCTAAGTAAATCACTTTGATAATATTTAACTCTTAATTAAAATTAAGATGATAATTGGAATTAATAATTAAGTAATTAAAAAGAAAATAACCCTTAATTAAATTAAACTTTAAAATATTAAGTGATTTAATAACTTAATTAAATTAAATTAAGAGCAGTAAAATTAATTTATCATTTGAAAACAAACCTTAAACAAATTTAAAACATTAAAACTATTTTGAAATATTAAGATCATTAAAATATAAAGATTTAATTGAACTGAGACAACTTGAACACTATTCCAAACTTAGAATTATTAATTAAAATTTTATAACTAAACCAAATTATTTCAAAATCATTAATTCTTTTTTAATTAAGAATTATTAAAATCTTCAACAAATTAATTTGGCCCCCCTAAAGGCTTTCATTATCATAACTCTTAAATGAAGCATTAAGTGAAATGTCACTTTACTCATCGGATAATCAAATGTCCAAGTTCACTGAGCAAGAAGCAAAACTTAACTAAATTCTTGGATGATTAATTCACCAGTACAATAAAATTCATTTGGACTCAAAATAATCTCAGAAGTATTGAAAAGATGTTTCGGATTTGTCCTAAGCACTTTCTCAATACGATGAGATGATTTAGAAGAACAATTGAATTTAATTGTTCTTTGATGAAGAAAATCATCCTTAACAAAACACAAGAACCTAGACGTCATAGGAATTAACTAGCTATAGGATTAGGACTCTGGTAGACAACCAGGACCTTCCCTTAGCTCTACCTAGGTATTATCTTGCAAATATATAAATGCTCTTACATGTGTTTTAAGTGTAGCTTGGAATGACGGGAAGACCCTCCAGGTACGCTTTTATTTTATTGTAATTTACTTACCTGTACTGCACTTTACTTTTCTTGCATGTTACACAAGAATGTCACCCTGCATGAAAACTAAAACCTTTAGGGTAGCCACAAAACTGAAACCCAAAACTAAATTAAATATCACAACAAGATAAAATTCACCGCCACAACATTTCAAAATATAAAACAACTCAAAATTTAATCACAAACAGAACACAAAACTACAACTACAACTAAATTAAAACGTCTCGTTGGACGATCGGGAATACCTCGGATGATGTAACCTACGTGTTGCTAACTGGATTTCCCACAGTCTAAATGAAAGTGTGGAACTCTTTTAGTTGAGTTTAGAAAATTCATCTGGACTAAGTGAATCCGATGAAAATAACGATGCCGGAATGATGGAACCGTGGGATCTTAACCGATGTTGTTATAATCAACTTTAAGATTCCCCTAACAAAATATTAAATCACCTGAACCTTAAGACTTTTCTAAACCAAAAAACTTCTCTCATCTCCTGATTTTCACTTTCTAAAACTAAACCTCTGCAACAACAAGGAGCTTGGAGCAAGCATAGTGGGCAGCACGGCCATCGTCGTCAGCAAAACTTGTGTCTACTTCAGCTAAACCCTTCTTTAGCATTAAATAACCAAGCCATATGATTTCGAGGTAGTTTGCCTAGTGCAACATAAATCCTCAACTTTTCATTAGGCATTTACATAATCATGTTATGCAAATTAAGCATAACCGGTCTTAGGACTCCGAGGTAGTCGTTTGGTACGACAAAAACCCTCACATCTTCCAGGCTATTTGTATGATCATGTCATACGAATATAAGTCCTAATTAATTAAAATTGGCAGGATTAAAATATTAAATAAACTCCTAAATTGAAGCCAAACATTAGGATAGTCTGAGAAGTCACCGAAGTTCACTTTGGGTCTGTGACATCCCCTACTTCTCCTCCATTGGATCCCTAAAATAAACTGTTCCAAATTTGAGCTATTCCCTATTGAAATTTCCAAAATCCAATCCTTTGAAAACCTTAAACTTTGAAATTCTTGAGAGCAAAACTACTGATCATTATCGAGAGTTTTCTTAAGTGATTTCCGTCATTTAAGATGTAATTAACTATAGGGGCTTGCCCTTATAGGGAACTTTAAGAACCCAGGTAATATAAACCCTGTTTAATTTCTTTATATTAAAGAGGGAAACTTGTCGGCTTATAAAATTGGTTCGCAGACCAAACAGATGTCACAAATCTTCTAGTTTATTTAATCGAGCCCCATCATCAAGCAGTGTGTCTATTCTTCAAGGTAGATACATGGTTTGTGGTGTGGTGCTCGTTTATATAAACTATTTGGGATGTGAGATCAGTTTGATTTCATATCTTAAAATAATTTTAAACTTGAAGTTATTTTCAAAATCAAATGCTTCTTTCAAAAACTATATATATATATATATATATATATATATATATTTAAATTTAAATTAAATTTAAAATTCGCCGACAACTTGTGTAGGCGACCCCCTTTTCAAACGACACAACCTAAAAATATGCCGACAACTTCTGGCGATTCCGCTGGGGAATAGTTCCTCTCTCCATTTTGATCAGATGGTTTTGTTTTCATAAATTGGTAGTGAGTCCATGCCCCTTGTGGACCAAACCACCCTTCTTTCTGTTGGCATACCACGTTCATTTCTGTCTTGAACGGGTATAGTCAATTCCTTTTGGATTTTGGAGCCACTGTTTTGATACCCCTAAACAGAGAGGTTCCGAAATCCTTTTGCCTCTTTCTGAGGTGGGGTGGACCCCCAATAGGTGTTAGCTTAGGAGCGGTCCTTCGGGTTGAGAGGTCTTACGAGACTTTCTCTTCCTTTCCAATTCTGAATCGGGTCCTTTACCTTTTCTATACCTTTAATCGTTTTGTTCCTAACAAATAAATCCTCTAACAAACAACCTTTTAATAAGCGAACACTTTTAAATCACAAATACATTAAGGTAAACTAAAAAGTGTTCGGACTCTTTCTTTTCCGTCTTAAGTTTTGCGACAAAAGGAAGCATAATTTGGGACCGACGTTCGGAATTTACCCTGCAGAAAATGACTGCACCAAAGTTAATTTTCTCCGTCACCAATGGAATGGACTTTGCTGTCTATAAGGATGAACTGCCAGACAATGGAATCATTCGTTTTGGACAATGATTCGACAATACAGATATTAAGTTCGCTGACGTCACCCTCTTCACACTAATGGACAAAGTGCCATAAACTGAGGAGCCCATAATTGAGTTTAACCTAAAATCGACTCAAGAGTTCCCTCCCCTACAAAGGGTCCTAGCTGAAAGAAGTACCGCTATTCGTAGGAGGACTATTGTCTCTACCCCCACCGGTCTAGTCATCTCTGCACCTACCCCGACTCCTGCCAAACTGAAGGGGAAGGAAATCCAAGTCTGTGATGAGCCTGCCACCGTGGAGGGTACAGATTTTGCTACAATACCTCCTGTCTTTGAGATAGGGTCCAGTTCAAGAGTTGAACCCCTGACTCGGACTCAGAGAAGAAATAAGAGCAGAAAGATCACCAGGATCGATAAGGCCAAGGCTGCTAAAGTTGCTTTTCTGGAAGAGATTCCTGAGGAAGAGAAAGAACTGCCTAAGTATTCACCCTTGATGGAAGGAAGTAGGTTTCACATTCTCTCTGCTGCATCGGATGAAGAAGATGTCCGGAGGATCGCCGCCGCATTACCTCGACCTGCATACTATAGTGACTGTAAGAGGAAGAGGGCCAAGACTACGCCGCTTACTCGATTGCGTGCCGTAGTAGAAAAACTAGCTAAGAAGGAAGGGTGCCCCGTATCAGAGATCTTAAGAAGAATGGGACAAGTGCCAGTCAAATCCCGCCTCGGACCGCGAGTGAACCCCGTCACTTCCCCAAAGAGGCCAAGGAAGAAAGTGTGAGCTAGTTCGCCTGTTGTCGTATCGGGACACCACCTACCGACGCACTGCCTACAGACCATCTGGTCCTAGGCCTTCTAATGCAAGAAGGATGGTGTGGCGACCTATTATTGCTGAACCGATACAAGCACAATGTTCTAGAAAGAAGAGTCTTATTAGAAAGCCAAAATCTGAAGAAAGTGCTACTCCATTAAAAGAAACTCCTGAGAAAGAAGTCCAACAGTCATCACATGACAACCGCGAAACCATTTGGAAGAGGCCACTAGAGGATGCCATAGGCAAGCTAAGAACCGACATCCGACGGTTGGCAAAGGAAAGAGGATAAAAATTCGAAACTGAAGTAGATTCATTAGAATTTATGGATGAAGAGTACGCCGAGATTAATATGGTCGAGACCTGAGCATCGACAACTTCACAAGGCGCTCCGTCAGCTTCGGAAAGGGAGGAACCGGAAGTGATGAGAGCACAACTTCAAGAAAAGAATGATACAATTTCCCAGATGGCAAAAATGATGGAAGAGATGGCTGCCGCCTTAGCCACTCTCCAGAGTCAGCTGCAACCTCAAAAGAAAACACCCCCAAAAACTATTCACATCGTGGACGGAGGAAAGGAGATCACATCTGTTAACGGAGATGAACAAACAAAGAAAGATTCTAAGCAAAGCATGATTCCCGAAAAGGATATCAAAAATATGGTAGAACAGCAGGTGCGAGAAGCCTTAGCTCAATCTAAGAGTGGAGCATGTATCCAGATGGGTAGACCATACCCCGAAGAATTTGATGTTGTCCAATACCCAAAAGGCTTTATACCACCTCTGTTCAAGTCTTTTGATGGAACGGGAAACCCCCGGCAGCATGCCGCACATTTTCGTGCTAGTTGTTGCAATGCTGGTGGGAGCGATGCTTTACTCTTTCGGCAGTTCGTTAGCAGCATATCAGGGATTGCCTTCGACTGGTATGCAGAATTGCCAAATGGCTCAGTTAAGACATTTTTAGAGTTAGAAAACCTCTTCGTTAAGCGGTTTTCCGGAGCTCGGCACCACATCACTATCAGTGATTTAGTGGTGGAACAACAGAAACTGAATGAAACTCTAGTGGATTACATACTTCGATGAAGAACTTAAGCATGAAGTGTGAACCACAGCTTCAGGAACAGCATGCAGTCGATATCCTGTTGAAGAGTATCCATGGCCCGATAGCACTTCTCCTTAAAGGATTCACAATTAAGACTTTCGAGAAGTTGCTTAGCAAGGCCGGGAGCTTGCAAGAGGAGGCAAAGCAGCTAAGTTTTGTGGACAAGACCCATAAGAAGAAGCCTGTAAAAGCATTTGAAAAGAAATCCGGAATCATTGCGGCAGTAGATAAAGGCAAGCAGCCAGTGCAGATACAGCCAGAGAGACCACAGCCTAGTTATCAACCACCACAACTGGTTTATCAGAAACCTCAACAGAACTAACAATAGCCTCGACCGAGCTATCAGTCAACTCAACATTATAAGCAACCGCCTCGTCCACAGCGTACCCTGAAAGAGTTTTTGAATAAGGAATATCCATTCAAAATTAAAGCAATAGTGAAGATGTTCCGCAGTTTAATGAAGACACCAGATTTTTAGCTACCAGAGCCCAAGAGGCCGGAAGAAGTCAACAAGAGAGATCATCTAAACTATTGCCCTTACCATCGGATGCTCGGGCACAAGATAGAGGATTGCATCATTTCAAGAGTTGGCTTGACGACAATCTCTGGAAAGGGAACATAACGATCCCGAAGGAATACTTGAAGGCACCCCAAAAAGGAGGTTC
This sequence comes from Papilionanthe hookeriana x Papilionanthe teres, assembly GCA_022702705.1. Lineage (NCBI taxonomy): Eukaryota > Viridiplantae > Streptophyta > Magnoliopsida > Asparagales > Orchidaceae > Papilionanthe > Papilionanthe hookeriana x Papilionanthe teres. Next base: position 139,735,656 of record CM040429.1, on the reverse strand, counting down.
CGTCAATGTTATTTCAACGGATCCTATTGTTCTGATAGACCCTTACACGACCAATGATGGATGGAGTACCGTCTGGACAAAGTCTTCGAAGAAAATCTTGGATCATATCCAGAATGCTTCGGTGCGCGCTTCAACCCAAAGTTTGAAACCTGCCGAGCTGGTGCTATCGCTTGCGATTAAAGAACCACCCCAGAAGGAGGAAAAGATCGTGGAAGAAAAGAAGATCGAGGCTCCAAAGGGTAGACTAGGGGCTGCTTATCCTAGGATGGTTGTTTCCGATTCGGGGGAGAAATCCCTCGGACCTCTGACTCTGTATGATTATTTGCTCACCCCGGTGGGATCTTATAATGATAAGAGTTTTGGTGTTGGCTACGTTTTGATTGTTTCTAACGATTACGTAACTAATGACAACCAACCTAATCCAGATCTCAATTCCAATACGATAAACTATTCTCAAATCATACTGAACCTGGATGACCACGACGAAGGAGAAGACGCTCACAAAGATGGCTATGAAAGCTCAACAAGCAACGAGTCTATTTGTGAATTTTGAGGAGCTCCAATCACGATAGAATTAGAGTTATCAGATTCCAAAGCAACTTCAGAAGAGCTAGTCGTTCCGATTCAAGAGGAGACACCGGTAGATTCACCACCAGATTCAGAACAAGTAACTGAAGTCAATCTAAGGAGTGGAAAAGTTCTACCCCCGAGAATGGGTCCAATGGATAAAAGAAAGCGTGTGGTCGCTCGGAGGAGCCAACCCCAACGTAAGAATTGCCCGTTCGGGAAGAAACCGAGGAACATGGTAATAAGGTGGATTATAAAGTGCTAGCCCATCTTAGGAAGCTACCAGCCAAACTGAGTATCTACGACGCTCTGATTCTGTCAAAGGAGATGAGGGAAACTCTGATGAAGGCTTTACTTGATCCAGAAATTTGCTTAGCTCAAATGACCAGTAATTCCTTCGACGAGGTTTGCTCGTTAAAAGAACAGTGAGGTGTTACCCTCACGAACAATAATCTACTACTTGGAACAGCTGATCACAATCGACCGTTGTACATTTCAGTCACTATTGGAAAGTTTACGCTCTCCAGAGTGTTGGTTGATCCGAGAGCATCAATCAACATAATGAATCTTCAAACGCTAGCATATTTGGAAATTGATGCTCGTGACCTCGAAGCAGACGAGATGTTACTAAGAGGCTTCAATAAAAAAGGAGAAAGAGCCCTTGGATCGATAACACTATTAATGAAGACCGGTGATTTGGCAAAGACAACCACAAAATTCCATATAATTGATTATGCGACATCATTCAACGCTCTACTGGGTCGGCCATGGATCCATGAGAATTGGATGGTACCGTCATCTCTGCACCAGTACATAAAGTATTATGAAGGAGGAGAACATTGTATCAAAGGTGATTTGCAACCATTCTCCGTGCATGAAATTGGAATTCACGAAGATGCAACTTACTACGTAAGTCTGAAGAAAACAATCTTCTCAAGAAATACCATAGCAAATGAAGCAAAAGAAGTTCGAGACGATGAAGAACCTGAAATTCTAGTCCAACAGTTACTCACCACTCCCTTACGGCGAGATGGTGAAGGTTTCTCCAGAACTCGCACCCGAGGTCGAGGCCGGGGACGAGGTTGTGGAAGAAACGGTGGAACAGTCGAATAGAAGAAACCAATCATTGACGTTGATTGGGAGAACAGTTCCAAAGAAGAAGAAATCAAGAAAGAAGCAGTGAAAATAAATCAAAAGAAACCCCAGTTCAAAATCTCTCTTGAAGAAGAAAAGAACGAAGAATATAAATCAATGTACGAGAAGGTTAACCATTATGTGCATACTATGACCCTGACGACGATCTATCCTAATAAGATCGAGGGTATGGTGGTCAAGGAAGTGCATAGTCGTGGTACTAAGCCAATCAAGTCTACCGTGGTGCTTCTTCTTCTAAAACCGAAAAATGATGTACAATTTGAAGATGCTGCTTCATCTGAATTAATGGAATTGCCTTTTGAGTGATATTCTCCCTGTGTTCAAAATTTAATTCAATGTGGTGTCTTACCTCGATGCTGGAAAAAAGGTCAATCACAACACTTTGAAAAATTATGGAATAACGCAAGTCGGCCTCCCAATTCAAAACATGGTCTTGGATTCGGTATAGTAGGATCAATTGATGACACGAGATTTTGCATGGTTGTCACTTGCGAGCCTAATGAAGACTGCTTGGAAACTTTAGATAATCTTGAAGATCTACCAATTGGAGATGCTCCACCAGAATTGGAGGAAGAAATTAATCTACAATAGACGAGTTAACGGAAGTTAACTTAGGTACTAGCGAAGAGTCTAGGCCGACCTTTGTTAGCTCCTTACTCAATAAAGAAGACTCCGAAAACATGATTAAGCTACTAATGGAATTTAAAGACTGTTTTGCTTGGAGTTATCATGAAATGCCAGGATTAGCTCCAGAGGTGGCAGTTCACAGGTTAGGAGTGGATCCCATCGCCGTTCCGATCGAGCAAGCTCCCGAAGAATGAGTCCGGAGATTGAACAACAAGTTATAAGCTGAAGTTAAGAAGCTAATAGACGCTAAATTCGTCCGTGAAGAACAATATCCGACTTGGTTAGCCAATGTGGTACCAGTCAGAAGAAGAATGGACAGATCAGAATCTGCGTAGATTTCAGAGATTTGAACAAGGCATGTCCGAAGGATGAATTTCCTCTACCAATTCTAGAACTGATGATCGACATCGCTTCGACACATGAAATCTTCTCTTTCATGGATGGATCATCAGGATACAACCAAATAAAGATGGCACTAGAAGATGAAAAGCTCACAGCCTTCAGAATGCCAATCGGAATATAATGCTACACAGTGATGCCTTTCGGATTGAAGAATGCAGGAGCAACATACCAAAGAGCAATGACGAGAATTTTTTATGATCTCATTCACAACCAAGTCGAGTGCTACGTGGATGATGTGGTCATCAAAATCAAACTGAAGGAAGATCACTTGTATGATTTGAGAATTGTTTTTGAGCGATTAAAACAATTTAACCTTAAGATGAATCCCTTGAAATGCGCCTTCGGTGTCACCTCTGGGAAATTCTTAGGATTTGTTGTCCGACATCGTAGAATTGAAGTCTATCTGGAAAATATTAAAGCTATCTTAGAAATACCTTCTCCCAAAACTTTGAAACAACTACAATCCTTTCAAGGGAAGTTGGCATATCTTCGACGCTTTATCTCGAACTTGTCAGGTAGGTGTCAGCCCTTCTCGGCATTGGTTAAAAAGGACGCCAAATTCGTTTGGGAAGAGAAATGCCAGCAGGCCTTCGAGGACATTAAGAAGTATTTAATGACACCTCCTATTTTAGTATCCCCAGTCTCGGGTCGACCGTTAATACTTTATACCGCAGCTTTAGACGACTCTCTCGGAGCCCTGCTAGCCCAGGTCAATGACAAGGGGAAAGAAAACACCCTACTGCTTAAGTCATCGTTTAATTCCGACGGAAGTAAAGTATCCTCCTATTGAGACGCTTTGTTTGGCCCTGATCTTCGCTGCTCAAAAGCTTAGGCATTACATGCTTTCTCATAAGGTCAACCTTATTTCGAAGTTTAATTCATTGCAATATTTGATGACCCGACCGATGCTTTTCGGCAAACTTGCCAGGTGGTCGATGATACTATTTCTATTCGATATAACTTTCGTACTGCTTCGTGCCGTAAAGGGACAAGTTCTAGCAGACTTAGTCGCAAAACACCCTTTACCGGCATAATCGCCTCTCAACGTCGACTTGCCAGATAAGCAGATAATGAGCCTAGAAGACCCCGACAATCAGCGTTGGGAGCTGTATTTTGATGAAGCAGGAGTCGGACTAATACTTATAACACCAGAAAGGGGAATGTTAAGATACTCCTACCATCTAACAGAACCATGTACGAACAACGAGGCTGAATATGAAGCTCTCATAACTGGATTAGAATTAACCACTCAGATGGGGATAACAGACATCAACATCTACGGGGATTCACAGTTGATCATTCAACAGGTCGCCGGACAGTACAAAATTCTAAAGCCGAGACTCGAGCAGTACTTTCAGTATGCCATGAAGTTGTTGGAACAGATTCCGAATGTAATGATCTACAAGATTCCCAGAAGAGAAAATGCTCTCGCAGATGTGTTAGCCCGCCTTGCAAAGGAATTTGCCTGCTTGCAGGATGAATCAGTTGAAGTGTCAGTTCAGGGAAGTCAGGTTCTCTCGTAACTCGACATGGACATGATACACAAGTCAGAAAAAGAAGAAGAATTAGTTGCGGCGAGAATAAAAAATGCGAAAGAGCGGCGTCAACCACTCATAGACTACCTGCAAACAGGAAACCTACCGGATGATAAGTCATTAGTGCATCAGATCAAGAAAAGAACTCTGTCTTACTCATTAATAAATAATACATTATACAAAAGGTCTTTCGATCAGATGTGGCTAAGGTGCCTCAGCGAGTTTGAGGCTCGTGAAATTGTTAAAGAAGTGCACTCAGGACTTTGTAGCGCTCATCAGTCAGCTCTAAAAATGAAGACGAAGATTAAGAGACTAAGGTACTACTGGCCCTCGATGATGACTGACTGCATGAAAGTTGCAAAGAGTTGTCACCAATACCAAGTGCATGGAGTGGTTCTACATCAACCTCCAAATGTGCTACATCCGACAATTGCATCATGACTATTTGACTGTTCGGGCACAGATATCGTGGGTCCGATAGAACTGCCTTCTTCAAGAGGACATCGCTTTATTCTTGCAGCTACAGAATACTTTTCTAAGTGGGCAGAAGTAGTACTACTCAGAGAAGTGAAAGCGCACCATGTGCTACAGTTCTTCAAAAATTAAGTCATTTACCGTTTCGGGGTACCGCACAGAATTATTTCAGATAATGGGTCCTCATTCAGAAGCACGAAGATCAATAATTTTGTCAGAAGACACGGGATTGACTGGCGCTATTAGATGATCTACTACCCAAGAGCGAATGGCTTGGCCGAAGCTTTTAATAAAACTCTCGTCCAATTCCTAAAGAAAAATTTGGATGACAACAAAAGAAATTGGAACGATAAGTTGTTAGAAGCCTTATGGGCCTACAGAACAACTTTCAGAACTCCTACTCAGTCTACGCCCTACGCCCTAGTGTATGAGTCTGAGGTCATCTTACCCTTGGAAGTCCAGCTTCCGTCTCTCAGAATTACAGTTGCAAACAAAATCACTACAGAAGAAAATGCCAAACTACGACTAGAAGAACTGAAAAGCTTGGAAGGAAAACGACTTTCAACGCAGTAGAATTTAGAACTGTATCAAGCCAAGATGATCCAGGCCCATGATAAACTGGTCCGCCCAAGGACATTCAAAGTCGGTGACTTAGTTCTAGTCCTCAAGAGACCTATTCTTGCACACCGCAAGATAGGAGTTAAATTTGAACAGACTTGGGAAGGGCCATTCATGGTCGAGACAGTCTAATCAGGAGGTTCCTACCAGCTTGTGAATTGCCACGGAGAACGATCTATGCTTCCAATTAATGAATGATATTTAAAGGATCCTAGAAGCACGGGCACAGTAATCACTTGTAACTGGGTCCGAACCAAAAAAAAAAAAACATAAAAATGGATGATAAAAATCATTAAAAAAATGTGTTAAAAGAAAACATGTGAAATCATAATAATGAAATTTTGATTCCTCCTTTTAAATCAATTCATTCTTGATCTTTCCTCATCTCTTCCCACTTTCTTTAAAATTTAAAAGAAATAAATAAAAAAAAAACTTTTTTTCATTAATAAATGTTTTCTTATTGTTCTTGTTCTTAGTACAACCCCTGATCCTTTCCTTGTTTTTCACAGGGATATGTCGAACGTGCAGTTGGTTCTGAACTTTAAGAATGGCGTGAGTCTAGCACTCGATGAAAAGAGGATGAAGGATGGAGCCGTGATTGAAATCGACTCTGATTTCACACTAGCCGCGCTACAATATGAAGAAACTGATTGGATCTCGATTGATCGGGAGGAATTCCACAGCGAGACAGTAATGAAATTGGGTGGCCCAAGTCAGCCATCTACTAGCAAGAAAAGAAAAGCAAACGCTGCTCATGCAACGGGAGAAGACAAGAAAGTTAAGTCCATGGTTGTTACAACAGAGGGCAGGCTTGTCAGCGCCACGCCCACAAAAATTCAAGAAGTAAGGAGAGCTACTCTCACTCCTACTCAGCGAAGAAACAAGAACCGTCACATTTGCAAGATGCTAACCAAGCTAGCAGCGGACCAACATGAAGAGACAGTTTCTACCGTCAATGCAAGTACTTCGAAGAAATTGGTTCATCAGGAACCAAAAAAAGAGGAAATCAACTCCAAGAACAGCAGAAAGGATGAAAGAAATTCCAAGAAGAGCAGAAACAGAATCGGTGCCACGATGCCAGACAGATGCACCAATTTTGAAGAGTCTTGTTGCGAAAGCAACCCCGGAGGATGTCTTGACAGAGACTATCCCCGAGGAGCCAAGACATGTGGGAGAACATGCTGGGGTCAAACCATACATCCCACAGTATGTTACCAGACCTCGCCAGTTGGAATTAATTCTGGAATACGAGCTGGAAAGGATGCAAAATGTTGAAAAGAAAACTTTTGAATATTTTGAAAGGATTCAAGGCAGGAGGATCAACATCCTAGAAGGCCTCGAGCTGCATACGAATGTGTTTTCAGATTATGAATAGCAGCAAATTGTAGATTGCATCGTTGAACTTCAGAAAATGGGTCGAGCTGGCCGCCTAAGGGAAAAGACCTATTCAGAACCCCGAAGATGGATGCCAGGAAAAGGAAGAGTTACGATCCAATGCGGGTGTTGCTACAAATTCGCGGTAGACAGAAAAGGAAATCCACTAGGGATACTCCATCGCAGTGAGGTGGATCCGATGCCAAAAATTATTAAGAGAATGGTAACGAGGATGGTGACATGGAGGGTATTGCCCGCGAACTGCATACCTAACAGCTGCATCATTAATATCTACAAGGAGGGCGACTGCATACCTCCACACATAGATCATCATGACTTCGTCAAACCCTTCTGCACAGTGTCTTTTGTCAACCAGTGTAACTTCATGTTCGGATCTGACCTCCGGATAGCAGGCCCCGGAGAATTCCGAGGGCCGGTGGAGATACCACTACCGGTAGGTTCTGTCTTTGTATTAAAAGGAAATGGAGTAGACATAGCAAAACACTGCATTCCAGGCGTGCCTGTTGAACGAATCTCCGTCACTTTCAGAAGGATGGATGACAGAAAAATGCCTTTCCACTTTCAGCCAGATCTAGAGTTAGAAAGCCTTCGGCCTTACGAGCTGTGAGCTACATGGGAGATAGCACACCTCCAATGCGCATCCAAACGACATTTCCTACAAAGGGTGGCTTGGAAGGTGATGTTATTGTCCATGTAACTCACTATTTAGACATGGATTTTGACAGATGCTTTTGGAAGAAACTTGCAAGAATCTTACACAATCCGTTTTGGATTTATGTGGATTGTATGAGATGTTGAATTTTCAAGGAAAATATCATCATGTTTTGGATCGAGCTATATGATGTATTTTCGACAAGATTGGAATGAAAATGACCATGTTATATTTTGCCTTCACCTCTTTTTGTCCAAATTGACTGGGAAACGCCATTAAGTTAAATGATCTTCGAACAAAGAACGAAGGAAAAATAGAAAATAAATGAGAACTCTTTTTAAGAATCCGAATGTCAAAATAAACTCTAAATTAACATGAACTCTAAATAAACAAAAATGAAATTGAATCACCAAAACAAACGAAAAGAATCTAAATCTCGAATTGAATTCCGATCCGAATCCGTCGAGTTGAATCTTTCAACTGAAATCCATTTGAAACTCTTTTGAAATCTCTTTTGAGTTGATTCTTCCCTACGGAAGACTCAAACCTCAATTCCAAACTTCTAAACCTTTTTGTCGTCCTGAAATTCTTTCGACTCTCCGCGATCTCTTTCCTCTTTTGAGAAGGTCGAGTGAGTCTACTGAAATAGAACCACGGAAATTTTCTATTTGGTTCTGATGGCATGGATTCATATCCTTCACCAAAAAATCAAACTTTAATCAACTCTCTTGGGATGTGAAACACTTTCATGTCTCAATCCAACCCTCCACTAAACTGAAATTTCCACAAAATCTGCGAAACCAAATCAAATACAAACTTTCTGAGATTGATACTAAATTTCAATTCTCTCTTTTGAGACTGGTACCAAATTCCAGTTCTCTCCTTTCGAGGTCGGTACCAAATTCCGACTCCCTTTCGAGATTGATACTAAATTTCAATTCTTCTTTCGAGATCGGTACCAAATTCCAGTTCTCTCCTTTCGAGGTCGGTACCAAATTCCGACTCTCTTTCCGAGATTGATACTAAATTTCAATTCTCTCTTCGAGACCGGTACCAAATTCCAGTTCTCTCCTTTCGAGGTCGGTACCAAATTCCGACTCTCTTCCGAGATTGATACCAAATTTCAATCTCTCTTTCGAGATCGGTACCAAATTCCAGCTTCTCCTTTTGAGGTCGGTACCAAATTCCAACTCTCTTCGAGATTGATACCAAATTTCAATTCTCTCTTCGAGACCGGTACCAAATTCCAGCTTCTCTCCTTTCGAGGTCGGTACTAAGTTCCGACTCTCATTCCGAGATTGATACCAAATTTCAATTCTCTCTTCGAGACCGGTACCAAATTCCGTTCTCTCCTTTCGAGGTTGGTACCAAATTCCGACTCTCTTCCGAGATTGATACCAAATTTCAATTCTCTCTTTCGAGACTGGTACCAAATTCTAGTTCTCTTTTTGAGGTCGGTACCAAATTCCGACTCTCTTTTTGAGATTGATACAAAATTTCAATTCTCTCTTTCGAGACTGGTACCAAATTCCAGTTCTCATTTTGAGATAAGTACCTAAATTCTGATTCTCATCCTTTTTAATCAATACTTAAACTCCAACTCTCACTTCGAGGCTGGTACCTAAATTCCAGTTCTCTTTGTAAATCTCGAGGTTGGAACCTAGGTTCCAATTCTCATTTCAAATTCAGAATTTTCCTAAATCGATTTTAAATTAAACTTCAATCGAAATTGAAACTCGGAACAAATTGAAATCCAAACTCCACATTAAAACTTGAAATAGAAAATGAAGCGAAATCTAAATCAAACTTCTCTAGATCTCATGATTTGGAATTCAATTCCTTTTCTTTTCCCAAACGAGAGTTCAGGGATCTTCAGTCTTGGAGGTTTAACTGTTACTCCCCAGCGAAAATTTTTCTGTGCTTCATTTTAAGTGTGTCACTTAGACATCTGTGTTGGTTTTGTGGATCTCTTCAGTCAACGCCAATACGCCCGGTGTGCTTGGTTAGCACACCACACCTATTGGGGGTCCATTTGTTGACCTCATTTTTGATGAGATCTTTTCTCTTCTCTATCCTTAGTACTTAGGATCTAGCCATAAGGCTTCTCCTTGACTATCTTAGAGGACTAGAAATGGGACCCATCATTTAGAAATTCAAACACTTCTTGGCTCCCTTCAAACCCCACAAGTTTGATTGTAAACCCTTAAGCCACTTGGAGGGTTAAAATCAAATGTGGAGGTTTAAAGGATGAGTTTCCTATATGACTCTTTAGCCTTAGGATTACCCTGGGTGGCCTGGTCTGGTGCGGGTTGACTTGCACAAAACTCACTCCCAAACACACATTCCAAGCCCTAAAACTACCTTTAACCAATTTGACTTCCCGACTCATATCGGTAATTCATATGGATGGTCCTTAACCCCTAATCCCCTGGCTAAGAGGTTTAGGAGCAACATATTGAATGCCTAGAATGAGTCCTCTCATGGCTTTTGTGAGCTTAATATGGCTTCATGGCTCAACCAAAATGGTTTAATTTCACTCACACTTAATCAACCTTCATTTTTCCAAAATTTCAATTTTTGACCCCCGGGACCCTAAACCCACCAAACCTACCAAATGCCCTTGAAATTGCCTAAAATTTGCAAAATTGCCTAAATTACCCAAAATTCCTCAAAATCAATCCTAAATATTCCCCCAACTCAAATTGATCATCCATGACCAAATACACCAAAATTTTCCAAATACCCCATCAATACCCTCCAAATACCCAAAATACTCTTTTAACCCAAAAATTCCAAAAATTCAGAAAATTCCCAGAAAATTCCAGAAAATCCCAAATATCCCCAATTTCATTTTGTTCAACTATATCATAAGTCAATTTTATCAATTTAGCCCACTTTTACCAAAACCCCCAATTTAACCTATTTTTTTAACCTAAAATGGACCCAATGTCCCACCAAACCAACCCAATTGACCTCAATTTTGATCCAATTCAATATCCCCAATATCAATTTAAACCAAATACAAACCCAATTTGATCAACATGTGGATCTAATTTCAATTTGAAGCTTAAAGCCCAATTTTGGCCCATGACCTAAACTTAGCCCAAACCAACCCAACTTAACTTCAATTAACCCCAAATCTTTTCCTAAACCTTCCTAACATCCCCACAAACAAAACACTAACATGATTTGCCCCAAATTTGAAACTAAACTCTACCCAAACCTAACCCAAACCAAAAATCCCCAATTTGGACTAAATCCATCATGAACCCAAATGAGCCCAAATCCCAAAATCAAAGCCCAACCAAAGTTAAAAACTCTTTGTTACACCCCCATAAACATTTTTCAACATTAATTTTACATCAAACCCAACATTAACCCAACCTTAGCCCAAGTTAGCCCAAATTAGCCCATTTTGACCCCATTACTAAAAAGCCCAAATTGAACCCATTTCAACTCCAAATGGCATCAAATCTCTTCTAAAGTTCTCATGACACATCCCTAAACCAATCCCAACATTTATTTGAAACAACCCCTCACCAATTCTCATCCATCAATTTATTTCAAAACCTAAAAGCCCACTTCCATAAACCATTTTAAAAGCCCATCCAAATTGATTTCAAAAAGCCCAAGACTTATTCCAAAGCCCACATGAAGTTTCCTCTCATCATCCCTTTGATTTAAATCATTCCCAAAGTCCTAAATCAATAATCAAATCATTCCGAATCAAGCCTCATGCCAATTTCCCCTAAACTCATAAAAAATCCCAAAATTCATTTCCATGTAAGTGAGCCAAGCCACTCCTAAGCCAAATGGAGCCATTGAGCCATGCACAAGCCACATGAGAGCCATGAAAGCTACTTTACACATCACCAAGCCATTAATGGTAAGAGAGGGGAGCTCTTTTCTAACCTATGATTAACAATTTTAACCTTACCCATGCTTCACCTGAACCAAAAATTAATCTAAATAAGCTTGGATTGAGACTTCTCCACTCAAAACCAACTGAATCACCTGACTCCCCACAGCACTCAAAGTCCCTTGGTGGGTGCACCTAGCCCAAAAGCATGGTTTAACCAAACCAAACCCAAAATGACCCTTCCCCCTTACCACTTAAATCAAACTCCTTTACACATGTCAAGCCTCAATTGAGTTCACCAAACCTCAGCCCTGACCTCACTGGTCAAGATGGTGACCCATGCCTGGCCGGCCAGTCACCACAGCGGCTCTGATTGAAGCTTCACTTCTCAAATCCAAGGTATGGAACTCCTCCTTCCCGATAGCTTCTTTTGATTCTCCATTTTGTTTGAGTCGATTTCAATGCATGTTAGCCCTATGGATTTGTAGCTCTTGTTTAGACGAACACATAAGATCAAATTTCATGTAAATTGGTTAAGAAATGAGGGAGATATTAGGGTTTTAGTGTGGACGTCTCTCGTGACACACCAGTTGGAGACGATGACCAGCAGTCGTCGGATCGCGCATGTATCAAATGGACGATCTAGATCAAGCCATTGAGGAGATGGAGCGAGATCGCAGGACGCGTGGCTGCTGACTTAGGTGGTGGCGTCGAATAGAAGTGCGCCGAGTGGGGCTTTGGAGCTGCCGAGGTTGACGCGGAGCTGACTGGGTTAAGTAGATAAATATGGTATTTTCTATTTATTTAAATACCCGAAACTTCAAAAATCCATATCTTTGTGTAGAAAAATCACAAAAATAAAATAAAAATACCCTCTTGCTCAGTGAATAGAGGAGAACAATGTGGTAAAAAAAATTAGGTTATTTTGATGAGTATTTTATTTTTAATTAATTATTTATTGATTTCAGTATTTTAATTCTCCATGCATTTATACAATTCACCATGGCCTGAAACCATAAGGCTTTTGTAGCCTCTGTTCTTGGGAATATTCCCTTAATTTTCTAAGGCCAGAGGACATCTATGTGGCAAGATATTGATTTTTCAAATGTATGTATCTGTTTTGCCATTTTAATTGAAGTAATTAACATGTTTCTTAGAAAATTCTAGGAAAATTTAGGGAGGTATTTTATGACCAGAGGACCATAGGAAAATTTTGGTTTGGTTTAATTTTTTAAGAATAACCCTAATTGGTCTAAACACCCAAAACTGAATTTTGATTAATTAGGACTAATCACACATCAAAATTACTTGAAAAAAATTCTCCACTGATCTTTAGAGTCAGAGGAGTCTCACATAAAAATTTGAAATCAATTGAAAATGATTAGCCCCACTAATGAATTATTTAAGTGTCATGATCATTATTAAATTTTAAAAATTCATAAAGCCCAAAATATATTTTAAAAATTTATCAAATTGGTTTTGGAACTTCTCTGGTATTAGAGGAGTCTAAGAAAATTAAAATTTGAATTTTTCAAAAATTTTCATTTTTCACCATATTTTTAATATTTTAATAATTAAAAATAATAAAAATCACAAAAATATTAAAAATCATAAAAATGTCATATTTTACCTCCTAATCACTTAGGAACAAATCAAATATTTTTCTCAAGTCTATAAGTTAAGATATTGAATTTTAAAGGCTTAAAACAATTTTTAATATTAAAAAATGAATTTCCCCACATTTTCACTAAATTAATTCTAATAAATCAGTGAAAAATCAAAAAAATATAAAATTTGCTTCTCTGATTCCTTGAGGTTAGAGAGAATTATGAAAAATATAAAATCCATTTTTTAACCTTAAATTTATTTTATAATTAATTAACAGTCCAAAATTAAAATTAATAATAATAAATAAAATATAATTCAAAAAATTATCAAAATTAGTTTAAGTGGTCCTATGGTCATTAGGAACATCCCATAATTTTCCTAAGGATAGAAACCTCACCTTGGTCATGTTGTTGAAATTTCATTGAAAACCCTCACTTTCTCACAAAAATAAATATATAAATTAAATTAGATTCAGAAAAATCACATTTTCTCCTCTAATGTCTTAGTTGACATATGAGTGAAGTGAAATAAAAATTTTGAGTTCATTTGAGTTTAATTTGATGAGTTATGAAATAAATAAGCCTAAAGGGGCATAAAGGTAATTAAAGACTTTAACCTTAATTAATATTTAGGTCTAATCAAAAAGGGAGGGTAAAATATCTGATCCTAATTTTTCCATTGGATGATTGAAACTTAAATAATTAAGAGGTAGAAACCCATTAATCATCTTGAAAATATTTAAAGTAAACCTTAATTAATTAAATAATTAAAATTTTGGAAGAATAATCAAAATTTGAATTATTAAAGTTGGGGATGTGACTTAGGAAGATACCAATTCTTTAATTTGAAATCCCTAAGTAAATCAGTTTGATAATATTTAACTCTTAATTAAACTGAAGATGATAATTGGAATTAATAATTAAGTAATTAAAAAGAAAATAACCCTTAATTAAATGAAACTTTAAAATATTAAGTGATTTAATAACTTAATTAAATTAAAGTAAGAGGAGTAAAATTAATTTATCATTTGAAAACAAACCTTAAACAAATTTAAAACATTAAAACTAATTTGAAATATTAAGATCATTAAAATATAAAGATTTAATTGAACTGAGACAACTTGAACACTATTCCAAACTTAAAATTATTAATTAAAATTTTATAACTAAACCAAATTATTTCAAAATCATCAATTCTTTTTTAATTAAGAATTGTTAAAATCTTCATCAAATTAATTTGCCTCCCCTAAAGGCTTTCATTATCATAACTCTTAAATGAAGCATTAAGTGAAATGTCACTTTACTAATCGGATAATCAAATTGTCCAAGTTCCCTGAGCAAGAAACAAAACTTAACTAAATTCTTGGATGATTAATTCAACAGACAATAAAATTCATTTGGACTCAAAATAATCTCAGAAGTATTAAAAAGATGTTTAGGATTCGTCCTAAGCACTTTCTCAATACGATGAGATGTTTTAGAAGAATAATTGAACTTAATTGTTCTTTGATGAAGAAAATCATCCTTAACAAAACACAAGAACCTAGACGTCATAGGAATTGACTAGCTATAGGATTAGGACTCTGGTAGACAACCAGGACCTTCCCTTAGCTCTACCTAGGTATTATCTTACAAATATATAAATGCTCTAACATGTGTTTTAAGTGTAGCTTGGAATAACGGGAAGACCCTCCAGGTACGCTTTTATTTTATTACAATTTACTTGCCTGCACTGCATTTTACTTTTCTTGTATGTTAAACAAGAATGTCACCCTGCATGAAAACTAAAACCTTTAGGGTGGCCACAAAACTGAAACCCCAAACTAAATTAAAAATCACAATAAGATAAAATTCACCGCCACAACATTTCAAAATATAAAACAACTCAAAATTTAATCAGAAACATAATACAAAACTAAAACTATAACTAAATTAAAACGTCTCGTTGGACGATCGGGAATACCTCGGATGATGTAACCTATGTGTTACTAACGGGATTTCCCACGGTTTAAATGAAAGTGTGGAACTCATTTAGTTGAGTTTAGCAAATTCATCTGGACTAAGTGAATCCGATGAAAATAACGATGCTGGAATGATGGAACCATGGGATCTTAACCGGTGTTGTTATAATCAACTTTAAGATTTCCCTAACAAAATATTAAATCACTTGAACCTTAAGACTTTTCTAAACCAAAACACTTCTCTTATCTCCTGATTTTCACTTTCTAAAACTAAACCTCTGCAACAACACAGAGCTTGGAGCAAGCATAGTGGGCAGCACGATCATCTTCGTCAGCAAAACTTGTGTCTACTTCAGCTAAACCCTTCTTTAGCATTAAATAACCAAGCCATAGGATTTCGAGGCAGTTTGCCTAGTGCAACATAAATCCTCAACTTTTCGTTAGGCATTTGCATAATCATGTTATGCAAATTAAGCCCTAACCGGTCTTAGGACTCCGAGGTAGTTGTTTGGTACGACACAAACCCTCACATCTTCCAGGCTATTTGTATGATCATGTCATACAAATATAAGTCCTAATTAATTAAAATTGGCAGGATTAAAATATTAAATAAACTCCTAAATCAAAGCAAAACATTAAGATAGTCTGGGAAGTCACCGAAGTTCACATCGGGTCTGTGACATCCCCTAGTTCTCCTCCATTGGATTCCTAAAATAAACTGTTCTAAATTTGAGCTATTCCCTATTGAAATTTCCAAAATCCAATCCTTTGAAAACCTTAAACTTTGAAATTCTTGAGAGCAAAACCACTGATCATTATCGAGAGTTTTCTTAAGTGATTTCCGTCATTTAAGATGTAATTAACTATAGGGGCTTGCCCTTATATGGAACTTTAAGAACCCATGTAATATAAACCTTGTTTAATTTCTTTATATTAAACAGGGGAACTTATCGGCTTATAAAATTGGTTCGCAGACCAAAAGGATGTCACAAATCTTCTAGTTTATTTAATTGAGCCCCAACTTCAAGCAGTGTGTCTATTCTTCAAGGTAGATACACGGTTTGTGGTTGCTGCTCGTTTATATAAACTATTTGGGATGTGAAATCTGTTTGATTTCATATCTTAAAATAACTTTAAACTTAAAGTTATTTTCAAAATCAAATGCTTCTTTCTAAAACATATATATATATATATATATATATATATATATATATATATATATATATATATATATATATATATATATATATAAATTTAAATTAAAATTAAAATTCGCCGACAACTTCTGTAGGCGACCCCCTTTTCAAAACACACAACCTAAAAATATGTCGACAAATTATAACCGGCAAAATTGAGGATCACCTAAAAAGACATATTTTAAATGTTTCTGAAGTAACTTCAATTCAAGTTCAGGAGGTTTCTCGATTGATGGACAAAATTTTTTTTCTTTTTACATCATGTCCAAAACTTGAAAACCTTCATGAACAAAATTTGAATCTTCTTCAATAAAAATCATTAAGAAGTTCTAATTCCTCTTCTTGCTTGTGCTCCAATTCTTTCATTTATGAATTCTCTTCATAAGTTTTTTTGAAATGTCATTCATTGAAATATCTTATTACATCCATTCCGAAACATTCATCATCTTTACCTTTTGCAGGGCATTTCATTGGTTTAAAAATATTAAAAGTAACTGTTTAATCATTAAAACACATAGTTAAATCCCCTTTTTACACATCTATCATTGCTCTTCCTATAACTAGGAATGGTCTCCCCCTAAATAATAGGTATCTTTTTGTCTTCCTCCTTATCTAGCACAATGAAGTAAACAAGAAAGATAAATTGATCAACTTTCACCAAAACATATTCTACAAATCCTTCAGGATATGTTATAGAATGATCTGCTAATTTCAAGGCTACAGTTGTAGGATATATTTATTCTAATCCCAGTCTTTTAAATATTGATAATGGCGTAAGGTTAATCCTTGCACCCAAATAACATAAAGCTTTCCCAAAAAATCCGTCTCCAATCGCACATAGAATCACTAAACTTCCAGGATCTTTAAGCTTTTCAGGAAGTTATTTCTGAATTATAACACTGCACTCCTCACTAAGTGCAACTGTCTCATTATCTTTAAACTTTCTTTTTCTATTAAGAATATCTTTCATAAACTTTGCATAGCTTGACATTTGTTCTAAAGCTTGAGCAAAAGGAATATTAAATGTAAGCTTTCTAAAGATTTCCAGAAATTTTGAAAATTATTTATCCAACTTTTGTTGACAAAGTCTATGAAGAAATTGAGGTGGTGGTGGCTTTTCTAAATCAATTTTATGTGGAGAAATAGGTATCTCAAAATCTTTTGGAGCATCCTCTTTAGTTTCTTATATTTCTTCTTCAATCTCTTTTTGAACTCTACCTTCCAACTCTCTTCCACTTTTAAGTTAAACAACTTTTACATGCTCTTTATTATGGTCTTTTGGATTTACTTCTGTATTACTAGGAAGTGTTCCTAGGGTTCTATTACTTAATGAATTTACAATTTGTCTCCCAATTGATTCTCAATATTTATAATTGCAACTCCTTGACTTTGTAACTAATTTCTCATTTATTACACCACTTCTTTTATAAACAACTTCCTATCCTTAAATTTTGGATTGTTATTAAAATCTAGAGGATAAGTTGTCTATAATTACTATTACCTTGGTTGTTCCGATTCCCTGATTGGTTTACTTGGATGTTCCACAACTGTTAATTAATAACACCTGAATTATTAATATTCCTGTTAAAATTAGGATTGTTTTTCCAACCTGGGTTATAGTAGTTTGAATATGGGTTATTTGACTTATTATTCATAGCATTTAAAGTTTCAATTAGTTTTTGCTCATCTACCATTTGGTTTAATGAATTCTCTTCAATCATTGAAATTGGTTGAGAAAAATTCATTCCAAATTGGTCTATCTTCCTTGAAACTGTAGCAACTTGATTTGCTAACATTGAAAAAGCTTCAGAATCATGAATATTGGCTACCTTTTTAGGATGCAACCTTTCAGAAGACCATTGAATGTTTTTAATAGCCATTTCTTCAATTAAATCATAAGCATCATGAAATGATTTTAACATTAATGAACCACTAGCAGCGACATTGATAATAGATCTAAGAGAACCAGCTAACCCATTATAAAATGTTTGAATAGTTAACCAATCTGACACAGCATGGCGTGGACACTTTCTTAGGAGTTTTTTAAATCATTCCCGAGCTTCAAAAATAGATTTCCTCTCAAACTGACAAAAAGCTGTAATATCCTTTTTAAGCTTTGCATCTTTTTATGGTGGAAAATATTTAGCAAGGAATTTCTATGCTAAATCACCCCAAGTTCTAATAGATCGAGGTGCTAATGAATTCAACTATATCTTTGTCTTATTCCTAAGTGAGAATGGAAAAAGCCTAAGTCTAATAGCATCATCAAAAACACTATCATATTTAAATGTAGTACCTAATTCTATCAATTTGGCAATATGTAAGTTTGGATGTTCAGTTGGTGCTCCCCCAAACGGATTATTTGATACCTTTCAGATAATATCAAATTTAAATTCAAATGAATTAGCAGCTACAATAGGATTTTGAATAATACCATGAAGTTCATCCACTGTAGGGTTTTCGTAATATCTTAAAGGTCTAAATTCTTGATGAATTTCAAAATTTTAAATATTTTGATTTGTCATTTCTTGAAATTTTTTAAATTTTTTCTCTATTTTTAATTTTTATAAATTTTCTAATATTTCTTTCAAATTTAGAATCGTAGGGAACTAATCCTTCAAAACCTAAAGTACGCATAAACTATTAAAACACAACAATGAAAATAAAATACAACACACATAAAAAATAAAGTTTAAATAAGACTTTCTAAAAATATGAATTTTGTTTTCTTAAAATTCCTTTTAATTTTTTTATATTTTCAATTCAATGACTCCCCGGCAACGGCGCCAAAAACGTGATCCATTCTGATATCTATACTTGTGTTGATATGATTTATAATTATATTTATGATATAATATTCTAGTATCTTTTAATAAAATTTCCTTCTTTACAACGGCGTCAAAAACTTGATTTTGATGTAAATAAAAATTTAAAAATTATATTTAAATTTAGGAATTTTACGCAAGTACACGTATCATTATCAAGTAATATAGGACTTTCTAATTAATCCCCGAAATATCAATCCCACAGGGAACCTTTAGGATATTTATAATTATAAAAAATTATATCACAAAATCTATTTAGAAACAGACACTTACTTAAATAGTTTAAGATATCAGAACTATCTTTAAGAAAAAGAAATCTTTATGATATTTATAATATCTAGACATCTTTAAAAAGCTTACAATTAATATTCCTTTGCTGAAGCGTTAGAATAAATGCCAAGCTATATAAAGTTTATTAAAGATATTCTTAATGGGAAAAGGAAGATTGAAAATAACAAGATAGTTGCACTTAGTGAGGAGTGCAATGCTGTAATTCAGAAAGAACATCTTGAAAAGCTTAAAGATCCTGACAGCTACACAATTCCACATGCAATATGAGACATGTTTTTTGGGAAAGCTTTGTGTGATTGAGGTGCAAGCATTAACCTTGTGCCATTATCTATATTTAAAAGACTAGGATTAGAAAATCCATACCTTACAACTGTAACTTTGTAATTAGCAAATCATTCTATAACTTAACCTAAGAGAGTTACAGAAGATATTTTGGTAAAAGTACATTGATTTATCTTTCCTATTGATTTCATTGTGCTTGATATGGAGGAAGATAAAGAGAGACCTATCATTTTAGGGAGACCTATCCTAGCTATGGGAAGAACAGTGATAGATGTGTAAAAAGAGCAATTAACTGTGTGTCAACGATCAAACGATTACTTTTAATATTTCAAAATCAATTAAACACCCTGCGAAAGGTAAAGATGATGAATGTTTTAGGATGGATGTAATACAATACCTGAGTGAATTCCATTTCAAAATAACTTATGAAGAGAAATCCAAAATGAAAGAATTGGAGAAAGAGCAAAAAGAGGAATTAGAAAATTTTAATGATTTTATTAAAGAAGTTTCAACTTTTGTTTAAGAATGTTTTGAAGTTTTGGACATAACGAAAAAATACAAATCTTTTTATCCATCAATTGAGAAACCTCCTGAACTTGAATTGAAGTTACTTTCGAAAAATTTTTAATATGCCTTTTTAGATGATTCTTCAACTTTACCGGTATAATTTCCTCGAACTTAACTTCAAGAGAAGAATGAGTGTTTATTGAAAATTTTATAAATAAACTAGAAGATCTGTGACATCCGTTTGGTCTGCGAACCAATTTTATAAGCTGACAAGTTCCCCTGCTTAATATAAATGAATTAAGCAGGGTTTATATTACCTGGGTTCTTAAAATTCCCTATAAGGGCAAGCCCCTATAGTTAATTACATCTTAAGTGACGGGAATCACCTAAGAAAACTCTCGATAATAATCAGTAGTTCTGCTCTCAAGAATTTCAAAGTTTAAGTTTTCAAGGGGTTGAATTTTGGAATTTCAATAGGGAATGGATCAAATTTGGAACATTTTATCTTGGGAATTCAAAGGAGGAAAGGTAGGAGAAATCACAGATTCGAAGCGAACTCCGGTAATTTCCCGACTATCCTATTGTTTGGCTTGGATTTAGGAAAGCCCTAATGTTTATTTAATGTTTTGATCTTGCCAATTTTAATTAATTAGGACTTATATTTATATGATGCGATCACACAAATAGCCTCGAAGATGTGAGGGTTTATGTCGTATCGTACGACTACCTCGGAATCCTAAGACCGGTTAGGGCTTAATTTACATGATATGATCATGCAAATGCCTAACGAAGAGTTGAGGATTTATGTTGCACTAGGCAAACTACCTCGAAGTCCTATGGCTTGTCTATTTAATTATAAGAAAGGTTTTGCTGATGTAGATTTCAGGTTTTGCTGATGACGATGGCCGTGCTGCCCACCATGCTCCGAGCTCCTTGTTACAGAGGTTTAGTTTTAGAAATCATAAATCAGGAGATTAGAGAAGTGTTTTGGTTTAGAGAAGGTCTTAATTTCCGAGTGTTTTTTATATTTTAATTAAAACAAATCTTAAAGTTGATTATAACAACACCAGTTAAGATCCCACAGTTCCATCCTTCCGGCATCGTTATTTTTATCGGATTCAATTAGTCCATATGAATTTGCTAAACTCAACTAAATGAGTTCCACACTTTCATTTAGACCGTGGGAAATCCCGTTAGCAACACGTAGGTTACATCATCCGAGATATTCCCGATCATCCAACAAGACGTTTTAATTTAGTTGTAGTTGTAGTTTTGTTGTTCTGTTTGTGATTAAATTTCGAGTTGTTTTATATTTTGAAATGTTGTGGCGGTGAATTTTATCTTGTAATGACTTTTACTTTAGTTTTGGTTTCAGCTTTAGGGACTACCCTAAAGGTTTTGGTTTTCATGCAACATGCTTGTTTATCATGCAAGAAAGGTAAGTGCGATGCGATTAAATAAATTGCAATAAGGTAAATCGCAATAAAATAAAAGCGTACTCGGAGGGTCTTCCCGTCATCCCAAGCCGCACTTAAAACGCAATTAGAATATTTAAGCATTTAAAGCAAGTTCCTAGTAAAGCTAAGGGAAGGGTTATGGTTTTCTACCAAGTTCCTAATCCTATAGCTAGTCACTTCTTATGACGTCTGTGTTCTCGTATTTCGGTTCGAGGACGATTTTCTTCATCAAAGAACAATTAAGTTCAATTGTTCTTATAAATATCCTATCATATCGAGGAAGTGCTTAAGACGAGTCTTAAACATCTTTTCAATATTTCTAGGATTATTTTAAGTCCAAGAGAATTTAATTATACAAATGAATTAATCGTCCGGAGTTCAAGTTTTGTTATCTTGCTCAGATGAACTCAGACATTTGAATATCCTATAAGTGAAGTAACACTTCACTTAACGCTCTCGTTTAGGAGTTATGACAACAAAAGCTTTTGAGGGCAATTTGATGTTCAAATGGTTTATGATTTAATTTAATTTCAGTTAATGGATTTAAGTTTGGAATAGTGTTCAAGTTGTTTTAGATTTATTTTTGAATTCTTTATGTCTTTTGGTGATGTTATTTTTAATTCAATTTAATTTAATTTAATTTTAGTTTGATTTAATTTAGTTTAATTTTAATTTTAATTTAATTTATTTAATTTACTTTAATTTTAATTTTAACTTGGTTTTATTTTTTATTTAATTTAATTTAATTTAATTTAATTTAATTTAATTTAATATGATTTAATTTAATTTAATTTAATTTAATTTAATTTAATTTAATTTAATTTAATTTAATTTTAATTTTAATTTAATATTTTTTAATTTAATTTAATTTAATTTAATTTAATTTAATTTAAATTTTAATTTAATATTTTTTAATTTAATTTAATTTAATTTATTTTATTTAATTTTAATTTTAATTTAATTTAATTTTTAATTTTAATTTAATATTTTATTTTTTTATGTTTTAAAGATGATTTAATTTTAATTGTTAAAGTATTAATTTAATTGAAATTTTAAAAGGATTTAATTTAAATAATTTAACTTTAATTTAATTTAACGATTAAGTCGTTTAGCATTTTAAATCTTAAATTTGGATTATCATTTTAATTAGGAATTAAATATTATTGAGGTGATTAATTTAGGGATTCTTAAATTAAAGAACAAATCTCTTCCTAATGACATCCCTATTTTAGTAATTCCAATTTTTTTATTATTCTTCCAAATTTGACTAATTATTTAATTAAGGTTTTATTTTAATTATTTTCAAATTGTTTAGTAGGTTTCTACCCTTTAATTATTTGAATTTTAATCATTCAAATCAGATTAGGATCAAATATTTTACTATTTCATTTTATTAAGCCTAAAGTTTTAATTAAGGGTTAAAATTTTAATTACCATTTTGCCCTTCAAGTTTAATAATTTCATAACTCACTAGATTGAGCTCAAATGAATTTGAAATTTTTATGTGACTTCACTCATATGTCAATAAAGACATTAGAGGAGAAAATGTGATTTTTCTGTATTTAATTTATTTATGTAATTATTTTTGGTGGAAAATAGAGATTTTCAAGGAAAATTTAATAATATGACCAAGGGAAAGTTTCTGTCCTTAAGAAAATTATGAGACATTCCTAATGACCAGAGGACCACTTGGACCAATTTTGGTGATTTTTTGAATTATATTCTTTTTATTATAATTATTTTGAGTTTTGGAGTATTAATTAATTTAATAATAAAATAAAGGTTGAAAAATAAATTTTATATTTTTCAAAAATCTCTCTGATAACAAGGAAATCAGAAAATTAATTTTTATAATTTTCTAATTTTTCTTTGATTTATTAGAATTATTTTAGTGGAAATGCTAGAAAATACATTTTATTAATTTTAAAATTACCCTAGGGCTTTAAAATTTAATATCTCATCATAAAGATCTAAGAAAAATATGGGCTTTGTTCCTAAGTGATTAAAATTCAAAATGTGACATTTTGGTGAATTTTATTATTTTTGTGATTTTTATTATTTTTAATTATTAAAAATATTAAAATAATGCAAAAAATCAACTTGTTTAGAAAATTACAATTTTAATTTTCTTAAATTCCCCTGATATCAGAGAGGCTCCAAAACAAATTTGGTGAAATTTTTAAAAGTATTTTGAAAGTTATGAATTTTTTAAGTTTAATTTTGGTTAAATGGCTTAATCAGGGGATGACGGGAAAGGCCATGCAGGTGGGTCAGGGCTGGAGGTTTGTGCAGTCAATTGAGCTTTGCCATGTGTCAAAGGCTTGGATTAAAATGGCATGGGGGAAGGCCAATTTTGGCTTGATTTGGGTCAACCCATCATTTTGGGCTTGGTTCATCCTTCAAGGTGGCTTTGGGTGTTGTGGGGAGTCAAAGGAATCAGCTGGTTTGGCATGGAGAAGTCCTTATCCAAATATATTTGGATTAAATTTGGGTTAAGGTGAAACATGCTTAAGGTTAATGACTTTTAGGAGGTGCTTAAAGGACCTCCTCCTTTTGCCATTTAAGGAGGGTTGACAACTTAGATATCCTCATGGCTTGCCACTGGCTTGCATGCGGCTTCATGGCTCCATGTGGCTTGGGAAAAGATCGGGTCAATTTCATAAAAAGGGATTTTGTGGATTTTGGCATTTTGATGGAAATTGTTATGGGGCTTGATTTGGAATTGTTTAATTGATAAATTAGGACTTTAGGAATGATTTTAAATTGAATGTGTGATGAAGGAAAGTGTCATGTGGGCTTTAGATTGATTTGGGCTTTTGAATTTGATGGAAGTGGGCTTTTAGGAAGGTTTAAGGGAGTGGGCCTTTAGGTTTAAGAATGAATACATGGATGGGAATTTTGTAGAAGTTTGAGCCAAATAATTGTTGGGTTTGGTTTAGGGATATGTCATGAGTGGTTTGAAACAAACTTGAGGTGGTTTGGGTTTGATTTGGGTTGGATTTGGGTCTCTTTGGTAAATGGGCCAATGTAGGTCAAATTGGGCAAACTCGGGCCAATGTTGAGCTAGAGTTGAAATTGATGTAAAATTAATGTTGGAAATGTTTATGGGAATTTTTCAAAGAGGTTTTGACTTTGGTTGGCTTTTGATTTTGGGGTTTGGACTTATTTGGGTTAGGTTTGGGCTTAGGTCAAAATTGGGTCTTTTAGCTTTGGGTTGAATTTGAGTGGGGTTTGAGTCTAAATTTTGGGCAAATCATGTTAGTGTTTTGTTTGTGGGGATGTTAGGGAAGGTTTAGAAAAGATTTGGGGTTAATTGGAGTTGAATCGGTGAGTTTGAGCTAAGTTTGGGTCATGGGTCCAAATTGGACTTTAAGGTCAAAAGTGAAATTGGATTCAAATGTCAATCAAATTGGGCTTGAATTTGGTCTAGATTGGTTTTTGGGATGTTGAATTGAAGTTTAGAATTGAACTGGACCAGAATTTGGGTTAATTGGGTAGGTTTGGTTTGACATTGGGTTCACTTTGGGTTAAAATTGGTCAAATTGGGGATTTTGGCAAAAGTGGGGTAAATTGACAAAATTGGCCCATGGTTTAGTTGGACAAAATGAAATTAGGAATATTTGGGATTTTCTTGAATTTTTGGGGAATTTTCTGAATTTTTGGATTTTTTGGCTAAGAGGGGCATTTTGGGTATTTGGAGGGTATTGGGAGGTATTTTTGGAATTTTTGGTATTTTTGACTATGAATGATCAATTTGAGTGATGTGGGAATGTTTGGGATTGGTTTTGAGGAATCTGGGTGATTTTGGAGAATTTTGAAAATTTTGGGTAATTTCGAGTGGTTTTGGGTAAGTTAGGCGGTGTAAGGTCCCTGAGGTCAAAAATTAAAAATTTGGAAAATTGAAGATTGGGTAAATGTAAGTGGAATGAAATCATTTTGGTTGAGCCATGAAGCCATGTTAAGCCTATATGAGCCATGAGAGGACTTATTTGAGGCATTCACTATGTTGTTCCTAACCCTCTTAGCCAAGGGCTTAGGGGTTAAGGACCATCCATGTGAATCACCTTCATGAGTCAGGAGGTCAAGTTAGGTATGGGTGTCGTTTTAGGAGGTGTGTGAAAGTGTAGTGTATAAGTGTGGTGTGAGTGTAAGTCAGCCCCTTCACCAGACCAGGCCACCTAGGGCAGTCCTAAGGCCAAAGAGTCCTATAGGATCACATCCTTTAAACTTCCACATTTGATTTCAACCCTCTAGGTGATTAGGGGTCTACTATCAAGTTAGTGGAGTTTGCAGGGAGTTAAGAAGTGGTTTGAATTTCTAAGTGGTGGGTCCCGATTCTAATCCTCTAGGATAGTCAAAGGAAAAGCCTAAGGCTAGATCCTAAGTACTAAAAAGAAGGAGAGAAGACCTCATCAAAAATGAGGTCAACAGTATTTTGTACGTTTTTGGTTTTAGGTACAAGAAATGCTGATTGGAGCAAAAGGAAGAAAAGACGGTGCAATTTGGAGGAAAAACGAGCAAGAAAGCAAATTTTGGCCTCACACCTTTCAATAAGTCTTTCGATGCTTAATCTCTTTTACACTTCTTGCATATTTTTGAATAATATTAAACTTTAAATAAAGGTTATTATAATGCTTATTTTGTATGACTATCTGTTAGGAATGCAACGCAACTGAAATGGGGCAAATCAGAGCTAAAACGGAACCACACGGAGCAAAATGGTGGAGCTGCGCAGCAGTCTGTTAGCCGACGACACTCTCGAGCTCACCGAATGAGAGATTTTCCTGAGAAGGCTGAAAAATGATAGAAAGCTCGCCGACAGTGCCCTCGAACCCTCCGACAGCGCCCCAGACAACTATGGTCCGACTTTTGGCTGTTTTGGGCCAAAATTCAACGTATTTGGACACTTTTTCGAAGGGGTGCTTAAGGGAACTCTTAGAAATTCGTCCATACTCTTTAAAATGGTAAATTTTGGTCAGAAAAGGAGGAGGAAGGTTAGAAAATTGAAGAGGAATGTTAGGAAAAACTTGGAGAATGTTAGGGAATTTAAATTAGGAGTTGAAATGTAGATTTCTACTGTTTTGGAGAGATTGGAGAAGAGATTTTGAGAGAATTTGTATGGGATTGCACTAGCATTGCATGGATCGACGGGAGACTTTGTGGGAGAGATCTTCATCTTTCTTTCAAAGGGAAAAAACTAAGTATTGTTCCTCATTATCTTGTGATTTTTTAAACACTTACCTAGTGGATTTGCTTTGGTTAAATGAAATTTCCGTTGAGTTTTCTTCGTGCTTTGTGATGTATCTCTCTTACTCTTTCTTCCTCTTTAGAAATAGTGGCATGAGAAGATTATGCCATTCTTTTCCTTTTACTTTTCTTTATTAATTAGTAGAATTCATGTGTAGGATGTTCAGATACATGCTAGAAGATGTTTTATATATAAATGTGATGGTTTTTACTTGCACTTCATTTACATTACAATTAAGGCCTGTTGTAATGTTAAAATTCATTGTGAAAACATACGATCCGATAGGGTTATGCTTTCTAAAACTAATTACGAACCACATTTGAATTCCATGAATGGTGAAGTTCATGGGGATTGAATGCAAATAAATAAGGAAATATAATTATTGGACGTAGAAGTGGAGATTTTAGAGTGACAGACTAAAGTCCCCAATTTGATCCTATTTTTTGAGTACTGAAGCAGAGATGTTATCCCTCAGGCGAGGGGAACGTGGGAGCTATGAAGTGAGAGCCGGTATCCTCCCAGCCTAGTCACATATTCAGTAAACAAGTGTCGGATTAGTCAATGTTCTTTATGCCTGGACCAAAGGGTAAATAATAGGAATGCTCCTATTTGGCACATACAATATTTAATGCATCTCATTCATGTACATTATCCATTTCATTATATAATAATAGTAGTTTTTAGTATCTCAAAATTCTTCAAACCAATTCATCCAAAAAGGGTCATCTTTAGAATTAATATTTGCATTTAGTTATAGTTACTATCTTTACATTTAACACTTGCATTTAGGAGTAATTGCTAGAAAAAAAATCATTTTAGTCGACATTCCAAACTAATGATTAATTGTAGTAGACTAGAATTTGACTAAGGACCTTTTATCTCGCTTCCCTGTGGGATCGGTAACCAGGACTCCACTAGAGCCCTGTATTACTGAGCGATATGTATACTTGCATTGATATAAGTGACTTTATTATTAATCAATTACACTTATTTTTATTACCTCAAAAAGTCGCGGTCAAAGGGTATTTTGGCAAGTTTGGCAATTTTTGGGTTATTTTGGGAATTTTGAGGTATTTTGGTCAACTTGAGTGGTTTGGAATAAATTGATATGATTTTTAAGAGACTAGGAATTTAGGCAATTTTTAGAAATTAGGGTTTTAAGGGCAATTTGGTAATTTTGGAAAATTTTTGGGATAAGAGGTCAAAGTTGGGGGTTTTGATGAATTTATGACCAATTGAAAATGTAAATCATGAAATTACCCCTATTGAGCCATGAGACCAAGGAAAATCCAATTTTGGACCCTCCATGTGTTGGTCTTAGTCAAACCCTAGACTAGGGCTAAGGGTTTGGGGGACCACCCAAATGAATTTCCAAAAGAGTAGGGAATAGGCTAAAGGTGACTGGTTTAAGGTTTTGTGTTGTGAGTGAAAGTGTGGGGTTGTGTGTGTACAAGCAAGATTGACCAAAACCACACCACCCAGAGATAATTCTAAGGCCAAGAAATTCTATGGAAACCTTCTTGAGCTCCCTCATGATTGGTCCCTATCTTACTAAGTGCTAGAGGTTAGAACGAAACATATGAAACTCCACGAAAAGTAAAGAAGTGTTTGGAATTTCTAATGAGTAGGGTTCCATCACTAGTCCTCAAGGATAGTCAATAGGAAAGTCCTATGGCTAGATCCTAGGTGCCTAAGGAAGAGAGACTAGATCTAAGCAAAAGTGAGGTCAATAACACGATTATCTGAAAAAATTCTACGCGATACGCTGAACATGTACATGATTTAATTCTTGAAAAATTGAAAGATAAGTTGTGCTTTAAACTCTCTTAAATGTACTACCTGAGCCCATTTTGAAAAGTAATCTATGTCAGTGAGAATAAACCAAAGTCCTTTTGAAGATAGATGTTCTATAGGACCCACTATATCTGTGCCCCAACACTCAAATGGCCATGATACAATTGTCTGATGTAGCACATTTGGAGGTTGATGTCGAACCACTCCATGTATCTCACACTAATGACAACTTTTGGCAGTTTTCATGCATTCGGTCATCATTGCTGGCCAGTAGTTTCCTAGCCTTTTGATTTTCATTTTTATTATTAGACCTGACTAATGAGAGCAAAAAGGTCCTGCATGTACCTCGTTAAAAACTTCTTGAGCTTCTGCTCCATTCAGACATCTCAGCCACATCTGATCGAAAGATCTACTGGATAAAATATTATCTATTAATGCTTATGACAAAGCTCTTTTCTTTATCTAATGTGCTGCTGACTTATCATCCGGTAGCCTTCCCATTTGTAGATATTCTACAAATGGTTTACGTAAATCTTCTATAATTTTAGCAACCGCTGTAACAGTTTCTTCTTTTCCTAGTTTACTCAAAGTATCCATATCAACTTGGGACAGAACTTGACATCCCTGAAATTTTATTTTAATATAAGTCTTATCATCGACATGTAAATTCTTTTGTGAGCCTATTCAAAGAATCTGCAATGGTATTATCTCCTCTTGGAATTCTATACAATGTCACATTAAAAATTTTCTCAAATATTGTATAACGGAAATACTGCTTCAACTTGGGCTTCAGAATTTTATCTTATTTGACGACTTGTTGAGTTATCAATTGGGAGTCACCATTAATATTCATGTCAGTAATTTTCATTAGTATTTCCAAATCCAATCAGTTTACCAAAGTTTCATATTCAGTTTCATTTTCCGTGCATGTTTCTGTATAGGAGTATAACAACACTCGTTGTTATGGCGTAACAAAGATTAATCCAATACCTTCTTTTTTTGGCACTATCATTTGTGATTTTTTATCCTTCTGTGCTAATGAGGCCCTGATATACGTAAAATATTTAATATTTTTATACACATTTTAAACCTATTTTTGATGATATTACACTTTAATGGAAGGTATTTATGTATTTTTCTTTTAGGTACACTTAAATGGACTAAATATGTCAAAAGGAGTGAAAAAGGATCAAATTTGGAGCAAAATTGAAGAAGGTCTTAAAATGAACTGGGGCGCATAAGAGCTTAGATCTGGCGCCTAAGTGCCAGCAGACAGAGAAGGCTGTGCCTAAGCGACAGAAACCTTGCGCTTAAGCACTAGGTAGTTACTTTGTAATTTCAAGGAGTTTTTGGTCAATTTTGAAGAGTTGTTTGAGGCATCCTTTGGTACAAACGTAGGTAACTGATATAGGGCACCAAAATACGTTAAAATTTCACTTGAAAGGATGCATCTCTTGCGTAGAGTCATTGAATATTGACACATTTTGAAGAAACAACAAGACGCCTTTTGAGAAAGTTTAAAATAAAGGACTTGAAGGAGTGTTAGAAAAAGGTAAATTAGAGAGTCATTAGAGGTTGCAGAGAGTAGTTAAAGAAGTTGTAGGATTCTTACCTAGGGTTTCTTCACAGTTTTCTCATTCCTAGTGAAAGAAAAGGTGAGTAGGGATTCCTAAGTAATATCCATTGTTGCAGAGAGATTTAAACTTTATTAGGTTGGACGACTAGTCCAAGGGAGTCCTGTAAGAGAAAGGAAGAGATTCAAAGGAAATTTACGGGTTCGGTGGAGAGGAACTTGGGATAAGTTTTATCTTTGTACTTCATTTGGTTTTAATTGCGACTTCTTATGTTTTCTATATGATTTCTATTTGAAAACTACTTGTTTTTTTGTTCTCTCTATGGAATCTGAGCAGTCTTCTTTATCTTTTTCTTTCAAATGAAAAGTAATTACGTGTTGGATGAAAGTTGTGGAAGTATTAATTTTTAGTGTTGGAAGAAGTTGTGTTGATTTAATCCTTGCACTTCATTTACTTCTTAATTTGGCCAATTAAGATGTTAACAATTGTGAGAACATGTAAGATCCTAGTAGGTATTGTCTTAATCAACAATAGGTAGAAATCACATGAGATTATATGGATGAAAAAGTAATTCATATAATTTTGTGCAAACAAATAGGAAAATATACTTTAATGGGTGTAGAATTAGAGGATATCAGGGTGACAGACTAAAGAACCTAGTTTGGTTTATTGTTTTAGATTTTGATGCGAGATGATAACCCCCAGGTGGAGGGAAAGGAGGGAACTCTAGAGTGAGAACTAGTATCTTCCCTACCTAACCTGTCTTCAAAACTATTCAAACTTTAAATTAGCCAATGTTGTTTATAGCATCTCTAGTAAGGGTAAAGAATAAAATTTCTCGTATTTTACACAATAAATTTTGAATACTTCCACAACATAACTCTTGTACTTATTACTCATTCATGATAATAAAAAATATAATTTCATCTATACTTCTTTAATCTGACAAAAATTTTGTTATAGTTAGTAAATTGTTTTCTTTATTTCACAATTTAAGAAAGTACTAAAAGAATCGCATTATAAAGTTTTATGTAATGCAAATCTATTTAAGTGACTTTTTTCTAAATAGAATTTGTGATCTAAAAACATTTTTATCTTTTAAATTTCCAAAGTTTTACCCCGTGGGATCGATATTTCAGGGCTTAATCAGAAGGTCATATATTACTTGATAATGATACCTATACTTATGTAGAATCCTTGAATTTAATTATTGATGTTGTATTATTATTTACATCGAAATCAAGTTTTTGGTACTGTTTTAAAGAAGGAAATTTTATATTAAAAATATAAGTATAAGCTGGTTACCACAAGTATAATTAGACCAGTATTCGTCTGGTAGTAAATGATTGGGATCAAGTTTTTGGCACGTTTGATGGGAAAAATTAAATTTTTTATGGATTTGAATTTATAAGAAAAATTAAAAAGAAATTTTTAAAAAGAAAAATTTCCATTTTTAGAAAATTTTATTTAAACCTTATATGTTTATGTGTGTTTTATTTTGTTTTTCTTTTTATTATTGTGTTGTAATAGTTTATGCGAAGTTCAGATTCAAAAGGACGTTTTCCTT
Source organism: Papilionanthe hookeriana x Papilionanthe teres (assembly GCA_022702705.1). Taxonomy (NCBI): domain Eukaryota; kingdom Viridiplantae; phylum Streptophyta; class Magnoliopsida; order Asparagales; family Orchidaceae; genus Papilionanthe; species Papilionanthe hookeriana x Papilionanthe teres. Next base: position 139,704,063 of record CM040429.1, on the reverse strand, counting down.
ATGATTCTAGAATGAACTACTAGTAAAAATAAAAAAATTAAAATAAAGAAAAAAAATAAAAAATTTCAAGAAATGGAAAATAAAATTAATCAAAAAGCTGAAATTCATCATGAATTAAGACATTTAAGAGTTTACGCGAACTGAACTTCGTGGTAGTATTCAAAATCCTGTTGTAGCTGCTAATTCATTTGAACTTAAACCTGCTATTATCCAAATGACATCTAATATTCAGTTTGAGGAAGTAGCAACTGAAGATTCAAATTTACATCTTGCCAATTTTCTAGAATTGTGTGCTACATTTAATTATAATGGTGTTTCTGATGATGCTATCAGGCTTACACTTTTTCAATTCTTAATTAGGAATAAGGCTAAGATATGGTTGAATTCTTTAGCACCTGGATCTATTAGAACATGGGATGATTTAGTACAGAAATTCCTTGCTTTTTATTTTCCACCATAAAAAATTGCGAAGCTTAGAAATGATATTACATCTTTTTGTCTGTTTGAAGGGGAATCTATTTATGAAGCTTGAGAATGATTAAAAGAATTGTGAACACCATGCGATGTCTGATTGGTTAATTATTCAAACTTTTTATAATGGATTAAGTGATCACATAGGTCTATTATCAATGCCACTGCTGGTGGTTCATTGATGTCTAAACCATTTTCTGAAGCTTATGCTTTAATTGAAGAAATAACTACTAATAATTTTCAATGACCTTCTGAAAGGGTGCATCTTAAAAAGGTACCCAATATTCATGTTTCTAAAGCTTTTGCCATGTTAGCAAATCAACTTGCTACATTTCAGGGAAGATGGACCAATTTGGAATGAATTTTTTTCAACCAATTCCAATGATTGAAGAGAATTCATTAGACCAAATTGTAGATTCATAAACATCAATTGAGACTTTAAATGCTATAAATAATAAGTCAAATAACCCATATTGGAACTACTATAATCTAGGTTGGAAAAACCATCCTAATTTTAATTGGAATAACAATTTGGGTGGTACTCATCAACAATGGAGAGCAACCAAGTAAACCCATTGGGGAACGCAAACAACAAAGGTAATAATAACTATAGACCTACTTATCCTCCAAGTTTTAATAATAATCCACAATTTAAGGATAAGAAGTTTTCTATAGAAGAAGTGGTGTTACAAATGGAAAATCAGTTAGAAAGTCAAGGAGCTACTATAAGGAATATTGAGAACCAGTTGGGAAAAATTACAAATTCACTAAGTAATAGAACCCAAGGAACACTTCCTAGTAATACATAAGTAGATCCTAAAGACTAGAATAAATCACAAGTAAAGGTCGTTCAACTTATAAGTGGAAGAGAGTTGGAAGATAGAGTTAAAAAAGAGATTGAAGTAGAGAAAGAAGAAATTGAAAAACCTAAAGAGGATGCTCTAGAAGGTTTTGAGAGACCTATTTCTCCACTTAAGATTGATTTAGAAATACCACCACCACCTCTATTTTCTCAAAGACTCCGTAAAAAAAAGTTAGATAAACAATTTTCAAAATTTATGAAAATCTTTAAAAACCTTACAATTAATATTCCTTTTGCTCAAGCTTTAGAACAATTGCCAAGCTATGTGAAGTTTATGAAGGATATTCTCAATAGAAAAATGAAGTTTGAAGATGCACTTAGTGAGGAGTGCGGTGCTATAATTCAGAAAAAACTTCCTTAAAAACTTAAAGATCCTGGAAGCTTCACAATTTCGTATGCAATTGGAGATAGATTTTTTGGAAAATCTTTATGTGATTTAGGTGCAAGTATTAACTTTTTTCCATTATCTATTTTTGAAAGACTAGGATTAGGAGAAATATCTCGTACAACTGTAACCTTACAATTAGCGGATCGTTCTATAACATATACTGAGGGAGTTGTAGAAGATGTTTTGGTGAAAGTGGATCGATTTATCTTTCTTGTTGATTGCATTGTATTAGATATAGAGGAAGATAAAGAGATACCTATCATTTTAGGGAGACCTTTTCTAGCAACAGGCAGAGCAATGATAGACGTACAAAAAGGAAAATTAACAATGCGGGTTAATGATCAAATTGTTACTTTTAATATTACCAAATTAATGAAATACCCTTGCAAAAGGTAATGATGATTAATGTTTCAGGATGGATATAATGAGATATCTTAGTGAATGCCATTTCAAAACAACTAATGAAGAGAATTCAGAAATAAAAGAATTGGAACACGTGCAAGAAGAGGAATTAAAACATCTTAATGAATTTATTGAAGAAGATTCAAATTTTGTTCAAGAAACTTTTGAAGTTTTGGACATAACAGAAAAATAAAATCATTTTGTCCATCAATTGAGAACCCTCCTGAACTTGAATTGAAGTTACTTTCAAAACATTTAAAATATTCCTTTTTAGGTGATTCCTCAACTTTGTCGGTTATAATTTCCTCTAACTTAACTTCAGAAGAAGAAGAGTGTTTGCTGAAAATTTTGAAGAAATATAAGAATGCCTTTGGATGAACAATTGCTGATATTAAAGGAATCAGTCCTTCACTTTGTATGTATTGAATCCTGATTGAAGAAAACTGCAATCCCAGTGTTGATCCTCAAAGGATATTAAATCTCATTATGAAAGAAGTTATGAAGAAAGAAATTTTAAAGTGGTCAGATTCTGAGATTATTTATCCTATTTCAGATAGTGCATGTGTTAGTCCAATACACCGTGTTCCTAAGAAAGGAGGAGTCACAATAACTGGTAATGAAAAGAATTTTCTATACAAACAAGAAAGTTATAGAATGGCGAATATGCATTGATTATTGAAAATTAAACCTTGCTACGAGGAAAGATCATTTTACATTACCCTTTCTTGATCAAATGTTGGATATACGAGCTGGGCATAAATACTTTTGTATTCTAGATGAATATACTATCACCAAATACAAATTGCTCTAGAGGATTAAGAGAAAACAACGTTTAACAGTCCTTATGGTACTTTTAATTTTTAAAGAATGCCCTTTGGTTCATGTAATGCCCCTACTACATTTCAAAGATGTATGATGGCTATTTTATGTGATTTAATTGAGAAAGGAATTGAAGTTTTTATGGCCAATTTTTTGGTGTTTGGTACTTCATTTGAATTGTGTTTAGAAAATTTATCACGAGTTCTTAAATGCTGTGAAGAAATAAATTTAGTCCTTTATTGGGAAAAATGCCAGTTTATGGTAGTAGGAAGAATTGTTTTAAGACCTCACATTTCTGAGAAAGGTATGGAAATGGATTCTGTTAATATTCAAGTGATCGCTAATTTACCTCATCCAATAAATGTGAGTCTATGCCATTTGCTCGAAAAAGATGTTATTTTTAATTTTGATAAAGATTGCCATAAAGCTTTCGAGTATTTAAAAGAAATATTAATCAATGCACCAGTTATTGTTTCACCAGATTAAAAAAATCATTTGAATTAATGTGTGATGCAAGTGATTATGCTATTGGTGCTGTTTTGGGATAGAAATATGATAAAATTTTTAAAGTAATTTACTATTCTTTTAAAACACTTAATGTAGCTCAAATTAATTATACAATAACTGAGAAAGGGTTATTTGCAATAGTATTTACCTTTAATATGTTCAAATCATATTTAGTTAGAATTGAATGTGTGGTGCATACAGATCATTCTAATATTAAATATTTAATGAAAAAGAATGATGCAAAACCAATACTGATAAGATGGGTTCTTCTTTTGCAAGAAATTGAATTTGAAATAGTAGATAGAATGGGAGCTGATAATCAATCTATCCAGGCTTATGTCAGAGAAATCACTTCGTTCTAACCAAGAAATTAAAGAACATTTTCTAGATGAAAAATTGTTCAATATTAATGAATGGTGCGTTCCATGACATGTAAACATTATGAACTTTATTGTTAGTAACATTTTACCTTATGGTCTGACACACCAACAAAAGAGGAAATTTTTATCAAAATCCAAGACTTATCTTTGGGAAGACCTATTTTTGTATAAACAGGGGAAGGATTTAATTATTTGAATATGTGTGCCTTTAGAAGAGACTTTTGAAATTATCCAAAATGTCATAATTCTGGATTTGGGGGACATTTTGTTGTTGAAAAAACAATGTACAAAATCTTGCTATCTGGATTTTATTGGCCTACTATATTTAGTGATGTTATTGTTTATATTAAAAATTATGATTGGTGTCATTGCTGTAGGTAATATTTCCAGACAAATGAGATTCCCCTCAATTATATTTTGGAAGTTGAAATATTTAACTTTTGGGGATTAGATTTCATAGGACCATTTATACCATCTTTCAAAAATTTATATATACTCTTAGCAGTAGACTATGCGTCTAACTGGATAAAAGTTGTTGTTTTACTCTGATGTCATGCTTAAACTGTTGCAAAGTTCTTAAAAATGAACAAATTTTGCAGATTTTGAATGCCGAGAGTTATCATAACTGATGGGGGGGAAGTCATTTCAAAAATGCGTTAATTTAAAAATTATTGAAGAAATATTTTATCTATCATCAAATTTCTACTGCTTACCATCCCGAGAAAAGCGGCTTGGTTGATGTTTCCAATCAAGAAATCAAAGGAATTCTAGAAAAATCTATAAAGAAAACAATAATGGATTGGTTAGTCAAACTTGATTTTGCATTGTGGGCTTATAGGAATGCCACCATTTAGGTTAATTTTTGGGAAAGCTTGTCATTTACCAGTGGAACTTGAGCATAAAACTTATTGGGCTATTAAGGAATTTACATATAATTTGAAAGATGTTGGCAAAAAGAGATTATTGCAATTAAATGAGCTGGAAGAGATTAGGAATGAGTCTTATGAGAATGCTAAGATTTATAAAGATAAGATGAAAAAGTGGCATGATCGGAAGATTCTTACTAAAAATTTTAAGCCAGGGCAACAAGTTTTGCTTTATAATGCAAGATTGAGGTTGTTTTTAGGCAAACATAAGTCCAGGTGGATGGGCCCATTTATTGAGATAAAAGTTTATCCCTATGGAGCTGTGGATATTAAGGATCCTAAAACCCTAAAAAATTTCAAAGTGAATGGTCATAGGTTGAAACCTTATTTCTTAGGGGATCATACTAAATTGAATGATGTTTTGATATTGGGTCACCAAGAAAAAGCACTAGGCACGTCAGGCTGAGTACTTTAAACCAATCGCTCTGTGGAAGGTGACCCATAGTTATTGGTGTGCTTTTGTTTTTATTGTTGTTGTTGTGTTTGTTTTAGAGAATTGTGGTAGTATTTTGAACTTTTGGTGATAAATTTAAGACTTTATATGATGTATTAGACGTGTAAGAATAAGTATTTGGACGTTAAGCTGATTTGTGCAAAATTGAGCACGGGCCCCTAAGCGTCTAAATCTAGCGCTTAAGCTCCGAAGTTATAACAACTGGCCTAAATGTGTTTTAGAAGAATTAAATTTGGGAAAGTGGCCTTGAACGTTATTTGGTGGTTTTTAGACGTGAGAAGTGGGTATAGGCTCTATTAGAGTCTATAAATAGAATATAATTGAAGTGAATATTTTCCCCTTTCAAAATTTTCATTCTAAAGTCCAAGAGAAAAAAGATTTGAGTTGCTAAATGAATTAAGATAACAAAGATGTCTTCTTGGGAGAATGATTTGAAGAAAATGGAGGAAGCCATCAAGAAGAAATTTGTAACTCAAAGTGTACAAGAGTTATATAATGGATTCCTAGCCTTTAGTATTGAAGGAATAACAGAGAAGATTGTGAAAATTGAGGCTGATGTGGCTTCAATTAAGACAGAGGTAAATGAAAATAACGCACATTTAGCGCATACTAGTTGGCAACTCAAAATTCAATTAATTCATTCAAATTATATTGAAGAAGCAGACAAGGTAATGTATCTGAAAAACAAGTGGATTGAAGAGGATTCTATTAGAGTTCTTCATCATCGTCAGTTTTATCAAATCTATGTGCCAAATAGTTCAGAAAGAACAAATGAAGGCCATTGATATGCTCCACCTAATGGAGAATAGAATTAAGTTCTTTGTTTAGTTTGTTTGTTTAGTTTGTCTGTGTTTGTTTGCTTATTTGATTGTATGTGTTTGTTTTATGTGTTTATGTAAATTTGTCTTGTATTATGATGAATTTAAAGGGCATCTCATCCAAATATTTTTGGAGTGGAGATTATATAGGTGAAGTGTATTTGTAATTGATGAATATATGTTAATGAAACTATTTTGTTTGTGTAAAAATTTTCATGTTATTGTGATTGAGTCTAAGTTGTGAAAAGTTGAGAAATTTTAAAAAAGAAGAGAAAAAAAGGGGAAGAAATTATTATTATGACTTATTTAGGTCCATGTGAGGGTGGTTGACTTGGAAAGTTGTGCATTTGAATTAAAATTTGAAAATGGTAAAATTTGTGCACTGGCGCCTAAGCGCCAAAGCCTACCCTTAAGCAGTGGCATACCCGAGAGCACGGTGCCTAAGCGCCGAACCAGTCACGCTGAAGCGCCGGTTCAGAATAACCAGTTCGTGATAGTTTCAAGTGCTGAAAACCACCATTTTCTTCTCATTTCATCTTCTTCTTCCTCAAGAGTTCATAGTTTTTCACTTAGGGCATCCCTATAAGGGAAGATTACTTGGTGGGTTTGAGCCAAATTCATTGGATTTCATCTTGTTAAGGTTAGAGATTCTCTTATATGTAAAAAGGTATTGATTTTCACCATGGATTTGTAGTTCATTATGGAAAATATGAAAATTTACTATTCTGGTGAAAATTTGATGAAAATTGATGGCTTTTACATGGAAAAGTGAGTTTAAGCTTTTAGATGTTAAATCTAGTGAGTTTGGGTTGATTTTGGAATTTATTGTGATTTTTTTTTTTGTAATTTTTAGAAATGGCACCAAGAATGAAAAAGAGTAAGGGGAAGGCCACATTCGATTCGATCAAGTTTGTGAGTTATAAGGATCAAGATTGTTGTACCAATGCACTGCAATCGAGGAAGTTAATTTCTGAGCGTTGTTCTAAGAATCCAAGTGGAGAAGTAGAAGAATTAATTGTCCGCCGACAGTGGGATTGATTCTGCTATTTTCCTTCTGTTGCAGTAATTTCTATGGTTAAGGAGTTTTATGCCAATCTCCCTGAATTAGAGGACGATCTAGTGATGGTTAGAGGGAAGATAGTAGCATTTTCACCAGAGTAATCAATTCGTTTTACCAACTGCCTGCGGATACGTTGTGTTTTTAATCTAATTACAATACTGAGGAGGAGTTAGATGAGATTATTTCTTCATTAACTACTGGAAGAGGTCTATGGAAGATTACCAGTGGTAGAAGGGTAAACTTTCCTACATCAAAGATGGATACCATAGCGAAAGCATGGCATTATTTTATTTCAACTTGTCTACTCCCCACAAATCATGTAGCGAAGTGACCAGAGAGAGGGCTACCCTGAACTACTGCATACAACTGTACAAGTCGATCAATACTGGATCTCTCAATTATCAGGTTATCACCAATTATGCCAGAGCTACCACTATTGTAGGTTTGGAATTCCCTTTCTTAATCTTTTCTTTATGTGAGCAAGCTGGTGTTAGATTTGATAGCTTGGAGGAGATTTCAAGCTTTGGGGCCCATTACTAGTGTAAAAGTGAAGGCTTATTCTGATCATTCGATTTTTGATTTTTGGCTGGAGAGGGGGATTTTCTAGAAGTTCCGATGCTTCTACATTACACGCTTCTACATCTCGAGCATCCACATCTTGTGTCAGATCCAGTTCTGATTCACAAACTCAAATGCTGCAAAGGTTGATGGAAAAAATTAATTTTTCTATGGATAAGGTATCAAATCTTGAAAACTATGTTGATCATATTGATTCTTACTTAGGGAGACATAGTAATTATGAAGAGAAATATAACACATCTATGAAGAAACTGGTTAGAGGTGATCAGCGCATGGTATTTCGTCCATATCCACGGTACCCTCGTTTTAATTCTACTAGTTCTTGCGAGGATGATGATGATGAAGAAGATGATGAAGGTGACAAGGATGAGTAGAGATTGAGATATGTTATGTATATTTGAACAATTATTTGAGTTGATGTCTGGACTACTATATGTGTTGTTCTTTTTAGTTGTGGTGAACGTTGTTGTTATTGTTTGTTGTGATGTGTATCTATGTGATGTTGATGTGGTAGTTTGTACTTAAATTCTTTTATTTTAAATGTGTTTGTTGGTTTAGTTGAAATTATTCCTACTGCTTTAAGAAGTTTAGAATAGAGCTAACTTTCATTTAAAATTTATGTTTAAAGTTCAATTTACTACCTTGAATTTTCTATTGTGGTTGTGATATTATGTTAGTTTGTGTGATTTGCTTTTATGTTAGTCTCTACTGATTAGAAGTCTTTTGAATCTCATATATTCTAAGATCAAAATGAACTTTGATCATTTTTTTACTCCTGTTTTTTATTTTTTGTACTTGTATAATTAGGATATGAAGGTTCTCGTTAGCATAAGTTTTATTTTTCAAACCCGTGTTTATATATTATGCTAAAATGCTTAATCTTTGCAAAAAATTAAGTTGGGGTGGGGGGGGGGGTCGGATGAAAAAATCAATTTTTAAAACTTGAAATTTATTTGTTCTTAAATATGCTACAAATAAATTTGATTTTTATTGAAAAAAAGATTATGTGAGGGCAATAAAATTTTGAATATAGAAACGTGTAAGAAAATTTGGATAAAACTTTATAGGGTTGAAGAAAAAATTCAAGTTATAAATTTTTCTTAGTGAAGAGATGTTAAATATGCTGTAACTATTTTTATTAAGAAATATTGTATTTTTAAAAAAATATAGAAGAATTAGATTTTTATTTTCATTACTTAAATTTATGTTATAAAAAGTAATTTTCAAAAACTTTTATTATATTTTTAAGTAAAGGATTTATATCAGAATTTTGCTTTAGGAAAGGAAGAGTGGAATTCAAAATCATTAAAGGTCTAACCAGATATAGTAATCCTTGCTAAAAAGGAAAAAAAAAAGAAAAGAGAAAAGAAAAAAAAAAGAAAAAAAAAAGTGAAGTATAGTATGTTAAAAAAAAATTAGAGGAGAAGCTTGAGGATTAGTGCCTAATCAAAAATGGGTTCTACATCTGATCTTTTTATTGCATAAAATTTAAGAAACTCCTAAGCTTAAGAATACAATATAGTGAGTATAATTATTTTTAATGAAAATTTTTAAGTGAAGAAGATAGAATGCATAAACTCCATAACTGGAAAATCTACGAATATTTCTAAATTAGATAGGAGCTTATATTTTCATATTTTTTCACTTTAGAAAATTTCTAAACTTTAAATTGGTCTCATTTACTAAAGTTTTTTCTAAATTGGAATACTAAACTTCTATAACAAAATTTTAGAATCTCCTAAAGAAACTCATTCACATAACTTGCATATGTTGGTTTTGAAAGATTGTAGTGTCACTTAACACGTGTAACACTTTGGGGAATTTGATATACCTAAAATATATAATATTTTTATACACATTTTTATACCTATTTTTGATGATATTCCACTTTAATGGAAAGTATTTGTATATTTTTCTTTCAGGTACACTTAAATGGACTAAATATGTCAAAAGTTGTGAAAAAAGATCAAATATGGAGAGAAAATGAAAGTATTAAAATGATCTGGGGCGCTTAAGCTCCCAGATCTGGCGCCTAAGCACCAGCAGACAGAGAAGGCCATGCCTAAGCACCAGAAACCTTACTCTTAAGCGCCAGGTAGTCACTTTGTAATTTCAAGGAATATTTGGTAAATTTTGAAGAGGTGTTTGAGGCATCCTTTGGTACAAAAGTGGGTAATTGATTAAGGGTGCCAAAAGCCATTCAAATTTCACTTGAAAGAATTCATCTCTTGGGTAGATTCATTGAAGATGGGCACATCATGAAGAGACACCAAGGCACATTTTGAGAAAGTTTAAAAGAAAGGACTAGAAGGAGAGAAGAGAGTTCTTTTAGAGAGAGGAAAATTAGAGAGTCATTAGAGGTTGTAGAGAGTAGTTAAACTAAGAAGTTGTAGGACTCCTACTTAGGGTTTCTTCACACTTTTCTCAATCCTAGTGAAAGAGAAGGTGAGTAGGGATTCCTAAGTAAAATCCATTATTGTAGAGAGATTTAAACCCTATTAGGTTGGACGACTAGTCCAAGGGATTCTTGTAAGAGAGAGGAACTTGAGATGAGTTTTATATTTGTACTTCATTTGGTTTTAATTGAGACTTCTTGTATTTTCTACATGATTTCTATTTTTAAAACTACTTTTTGTTGTGTTTTCTCCATGGATACAGAGTAGTCTTCTTTATCTTTTTCCCTAAAATGAAAAGTAATTAAGTGTTGGATGAACGTTGTGGAAGTATTGATTTTTAATGTTGGAAGAAGTTGTGTTGAATTAATCCTTGCACTTCATTTACCTCTTAATTTGGCCAATTAAGATGTTAACATTTGTTGTGAGAACATTTATGATCATAGTAGGTATTTTCTCAATCAACAATAGGTAGAAATCACATAAGATTATATGGATGAAAAAGTAATTCATGTAATTTTATGCAAATAAATAGGGAAATATACTTTGATGGGTGTAGAATTATAGGACTTTAGAGTGATAGAATAAAGCCCCTAATTTGGTTTATTGGTGAGGTTTTGATGCGAGATGTTAGCTTCCAGGTGGAGGGAAAGGAGGGAACTCTAGAGTGAGAGCTAGTATTTTCCCTACTTAACCCGTCTCCGAAACTATTCAAACTTTAAACAAGCAAATGTTCTTTATAGAATCTCTTGTAAGGGTAAAGAATAAAATTACTCCTATTTGATACAACACATTTTGAATACTTCCACAACATAACTCCTGTGCTTATTACTCATTCATAATAAGGAAAAATATATTTTCATCTATACTTCTTTAATCTTATAAAAATCTGCTTATAGTTAGTAAATTGTTTACTTTATTTCACAATTTAAGAAAATACCAAAAAGAATCACATTTTAAAGTTTTCTGTTATCCAAAAATTTTTAAGTACCATTTTCTAAATAGAATTTGTGATCTAAAACCCTTTTTATCCTTTAAATTTCAAAAATTGTTTCCCTTGGGATCGATATTTCGAGGCTTAATCAGAAAGTCCTGTATTACTTTATAAAGATACGTATAATTGTGTAAAATCCTTGAATTTAAATATCACTGTTGCATTCTTATTTACATTGGAATCAAGTTTTTGGTACTGTTGTAAAGAAGGAAATTTTATATTAAAAATATAAGTATAAGCCGGTTACCACAAGTATAAATAAACCAGTATTCGTCTGGTAGTAAATGATTGGGATCAAGTTTTTGGCGCCGTTACCGAGGAAAATTGACTTTCATTGGATTTGAATTTAAAAGAAAAATTAGAAAGAATATTTAGTTTATTTTTATTTATGTGTGTTTTATTTGTGTGTTTATTTATGTGTGTTTTATTTTTATTTTTATTTTTATTGTTGTGTTGTAATAGTTTATGCAAATTTTAGGTTCTGAAGAATGTGTGCCCTACGATTCTGAATTAGAACGAACTATTAGAAAAATTTTAAAAATTAAATACGAAGAAAAAATTAAAAAATTTCAAGAAATGATAAATCAAATTAATCAAAATGCTTAAATTCATCATGAATTAAGACCTTTAAGAGATTATGCAAACCCAACAATGGATGAACTTCATGGTAGTATTCAAAATCCTACTGTAGCTTAGAAATTTAAGAGATTATCCAAATGATATATAATAATCAGTTTGGGGGAGCACCAACTGAGGATCCAAATTTACATCTTGCCAATTTTCTAGAATTGTGTGCTACATTTAAATATAATGGTGTTTCTGATGATGAAATTAGGCTTAGGATTTTTCCATTCTCACTTAGGGATAAGGCTAAGACATGGTTTAATTCCTTAGCATTTGGATCTATTAAAACTTGGGGTGATTTAACACATAAATTTATTGCTAAATATTTTCCACCAGTAAAAACTGTGAAGCTTAGAAATTATATTACATCTTTCTGTCAGTTTGAAGGTGAATTTATTTATGAAGCTTGGGAACGATTTAAAGAACTCCTATGAAAGTGTACACAATGCTATGCTAGATTGGTTAATTATGCAAACATTTTATATTGGATTAGTTGGATCTCTTAGATCTATTATCGATGCCCCTACTGGTAGTTCATTGATGTCTAAACCATTTTCTGAAGCTTATGCTTTAATTGAAGAAATAGCTACTAATAATTTCCAATGGCCTTCTGAAATGGTACATCCTAAAAAGGTAGCCAATATTCGTGATTGTGAAGCTTTTGCCATGTAAGCAAATCAAGTTCCTACAATTTCAAGGAAAATAGACCAATTTGGAATGAATTATTCTCAACCAATTTGAATGATTAAAGAGAATTCATTAGGCCAAATGGTAGATTCTCAAACATCAATTAAGATTTTAAATGCTATAAATAACAAGTCAAATAAACCATATTCAAACTACTATAATCCATGTTGGAAAACCATCTTAAATTTAACTGGAATAACAATTTGGGCGGTACTTACCAGCAATGGGGGACCAACTAAGTAAACCCATTGGGGAACTGGAACAACCAAGGTAATAGTAATTATAAACCTACATATCCTCCAGGTTTTAATAATGATCCACAATTTAAGGATAAGAAGTTATCTATAGAAGAAGTGGTGTTACAAATGAGAAATCAGTTACAAAGTCAAAGAGCTACTATAAGAATTATTGAGAATCAGTTGGGACAAATTTCATAATCACTGAGTAATAGTACCTAAGGAACAATTCTTAGTAATACAAAAGTAAATTCGAAAGACCAGACCAAAGAGCAAGTAAAGGCTGTTCAGCTTAGAAGTGGAAGAGAGTTGGAAGACAGAGTTCAAAAAGAGATTGAAGTAGAGAAAAAAGAAATTGAAAAACATAAAGAGAATGCTTCAGAAGGTTTTGAGAGCCTTATTTCTCCATTTAAGATTTAGAAAAACTACCACCACCTCCATTTCCTCAAAGACATCATCAACAAAAGTTGGATAAATAATTTTCAAAATTTCTAGAAATCTTTAAAAACCTTACAATTAATATTCATTTTGTTGAAGCTTTAGAGCAAATTCCAATCTATGTGAAGTTTATAAAGGATATTCTCAACAAAAAAGGAAGTTTGAAGATGTACTTTGTGAGAAGTGCAGCGCTATAATTCAGAAAAAACTTCCTGAAAAGCGAAAAGATCTTGGAAGCTTCACAATTTCATGTGCAATTGGAGATAGTGTTTTTGGAAAAGCTTTATGTGATTTGTGTGCAAGTATTAACCTTATGCCATTACCTATATTTAAAAGACTGGATTAGGAGAAATATCTCCTACAAATGTAACTTTGCAATTAGCAGATCGTTCTATAACATATCCTAAGGGAGTTGTAGAAGATGTTTTGGTGAAATTAGATCGATTTATATTTCATGTTGATTTCATTGTGTTAGATATGAAGGAAGATAAAGAGATACCTATCATTTTATGGAGACATTTCATACCAACAGGCAGAGTAATGATAGATGTGCAAAAAAGGAAATTAGCTATGTGTATTAATGATTGAACTGTTACTAGATGATGAATGTTTCAGGATGGATGTAATGAGATATCTTAGTGAATGTCATTTCAAAACAAATTATGAAGAGAATTCATAAGTGTAACAATCTGAACAAGAGTAAGAAAAGGAATTAGAACATCTTAATGATTGTATTGAAGAAGATTGAAATTTAGTTCAAGAAATTTTTGATGTTTTGGACATGAAAAAAAAATACAAATCTTTTTGTTCATCAATTGAGAAACCTCTTGAACTTGAACCGAAGTTACTTCTGAAACATTAAAAGTATGCCTTTTTAGGTGATTCCTCAACTTTTCCGGTTATAACTTCCTCGAACTTAACTTCAGAAGAAGAAGAGTGTTTGCTGAAAATTTTGAAGAAATATAAGAGCCTTTGGATGGACAATTGCTGATATTAAAGGAATCAGTCTTTCAATTTGTATGCATAGAATCTTGATGGAAGAAAACTGCAAACCCAGGGCTGATCCTTAAAGTAGATTAAATCCCATTATGAAAGAAGTATTCAAGAAAGAAATTTTCAAATGGTTAGATTATGGGATTATATATCCTATTTCAGATTGTGCATGGGTTAGTCCAATACAGTTGTTCCTAAGAAAGGAGGAGTGACTGTAACTGTTAATGAAAGAATGAGTTAATTCCAATAAGACAAGTTAAAAGATGGCGAATAAGCATTGATTATAGAAAATTAAAGCTTGCAACAAGGAAAGATCATTTTCCATTACCCTTTCTGGATCAAATGTTGGATAAACTAGCTGGGCATAAAGACTTTTGTTTTCTGGATGAATATACTGGTTATCACCAAATAAAAATTAATCTAGAGGATCAAGGGAAAACAACATTTACTAGTCCCTATGGTACTTTTGATTTTAGAAGAATACCCTTTCGTTTATTTAATGCCCCTGCTACATTTCAAAGATTTATGATGCCTATTTTTTGTGATTTAATTGAAAAAGGAATTGAAATTTTTTATGAACAAATTTTCTATGTTTGGAACTTCATTTGAATTGCGTTTAGAACATTTGTTATGAGTTCTTAAACACTTTTAAGAAACAAATTTAGTCACTATTTGGGAAAAGTGCTAGTTTATGGTAGCAGGAGGAATTTTTTTAGGACATTACATTTCAGAGAAAGGTATGGAAGTAGATCCTGCTAATATTCAAGTGATCGTTAATTTACCTCATCCAACAAATATGAGGGAATTTAGGAGTTTTTTAGGACATACTGGATTCTTTAGGTGATATATTAAAGATTTTTCAAAAATTGCAAGCCACTATGCCATTTGCTTGAAAAAGATGTGATTTTAAATTTTGATAAAGATTGCCAAAAAGCTTTTAAACATTTAAAAGAAAAATTAATCACTACGCCAGTTATTGTTTCACCAGATTGGAAAAACCATTTGAATTAATGTGTGATACAAGTGATTATGCTATTGGAGTTGTTTTGGGACATAAATATGATAAAATTTTCAAAGTAATTTACTATGTTAGTAAAACTCTTAAGGAAGCTCAAATTAATTATACCACAACTGAGAAAGAGTTATTAGCAATAGTATTTGCCTTTAATAAGTTTAAATCATATTTAATTGGAACTAAATGTGTGGTGCATAAAGATCATTTGACAATTAAGTATTTAATGAAAAAGAAAGATGCAAAACTAAGACTGATAAGATGGGTTCTTCTTTTGCAAGAATTTGACTTCGAAATAGTAGATAAAAAGGGAGCTTATAATCAAATTATTGATCATATATCTAGGCTTAATTATGATAAATCACTTCATTATGAAGAAAAAATTAATGAACTTTTTTCAAATGAAATATTGTTCAATATTAATGAATGGCGTATTCCGTGGTAAGCAGACATTGTGAACTTTATTGTTAGTAACATTTTACCTTATGGTCTGACACACCAACAAAAGAGGAAATTTTTATCTGAATCCAACACTTATTTTTGGGACGAACCATTTCTGTATAAGCAGGGGAAGGATCTAATTATTTAAAGATATGTGCCTTTTGATGAGACTTATGAAATTATCCAAGAATTTCATGATTCTGGATTTGGGGGACATTTTGGTATTGAAAAAACATCGTACAAAATCATGCAATCTGGGTTTTATTGGCCTACTATCTTTAGAGATGTTAATGCTTATATTAAAAATTGTGATCAGTGTCAATGTGTACACAATATTCTAGAAGAAATGAGATGTCCCTCAATTATATTTTGGAAGTTGAAATATTTGACGTTTGGGGATTAGATTTCATGAGACCATTTAAACCATCTTTCAAAAATTTATATATATTGTTAGCAGTAGACTATGTGTCTAAATGGATAGATGTTGTTGCTTTACCTCGATGTGATGCTAAAAGTATTGCAAAATTCTTAAAAATGAACAAATTTTACAAATTTTGAATCCCGAGAGTTATCATAACTGTTGGGAGAAGTCATTTCAAAAATGCGTTAATTGAAAAATTATTGAAGAAATATTGTATCTATCATCAAATTTCTACTGCTTATCATCCCCAGACAAGTGGTTTGGTAGAAGTTTCCAATTAAGAAATCAAAAGAATTCTGGAAATATTTATAAATCCAAAAAAAATGGATTGGTCAGTCAAACTTAATTTTGCATTGTGAGCTTATAGGACTGCATACATAACTCCTATAGGAATGTCACCATTTAGGTTAATTTATAGGAAAGCTTGTCATTTACGAGTAGAAATTGAGCTTAAAGCTTATTAGGCTTTTAAGGAATTTAAATATAATTTGAAAGATGTTGGTAAAAAGAGATCATTGCAATTAAATGGGCTGGAAGAGATTAGGAATGTGTCTTATGAAAATGCTAAGATTTATAAAGATAAGATGAAAAAGTGGCATGATCAGAAGATTCTAACTAAAATTTTGAGCCAAGGCAACAAGTTTTTCTTTATAATGCAAGATTGAGGTTATTTTTAGGCAAACTTAAAGTCTAGGTGGATGGGCCCATTTATTGAGATAAAAGTTTATCCCTATTGAGCTGTGGATATTAAGGATCCTAAAACCCTAAAAATTTTCCAAGTGAATGTTTATAGGCTGAAACGCTTTTTCTTAGGGGATCAGACTAGATTGAATGATATTTTGATATTGGGTCACCCAAAATAAAAACTAGGGACGTTGGGCTGACGACGTAAAACCAAGCGCTCTGTGGGAGGCAACCCATAGTTATCGGTGTGCTTTTATTTTGATTGTTGTTGTTGTGTTTGTTTTAGAGAATTGTGGTAGTATTTTGAACTTTTGGTGATAATTTTAAGACTTTATATGATGTCTTAGATGTGTAAGAATGAGTATTTGGACGTTAAGTTGACCTGTGTTAAATTTAGCACGGGCGGCTAAGCACCCAAAACTGGCGCTTAAGCGCCAAAGTTATAAAAATGTGCTTAAATGATGTTTTAGAATAATTAAATGTGGGAAAGGCCTTGAACTTTATTTACTGGTTTCTAGACGTGGGAATAACATAGAATTGAAGTGAATATTTGCCCGTTTCAAAATTTTTATTCTAGTGTCTAAGAGTAGAAAGATCTGTGTTGTTAAAGGAATTAAGATAACAAAGATGTCTTCTTGGGAGAATGATTTGAAGAAAAAGGAGGAAGCCTTCAAGAAGAAGCTTGTAAGTCAAGGTACGCAAGAGTTATATAACGAATTCCTAGGCTTCAGTATTGAAGGAATAATGGAGAAGATTGTGAAAATTGAGGCTGATGTAGCCTCAATTGAGGCAAAGGTAAATGAAACTAACACACATACTTGTTGGCAACTCAAAATGCAATTCAGTCACTCAAGTTATATTGAAGAAGCGGACAAGGCAATGTATCTGAAAAATAAGTGGATTGAAGAGGAATCTATCAGAGTTCTTCATCATCGTCCATTTTATCAAATCTACGTGCTAAATGGTTCGAAAGGAACAAATGAAGGCCATAGATATGTTCCACCTAATTAAGAATGTAATTAAGTTCTTTGTTTATTTTGTTTATTTAGTTTGTCTATGTTTGTTTACTTATTTGATTGTGTGTGTTTGTTTTATGTGTTTATGTAAGTTTGTCTTGTATTATGATGAATTTAGAGGGTATCTCATCCAAATCTTTTTGGAGTAGAGATTAGATAAGTGAAGTCTATTTATACTTGATGAATATATGTTTATGAAAGTGTTTTGTTTGTGTAAAAACATTCGTGTTATTGTAATCAAGTCTAAGTTGTGAAAAGTTGAGAATTTTTGAGAAAGAAGAGAGAAAAGGGGGAAGAAATTCTTATTATGACTTAGTTCGGACCATGTGAGGGTGGTTGACTTGAGAAGTTATGAATTTGAATTAAATTTGGAAATGCCAAAATTTTTCCACTGGCGCCTAAGTGCCAAAACCTATGCTTAAGTGCTAGCATACCAGAGAGCTTGGCGCCTAAGCGTCGAACCAGTCGTGCTTAAGCGCCGGTCCACACAAAATCGGTTCATGATAGTTTTAAGTGCCGAAAACCACTATTTTCTCCACATCTCATCTTCTTATTCTTTAAGAGTTCACAGTTTTGCACTTAGGGCATCCCAAAAAGTGAAGATTACTTGGTAAATTTGAGCCAAATTCTTTGGATTTCATCTTCTCTAGGTTAGAGCTTCTCTTTTATGTAAAAATTGTTGATTTTCACCATGGATATAATTTTTTCTTTGTAATTTTTTAAAAATGGGACCAAGAATGAAAGGAGCAATGGGAAGGCCAAATTCGATTCATACAAGTTTGTGATTTCTAAGGCTCAGGATCGTTATACTGATGCATTGCAATCGAGGAAGTAAATTCCTGAGCGTTGTTTTAAGAATCTGGGCAGAGAAGTAGAAGACCTAATTGTCTGCCGATAGTAGGATCAATTTACCTATTTTTATGCTGTTGAGGTAATTGCTATGGTTAGGGAGTTTTATGCCAATCTCCCTGAATCAGAGGATGATCTGGTGATTGTTAGAGGGAAGACAATAGCACTTTGACCAGAGGTAATCAATTCATTTTACCAACTGCCTACAGATAGGTCATGTTTTTATTCTAATTACAATACTACCGAGAAGGAGATAGATGAGATCATTTCTTCGTTAACTGCTGGAAGCGGTCAATGGAAGATTACCAGTGGTAGATGTTGACCTCATTTTTGGTGAGGTCTTTCCTCTCCTTAGTACTTCTTAAGATCTAGCCATAAGGTTTTCTCCTTGACTATCCTAGAGGACTAGAATTGGGACCCACCCTTTAGCAATTCAACACTTCTTGACTCCTCTTGGGATCCCACTTGGATGATTGCAAACCTCTAAATCACCTTAGAAGGTTAAGACCACCATATGGAAAACCAATAGTGAGCTCCTATAAGGTTGTTCAAGCCTTAGGACTACCCTGGGTGGCTTGGTTCTGGTGAGGTCTGGCTTACACACACTGCACTCTCACACACACCATCCTTACCCATTTCTCCCCCTTGTTCATTTGAGCACTCATATGGCTAAGTCCAAACCCCTAGCTCTTTGGCTAAGATGGTTGGAAACAACCCATAAGATGTTCAGGGTGGACATTTCTTGGTCCATGACTCACTTTAAGCTTCATCATAATCAAAATTCAACTTTTGCCAAATGCCTAGTTGTGACATTGGGTCCTTCAAGCCTACCTAAAATTACTTAATTACCCCAAAATTTCCAAAATTCCCCAAAAATTTCCCAAAATTCCCAAAAAATCCTAAAAATCATTTTGAAACAACCCTCACCTTTTAAATTTACCAAAATACCCCAATACCCTCCAAATAACCTCTTGATACCCCAAAATACCCTTTTGGCACAAAATTCCAAAAATTTCCAAAATTCCCAGAAAATTCTAAAAAATCCCAAATATTCTCAATTTCATTTTGTTCAACTACACCATAGCCCAATTTTGCCAAAATAACCTACTTTTATCAAAATCCCCAAATTGTCCCTTTTTTAACCTAAATGGACCCAATGTCACACCAAACCAACCCATTTAACCTCAATTTTGCCCAATTTCAATTCTAAACCTTGATTAAACATCATTACTATCAATCTAAACCAAATCCAAGTCCAAATTGATTCATATTTGAGTTCAATCCCATTTGAAATCCAATACCCCCATTTTAGCCTAAAGTGAACCCATGCCCTAAACCTACCAAATTGATTAGTCAAATCCTAAATTTTCTTCCCAATTGATGTTGTGAACTCTTCAATACATTCCCCTAAAACATTTGAAATTTTCAATTGGGTCTAAACCCCACCTTAACCCAACTTGGACCCAAGTTGATTCAACCCTCCCCAAGTTAACCAAAATACCAAAATCCACCAGATTGACCTTCCAATTGAACTCAAAACCTCCCCATGTCTTCATGAAACTTCTTCATGGCAATCACCTCTTCAAAATTGATCAAGACATTTGGATCCAAATCAAGACCTAACTCAAGTTAGCCCAACCCAAACCCAAATGAGTCAATTTGAACCCATGACCAAACCAAACCAAATTGAACCAAATGTGGCAAAACCAACCTATCCACAGCCACTAAGTGAGCCCTAGGAACCACCCTAGATCAACCTAGCCCGAGCTAAGTGAGCCATGGACCATGGGTTCCCCATTTTAAGGGATCTCTTCCCTTAAATGGCAAATCCTCTTTTGCCTCACCCAAATCCCCACTTACCTGGTTTATCACCATTAAATCCTACTCCTTGGTTGACCTAACCCATGGCCAGCTCCCTTGTATTTGCCGGCCGGCCTAGCCGCTAGAGGGAGTCAAAACCGAGAGCCACCACCAAGTGAAACAAACCCAAACTCACCAAATTGGCCACCTCAGCCAAATCAAACCTTAGAGCTCCTCTGCCCTCTACCTGAGCAGTGGAATCCACCCAACAATTGAGCCCTAGCTCAGCCCAGTGGCCCTGGCCATTTAAACACCTCTTCTTGGCCATGAGAAAGGTGTTGAAGGGTGTTGAAATTTTTCTCAACCAAACCTCACCAAATCACTCCCAGAGCTTCTCCCAACCTAGAGAAGAAGAACCCCACTGTTCTCCTGCCCTGAATTCTCCCAGTTAAGCTCAATTTCTCAGTTGAAAATCAGGCCAGAAACAGGACACTCTCTGAAACTTCACCAAATCCAAATTAACTCTTCCCACACCTTCACCAGAGGTAGAGAAAGAGTTCCCCAGTGAAAGCCCCCTCTCCAGACCACCCAGTTGTTCCAGCCTCCAAGCTTTGTGATCGGGCCTGGTGGAAGTCAAGCTTAGACATTTCACCACAACTCTAGGCTTCATCCCTAGACTCCTTGGACTCCAATGAACGTGCCAAGCCTCTTTGATAGAAGCTTCACTTCTCAGAGCCAAGGTATTGCCTTCTTCTACCTCTCGAGCTTCCAGCGATTCTTCATTTTATTTAAGTCAATTTCATTGCCTGTTTACCGTATGGATGTGTTCGTCTTCTCAAGACAAATCCATAGAGCATAAGAACTCAAAACTCTGTTGAGAATCGAGGGAGATATTAGGGTTAGAAGCTCGACGACTCACGGGACGTACCAGTCGTAGAAGATGACCCGGAGCCGTCCAATCGATTGTGTATCGGTTGAACGGCGGAGATCAAGTCGGACCAGAAGACGGAGCGGGACCGCGGGATGCGTGGCAGCTGACTCAGGTGGCGGCGTTGAATAGGAGCGCGACACGTAGAGCATCGGAGCCGCCGAGGTTGACGCAACGCTGACTGGTTTAAGTAGGAAAATCTGATTTTTCTTATTTATTTAAATACATGAAAATTCAAAAATTGGGGGTAAAATCATAAAAATAAAAGAAAAATACCGTCTTGCTCAGTGAACATAGGAGAATAATTTGGAAAAAGAATTGATCTATTTTGTTGAGTATATTATTTTTAATTAATTTAATACTATTTTGAGCATTTTAATTCTCCATGCATGTATACATTTCACCATGGCATGAGACCATAGGGCTTTTGAAGCTCTGATCTTGGGAACATTCTCTCGAATTTTTCAAGGTCGGAGGCCATCCCTGTGGTAAGTTATGTATTTTTCAAGTTTATGTCACTGTTTTTGACATTTTAATTCCAAAAATTAGCATGTTGTTCAGAAAATTCCAGAAAAATATGGTGAAGTTTCTTAGGACTAGAGGACCCTAGGATAATTATGGTTTGAGTTAATTCATTAAAAATAATCCTAATTGGCCTAATCACTCAAAATTGAACTTTAATTAATTAGAGTTAATCACACATTAAAATAACTTGAAATCAATTCTCCACTGATCTCTAGGACCAAGGGAACCTCACATAAAAATTTGAAGACAATTGAAAATGTTTAACCCCACTAAATGGATTAATTAAGCCTCATAATCAAAATTAAAATTTAAAAATTCATAAATCCAAAAATACATTTCGAAAATTCACCAAATTGATTTTGAAACTTCTCTGATATCAGAGGAGTCTAGGAAAAATAAAATTAGAATTTTCTAAAAATTTTCATTTTTGAGCATATTTTAATATTTTTAATAATTAAAAAAAATAAAAATCATAAAAATAATAAAAATCATAAAAATGTCATATTTGGTCTCCTAATCACTTAGGAACAAACCAAATATTTTTCCCAAGTCTCAAAGTAAAGATATTGAATTTTAAATGCTTAAAAGAATTTTTGAATTAAAAAATGGATTTTCCAACCTTTTCACTAAATTAATTCTAATAAATTAAATAAAAATCATAAAAATATAAAATTTATTTTTCTGACTTTCTGGATGTTAAAGGAATTTTTGAAAAATATAAATTCCATTTTTTAATTTTTATTTTATTTTATAATTAATTAACACTCTAAAACTTAAAATAATTCTAATAAATAAAATATATTTCAACAAATCACAAAAATTGGTCCAAGTGGTCCTCTAGTCATTAAGAATATCCCATAATTTTCTTAAGGATAGAAACTTTACCTTGGTCATGTTGATGAATTTTCTTTGAAAATCTCTATTTTCCATTAAAAAATAATTATATAAATAAATTAAATTCAAAAACATCACATTTTTCCCTATAATGTCTTAATTGATATGTGAGTGGAGTGGCATAAAAATTTTAAGTTCATTTAAGCTTAATTTAATGAGTTATAAAATAAATAAGCTTAAAGGGGCATAAAGGTAATTAAAAGATTTTAACCCATAATTAAAACTATAGGTTTAATCAACATGGGGGTAAAATATCTGATTTTAATCTTCTCTTAGATGATTAAAACTTTGGGAACTTGAAGGGTAGAAACCCATTGATCACTTTAATAAAACCAAAAATTAAATTTTAATTAATTGAGTGATTTAAATTTTGGAAGATTAATTAAAATTGGACTATTAAAAATGGGGATATAACTTAAGAAGATATTAATTCTTTAATTTAAAAATCCCTAAATAAATCACTTAATAATATTTAACTCTTAAACTTAAGAGGATAAGTGGAATTAATAATTAAATGATTAAAAATAAATAATTCTTAATTTGACTAAAACCCACATCATTAAATAAACTAACAATCGATTAAAACCTAAAATCTTAAATAATTAAAAAAGTAAATTAAAATATTTGGAACTAATTAAGAATCATTTCAAAACAAACTTAAATCAAATTTGTAAATTTTAAGATAACTTACCTTAAAACATGATGTAAAAATTAAATTAATTGATATCATTTTTAAAAGGTTTAACTTAAATGAATCAAACACCATTCTAAACTTAAAATCTTTGATTAAAATTTCATAATTAAATCACATTAAGATAAATCATCAACTTTAAATAAAAATCATTAAAAATCTTTAACAAATTAACTTGCCTCTGAAAGCTTTAAATTATTATAACTATTAAATGAAGCGTTAAGTAAAATGTCACCTCACTCATAGGATAATCAAACATCCTAGTTCACTGAGCAAAGGAACAAAACTTAACTAAACCCTTGGATGATCAATTCACTAGTACAATGAAGTTCATTTGGACTCGAAATAATCTCAGAAGTATTGAAAAGATGTTTAGAATTCGTTCTAAACACTTCCTCGATACAGAGATGTTTTAAAGAACAATTGAACTTAATTGTTTTTTAATGAAGAAAATCATCCTTAACCAAAATCAAGAACCTAGACGTCATAGGAAATAACTAGCTATAGGATTAGGATTCTGATAGACAACCAAAATCACTCCTTTAGTCTTTACCTAGGTACTTGTTGAAATGTTTAAATGCCTTAACATGTGTTTTAAAGTGTAACTTGGAATGACAGAAAGATTCTCCTGGTACGCTTTTTATGTTCTTGCAATTTACTTTATTGCACTACGCTTTACTTTTATTGCATGTTAAACAAGATTGTTGCATGAAAACCAAAACCTTTAGGATAGCCACAAAATCGACACCAAAACTAAATTAAAAGTCACTACAAGATAAAATCCACCGCCACAACATTCCAAAATATAAAACAACTCAAAATTTAATCACAAAAAGAACAACAAAAACTTTAACTAAATTAAAACGTATCGTTGAATGATCGGGAATACCTCGGATGATGTAACCCACGTGTTGCTAACTGGATTTCCTACGGTCTAAATGAAAGTGTGGAACTCATTCAGTTTAGTTTAGCAAATTCATCTGGACTAAGTGAATTCGATGAAATTAACGGTGCTTGGGATGACGTGAACCGCGAGATCTTAATCGGTTCTGTTTAAACAACTTTAAGATTTGTTTTAATTAAAACACTAAAAGACATTTAGAATTTAAGATTTCTAAACCATAACACTTCTCTCATCTCTTGATTTTCATCTTCTAAAACTAAATCTCTTTAACAACAAGGAGCTCGGAGCATAGTGGGTAGCACGGCTATCTTCGTCAGCAAAACTTGTGTCTACTTCAGCAAAACTTTCTTAGAATTAAATAACCAAGCCATAGGATTTTGAGGTAGTTTGCCTAGTGCGACATAAATCCTCAATTTCTCGTTAGGCACTTGCATAATCATGTTATGCAAATTAAGCCCTAACCGGTCTTAGGACTCCGAGGTAGTCGTTCGGTACGATATAAACCCTCACATCTTCGAGGCTATTTGTATGATTATGTCATACTAGTATAAGTCCTAATTAATTAAAATTGGCATGATTGCAACATTAAATAATTTTCCTAAAATTGAAGCCAAACAATAGGATAGTTTGGGAAGTTGCCAAGATTCTTCTTGGATCCTCAGCTTCTCCTACTTCTCTTCCTTTGGATTCTTGAAATAAACCGTTCCAAATTTGAGTTAATCCCTATTGAAATTTCCAAAACTCAATCCTTTGAAAACCTTAAACTTTGAAATTCTTGAAAGCAAAACCACTGACCATTATCGAGAGTTTTCTTAAATGATTCTCGTCATTTAAGATGTAATTAACTATTGGGGCTTGCCCATATAGGGAACTTTAAGAACCCATGTAATATAAACCCTGCTTAATTCCTTTATATTAACCAGGGGAACTTGTCGTCTTATAAAATTTGTTTGCAAACCAAACGGATGTCAAAAATCTTCTAGTTTATTTAATTGAGCCCCATCATCAAGCAATGTATTTATTCTTCGGGATAAATACAAGGTTCGTGGTGCAGTGCTCGTCAATATAAACTATTTGGGATGTGAGATCGGTTTAATTTCACATCTTATAATTTTTCAAATTTAAAAATTATTTTCAAAATCAAATGTTACTTTATAAATTATTTATATATTTAAATTAAAAACCTAAAATAAAATAAAATAAAAAAATACGCCGACTGTAGAAGGGTAAATTTTTCTACATCGAAGATGGATGCCATAGCGAATACATGTCATTATTTTATTTCTGCTCGTCCACTCCCCACAAATCATGTTAGAGAAGCAATTAGAGAGAGGGATACATTGAACTACTGCATACAACAGTATAAGCCAATCAATATTGGATCTCTCATTTTTCAGGTTATCACCAGTTTTGCCAGAGCTGCCAGTACTGCAGGTTTGGGATTTGTCAGCATATTTTTTAGGTTGAGTGTTGTAATTTAAAAAGGGGGGTCACCTACAGTAGTTGTCGGCGAATTTTAGATTTTAAATTTAATTTAAATATATATATAATTTAGAAAGTAGCATTTGATTTTGAAAATAATTTTATGTTTGAAAATTTTAAGATATGAAATCAAACCGATCTCACATCCCAAATAGTTTATATAAACGAGCATTGCATCACAAACCATGTATCTATCCCGAAGAATAGACACACTGCTTGACGATGGGGCTCGATTAAATAAACTAGAAGATTTGTGACATCCGTTTGGTCTGCGAACCAATTTTATAAGCCGACAAGTTCCCTCGCTTAATATAAATGAATTAAGCAGGGTTTATATTACCCGGGTTCTTAAAGTTCCCTTTAAGGGCAAGCCCCTACAGTTAATTACATCCTAAATGACGGAAATCATTTAAGAAAACTCTCGATAATGATCAGTGATTTTGCTCTCAAGAATTTCAAAGTTTAAGGATTTTAAAGGATTGAATTTTGGAGATTTCAATAGGGGATGGATCAAATTTAGAACAGTTTATTTTAAGAGTCCAAAGCAAGAAAAGTAGGAGAAGTTGAAGATCCAAGAAGAATCTTGGTAACTTCCCAAAATATCCTATTGTTTGGCTTCAATTTGGGAGTTTATTTAATGTTGCAATCCTGCCAATTTTATTTAATTAAGACTTATATTAGTATGACATAATCATACAAATAGCCTCGAAGATGTGAGGGTTTATGTCCTACCGAACAACTACCTCGGAATCCTAAGACCAGTTAGGGCTTAATTTATATGACATGATCATGCAAATGCCTAACAAAAAGTTGAGGATTTATGTTGCACTAGGCAAACTACCTCGAAGTCCTATGGCTTAGTTATTTAATTCTAAGAAAGTTTTGCTGAAGTAGACCCGAGTTTTGCTGATGACGATGGCCGTGCTGCCCACTGTGCTCCAGGCTCCTTGTCGTTGCAGCAGATGAGAGAAGTGTTTTGGTTTAGAAATCTTAAAGTCCAAATATTTTTAATATTTTAATTAAAACAAATCTTAAAGTTGTTTAAACAGAACCGATTAAGATCCCACAGTTACGTCATCCCGACACCGTTATTTTCATCAAATTCACTTAGTCCAGATGAATTTGCTAAACTCAACTGAATGAGTTCCACACTTTCATTTAGATCATGGGAAATCCCGTTAGCAACACGTGGGTTACATCATCCGAGGTATTCCCAATCATTCAAATAGACGTTTTAATTTAGTTGCAATTATAGTTTTGTTATTCTGTTTGTGATTAAATTTTGAGTTGTCTTATATTTTGGAATGTTGTGGCGGTGAATTTTATCTTGTGGTGACTTTTAATTTAGTTTTGGGTTTCAGTTTTGTGACTATCCTAAAGGTTTTAGTTTTCATGCAACAATCTTGTTTAACATGCAAGAAAAAGTAAGGTGCAGTGCATGTAAGTAAATTGCAATAAAGTAAATTGCATTAAAATAAAAGCGTACCTGGAGGGTCTTCCCGTCATCCCAAGCTGCATTTAAAACATATATTAAGGCATTTAAATATTTATATCAAGTACCTAGGTAACGCTAAGGGGAGGGTTTTGGTTGTCTACCAAAGTCCTAATCCTATTGCTAGTCATCTCCTATGACGTCTAGGTTCTTGTATTTTGTTTAAGGATGATTTTATTCATCAAAGAACAATTAAATTCAATTGTTCTTCTAAAACATCTCATCATATTGAGAAAGTTCTTAGGACGAGTCCTAAACATCTTTTCAATATTTTTGAGATTATTTTGAGTCCAAGTAAATTTAGTTGCACAGGTGAATTAATCATCCAAGAGTTTAGTTAAGCTTTGTCTCTTGCTCAGTGAACTTGGGCATTTGATTACCTGATGAATGAAGTGACATCTCACTTAATACTCCATTTAAGAGTTATAATAATTAAAGCCTTTAGAGGCAAGTTGGTTCATTAAAGATTTAATCATTTTTAATTTGAAGTTTGATTTAAAGGTTTAAAGTGACTTAGTTTAATTATGAGGTTTTAATTAATAATTTTAAGTTTGGAATAGTGTTCAAATTATTTTTGGTTTAAATCTTTATACTTCAAATGATCTTAATATTTTAAATTTGTTTTATTTTTATTATTAAATGATGTTAACTTTAATATAATTTAAGTTTGATTTAATTGAATTTAACTTAATTTAATTTAATTTAAATATTTTTAATTTAACTTAATTTAATTGTTAAAATGTTAATTTAATTTAATTTTTACTTAATTTAATTTAATTTAATTTAATTGTTAAACTATTTAATATTTTGAACTTTTCTTTAGTTTAAGGGTTATTTATTTTTTTTATTTTTAATTTACTTAGTTTGGATTATCATTTTAATCTTAATTAAGAGTTAAATATTATTGAAATGATTTATTTAGGGATTTTTTATTAAAGAATTAATATCCTCTCAAATTATATCCTTATTTTTAATAATCCAAGTTTTCATTAATCTTCCAAAATTTTAAATTGCTTAAATAATTAAAGTTTCATTTTGGTTTATTAAAAGTGATTAATGGGTTTCTACTCTCTTAATTTCCTAAAGTTTCAATCATCTAAGAAAGATAAAATCAAATATTTTACCCTCCATTTTAATTAAACCTAAGATTTTAATAAAGGGGTTTAAATTCTTTAATTACCTTTATGCTCTTTTAGGCTTATTTATTTCATAACTCACTAGATTGAGTTCAAAGGAACATAAAATTTTTATGTCACTTCACTCATATGTCAATTAAGACATTAGAGGAGAAAATGTGATTTTTCTGAATTTAATTTATTTATATAATTATTTTTAATGAAAAATAAGGGATTTCAAAGAAAATTCAACAACATGACCAAAGTAAGGTTTCTATCCTTAAGAAAATTATGAAATGTTCCTAATGACCATAGGACCACTTGGACAAATTTTGGTGATTTTTTGAATTATATTTTATTTATTATAATTATTTTGAGTTTTGGAGTGTTAATTAATTATAAAATAAAATTGAAGTTAAAAAATGGATTTTATATTTTTTTAAATCTCTCTGATCTCAAGGAGTTTAGATAAACAAATTTTATAATTTTTTGGATTTTCTTTGATTTATTGGAATTAATTTGGTGAAAAGGTTGGAAAATACATTTTTTAATATTAAAAATTGTTTTGAGCCATTAAAATTCAATATCTTTACTTTGAGACTTGGGAAAAATATTTGGTTTATTCCTAAGTGATTAGGAGTTAAAATGTGACATTTTTATGATTTTTAATATTTTTATGATTTTTATTATTTTTTAACTATTTAAATATCAAAAATTTCATTAAAAATGAAAAATTTTAGAAAATTTCAATTTTAATTTTTATAGACTCTTTTGATATCAGAGAGCCCACAAAACCAATTTGGTGAATTTTTTAAATGTATTTTTGGAGTTATGAATTTTTAAAGTTTAATTTTGATCATGTGGCTTAGTTAATTCATTTAGTGGGGCTAATCAATTCCAATTGACTTCAAATTTTTATGCAAGGTTTTCTGTATCCTAAAGATCAATGGAGAGTTAATTTCAAGTTATTTTAATGTTTGGTTAGCCCTAATTAATTAAAATTAAGTTTTGAGTAATTAGGTCAATTAGGGTTATTCTTAATGAATTAAGCCTAACCATAATTAGCCTAGGGTCCTCTGGTCCTAATAAACTTCACCAAAGTTTCCTAGAATTTATTGAATAATATGCTAATTATTAGAATTAAAGTATCAAAAAACAATGACATAAATTTGAAAAATACATAACTTTCCATAGAGATGGCCTCTGACCTTGAAAAATTCAGGGAATGTTCCCAAGATCAGAGGCTTCAAAAGCCCTATGGTCTCATGCCATGGTGAATTGCTATGGAAATGGAGAATCAAAATACTGAAATGAGTAAATAATTAATTAAAAATGAAATACTCATCAAAATAACTTGATTTCTACATTTTTCTCCTCTGTTCACCGAGCAAGAGGGTATTTTTAGTTTATTTTTATAATTTTTCTATACAAAGATATGGATTTTCTAAGTTCTGGGTATTTAAATAAATCAAAAAAATCCATATTTTTCTACTTATCCACACGGCACTGACTCATCCTCGGCAACTCTGAAATCCCATGCGCCGCGCTCCCATTCGACACCGCCATCTGACTCAGCGCTCCAGGGGCCCGCGGTTCATGTAACGTTCTTCGATCCGGCGCGATCTGGACCGTCTACTCGATACACGCTCGGTTGGACGGCGCCTGGTCATCGTCTACGACTGGTGTGCACCCGTGACCGTCCACACTAAAACCCTAAGAGCTCTCTCATTTTTCAACGGATTTTCGTGTTCTTATACTCTATGGATTCATCTTGAAGCGACGAACACATCCATACAGTTTACATTCTATGAAATTAAGTAAAACAAAATGGAGAATCACTGGAAGCTCGGGAGGAAGGAATGATCCATACCTTTGCTCTGAGAAGTGTAGCTTCAATCAGAGAGTTGTGTCACCTTCGATTGCACCTAAGGAAGCTTCAGATGAAGACTCTGACTCTGGGGAATTATCTAGGTATGAAAGTGTCCACAACCAATTTCAAAGCTTGGAGGCTAGAGCAACTGGGTGGCCTGGAGAGGGGGCTTTCACTGGGGAACTCCTTCTATTGGTCCTGTGCAGGTGTGGGTGAGTTTAATTTGGATTTGGTGGAAGTTTGGGAGATGTCCTGGTTCTGAGCTGAGAATTGAGCTCCAAAATTGAGCTCAATCAATGGGGTTTAGGGCAGGAGAACAGTGGGGATCAATTTTTCTAGGTGAGGAAAAGGTCCTGGAGCAATTTTAGCAGAGTTTTGTTTAGGTCTGATTCATCACCTCCTTTGGCCGAGAGGGTGGTGGGTTTAAATAGACATGGCTGGAGGGCCTCCCAGGGGGAGTTTAGGCTTGGGATCAGCCGCTCTAGTCAAGGGAAGAACAGCCATGGTGTCTAATAGGGTTGGGACAGCTCAGCAAGGAAGAATTGAATTTTTGAACCAAATGGGTGCTCTCGGCCTGGTGTTTTCCGACGATCGTGGTGGCCGGCCGGCCGTGGTCGAGTCACCCTCAAGGTCAGGGAGGTCAAGGCTGGGGTTTAGTGCAGTCAATTGGCCATGGACATGTGTAAAGGAGTTTGATTTAAATGGAATGGGAGAAGGCTCATTTTGGCTTGGTTTGGTTCAACTCATGTATTTGGGCTAGGTTCACCCCCCCATGATCTGATTTGGGTCGAAGGGGATCGGCTGGGTCGACTAGGAAGGGGTGGTGAAGTCCCCATCCAAGGTGATGTGGCTAATTTTAGTTTAGAGTGTAGCATGGATGAGGTTAAAAATGCTTAATGAAGGTTTAAGAAAGAGTCACCTCTTCTTGACATTAATGTCTTGGTGAGGAGTCAAAGCTCTCATGGCTTCATATGGCTTGTAAATGGCTTCATTTGGCTTGCTCATGGCTTGGGAAAAGGTTGGCTTATTTTCATGGGAATGGGTTTTGGGATTTTTGATGAGTTTAAGGGAAATTGGCATGAGGCTTGATTTGGATTTATTTGATTATTGATTTATAACTTAGGGATGATATCAATTAAAGGTATGATGAGAAGAAATTGTCATGTAGGCTTTGGAGCTAATTTTGGGCTTTTGGATTTGGTGAAAATGTGCTTTTAGGATGGTTTAAGAAAGTGGGCCTTTAGGTTTGGAAAAAAATTGGTGGATGGAAATTTTTTGAAGGATTGGGCCAAACAAATGTTGGGTTTAGTTTAGGGATGTGTCATGAACATTTTAGAAAAGGTTTGGTGTCATTTTGAGTGGAAATAGATTTAATTTGGGCTTTTTTTGATAAAGGGGCCAAAGTGGGTCAAATCGGGCTAACTTGGGCTAAGGTTGGGCTAAGGTTGGATTTGATGTAAAATTAATGTTGAGAAATGCTTATGGGAGTGTCATAAAGAGTTTTCAACTTTGGTTGGGTTTTGATTTTGGGATTTGGGCCCATTTGGGTTAGGTTTGGGTTTAGGCCAAAAATGGAGATTTTGGTTTTGGGCTAGGTTTGGGTGGAGTTTAGGTTCAAATTTGGGGTATATCTTGTTAGTTTTTTTCTTGTGGGGATGTTAGAAAAGTTTTAGAGAAGATTTGGGGTTAATTGGAGTTGAATTGGGTTGGTTTGGGCTAAGTTTAGGTCATGGGCCAAAATTGGGCTTTAGGCTTCAAATTGGAATTGGATCCAAATGTCAATCAAATTGGGCTTGGATTTGGTATAAATTGATATTGGGGATATTGAATTGAAGTTTAGAATTGAATTAGGTCAAAGTTGAGGTTAATTGGGTTGATTTGGTTTGACATTGGGTCCACTTGGGTTAAGAATGGGTCAAATTGGGGGTTTTGGCAAAAGTGGGCCAAATTGGCAAAATTGGCCTATGGTGTAGTTGAACAAAATAAAATTGAGAATATTTAGGATTTTTCTGGAATTTTCTGGGAATTTTTGGAATTTATGGAATTTTTGGTTAAGAATGGCATTTTGGGTATTTGGAGGGTATTGGGGGGTATTTTTGGAAATTTTGGTATATTTGGCTAAGGATGATCAATTTCGAATGGTGGGAAATGTTTAGGACTGATTTTGATGAATTTTGGATAATTTAGGCAATTTTGCGAATTTTGGGCAATTTCAAGGGTATTTGGTAGGTTTGGTGGGTTTAGGGCCCCGGGGGTCAAAAATTGAAATTTTGGGAAAATGAAGATTGATTAAGTTTGAGTGAAATGAAATCATTTTGGTTGAGCCATGAAGCCATATTAAGCTAACAAAAGCCATGAGAGGACTCATTTTAGACATTCACTACGCTGTTCCTAACCCTCTTAGCTAGGGGCCTAGGGGTTGAGGTCCATCCATATGAATTGCCTACATGAGTCGGGAAGTCAAATTGGCTAAAGGTAGTTTTAGGGTTTGTAATATGTGTGTGTGGTAGTGTGGTGTGTGCAAACTTACCGTCACCAGACGAGGCCACCCAGGGTAATCCTAAGGCCAAAAAGTCCTATAGAAAACTCATCCTTTAAACCTTCACATTTACTTTTAACCCTCCAAGTGGCTTGGTGGTTTATAGTCAAGTTTGTGGGGTGTGAAGGGAGCCAAGAAGTGTTTTGAATTTCTAAGTGTTGGGTTCCATCTTTAGTCCTCTAGGATAGTCAAAGGGAAAGCCTAAGG
The DNA here is from genome assembly GCA_022702705.1 of Papilionanthe hookeriana x Papilionanthe teres. Classification (NCBI taxonomy): domain Eukaryota; kingdom Viridiplantae; phylum Streptophyta; class Magnoliopsida; order Asparagales; family Orchidaceae; genus Papilionanthe; species Papilionanthe hookeriana x Papilionanthe teres. The sequence goes on along the minus strand of CM040429.1, from coordinate 139,671,162 downwards.
CTAGATCCTAAGTACTAAGGAGAGAGATCATACCTCATCAAAAATGAGGTCAACAAGATTCCCTTCCTTAATCTTTTCTTTATGTGAGCAAGCTGGTGTTAGATTGGATAGCTGAGAGGATATTCTTCAACCTTTGAAGCCCATTACTAGTGTAAATGTGAAGAATTATTTTGAACATTCAATTTTTGGCTGAAAAGGGGGATTTCAAAGAAGTTATTGTGCTTCTACGTCGCATGCTTCTACATCTCGAGCATCCAAATCTCGTGACAGATCCAGTCCTAATTCACAAACTAAAATGCTGCAAATGATGATGGAAAAAATTGATTATGCTATGGATAAGGTATCAAATCGCTATGGATAAGGTATCAAATCTTGAAAACTATGTTGATCATATTGATTCTTACTTAGGGATACGTAGTGATTATGAAGAGATACAACACATCTATAGAGAAACTTGGTAGAGGTGATCGGAGTGTTGTATTTCCTCCAAGTCCACGGTACCCTCATTTTGATTCTGCTAGTTTTTGGGATGATGATGGTGATGAAGAAGATAAAGACGGTAACAAGGATGAGTAGAGATTGAGATATGTTATGTATTATTTGAACTGTTATTTGTGTTGATGTCTGGACTACTATATGTGTTATTTGTGGTTGTGGTGAACATTGTTGTTATTGTTTGATGTGATTTGTATTTATCTAGTGTTGATGTGGTAGTATGTATTTGAACTCTTTTATTTTAAATGTGTTTATTAGTTTTGTTGAACTTATTCCTACTGCTTTAGGAAGTTTAGAATAGAACTAACCATCATTTAAAATTTATGTTTAAATTTCAATTTACTACCATGAATTTTCTATTGTGGTTGTGATATTATGTTAGTTTGTGTGATTTGCTTTTATGTTAGCATCTACTGCATAGAAGACTTTTGAATCTCATATATGCTAAAATCAAAATGAACTTTGATCATTTTTTCACTCATGTTTTTAATTTTTTGTACTTGTATAATTAGGATATCAAAATTCATGTAAGCATAAGTTCTATTTTTCATTCCTCTCTTTATATATTATATGCTAAAATGTTTAAACTTTATAAAAATTTAAGTTTTTTTTTTTGGGGGGGGGGGGGATGAAAAAATCAATTTTCAAAACTTGAAATTTATTTGTTCTCAAATATGTTACAAATAAATTTGATTTTTTATTTAAAAAATGATTATGTGTATGAAGTTATATTAGGGTAATAAAATTTTGAATATTGAAATGTGTAAGAAAATTTGCTTAAAACTTTATAGCAATGAAGAAATATTTTAAGTTAAAAATTTTTTTTAGTGAAGAGATGTTAAATATGGTGTAACTATCCTTAGTAAGAAATAATATATTTTTGAAAAATATAAAAGATTAGACTTTTATTTTCAAAACTTAAATTTATGTTATTAAAAGTAAATTTTAAAAACTATTATTATATTTCCAAGTAAAGGATTATATCAGACATTTGCATTAGGAAAGGGAGAGTGGAATTCAAAATTATTAAAGACCTATCAATATATAGTAATCCTTGCCAAAATAAAAAAAAAACAAGAGAAAAGAAAATAAAAGAAAAAATGAAAAAGTGAAGTATAGTATGTTAAAAAGAGAGAGAGGAGAAGTTTGAGGATCAGTGCCTAATAAAAAATTGGTTCCAAATCTGATCTTTTTAATGCATAAGATTTGAGAAACTCCTAAGTTTAAGAATATAATATAATGAGTATAATTATTTTTGATGAAAATTTTTAAGTAAAGAAAATAGAATGCCTAAACTGCATATTTGGAAAGTCTACAAATATTTCTGAATTAGATAGGAGCTCATATTTTCATACTTTTTCACTTTAGAAAATTTCTAAACATTAAATTGGTCTCATTTAGTAAAGTTATTTCTAAATTGAAACACTACATTTCTAGAACAAAATTTTAGAATCTCCTAAAGAAACTCGTTCACATAACTTGACGACAAGTAACATTTTAAGTTTGTGGGAATTCGATATACCTAAAATATATAATATATTTATACACATATTTATACCTATTTTTATTTATGTTGCACTTTAATGGAAGGTATTTTTGTATTTTTCTTTCAGGAACAGTTAAATGGACTAAATACGTCAAAAGTAGTGAAAAATGATCAAATTTGGAGCAAAAATGAAGAAGTTGTTAAAATGAACTAGGGTGCCCAAGCGCTAGCAGACATAGAAGGCCATGCCTATGTTCCAGAAACCCTGCGCTTAAGCACCACTTAGTTACTTTGTAATTTCAAGGAATTTTTGACAAATTTTGAAGAGGAGTTTGAGGCATCCTTTGGTACAAATGTGGGTAACTGATCAAGGGGGTCTAAAGACATTCAAATTTCACTTAAAAGGATGCATCTCTTGGGTAGATTCATTGTATATGGACACATTTTCAAGAGACACCAAGACACCTTTTGAGAAAGTTTAAAAGAAAGGACTTGAAGGAGAGAAGAGAGTTCTTTTTGAGAGAGGAAAATTATAGAGTCATTAGAGGTTGTTGAGAAAAAATAAAAGTTAATATTCCTCTACCCTCCCCCAAACTTGAATTTTTCAGTAAATTTGAAATAGGTGAGAGTAAAAAAAAACTAACCTTTCTATGTTGGGATCTTGAAATCTTGAACAGCTATCTGGTATCAGTCAAAATTTATAACTAGCAAGCATGAAACAATTAGTAGCAGTGATATAACAATTTTAAATATTTGCATGGGTAAAAAGAAATTAACTTTAAACATCTAAAAATCCAACAAAACACTATAACATAAAACAATCTATCATAGTACTACACAGTCCAGCTAACAATTTCAATGCTCAGTACAACATAACAATACACCAACAGGGTTACACATCAGATTAAAAATAAATAACTACTACATCAGAACAGTACAACACAACACAACAAGATCAACAGAAATATAAATAAACAATCTACAAATCTCCATCACCAGGATCAGCAGGTTTTTCAGCAGGGTCATCAGCATGGTCAGGTCTATATGGTGTATAGCTAGGGCAAGTAGGAAATATCATATCAGACTCCCCCCTCATAAATCTGACCTAAGTGTCATAATAAGCAATATAAAACTCAACTCTCCTCTGAAGATAATCTTCATTCACATCACTTCTCACCTCAAATACATCCATCCGACCATGGAGTCTATCCATACTAGCACTCTGTAATCTCAGCTGCTCCATAATATCAGATAAGGTAGGCGGCTCAGAAGTAGATGGAACATCATAACTAGTAGTAGGAATATCAGTACTCCTACGCTCAACTCGGGCTCCCACACGAGACTCATAAGTATGAATAATATTCTTTGTGATTGGTCTCAATGATATAGCCACTTGTTCAGAACTATTAAACTTCACTCCAGACTGAACACACAAGGCATGAACTAAAGAAGGATGTCCTAAACCACTAGTGGTCTTGTCTCTAGCAATAGTCTGAATGTTCTTATAGATAATAGCCCCAATATCAATCTTTTTCATCGTCTGTATACAATAGTTCAGAATCGCTCTATCCCTTATAACTTTGCTATGATTATAAATATTGTAATAGTCTTGCAGAAATGAAATAATGCCAAACTTTTAAAGCAACATTCAATGTGGAGGCGGGGAAGTTAATCAATTATTTTTTACTTACTTTCCATTCTCCTCTCCCGTCAGTCAGAAAAGCAATCACTTCTCTCATATTCTCTCCTTGAGTGTCAAAGTTTTCATATTCACAAACAAATGGTTCTCGAGTCTGATTGAAAGCATTGATACATTGAGGAGTAAACTCAACCATTTTTCCTCTAACTAGCACATACTTAGTCTCAGTCTAGGGTACATTCGAATAGAACTCTCTAACAACTCCCATAACAACATTCGCAGTGAAATACTAAAATCGCTCCTAGTTCCGCTCTGCAATTAATTGTTCTACAGATCCGCCAGGACTATCAAAAGCTCGATCCCGGATACACTTCGTGTTCTAAAGGTAAGAGTTAAAGCAAAATTAGGCTTTAATATTGACAAATTTCTCCTCATCAAAGTCCAATTTCCTCTTCCCTTTAATCAACCTTAGAGCCATGTGAATTTCTAAAATTTGTAAGAAATTCCAATAAATCCCAAATTCACAATGTAAAAAACTTCAAATACTATTCTAAACAAATAAGAGCAAATTTCATCATGGAAATCTCAAAATCTCTTTAAAATTCCCAAAATTCCAACCTATGCAATGTGAGAGATTTCCATTGTGAAAATATAAAATTTTTAACTTAAAGTGAAGCTCTTACCAAGAGAAGTGTGGATCCAGCCTCGAAAAGCTTTGAAATCAAGTCAAATCCGAGATCTAGCAAGCCCTAGATCTTCAAAATCGTGAAAAAGGAGGAGGAAGAAGAAGGAAACGGAAGAATTTGTGGGTCCCAGGGTAAAAATCACGAAAACGAGGGTTTTTGGCCTTTTACTGGGTTTGAGTGCCGGCGACGCTTGATAGGGCGCCGGCGGTGCTCTATTTAAATAAATTGCCAAACTCTCTGGATTTGAGCGCCGGCAGCGCCAGTCCAAAATATTTTTCGGGTCTAAAAAATTTTCGTAATTTCAATCGTTTTGACTTCCACAATGATGTTTAACACTTTAATAGGCATTTACATTATCCCATAAGCAATAATTAACACAATTCTTCACACAAACAATACACAACAATCTTATATATATAAAATCCAAGTTACATTATAGACACCAAATATGTTAATTCAAAGCAACTACTCCTAGATGTTTAGTGCAACAAGTACTTTACGATAGGTAAGCACTAAGATCTAAGCACACAATGAAAGTAAACACATCCAAATCCAAGTTCAAATTACTAAGCAAATACTACACAAACCAAACATAACTAAGCAAAGTAAATCAAACACACAACAAACATAAGTAGAATCCACTAATTACTCCACATCAGTTTCATAACTATCCTCTCCTCTAATTTCTCCTATCGATTGCTGATGCACGAAAAATATAGAATGGACGAAATGGAAATTCGTCAAATGATTCCTCAGCAATCACCGTGTTCTTCTTCATCAGATTGATCAAGCCCATCTCAATTCGACCATTATGATAGAATTGCACTTTCATTCTCCAATCAATATGATCGAATAAATCATAAATGTTATTGATTGCATATAACATTCCATACCTCTTTCTCTAACTGTTTGATCCTCTTCAATATCATTCTGGAACCTTCTGGATAATAGGGTTGAATCGGTTGTGAAGTCTGTGTTGATCAGTAAGCAAATTCATGTCATCTTCATCTCCAACTGTCAGGTAGTCATAGGGGTTAGTTGGATCAATAGGCCTCCATGGAAGAAGAACCTTTTCCCAACTTTCATAACGAACCTGTGACTGACTACATAACAGAAATATGGTGGATGGGTTTCTAAGCCCATATTTAGATCCATGCACGAAGTGATTTTACAATAATATTACCAATGTCAACCGGCCTCCCAGTTTGAATACAAAAATTCAAAATGGCACTTTCCTTGGTTACCTTGCTAATCTTCAATGTCGGAAATAACTTTGTCAAAATAAAGTAGTGCCACTGCTTCGATACTGGATTGAGAGATGCAGATGGGAAACTAATGTATCCATTCTCTCTAATTTCCCATTCCTCATTCTCATCCATCAAATATTGATACACATCATTCATATTGTCTTCGTAGCATTGAAATTAGAATAATGGCAAATATGTATGTTCTTGATCATAAAGAGATCATTAATTCGTTGAGGAGTGAATTGCACAAATCTACCATGCACAAATACGAATCCTTGGTTGATCCCGTGAAGATTTGCATAAAACTCTTTCACAATAGAAACAACAACGGCAGCGGTAGTGTGGCAAAGCACTTCCCAACGTCTCTCCTTAATAATTTCTTCAATTTTAGTACTAGGATTATCCATACCTCGATTTATGAAGCCTCTTTCCTTGATAATCCTTCTTTTCATCATCGCTTTGTTGAACAAACGATGCGCTCCGAAACTTATGAACTTCTGTTGGTTGAAAACATGAAATTGAGGGGTTTCAATGGGATAAGAATCTATGGGATACGAATTGGGATTGGTGGTTTTCATTTTTCTCAAGTTAAGAAGTCAAAAATGGAGTTTAGGGAGTTATAAGGATGAAGATCCCGCCAAAAACCGCCAAAACTCGCATTTAAAACTTAAAAACCTTCAACAAGATTTGGGCGCTGGTAGGCGCTTGATAGGGTGCCGACGACGCTCAAACATGTAAGTTCAGTGTATTATCTGTGATAAGGCGCCGGCGGAGCCCATTCTGGCGCCGGTGGTGCTAGTGGTCAAAATTCTCACCGAACTTCATTTGGCCCAAAATATTCTAATATCTCGATTCGATCCATCTTTTATCAATTTTTAAAGTATTTAGGAGTAATTAGTATTCAAAAATAATTATCTAAAAAGCACAACTACATCGAATAAGCAAACACACCACAAAGATACATATGGGTTTTCTCCCATAAAGCACTTGGTTTAACGTCGTTAGCCCAACAAACCATTCAGTTAATCGAGATTACTCAACATTAAAACCTCTTTGAAGTTAGGTTGAAACCCATCAAAGTAAGGCTTTATTCGATGCCCATTAACCTTGAAATCTTTCCAGTATCAGGATCTTTAATATCAATAGTTCCAAAAGAATGAACTTTTACAACTGCAAAAGGTCCTAACCATCTAGACTTGAGCTTTCCAGGAAATAACTTCAATCTTGAGTTGTATAATAAAACTTTTTGTCCAAATTCCAAGTTCGTTTTTAATATCTTCCGATCATGCCATAATTTCATTTTCTCTTTATAGATCCTATCATTGTGATAAGATGCATTTCTAATCTCTTTCAATTCATTCAATTGCATAAATCTTTTCTCACCAGCATTTTTCAAATTAAAATTTAACTCTTTTATCACCCAATATGTTTTATGCTCCAATTCAACTGGTAAATGGCAAGTCTTACCAAACACTAGTCTATAAAGAGACATTCCAATAAGGGTTTTAAAAGCAGTTCTATAAGCCTATAAAGCAGTATCTAATTGAGCAGACCAATCTAATTTATGATTATCTTCAATTTTCTCCAAAATTCATTTAATTTCACGATTAGATACTTCGGCTAAACCACTAATCTGGGGATGATAAGCAGTAGAGATTCTATGAATAATATTATATTTCTTAATTAATCTCTTAATTCGATTATTTCTGAAATGGGATCCACCATCAGTTATGATCACTCTCGGCATTCCATATCTTGTAAATGTATTTTTCTTTAAAAATTTTGAAACACTCCGAGCATCGCATCTATGTAAAGAAATAGCTTCAATCCATTTTGAGACTTAATCAACAGCAACCAATATATATAAATTTCTAAATGAAGGAGTAAATGGTCCCATAAAATCTAATCCCCATACATAAAAAATTTCAACTTCCAAATTATAATTTAGAGGCATTTCATTTCTTCTAGAGATATTACCTACTCTCTAACATCGATCACATGATTTAATATATCTATAAACATATCTAAAAAGAGTAAGCCAACAAAATCAATATTGTAGAATCTTAAAAGCAGATTTATGAACACCAAAATGACCTCCAAGTTCAGAATCATGACAACGTTGAATAATCAAATTTGTTTCTTCTTGTGGCACACATTTCCTAATAATCAAATCCTTACACTGTTATATAGATAGGGCTCATCCCAAAAATAAAATTTTGCATCATATTTAAACTTCTTTTATTGTTGCCTTGTTAAATCAGGTGGTAAAATATCACTTACAATATAATTCACATTATCAACATACCAAGGCAAATTGCTTCCCATAATAGTATAGAGTTGCTCATCAGGGAAAATTTCAGTAATTTTCTTTTCAAATTCAGATAATTTATCATATTCTATTTTGGACAGATAATAAGCTATTTGATTATCAGATCCCTTCCTATCAACTATCATAAAATCAAATTCTTGCAGAAGAAGTATCCATCTAATAAGTCTAGGTTTCACATCCTTCTTTTGCATTAAATATTTGATAGCTGAATGGTCTGTATGCACAATACTTCTAGCTCCAATTAAATAAGGTCTAAATTTTTCAAAAGCAAATACTATAGTTAATAATTCTCTTTCAGTTGTGGTATAACTAATTTGAACCTCATTAAGAGTTTTACTAGCATAGTAAATGACTATGAAAACTTTATCATGCCTTTGCCCCAATACTACTCCGATCACATAATCACTAGCATCACACATAAGTTCAAATGGTTTTCCCCAATTTGGTGAAATAATTATAGGTGCAGTGATTAATTTTTCTTTCAATAATTCAAAATCTCTCAAGAATTCATCATTAAAATCAATTTTTCTATCATTTTTTAAAAGTCGGCACAAAGGTATAGTAATTTTAGAAAAATCTTTATTATATCACCTGTAAAATCTAGTGTGTCCTAAGAAACTCATCACCTCTCTCACAGTAATGGGTGGCGGCAATCTCTCAATCACTCTAATTTTAGTAGGGTCGACCTCCATACCATGTTCAGAAGTTTTATGCTCAAGCACAATTGTTCCTGCAACCATAAATTGACATTTCTCCCAATTCAGAACTAGATTTGTTTTCTCACATAGCTCCAAAACTTTCGCTAAGTTTTCTAGGCAAATTTCAAATGAAGTCCCGAATATAGAGAAATCATCCATAAAAACTTCTATTCCATTATCTATCATACTACCGATGATAGAAATCATACATCTCTGAAATATTGCAGGTGAATTACATAGTCCAAAAGGTATTCTTCGAAAAGCAAAGGTTCCATAAGGGATAGTAAATGTTGTCTTTTCTTGATGATCAGGAGCAATAGGTATTTAATGGTTACCAATATATTCATCTAGAAAACAGTAGTAGTTGTGTCTAGCAAGTCTATCTAGCATTTGATCGAGAAAAGGAAGAGAAAAGTTATCTTTTCAGGTGGCGGCATTTAATTTCCTATAGTCAATACAAATTCGTCATCCATTAATTTGTCTTGTGGATATAATTTCATTACATTCATTTAATTCAACAGTCACTCCTCCATTTTTCGGTACACAATGTATTGGACTCACCCAAGCACTATCTGAATAAGGATAAATAATTCCAGCATCCAGCCATTTTAAAATCTCTTTCTTAACTACTTCCTTCATTATAGAATTCTGTCTCCTTTGTGGATCAAATCTCGGTTTATGTTCTTCATCTAATAAAATTCTGTGCATACAAATCGAATGACTAACTCCTTTAATATCTGCCAAAGTCCACCCAAAAACTTTCTTGTATCTTTTTAAAGTTTCCAACAACTTTTGTTCTTGATAACCGTTTAACTCCAAAGATACAATAACTGGCAAGGTAGATGATTCTCTTAAAAACATATACTTTACATGATTAGGGAGAATTTTCATCTCAAGTTCAAGATGTTTTATTATAGATGAAATTAAGCTTTTATTTCCACCTTCCATAGTGTCTAATATTTCGAATCTCTCTTGCACATACTCTAAATCTTCATTCTTCTTACTATCTGAATTTTCTTCATCTTCAATTTCTTCTTCAAACATATTTTCATATTCTTCTTCTTTTTCAAATATATTTTCAAAATGATCGTTTCTCAAGTAATCACAGACCTCCATCCTAAAACATTCATTATCTTTTTCCATTGAGGGATACTTCATAGATTTTAAAATTTTAAAGGTCACCTCTTGATCATTAACTCTCATAGTTAATTCTCCTTTTTGAACATCAATTACCGCTCTTCCAGTAGCAAGGAATGGTCTTCCCAAAATGATTGGAATTTCTTTATCTTTCTCCATATCAAGTACAAAAAATCCACAGGAAAGATAAATTTATCCTCTTTCACTAAGACATCTTCCACCACTCCTTTAGGGTAAGTAATGGAATGATCGGCCAACTGATGAGTCACAGATGTAGGAGAAATTTCTCCTATTCCCAACCTTTTGAATGTTGATAAAAGCATAAGATTAATACTCGCTCCCAGATCACATAAAGCTTTTACAAAAACATTTTCACCTATAGCACACGAAAAAGTGAAACTACTAGGATCTTTAAGTTTTTCCGGAAGCTTCTTTTAAATAATTGCACTACACTTTCTGTTAAGTGCAATAGTTTCATGATCTGTAAACTTTCTTTTCTTTCTAAGGATATCCTTCATAAACTTGGCATAGTCAGGCATCTGTTCTAATGCTTCAACAAAAGGAATATTTATCGTTAATTTCTTAAGGATCTCTAAAAATTTTCCAAATCTGTTTTCCCTTTTTTGTTTCTTTAAACTTTGAGGAAATGGAGGTGGTGGTTTTTCAACAGTTATCTTCATTGGCTCAAGAGGATAATCCAAGTTTGGATAAATCTTGTTTGAACCTTTCTCGATTTCAACCTTCTCTTTTTCTATTTCAACTTCTTTTTGCACTCTATTTTCCAATTCTTTTTCACTCCTTAATTGAATAGCCTTAAGTTGTTCCTTGTTTTAATCTTTTGGATTGATCTTCACATTACTTGGAAGTGTTCCAAAAGGTATATTATTAAGTGCAGTGAAAATATGTCCTAATTGATTTTCAATATTTTTCATAGCAACACCTTGAGCTTGTAATTGATTTCCTATATTCAGAATCATTTCTTCAGTAGACAAATTCATATTCTTAATTGTGGGTTACTATTAAATCCAGGGGGATAAGATGGTCTAAGATTAGTATTTCCTTGACTATTGGAATTTCCAATTGGATTTATAAAACTGTTAGCCCAGTGCGGGTTAACATTGACATTACTATTATTCCAATTGAAGTTTGGGTGATTCTTCCAACCAGTATTATAATAATTTGAATGAGGATTATTAGGTCTATTAATAACATTTAAAGTCTCACAAGGTGTTTGAGATTCTGTTATCTGTCCAAATGAATTTTTCTCCAACACTTGAGGTGGTTGAGAATAATTCATTCCATATTGATCTATTTTCTTAGAAATGGTTGCAATTTGAGAAACTACCATAGTCATCATATCTGAATCATGAACACTAGCTACTCTTTTAGGATTTACCCGTTCAGAGGGCCATTGAAAATTATTAGTAGTCATTTCTTCAATTAATGCATATGCTTCATCAAAATGTTTGACATTAATGATCCACCAGCTGCAGCATCTATAATAGATCTCATTGATCACACTAATCCATTATAAAATGTTTGAATTGTTAATCAATCTGGTAAAGTATGATGTGGGAACTTCCTAAGAAGATCTTTAAATCTCTCCCAAGCTGCATATATTGACTCTCTTTCAAACTGACAAAAAGATGTAATATCATTTCTTAGTTTAGCAGTCTTTGATGGAGGGAAATATTTTGATAGAAACTTTGGAGATAATTCTCCCCAAGTTCCAATAGATCCAGGTGCTAACAAATTTAACCACGCCTTAGCTTTATCCCTTAATGAAAAAGGAAAAAGTTTAAGTCTGACGGCGTCACTAGACACTCAATTATATTTAAAAGTAGCACACAGTTCTAAAAAACTAGCGAGATATAAATTTGGATCCTCATTAGGTATTCCTCCAAATTGATTATTTTGTACAATTTGGATAATAGCAGGTTTAAGTTCAAAGGAATTAGCACAAACATCAGAATTTTGAATAGTTATGTGAATTTCATCTGCTATTGGATTAGCATAATCTCTTAAAGGTCTTGGAAAATTTCCAATATCATTTCTCTGATTATCTTGATTATTCACCATTTTGCAAGGATTTTCAATTTGTTTTTGTTGTTTTCTAATTTTTCTGACAGTACGCTCTAACTCCGAACAGTAAGGCACTAAATCTATAGATCCACTACTTCGCATATACACACAAATACTTTTATAAAGATAAACAAACACACAATTACACACTATAAAATAAAGGTTTTATGTTACTATTTTACTAATAAATAGTATTTATGATTTCTTACTTACTACTCCGTTACCTAACTTCCCTAGCAACGGCACCAAACACTTGATACAAGGGACTTATATTTTGCATGAATTTATGAACTCAGATTTATATTTTTATAATGATTTTGCTAAGTCCAAGCATTCAACGCAAGTATATGTATCGTATCAAGTAATACAGAGTTCTAATGGAGTCCTAGTTATCTATCCCACAGGGAAGTTTAAAGTTTAAGAAAGCGTTCACAAAATATAATATAGCATTAAAATCCTATATTTAAATAACACTTAAATTTTAACACTTACTCCTACTAACACTATGCAGAAAACAGTAACAATTAACTAAACTACAATTACTTCTAACAACTTTAAAAATAGAATTAACTAACAAACACACTAAACTAAGTATTTGAAAGGTTTTTGATATATGAGAAAAGTATCATTCCTCTTGCAATGAGAATATGATGTGTGGATTGATATGGAACAATTATCTATGTTATTGTGACAAATAGGAGCATATATGATTCTTTACCCTTAAAAGAGTACCCTCTCTTATAAGCAAGAAAAGAACATTGACATATTCTAAGTTTTGTCACAAACTTTAAGGCTAGGCTGGGAGGATATCGGCTCTCACTTCGAAGCTCCCACTCACCCTTCACCCGAAGGCTAACCTTTGATATTAGTTACTAATCTTAGAACCAATTTGGGGATTTCAGCCTGTCACCCTGAAATCTCTACATTGAAGTCCATCAAAACATATTTCCCTATTTATTTGCACTCAATTCCCATGAACTACGCAATTCATCCATAGAAATTGAATGGATCTTTCATTAGTGTTGTAGGACATTAGATCCTTTCAAACTTAATGTTCAACAACATATTTTAACATTTCAATTTGCCAAATCAAAAGTAAATTAAGTTCGAAATGAAAAACCATCACAATTTCTTCATTACATTAAAATCACATGAAATCCACATCAATCCATCATCACATCTCTATACAAGAAGAAAGACAAGGGAGACTACTCAGAATTCATGGAGAAGATACAATAAAACATGGATTTTATATAAAAAAGAAAAGTCATACCAACCACAAAAGAAAATACAACTTATCTCTTTCTCTTCTCCAATGCAATTCCCTTGAAGTTCCTTTGAATCCTCTTCTCTCTTCTTTACAACACTTGATTCTCTCTTTAGAATGGAAAGGAAGAAGCAATCTCTCACTTTACCTCTTCCCCTTCCCTACTTAGAGAAGAATTCCTCTCAAATCCTCACTTTACACACTCTTCTCCTAAACCCTAACACTTAACACACTAAGACAAACCAAGAGAAAGTAAGATAAACCACCAAAACTCTCTTCTTTTCGTCCAAAAACAGTTACTAATAAGATAGGGAAGAAATACCAAGTGTTTTTATAGGCATCCTTTCAAAAATTCGCCAAACCTCTTCAAATTTGAACTCCACCAACTTTAGGCGCTGGCGGTGCTCTATCGTGCTAATATTTTTGAAGTCTCTAGATTTGGGTGCCGGCGGAGCTCATTCTAGCGCTGGCGGCGCCAAAACACCTTTTCATAATTTTGCTCCTTTTTGCTCCTTTTTTCTCTGAATTCATTTCTTTTTGCTTCTTTTCACTCCAATCACCTAAAATTATCATACCTGCAATAAATCATGAAAGATACCTTTCTTTAAAGTGCAATATCACCAAAATGGGTAAAATTATATAGCAAAAACTGTATATATTTTTGGTGCATCAGTTGTAGAGAGTAGTTAAAGAAAGAAGTTGTAGTATTCTTACTTAGGGTTTCTTCACACTTTTCTTATTTTTAGTGAAAGAGAAGGTGAGTAGGGATTTCTATGTAAAAATCCATTGTTATAGAGAGATTTAAATGGGTTGGGTGACTTGTCCAAGAAAGTCTTGTAAGAGAACGGAAGAGATTCAAAGGAGCTACAAGATTTTGGTTTTGAGGAACTTGAGATAAGTTTTATCTTTGTACTTCATTTAGTTTTGATTGAGACTTCTTGTATTTTCTACATGATTTCTGTTTTAAAAACTACTTGTTGTTGTGTTTTCTCCCTGGTTTCTAAGTAGACTTCTTTATCTTTTTCCTTAAAATGAAAAGTAATTAAGTGTTGGATGAATGTTGTGGAATTTTTGATGTTTAATTTTGGAAGAAGTTGTGTTGATTTAATACTTACACTTCATTTACATCTTGATTTGGCCAATTAAGATGTTAATATTTGTTGTGAGAACATATAAGATCCTCATAGGTATTATCTCAATCAACAATAGATAGAAATCACATGAGATTATATGGCTGAAAAAGTAATTCATATAATTTTATGGAAATAAATAGAGAAATATACTTTTATGGATGTAGAATTAGAGGACTTTAGGGTGACAGACTAAAACCCCTAATTTGGTTTATTGTTTGAGGTTTTGATGTGAGATGTTAGCCCCCAGGTGGAGGGAAAGGAGGGAACTCTAGAGTGAGAACTAGTATTTTTTCTACCTAACCCGTCTTCAAAGTTATTCACATTTTAAACAAGCCAATCTTCTTTATAGCATCTTTAGTAAGGGTTACTCCTATTTAACACAATACATTTTGAATGCTTCCATGATTCAACTCTTGTACTTGTTACTCTTTCATGATAAGGAAAAACATATTTTCATCTATACTTCTTTAATCTCACAAAAACCTCGTTATAGTTAGTAAATTGTTTACTTTATTTCACAATTTAAGAAAATACTAAAAAGAATCACATTCTAAAGTTTTCTATTATCCAAAAATTTTTATGTATCTTTTTCTAAATAGAATTTGTGATCTAAAAACCTTTTTATCTTTCAAATTTCCAAAATTTTTCCCCCTGGGATCGATATTTAGGGGCTTAGTTAGAAAGTCCTAAAATTTAAATTATAAGTATAATCCGATTACTACAATTAAAAATAGACCATCTGGTAGTAAAATATTGGGATTGGCTTCGTCAAAATAAAACTCCCAGCTCTGAGGGTTGGGGCTTTTGGGATCCATTATCTCCTCGTATGACAAATCATCATTAAGATGAGATTCAGGTAGTAAAGAATGCATTGCAAGAAAATCTGCTAAGATTTTTTCTTTTATGGCTTGAAGGGGTAAGAAAGTTATATAGAATTACAATAATATCACCGACCACCTCGCTAACCTACTTGAAAGCGTTGGTCGGGTCATAAGATGTTGTAATGGATTGAACTTCAAAATAAGGGTGACTTTATGAGAAGGCATGTAATGGCTAAGACTTTGAACGAAGAAAATTAAAGCTAGGCAATGTTTCTCAATAGAGGAATAGTTTACCTTAGTCAGTAGTAGATGAAGACTCAAGTAGTAGAGGGTGTTTTATTTACCCTCTTTGACTTGAGCTTCAGGGCTCCAAGGGAGTCGCCTAAGTCCACAGTATAAAGTATCAATGGTTTACCCGAGGTTGGGGCTGATAATACAGGAGGTGTCGTTAAGTACTACTTAATAATTTCAAAATCATGCTGATAGTTATCGTCCCAAGTGAACTTGGCTTCTTTCTTATTCAACACAGAAAACTTCTGACAACTTCCTGATAGGTCAAAAATAAAGTGCCTCAGATACACTAGCCTCCCTTGAAGGGATCACAATTGCGGGTGTCATTTTTAAGATGGCTTTAATAATCATTGGATCAATTTCAATCTCGTGGTGACAGATAACAAATCCTAAAAATTTTCAGAGGTGACACTAAATGCACACTTGAGGGGATTCATTTTGAGATTAAATTATGGTAACCACTCAAAAATAATTCTCGAATTGTACAAATGATTGTCTTGTTGTTTTCTTTTAATAATCACATCATTCACATAACATTTGACTTGATTATGAATGAGGTCATCGAAAATTCTTGTAATGACTCATTAGTATGTTTCACCGGCATTCTTCAACCCAAACGACATCACTATGTAGCAATATTTTTCAATTCACATTCTAAATGCTGTGAATTTCTCATCTTCCAGAGCCATTTTAAGTTGATTGTATCCTGACGATCCAAATATACATCACTCACCATGTTCTGTTCAATGAACAAATATGTCCCTTCGCCAAACAAACACCAACCCCATCCAATTACCATCACCATGTCGGCATATTTATAGGTTATGTGTTGTATTTTGAAAAGGGTCGCCAAGTAGAAATTGTCGGTTCATTTTATTTTAAATTAAATTTATTGTATAAACAATTTTAAATAATTTGGAAAGTAGTGTTTGATTTTGAAAATAATTTTAGGTTTAATTTAATAGAAAATTTTATAGCTTTTCAAAAATGATATTGGAAAATATAACTTTAAATTTTAAAATATGAAATCAAACTGATCTCACACCCCAAATGGTTTAAAAAAATGAGCACCGCATCACAAACTGTGTATCTATCCCGAGGAATAGACACACTACTTGATAATGGGGCTCGATTAAATAAACTAAAAGATTTGTGACATCCGTTTGGTCTGCGAACCAATTTTATAATTCGACAAGTTCCCCTGCTTAATATAAAGGAATTAAGCAGGGTTTATATTACCTGGGTTCTTAAAGTTCCTTATAAGGGCAAGCCCCTATAGTTAATTACATCCTAAATATCCGAAGACACTTAAAAAAACTCTCAATAAAGATCAGTGATTTTGCTTTCAGGAATTTTAAAGTTTAAGCATTCAAATGATTCGATTTTAGAATTTGAAAAGGGATTGGATCAAATTTGGAACATCTTATTTTGGGAATCCAACGGAAGAAAGGTAGGGGATGTCACTGATCCGAGGAGACCCTCGATGACTTCCCACCTATCCTATTTGTTTGGCTTGAATATGAGGAGATGTTATTTGATGTTGCAATCCTGAAAATTTTAATTAATTAAGACTTATACTTGTATGATATAATATACAAATAGCGTCGAAGATGTGAGGGTTTATGTCGTACCAAATGAATACCTCGGAGTCCTAAGACCAGTTAGGGCTTAATTTGCATAACATGATTATGCAAATGCTTAAAGATAAGTTGAGGATTTTTGTTGCACTGGGCAAACCGCCTCGAAATCCTATGGCTTTGTTATTTATTTCTAAAGAAGGTTAAGTTGATGAAGACTTGTTTTGCTGTTGAAGATGGCCGTGCTGCCCTTCGAGCTCTTTGTTGTTGCAGAGGTTTAGTTTTAAGAAGTGATAATCAGGGGATGAGAGAAGTGTCATGGTTTAGAGGTTGAGTTTCAAATTAAATGTCTTAAGTTTTATTAAGAGGAATCCTAAAGTTGGTTAAGCAGAACTGGTTAAGATGCCACGGTTCCATCATCCCGAAACCACTATTTTCATCGGATTCACTTAGTCCAAATGAATTGGTTAAACTCAACTGAATGTGTTCCACACTTTCATTTAGACCGTGGGAAATCTCGTTAGCAACACGTGCGTTACATCATCCGAGGGATTCCCGATCATCCAACGAGTCGTTTTAATCTTAATTACAATTGTAGGTTTTGTTTTTGTTGATGATTAAACTTTAAGTTGTTTACACATGCTGGGTTCGATCATTTTCATAAGTTTATAGAATGCAGGAAAATAGAACAATTAATAAATTGCAGAATGTAAATTGTAATAAACTTAAATGTGTACCTGAAGAGTCTTCTTCTTTCTACCAACTGCACCTCAAAATGTATGTTAGGGCATATATATATTTGCTA
The DNA here is from genome assembly GCA_022702705.1 of Papilionanthe hookeriana x Papilionanthe teres. Lineage (NCBI taxonomy): Eukaryota > Viridiplantae > Streptophyta > Magnoliopsida > Asparagales > Orchidaceae > Papilionanthe > Papilionanthe hookeriana x Papilionanthe teres. The sequence continues at coordinate 139,653,469 of CM040429.1, read as the reverse complement.
CAAATACATATGTAAAGCTAAGGGAAGGTTCAGATCATCTAACAATCCTATGATGTCTAGGTACAGATCCTAGTTGTCTATCAATTCCTATGACGTCTAGGTTGAAGTCCTAGTTGTTTTAAGGATGATTTTCTTCATCATAGAATAATGAAGTTCAATTTTTCTTCTGAAACAACCCATCAGATTGAGGAAGTGCTCGGGGTAGGGCCGTGAACATCTTTCCAAACTTCTGGATTTATCTTGAGTCTAATGATTACATTGTCTAGTTGAATTATTCATCCAAAGTTTGATTGAGTTTAAATTTTAATTATTCTTGCTCAGTGAACTTAGATGTTTTAGTTGGCTTATAAGAGAGGTGACATGTCATTAGGCATTTCCTTTATAAGTTATGAAATGAAGGTCTTTAGGGGCAAATTAGTCCATTAAAGAACTTAACCAATCTTAATTGAAGTTAAATTAGTAATTTAAAATGATTTAATTTCGTTATAAAGTTTTAATTGGTTTTTTTAAATGTTTTTAAATTATTATTGAAAAGAGTGTTTAATTTTTTTTGTTCAATCAGATTAATTTTTAATACTTTAACTTATTTTAATTTAATTATAATATTTTAGATTAATTTTAGTTGGTTCAATTTGATTATAATGTTTTAACTATAAATTACTTTACATTAATCTTAAGTTTTAAGTGATTTCAGATTAGTTTTAATATTTTATGTTTGTTTTAGTTTGATTTTAAATCATTTCAAATTAATTTTAATATTTTAAACCTTAATTTGATTATAAGATTTCAAGATTATTCCCTTCTTAATTATTAGTTTCAAATATCATTTTCATGGTTTCATTAATAAGAATTAAATGATATTTGATCAAATCATTGTTAGGGATTCAATTTAAAGAATTAGAGTCTTCCTATGTTAAATCCCTTAAACTTAATAATTCATGCTTTAATTGACTTCCAAAACTTAATGATTCAATTAATTGAGATTTCTTCTTTAATATTAAAAGTGATTAAGGGGTTTCTACCCCTTTACTCCCTATGTTTCAATCATCCAAGAAGAAGATTAAGATCAAACATTTCCCCTTCCCATTTGGTTAAGCCAAAATATTAATTAAGGCTAAAATTCAATAATTACCCTTTTGGCCCTTTAGGTTTGTTCACCTCATATATCATTAAATCAAATTCAAATGACTTTGAAAATTTTATGTCACCTCACTCACATGACAATTAAGACATCTGTGATTTTTCTGATTTTAATATAATTTATATAATTATTTTAATGGAAAATAGAGATTTTCAGTGAAAATTCAATAACATGACCAAGGTAAAGTTTCTATCCTTAGAAAAATTATGGAAGGTTCCCACTGACCAGAGGATCACTTGGACTAGCTTTGGTGATTTTTTAAATTCTAATTTAATTATAATAATTATTTTTAATTTTAGAGTGTTAATTAAATATAAAATATTTTAAAAGTAGAAAATTAAGTTTTATATTTTTCAAAAATCTCTCTAAGGTCAGGGAACCCAAAGAAGCAAATTTAATATTTTTTTGATTTTTATTTGATTTATTAGAATTATTTTAGTGAAAGATTAAAAAAATTCATTTTTTAAATGTTAAAAATTATCCTAGGCCTTTAAAAATTAATATCTTAACTTAGAGACTTATGAAAAATATTTTGATGGTTCGTAAGTGATTAGGAGACCAGATGTTAAGTTTTGGTGAATTTCTATATTTTAGTGATTTTTTATAATTTTTAATTATTAAATATTTAAAAAATGATTAAAAATAAAATTTTTATGAAAAATACAATTTCATTTTTCTTGGACTCCTCTAATTATAGAGAACTCACAAAATTAATTTGGTGAATTTTTGAAATGTATATTGGGTTTTATGAATTTTTTAATGTGCAAAATGGCCATGTCCCTTAATTAATTTATTTAATGGGTCAAATTAATTCCAATTGATTTGAAATTTTTATGTGAGGTTTCTCTGATCCTAAGTGATAGTAGAGAGTTGATTTCATGTGATTTTGATGTGTGGTTACTCCTAATTAATTAAAACTTAGTTTTGAGATTTTGGCCGAATTAGAGTTTTTTTAATTGAAATAAATTATGAGATAATTTTCTAATGTTTCTATGGTCGCAGGGAACACACCCTAATTTTCTTAGAATTTTTTAAGAAATATGTAAATTAGAGAATTTAAAATATCAAAACAGCCCTAAAAACTTGAAAAATAGATAATTTGCAATAGGGACCTCCTATGACTTTGGAGAAATCATGTGGAGATGCCCCCTAACATGGGCTATCTATGGTTTAAGTTTCATGCCATGCCAATGTGAGCAACAAAATAGAGAGCTAAAATACATAAATAAATAAATAAATGATTAAAAATCAAATATGCAACAAAATATTTTTATTTCCATTCCAAATTATTTTCCTCTTCACACTGAGCGTGAGGGTATTTTTAATTTATTTTTTCGATTTTCCATCAAAAGTTCTGGATTTTACAAGTTTTGGCTAATTAAGAAAATAAAAAAATTCCTGATTTTCTTACTTAGCCATGTCATCCTAGGACTGTATCGAACGTGCCAAGTGGCGCATTCTGGGTGTCTAGGTTCAGATTTGCGGTGGATCTGGTGCGGGGATCCAAATAGCGGGTGAAGGGGAACAAAATCAGGGTCGTTCGTTCCCAAACATGGAAACAGACGGCATTCGGTCAACTTCCCCAAACCACCCAACCTGCGCATCGTCCAAGCTTCTGGGATCAATATCTCCGTCGATTCTACACATATTTTGATAAAATTTGATCCTACACGTTCATCTAAGAGAGCTCTACACATCCATATGGAAAAGTGCTCATGGATTTCATCTTTTCATCACAATATAAGAAACCGACCTTAAAAATGGGGGAAAAATAATTTAACTTAATCCAAGAGGTGTGGCCTCGATTGGATGATTGTGGAAGCTTTCTCGGGTCAGACGCAGCTCCTCCAAGCTGCGCACGAGCTCTCGTTGAGGTCGGTGTAGAACTTTTCCAAAGTTCGCCGGAGTTTGGTCTCAACGCCGGTAGGATGCTCGGCCGAGGGAGGTAAGATGGGGGAACTTCTGGTTTGGCCTTAGGGAGTGTGTGTGCAAGTTTAATTTGAGTTTAGTTGTGTTCTGATGGAGGTCCTGTTTTCGAGCTCAAGTTTGAGCTCGAAATTGGGCTTGAGTAGAGGGAGTTGAGGCCAGATTTTGATGGAGCTAATCTTCTTTGAGCTCAGGGAAGAGTTTAGGATCAAATGGGGTGAGTTTTAGTTAGATTGATTTCAACAAAGCTTTTAAGCCATGGAGGTGATGAGTTTAAATAGGAAGGGCCATGGCTGAGCTTTGGGAGGTTTAGAGATTGGGATTTGTTGCTTGGGTGAGGAGAAGAGCAGCCATGGTGTCCACTAGAGTTGGGGTAGCTCATCAACTTAAAATAACAATTTTTTTTTCTTTTTTTTCCACTTCGAGTTTTCGGCCTAGTGGTTTTCGGCTAGCCAGGAGGTGGTCCGGCCAAGGTGAGGTCACCGCCAAGGTCATGGGGGTCAGGATTTGGGTTTGGTGCCTTCAATGGATTTTGGCCATGTATAAAGGGGCTTGGTTTAAATGGAAAGGGGGATGTGTGCATTTTGGGCTTAATTTAGCTTGATTTAGGCTGAAAAAAATTAGTTGGATCAACCCTCTTTTGGTGGAGAAATCTCCATCTCAAATGAGGTGGCTAACTTGGATTAGTGTGTGACATTAAAGGGGTTAAAAATTCTTAAACATAAGTTTGGAAAGAGCCTCCTTCTCTTGCCATAAATGGTTTAGTGAGGTGGAAAGATCTCCAATGGCTTCATGTGGCTTGACACAAAACTCCATGGCTTGGGAAAAGTTGGTTCATTTGCATGAGAAAGGATTTTGGGATTTTTGATATCTTGATGGCAATTTGCATGAAGCTTGATTTGGAATGCTTTAATGATGACTTTGAAACTTATGATGATTTTAATTGAATGCATGATAAAGGGAATGTCATATGGGCCTTTGATTAAAAACTTGGGCTTTTAAATTTCCAAGGAATGAACTTTTAAAAATGTATGAGTTAATGGGCCTTTATCATGCATGTGATGATTTGAATTTTTGAAATTGATATGGAATGATTGAATTGGTTTGAAATTGATTTAAATTTGACTAGGACACGTTGAAATTTGATTTAAAAGTGAAATTTGGGAAATTATTGACCATAAGGTTCAATTTGGAGGAATTTGGGCTTATGGGCCAAAATTGGGCTTTTTGGGTCAAAGTTGGGCTAGTGTTGGATTTGATGTAAAATTAATGTTGCAAAATGTTTATGGGGGTGTGACAAAGAGTTTTCAACTTTGGTTGGTTTTTTATTTTGGAATTTGGGCTTGTTTGGTTTTATGGTTAGTTTAGGCCAAATAGGGAAATTTCGGTTTGGGTTGAGCTTGGGTTGAGTTTGAGTGCAAATTGTGGGCAAATTAATGTTGCATGTTGTTTGTGGGGATGTTAGGAAGATATTGGAATTTACTTTGGAGAAAATTTAGGGGTTTTTGGTTTGATTTGGGTAGTTTGAGTCATGAGGGTTAATTGGGGAAATTTGGATTTTTTGGGTTTAGATAATTTTAGAAAAAGCTTTGGATCAAATTGGGGTGAAATTAACAAAAATTTCGGTTTGTGGGAGTGTTATGAAGGTTTGAAATTTTATTTGGAGAAAATTGGGATCAATTTGGTTGACATTGAGTTCAATTGGGTTAAGTTTGGATTTAAAATAAATCAACTTAGAATTCTTGGTAAAATTAGATTAATTTGACAAAATTAAGCTTTGGTGTAGTTGAAGAAAATGATGTGGAGAATATTTTGAAAATTTTGGGTTTTTTTGTATTTTTTGGGATTTTCCAAATTTTTTGCTAAGAAAGGCATTTTGATATTTTTTTTTTGGGGGGGGGGGGTTTGGGAGTAAGTGGTCAAAAGGCTGAATTAAAGGCTCGAGGTGGTTTAGAATGAAATTTGGAGTCAAAAAAAAGTGCTCGAGGTCATTTTTGATTTATGTGGAAGGTTTTAAGAATCCCGGAACGTTTTTTAAGTATCGACTATTTTGGCAGTGATGGGACCATTGGTAGCTCGGAAGTATGGCATGTTTACAATTAAACTTCTCAGTTTGATGAGAGGAATGCTCTGGAATGATTATTTTTTTGGTAGCCTGGGCGACTGCGAAGTTTTGAGGTTTGGGGCTCTTTTTCAGGGGCAATTTGGTAATTTTAGAAGAGTTTAGGGGTCGGGGGTCAAAAATTGAAATTTTGGGAAAAATGAAGATTGATTAGATGTGAGTAAAATGAAACCATTTTGGTTGAGCCATGAAGCCATGTTAAGCTCACAAGAGCCATGAGAGGACTCATTTTAGCGCTCAATATGTTGTTCCTAACCCTCTTAACCAAGGACTAGGGGTTGAGGCCCATCCATACGAGTCTCCTAAAAGAGTCAGGAGGCTAGGTTAAGTGTGAGTGATTTCAGGGTTCAAGTATGTGCAACAATGTGGTGTGTGCAAGCTGCACCACACCAAGACCAGGCCATCCAGGGTTGTCCTAAGGCTTGACCATCCTATAGGAACTCATTTTTATCTTTCTACACATTGGTCCTAACCTTCCAAGTAATTTGGAGGTTGAAGACCATCCATGTACGATTTTAAAGAGAGTTTAGATTTGGTTAAATTTCTAAATGGTGGGTTCCGTCTCTAGTCCTCTAGGATAATCAAAGGGAAAATCCTATGGCTAGATCCTAAGCACTAAAAGGAAGGAAGGACCTCAACAAAAATGAGGTCAACAAATGGACCCCCAGTAGGTGGGGTGTGCTAACCAAGCACACCGCGCGTATTGGCGTTGACCGAAGAGATCAACAAACCAACACAAGCATTCCAAGGTCACACCCTCAGAACAAAACAGAGAAAGAGTGAGGAAGGTTCCCGCTGGGGAGTACCAGGTAAACCTTCGGAACTGAAGATTCCCGAATTCTTGTTGGGGATTAAGAGGTGAGTTTCAATTTGATTAATTTCAAGATTGATTTAGGTTGACGTTTCAAATTTTGATTTTGATTTTGATCTTCTGATTTTGATTTTTGAATTTTGATTTTGAGTTTTGAAATTTTTATTGGTTGAAATTGATTCGGGAGTTTTATTAAAGTTTGGTTTATGATTAATTTCAAAGTTGATTGAAATTTGATTTTGGAGTTTTGAATTTTTGATTTAAATTGATTTGAGTTTGGAATTGAAAGGAAATTTGGATTTAACAAATGCAGAGTTTAAATTGGAAAGGGGGTGAGGACTGGAATTAAAGTACTAGCCTTAAAGTAATAATCAGAATTTAGGTACTGAGTGAAAAGAATGAGAATCAAAATTTAGGTACTGATCTCGAAATAAGAACTGGAATTTAGGTACTAGTCTCAAAAGTTGAGAATCAAAATTTAGGTACCGATCGAAAAGGATGAGAATCAAAATTCAGGCACTAATCTCAAAATAAGAACTAGAATTTGGGTACCAATCTTGAAAGTTGAGAATCAAAATTTAGGTACCGGTCGAAAAGGAAGAGAATCAAAATTTAGGTACTGATCTCGAAATGAGAACTGGAATTAAGGTACCAGTCTCGAAAGTTGAGAATCAAAATTTTGGTACCGATCGAAAAGGATGAGAATCAAAATTTAGGGACTAATCTCGAAATGAGAACTAGAGTTTAGGTACCAGTCTCGAAAGTTGGGAATTGAAATTTATGTACTGATCAAGAAGGATGAGAATCAGAATTTAAGTACTGATCTCGAAATGAGAACTGAAATTTAGGTACCAGTCTCAAAAGTTGAGAATCGGAATTTAGGTACCGATCGAAAAGGATGAGAATCAGAATTTTGGTACCAATCTCGAAATGAGAACTGGAATTTAGGTACCAGTCTCGAAAGTTGAGAATCAAAATTTAGGTACCGATCTTGAAAGGAGAGAATTGAAATTTAGGTATCAATCTCAGAAAGAGAGCCAAAATTTTGGTACAGACATCAGAAAGATGAGAGTCAGAATTTAGGTACTGACCTCGAAAGGAGAGAATTAAAATTTAGGTATCAATCTCAGAAAGATTGTCAGAATTTAGGTAGCAACCTCGAAACGTGAAAGTCAGAATTTAGGTACTCACCTCGAAAGGAGAGAATTGAAATTTAGGTATCAATCTCAGAAAGAGAGTCGGAATTTAAGTAGTGAGCTCGGAAAATGAGAGTCAGAATTTAGGTACTGACCTCAGAAGGAGAGAACTGGAATTTAGGTACCAACCTCAGGATTGAGAATTGGAATTTAGGTACCGATCTCAGAAAGATGAGAGTCAGAATTTAGGTACTGACCTCAGAAAGAGAGAATTAGAATTTAGGTACTAGCCTCATGATTCGAAATAGTTGAAAAGTTAGAAGTTTGAAATTGAAGTTTGAATTTGGAGAAAAATCAGTTTGAAAGCGGGTATGAGGGTGTTTCAAATCCCGCTCGAAGGGTCTCTCGAAAAGGAGATCCGTGTGAGGAGGGACCTAGCTCCATGCCATCAGAACCAAATCGAATAAAATCCGTGGCTCCGTGACAATAGAACCAGTCCTCCTCTAACACACAAAGAAAAGAATTGAATGGAACTGGTAAACGTACCGAGTTGAACGGACTCGACCTAGCGATAAGTCGAAGAATGGATTTGAACTTTGGAGGAGTTTCAAACAGAGTTTGATTTGAAGAGCAATTGAAAGATTCAAATCAAAGAATTCTGATTGGAATTCAATTTAAGGTAGAGATTCATTTTGTTTGTTTTGGTGATTTGATTTGATTTTTTTGTTTTGTTAGAGTTTATGTTCGTTCGGAATTTGTTTTGGCATTTAAATTTTTGAAGGAGTTTTCATTTATAATTCATTTTTTTTCTTTTTTTTTTAAATCGTTCTTCATTTAGGGCTCATTCAACTTAATGGTGTTCCCAGTCAATTTGTATGCAAGAAATGAATGCAAAATATAGCATGGTCGTTTCCATTTAAATCGCTGAAAATACATCATACAGCTGATCTAAAACATATTTCATGATGATTTTTTCCTTGAAAATCAATCATTTAACAAAATCCATACAAATCCAAAACAGACTACGTAGGATCCTTGTCGGTTTCTCCAAAAATGTCTGTCAAAATCCATGTCTGAATAATGAGACACATGGGCAATAACATCACCTTCCAAGCCATCCTTGGCAGGAAATGCCGTTTGGATGTGCATTAGAGGTGTGTTATTTTCCATGTAGCTCACAGCTCGTAGGGCTGGAGGCTCTCTACCTCTGGATCTGGTTGAAAGCGAAAAGGCTTCTTGCTATCATCCATCCTTCTGAAAGTGACGGAAACTCGCTGAAAAGGTACCCCTAGAATGTAGTGTTTCGCTATGTCTGCTCCGTTTCCTTTTAGCACTAGAACGGAACCTACCGGTAGAGGTATCTCCACTGGCCCTCAAAATTCTCTGGGGCATGCTATCCGAAGGTCTAATCCGTACATGATGTTGCACTGATTGATGAAGGACGCCATACAGAAGGGTCTTACGAAATCATGATGATTTATGTGGGGAGGTATGCAGTCACCTTTCTTATATATGTTGATAATGCAGCTGTTGGGTAAGCAATCTGCAGGTAGTACTCGCCATATCACCATCCTTTTGACCATTCTCTTAATGATTCCTGGCATTGGATTAACGTCGCTACCACAGAGTATATCTAGTGTATTTCCTTTCCTATCTTCGGCAAAGTTGTAGCAACATCCACATTGAATTGTAACCCTTCCCTTTCCTTTCATCCACTTCTGGGGTTCTGAGTAGGTCTTTCTTCGTAAACGACCCGCTTGGCCCATTTTCTGAAGGTCGAAGATGCAATTCACAATCTGTTTCTGCTCGTAATCTGAAAACACATTCGTGTGTGGCTCAAGGCCATCCAGGATATTCATATTCTTGCCTCAAATTCTTTCAAAATACTCGAAGGTCTTCTATTCAACTTTCTGAAGCTTTTCCAGCTCATACTCTGGAATCATCTGAAATCGTCAAGGTCTAGTAACGTACTGTGGGATGTATTGCTCAATCCCAGCACGCCGCCCTCCTACATGTTTTACTTCCTCGGGGATAGTCTCCATCAAGACATCCTTTAGGGTTGCTTCCGCAATAATGTTCTTCAGAACTGGTGTGTCTGCCTGACGCTGTGGTGCTGATTCAGTTTCTGACTTCTTTAAAATTTCCTTCCCCTTCTCTGCTGTCCTCGGGGATGATCTTTTCTTTTCTGGCTCTTTCCGAATCGGCTTATTTGATGTACTTATATTGATGGTGGAAATTGTTTCTTTATGCTGGTCCGCCGCTAGCTTTCTCATCATCTTATGAATGCGGCGGTTCTTGTTTCTTCGCTGGGTCGGAGTGAGAGTAGCTCTTCTTACCTCCTAAATTTCTGTGGGCACTACGTTAACAAGCCTGCCCTCTGTTGTAGTAATCATGGACTTGACTTTTTTGTTTGCTTCAGTCCTATGAGCGGCATTCATTTTTCTGTTCTTATCGGTGACCTGCAAACTCGTGCCACCCAATTTCACCACTGTCTGGTCACGGAACTCATCCCGGTCAACCGGTCCAATCGGCCTTCCCGTATTGTAACCTGGCTTGTGTGAAATCAAAGTTGATCTCAGTCACGGCCCCATCCTTCATCTTTTCTTTATTGAGTGCTAGACTCACGCCATTCTTGAAGTTTAGAATTAACCACCCGTTTGACATCTTCCTACGAAAATGAAGAAGGAATCAGGGGGTTGTATCAAGATCGAGAACAATAAGAAAATTTATTCATTAATGAAAATTTTTATTTATTTCGTTTGAGTTTTAACAAAATAGGAAAAGATGGTGGAAAATCAGGAATGAGTTTTGATTTTAAAAGAAAGTTTAAATTTTATTATTTAGAAAATTTCTTTCACAAATATTTTTTTTAACATATTTTTTATCCATTTTTTTTTAATTCTGGGTTCGAACCCCGTTACAAGTGATCACTATGCCCGTGCTTCTAGGAATGAGACTTCTTTTTTAAAGTTCATCCTTCGAAACATCAGGTTGCGTAATATTTTTTTAAATATCATCCATTGATCAGAAGCATAGATTGTTCTCCATGACAATTCACAAGTTGGTTCAAATTTGCCTCCTATCTTGCGGTGTGCAAGAATAGGTCTCTTGAGAACTAGAACCAAGTCACCAACTTTGAATGTTCTTGGGCGGACCAGTTTACCGTGGGCCTGTATCATCTTGGCTTGATACAATTCTAGATTTTGCTGCGCTGAAAGTTGCCTTCCTTCCAAGCTTTCCAGCTCTTCTAACCGCAATCTTGTGTTCTCTTCTGTAGAAATTTTGCTAGTGATAGCGATCCTGAGAGACGGCATTTGAACCTCCAGTGGTAGAACGACCTCAGACCCATATACCAGGGCATAGGGTGTAGACTAAGTAGGAGTTCTGAATGTTGTTCTGCAGGCCCATAAGGCTTCGAATAACTTCTCGTGCCAATTCCTCTTGTTTTCATCCAAAGTTTTCTTTAGGATTTCGACGAGAGTTTTATTAAATGCCTCGGCCAAGTCGTTTGCTCTTGGGTAGTAGATCGTCGAATAGCGCCAGTCGATCCCGTGCCTTCTAAAAAAATTATTAATCTTCATGCTTTTGAATACAGATTCGTTATCTGAGATAATTTTGCGCAGTACCCTAAAATGGTAAACCACTTAATTCTTGAAAAATTGTAGCACATGGTGTGCCTTTACTTCCTTGAGCGGCTCTGCTTCTGCCCACTTTGAAAAGTAATCCGTTGCTGCAAGGATGAAACGATGTCCTCTTGAAGAAGGCGGTTCTATTGGTCCCACGATATCTGTACCCCAACATTCAAATGGCCACGACGCAATTGTCGGATGTAGCACATTTGGAGGTTAATGTAGAACCACTCCGTGCACTTGGCACTGGTGACAACTTTTGGCAACTTTCATGCAGTCGGTCATCATTGAGGGCAAGTAGTACCATAATCTCTTAATTTTCATTTTCATCTTCGGACCTGACTGATGAGCGCTACAAAGTCCTGAGTGTACCTCTTTAACAATTTCTCGAGCCTTTGACCCACTCAGGCACTTTAGCCACATCTGATCAAAAGACCATCTGTATTAGGTATTATTTATCAATGCGTATGATAGAGTTCTTTTCTTGATCTGATGGGCTACTGACTTATCATCTGGTAGATTTCCTATTTGCAAATAGTCTATTAATGGCTGCCGCCAATCTTCTGTAGTTTCTGCCATTGCTGCAACTATTTTTTCTTTTTTTCTGATTTGTGTATTGCATCCATGTCGAGTTGTGATAGGACCTGTCGTCCTTGAACTGACATTTCAACAAATTCATCTTGTAAGCAGGCAAATTCTTTTGTGAGGCAGGCTAACGCATCTGCAAGGGCGTTTTCTCTTCTGGGAATCTTATAGATTTTCACGTTTGGAATCTGCTCTAGCAACTTTATTGTATACTAAAAATACTGCTCGAGTCTAAGTTTCAGAATTTTGTACTAACCAGCGACCTACTGTATGATCAATTGAGAATCACCATAGATGTTGATGCTGTTATACCCATCTGAATGGATAATTCCAGTCTAGTTATAAGAGCTTCATATTCTGCTTCATTATTCGTACACGGTTCTATTAAATGGTAGGAGTACCTTAACATCCCCCGCTCCGGTGTTATAAATATTAGTTTGATTCCTGCCTTACCGGGCACTATCTTTTGCAATTCTTTATTCTTCTGTGCTGATGATGGTCTGTTGAAGTATAATTCCCAACATTGATCATCGGGGTCTTCTAAGCTCAATATCTGTTTGTCTGGCAAGTCATCAATGAGAGGCGATTCTGTCGGTAAAGGGTGTGCTGCGAGAAAGTACTAGAACTTGTCCCTTTACGGCACGAAGAGGAACGAAAGTTACATCAAATTGCAAAAGTATCATTGACCACCTAGCGAGTCTATCGGAAAGTGTCGGGCGGGTCATCAAGTATTGCAATGATTAAACTTCGAAATAAGGTTGACCTTATGAGAAATCATGCAGTGTCTGAGCTTCTGGGCGGCAAAGATTAATGTCAAACAATGCTTCTTAATCGGAGGATACTTTACTTCCGTCAGAATTAGACAATGACTTAAGTAGTAGAGAGCATTTTCTTTACCCTCATCATTAACCTGGGCCAGCAGGGCTCCAAGGGAATCATCTAAAGTCGCGGTATAAAATATTAATAGTCTACCTGAGATCGGGGCTGCTAAGACGCGAGGTGTCATCAGATATCATTTAATATCTTTAAAGGCCCGATCACATTTTTCTTCCCAAACAAATTTGGCATCCTTTTTAACTAATGCCGGGAAGGGCTGACACCTACCTGACAAATTAGAAATAAAGCGTCGAAGATATGCCAGTTTCCCTTGGAATGATCATAGTTGTTTCAAATTCTTGGGAGGTTTTCTCTTCTGGGAATCTTATAGATTTTCACGTTTGGAATCTGCAAGGGTATTTTCTCTTCTGGGAATCTTATAGATTTTCACATTTGGAATCTGCTCTAGCAACTTTATTGTATACTGAAAGTATTGCTCGAGTCAAGGTTTCAGAATTTTGTACTGTCCAGCGACCTATTGTATGATCAATTGTGAATCACCATAGATGTTGATGTCTGTTATACCCATCTAAATGGCTAATTCCAGTTCAGTTATATGAGCTTCATATTCTGCTTCATTATTCGTACACGGTTCTATTAAATGGTAGGAGTACCTTAACATCCCACGCTCCGGTGTTATAAATATTAGTTTTATTCCTGCCTTACAGGGCACTATCGTTTGCAATTCTTTATTCTTTTGTGCTGATGATGCTTCGTTGAAGTACAATTCCCAACATTGATCATCGGGGTCTTCTAAGCTCATTATCTGTTCGTCTGGCAAGTCATCGTTGAGAGGCGATTCTGCCGGTAAAGGGTGTGCTGCGAGAAAGTCTGCTAGGACTTGTCCCTTTACGGCACGAAGAGGAACGAAAGTTATATCAAATTGCAATAGTATCATTGACCACCTTGCAAGTCTTCCGGAAAGTGTCGGGCGGGTCATTAAGTATTGTAATGGATTAAACTTCGAAATAAGGTTGACCTTGTGAGAAATCATGTAGTGTCTGAGCTTCTGGGCGGCAAAGATTAATGCTAAACAATGCTTCTTAATCGGAGGATACTTTACTTCTGTCGGAATTAGACGATGACTTAAGTAGTAGAGAGCATTTTCTTTACCCTCATCGTTAACCTAGGCCAGCAGGGCTCCAAGGGAATCATCTAAAGCCGCGGCATAAAGTATTAACGGTCCACCTGAGATCGGGGCTGCTAAGACAAGAGGTGTCATCAGATATTGTTTAATATATTTAAAGGCCCAATGTTGAGTTTGAGTGCAAATTGTGGGCAAATTAATGTTGCATGTTGTTTGTGGGGATGTTAGGAAGATATTGGAATTTACTTTGGAGAAAATTGAGGGGTTTTTGGTTTGATTTGGGTAGTTTGAGTCATGAGGGTTAATTGGGGAAATTTGGATTTTTGGGGTTTAGATAATTTTAGAAAAAGCTTGGGATCAAATGGGGGTTAAATTAACAAAAATTTCGGTTTGTGGGAGTGTTATGATGGTTTGGAATTTTATTTGGAGAAAATGGGAATCAATTTGGTTGACATTGAGTTCAATTGGGTTAATTTTAGGTTTAAAATAAATAAACTTAGAATTCTTGGTTAAATTAGATTAATTTGACAAAATTAAGCTTTGGTGTAGTTGAAGAAAATGATGTGAAGAATATTTTAGAATTTTTGGGATTTTTTGGTATTTTTTAGGATTTTCCAAATTTTTGGCTATGAAAGGCATTTTGATAATTTTTTTTTTTTGGGGGGGGGGGATTTGGGAGTAAGTGGCCAAAATGCTGAATTAAAGGCTCAAAGTGGTTTAGAAAGAAGTTTGGAGTCAAACAAAAGTGCCCGGGGTCATTTTTGATTTATGTGGAAGGTTTTATGAATGCCGTAACGTTTTTTAAGTATCGACTATTTTGGCCGCGAGGGGACCAAAGGTAGCTCGGATGTATGGTATGCTTACAATTAAACTTCTCAGTTTGATGAGAGGAACGCTCTGGAATTATTTATTTTTTGTAGCCCGGGTGACTGCGAAGTTTTGAGTTTTGGGGCTCTTTTTCAAGGGCAATTTGGTAATTTTGGTAGAGTTTAGGGGTCGGGGGTCAAAAATTGAAATTTTGGGAAAAATGAAGATTGATTAGATGTGAGTAAAATGAAACCATTTTGGTTGAGCTATGAAGCCATGTTAAGCTCACAAGAGCCATGAGAGGACTCATTTTAGCACTCAATATGTTGTTCCTAACCCTCTTATTTAAGGACTAGGGGTTGAGGCCCATCCGTATGAGTCTCCTAAAAGAGTGAGGAGGCTAGGTTGAGTGTGAGTGATTTCATGGTTCAGGTATGTGCAACAATGTGGTGTGTGCAAGCTGGACCACACCAAGACCAGGCCATCCAGTGTTGTCCTAAGGTTTGACCATCCTATAAGAACTCATCCTTATCTTTCTACACATTGGTCCTAACCTTCCAAGTAATTTGGAGGTTGAAGACCATCCATGTAGGATTTTAAAGAGAGTTTAGATTTGTTTAAATTTCTAAATGGTGGGTTCCATCTCTAGACCTCTAGGATAATTAAAGGGAAAATCCTATGGCTAGATCCTAAGCACTAAAAGGAAGGAAGGACCTCACCCAAAATGAGGTCAACAAATGGATTCCCAATAGCTGTGGTGTACTAACCAAGCACACCGCGCGTATTGGCGTTGACTGAAGAGATCAACAAACTAACACAAGCGTTCCAAGGTCACACCCTTAGAACAAAACAGAGAAAGAGTGAGGAAGGTTCCCGCTGGGGAGTATCAGGTAAATCTTTGGAACTGAAGATTCCCGAATTTTTGCTGGGGATTAAGAGTCGAGTTTCAATTTGATTGACTTCAAGATTGATTTAGGTTAAGGTTTCAAATTTTGATTTTGATTTTGATCTTCTGATTTTGAATTTTGAATTTTGATTTTGAGTTTTGAAATTTTGATTGGTTGAAATTGATTTAGGAGTTTTAATAAAGTTTGGTTTATGATTAATTTTGAAGTTGATTGAAATTTGATTTTGGAGTTTGGAATTTTTGATTGAAATTGATTTGAGATTGGAATTGAAAGGAAATTTGGATTTAACAAATGCAGAGATTAAATTGGAAAGGGGGTGAGGACTGGAATTAAAGTACCAGCCTTGAAGTGATAATCAGAATTTAGGTACTGATCGAAAAGAATGAGAATCAGAATTTAGGTATTAATCTCGAAATGAGAACTGGAATTTAGGTACAAGTCTCGAAAGTTGAGAATCGAAATTTAGGTACCGATCGAAAAGGATGAGAATAAAAATTTAGGTACTAGTCTTAAAATGAGAACTAGAATTTAGGTACAAGTCTTGACAGTTGAGAATCGGAATTAAGGTACCAATCGAAAAGGAAGAGAATCAGAATTTAGGTACTGATCTCGAAATGAGAACTGGAATTTTGGTACCAGTCTCGAAAGTTGAGAATCAAAATTTTGGTACCGATCGAAAATGATGAGAATCAAAATTTAGGGACTAATCTCGAAATGAGAACTGAAATTTAGGTACAAGTCTCAAAGTTGAGAATCGAAATTTATGTACCGATAAAAAAGGATGAGAATCAGAATTTAGGTACTGATCTCGAAATGAGAACCGAAATTTAGGTGTCAGTCTAGAAAGTTGAGAATCGGAATTTAGGTACCGATTGAAAAGGATGAGAATCAGAATTTAGGTACTGATCTCGAAATGAGAACAAATATTTAGGTACCAGTTTTGAAAGTTGAGAATCAGAATTTAGGTACCGATCTCGAAAGGAGAGAATTGAAATTTAGGTATCAATCTCAGAAAGAGAGTCAAAATTTTGGTACCAACCTCGAAAGGTGAGAGTCAAAATTTAGGTACTGACCTCGAAAGGAGAGAATTGAAATTTAAGTATCAATCTTAGAAAGAGAGTCGGAATTTAGGTACAGACATCGGAAATATGAGAGTCAGAATTTAGGTACTGACCTCGAAAGGAGAGAATTAATATTTAGGTATCAATCTCAGAAAGAGAGTCAGAATTTAGGTAGCAACCTTGAAAGGTGAGAGTCAGAAGTTAGGTACTGACCTTGAAAGGTTAGAATTGAAATTTAGGAATCAATCACAGAAAGAGAGTTGGAATTTAGGTACCGAGCTTGGAAAATGAGTGTCAGAATTTAGAAACTGACCTCAGAAGGAGAGAACTAGAATTTAGGTACCAGCCTCAGGATTGAGAATCAGAATTTAGGTACCGATCTCAGGAAGATGAGAGTCAGAATTTAGGTACTGACCTCAGAAGGAGAGAACTAGAATTTAGGTACTAGCCTCAGAATTCGAAATGGTTGAAAAGTTAGAAGTTTGAAATTGAAGTTTGAATTTGGAGAAAAATCAGTTTGAAAGCGGGTATGAGGGTGTTTCAAATCCCGCTCGAAGGGTCTCTCGAAATGGAGATCCGTGTGAGGAGGGACCCAGCTCCATGCCATTAGAACCAAATCGAATAAAATCCGTGGCTTCGTGTAAATAGAACCAGTCGCTCCTCTAACACACAAAGAAAAGAATTGAAAGGAACTGGTAAACGTATCGAGTTGAACGGACTCGACCTAGCGATAAGTCGAGGAAAGGATTTGAACTTTGGAGTAGTTTCAAACAGAGTTTGATTTGAAGAGCAATTGAAAGATTCAAATCGAAGAATTCAGATTGGAATTCAATTTGAGGTTTAGATTCATTTTGTTTTATTTGGTGATTCGATTTTATTTTTTTGTTTGGTTAGAGTTTATGTTCGTTTGGAATTTGTTTTGACATTTAAATTTTTAAAGGAGTTTTCATTTATAATTCATTTTTTTCTTTTTAAAATCGTTCTTCGTTGAGGGCTCATTCAACTTAATGGCGTTCCTAGTCAATTTGCACGCAAGAAATGAATGCAAAATATAGCATGGTCATTTCCATTTAAATCGCTGAAAATACATCATACAGCTGATCTAAAACATATTTCATGATGATTTTTTCCTTGAAAATCAATCATTTAACAAAATCCATACAAATCCAAAACAGACTGCGTAGGATCCTTGTCGATTTCTCTAAAAATGTCTGTCAAAATCCATGTCTGAATAATGAGTCGCATGGGCAATAACATCACCTTCCAAGCCATCCTTGGCAGGAAATGCCGTTCGGATGTGCATTAGAGGTGTGCTATTTTCCATATAGCTTACAGCTCGTAAGGCTGGAGGCTCTCTAGCTCTGGATCTGGTTGAAAGTGAAAAGGCTACTTGCTATCATCCATCCTTCTGAAGGTGACGGAAACTCGCTGAAAAGGTACCACTGGAATGTAGTGTTTCACTATGTCTGTTCCGTTTCCTTTTAGCACTAGAACGGAACCTACCGATAGAGGTATCTCCACTGTCCTCGAAATTCTCTAGGGCCTGCTATCCGAAGGTCTAATCCGTACATGATGTTGCACTGATTGATGAAGGACACCATACAGAAGTGTCTTACGAAATCATGATGATCTATGTGGGGAGGTATGCAGTCACCTTTCTGATATATGTTGATAAAGCAGATGTTGGGTATGCAATCTGCAGGTAGTACTCGCCATATCACCATCTTTTATACCATTCTCTTAGTGATTCCTGACATTGGATTAACGTCGCTACCGCAGAGTATCTCTGGTGTATTTCCTTTCCTATCTTCGGCAAAGTTGTAGCAACATCCACATTGAATTGTAACCCTTCCCTTTCCTTTCATCCACTTCTGGGGTTCTGAGTAGGTCTTTCTTCGTAAACGACCCGCTTCGCCCATTTTCTGAAGGTCGAAGATGCAATTCACAATCTGTTTCTGCTCATAATCTAAAAACACATTTGTGTGTAGCTCAAGGCCATCTAGGATATTCATATTCTTGCCTTGAATTCTTTCAAAATACTCGAAGGTCTTCCTTTCAACTTTCTAAAGCTTTTCCAGCTCATACTCTGGAATCATCTGAAATCGTCGAGGTCCGGTAACGTACTGTGGGATGTATGGCTCAATCCCAGCACGCCCCCTACATGTTTTACTTCCTCGGGGATAGTCTCCATCAAGACATCCTTCAGGGTTGCTTCCGCAACAATGTTCTTCAGAACAGGTGTGTCTGCCTGACGCTGTGGTGCTGATTCTGTTTCTGACTTCTTTGAATTTCCCTTCCCCTTTTCTGCTGTCCTCGGGGCTGATCTTTCCAAATCGACTTCTTTGATGTACTTATAATGATGGTGGAAATTGTTTCTTTATGCTGGTTCGTCGCTAGCTTGCTCATCATCTTATGAATGCGGCGGTTCTTGTTTCTTTGTTGGGTCGGAGTGAGAGTAGCTCTTCTTACCTGCCAAATTTCTGTGGGCACTACGCTGACAAGCCTGCCCTCTGCTGTAGTAATCATGGACTTGACTTTTTTGTTTGCTTCAGTCATATGAGCGGCATTCATTTTTCTCTTCTTATCGGTGACCTGCTGACTCGTGCCACTCAATTTCACCACTGTCTGGTCACAGAACTCATCCCGGTCAACAGGGGTCCAATCGGCCTTCCCGTATTGTAACCCGGCCTGTGTGAAATCAGAGTCGATCTCAATCACTGCCCCATCCTTCATCTTTTCTTTATTGAGTGCTAGACTCACACCATTCTTGAAGTTTAGAATCAACCGCCCGTTCGACATCTTCCTACAAAAACGAAGAAGGATTCAGGGGGCTGTATCAGATCAAGAACAATAAGAAAATTTATTCATTAATGAAGATTTTTATTTATTTCATTTGAGTTTTAACAAAATAGGAAAAGATGGTGGAAAATCAGGAATGAGTTTTGATTTTAAAGGAAAGTTCAAATTTTATTATTTAGAAAATTTCTTTCACAAAAATTTTTTCTAACATATTTTTTTTATCCATTTTTTTGTAATTTTGGGTTCAAACCCCTTTACAAGTGATCACTATGCCCGTGCTTCTAGGAATGAGACTTCATTTTTAAAGTTCATCCTTCGAAACATCAGGTTGCGTAATATTTTTTTAAATATCGTTCATTGATCGGAAGCATAGATTGTTCTCCATGACAATTCACAAGTTGGTAGGAACTTCTTGAGTAGACTGTCTCGACCACGAACGACCGCTCCCAAGTTGGTTAAATTTTGCCTCCAATCTTGCGGTGTGCAAGAATAGGTCTCTTGAGAACTAAAACCACGTCACCAACTTTGAATGTTCTTGGGCGGACCAGTTCTTGTGGGCCTTGATCATCTTGGCTTGATACAATTCTAGATTTTGCTGCGCTGAAAGTTGTCTTCCTTCCAAGCTTTTCAGCTCTTCTAATCGTAATATGGCGTTCTATTCTGTAAGAATTTTGCTAGTGATAGCGATCCTGAGAGACGGCAGTTGAACCTCCAATGGTAGAACGGCCTCAGACCCATATACCAGGGTATAGGGTGTAGACTAAGTAAGAGTTCTGAATGTTGTTCTGTAGGCCCATAAGGCTTCTAATAACTTCTCGTGCCAATTCCTCTTGTTGTCATCCAAAGTTTTCTTTAGGATTTGGACGAGAGTTTTATTAAATGCCTCAGCCAAGCCGTTTGCTCTTGGGTAGTAGATCGTCGAATAGCGCCAGTCGATCCCCTGCCTTCTGAAAAAATTATTAATCTTCGTGCTTTTGAATGCAGATTCATTATCTGAGATAATTCTGTGCGGTACCCCAAAATGGTAAACCACTTGATTCTTAAAACATTGTAGCACATGTGTGCCTTTACTTCCCTGAGCGGTACTGCTTCTGCCCACTTTGAAAAGTAATATGTTGCTGCAAGGATGAAACAATGTCCTCTTGAAGATGGCGGTTCTATTGGACCCACGATATCTGTACCCCAACATTCAAATGGCCACGACGCAATTGTCGGATGTAGCACATTTGGAGGTTAATGTAGAACCACTCCGTGCACTTGGCACTGGTGACAACTTTTGGCAACCTTCATGCAGTTGGTCATCATTCAGGGCAAGTAGTACCATAATCTCTTAATTTTCATTTTCATTTTCGGACCTGACTGATGAGCGCTACAAAGACCTGATTGTACCTCTTTAACAATTTCTCGAGCCTTTGACCCACTCAGGCACTTTAGCGACATCTGATCAAAAGACCATCTGTATTAAGTATTATTTTTCAATGCGTATGACTGAGTTCTTTTCTTGATCTGATGGGCTACTGACTTATCATCTGGTAGATTTCCTGTTTACAAATAGTCTATTAATGGCTGCCGCCAATCTTCTGTAGTTTCTTCCACTGCTGCAACTATTTTTTTCTTTTTTTCTGATTTGTGTATTGCATCCATGTCGAGTTGTGATAGGACATGTCGTCCTTGAACTGACATTTCAACAGATTCATCTTGTAAGCAGGCAAATTCTTTTGCGAGGCAGGCTAACGCATCTGCAAGGGCATTTTCTCTTCTGGGAATCTTATAGATTTTCACATTTGGAATATGCTCTAGCTACTTTATTGTATACTGAAAATATTGCTTGAGTCTAGGTTTCAGAATTTTGTACTGTCCAGTGACCTATTGTATGATCAATTGTGAATCACCATAGATGTTTATGTCTGTTATACCCATCTGAATGGCTAATTCCAGTCCAATTATAAGAGCTTCATATTCTGCTTCATTATTCGTACACGGTTCTATTAAATGGTAGGAGAACCTTAACGTCCCCCGCTCCGGTGTTATAAATATTAGTTTGATTCCAGGCTTACCGGGCACTATCGTTTACAATTCTTTATTCTTCTGTGCTGATGATGGTCCGTTGAAGTACAATTCCCAACATTGATCATCGGGGTCTTCTAAGCTCATTATCTGTTCGTCTGACAAGTCATCGTTGAGAGGCAATTCTACCGGTAAAGGGTGTGCTGCGAGAAAGTCTGCTAGGACTTGTTCCTTTACGGTGCGAAGAGGAACAAAAGTTATATCAAATTGCAATAATATCATTGACCACCTAGCAAGTCTGCCGGAAAGTGTCGGGCGGGTCATCAAGTATTGCAATGGATTAAACTTCGTAATAAGGTTGACCTTATGAGAAATCATGTAGTGTCTGAGCTTCTGGGCGGCAAAGATTAATGCCAAACAATGTTTCTTAATCGGAGGATACTTTACTTCCGTCGGAATTAGACGATGACTTAAGTAGTAGAGAGCATTTTCTTTACCCTCATCATTAACCTGGGCCAGCAGGGCTCCAAGGGAATCATCTAAAGCCGCGGTATAAAGTATTAACGGTCTACCTGAGATCGGGGCTGCTAAGACAGGAGGTGTCATCATATATCATTTAATATCTATAAAGTATGAATTTTGCGTCATTTTTAAATAATGCCGACAAGGGCTGAAACCTACCTGACAAATTAGAAATAAAGCGTCGAAGATATGCCAGTTTCCCTTGGAATGATCGTAGTTGTTTCAAATTCTTGGGAGGTGGCATTTGTAAGATGGCCTTAATCTTCTCTGGATCGATTTCAATTCCGCGATGTCGGATGACAAATACTAAGAATTTTGCAGAGGCGACTGTATGTGTTCTTGGAGTTGTGGCTCACACTTCATGCTTAAATTTCTCCATCGAAGGATGTAATCGACCAAGGTTTCGTTCGGCTTTTGTTGCTCCACCATTAAATCACCGATAGTGATGTGGTGTTGAGCCCCAGCAAACATTTTAACAAAAAGATTTTACAATTCCAAGAAAGTTTTGATAGAACCATTTTGCAACTCTGCATACCAATCAAAGGCGATCCCTAACAAGCTGCTGACAAACTGGCGAAATAACAAAGCATCACCCCCACCACCGTTGCAACAACTAGCACGAAAATGTACAACATGCTGCCGGGGGTTTCCTGTACCGTAAAATTCTTAAACAGAGGTGGGACGAAGCCCTTTGGGTATTGAAATGCATCAAATTTCTCAGGGTAAGGTCTACCCGTCTGAACAAACGCTCCACTCTTGGATTGGGCTAAGGCTTCTCGCACCTACTGTTCCACCATGCTTTTAATGTCCTTCTCGGGTATTAGACTTTGACCGGAATCTTTCTTGAGTTGTTCATCTCCGTTGATGGAGGCAACCTCTTTTCTGCCATCGCTGATATGTATAACTTCCGGAGGCACTTCTTTGGGTGTTTGTGGCTGACTCTGGAGTGCGGCCATGGCGGTGCTCATTTCCTCCATTCATTTTTCCAATTGTTCTATCATGTTATCTCTTTGTTTCAGGAGTCTTTTCATTAGTTCTGGGTCTTCTCCCACACTTGCCGGGATTTCACGCAGCGATTGACCCAACTCGCAAAAACGCAGTAATATTCGCTTCCAAAAGATGGCCAAAAACTTGACCCAATTTATAATTATCGGCTAGTGTATAAAATCAAAATGTTGTAAATTTTAGAAATTTTTTTACACACTAGGGGTACTACGCAAGTATACGTATCGTTTCAAGTAATATAGAGTTTTCTTTTATAACCCCAGTATCGATCTCACGAGGAAAAATTATAGTAATAAATTTTCTAAATATTATATTTCAAAATTATCTTTTTATCCTTTAATTTAACTATAAATTACTATTAATTTACTACATGCAAATAAAGAAAACAATAATAAGAAAATGATTTATGAAAACTATATAATATAAACGACTTTCTTTCCTTCAATTAATCTAAGATTTTTAAGATAATTTAATATTCATTGGAGAATTTGATTTATGGTATTGTGCCAAATAGAAGCATTCCTATTCTTTACCCTTTGATCCAGTGCGCAAAGAACATTGGCTAATTTACGTATCGAGTCCGGATGTATTGTTAGTAGAATGGGTTAATCTAGACTCACACTACTAGATGTCCAAGGGTGGCTATGGTCGGCCCTACTAGTGACCCTTTCCTAATCTATAAATCAAATTATAAGAATTTAGTCTGTCACTCTAAAAACTTATCTATTCTACGTCCTTTAAATCTTATCTTCTTATTTATTTGCACTTCACCTTGAATAGGCCGCACATGGCCTTCGACTACCCAAGAATTCATGTGACATTTACAAGTTAAGAATTCTCCTTCAAGGTCTCGAGAACTCTTCAACATGTTTTAACATGTTAAACGGCCAATTTAAAATGTAAAGTAAGATCAGGTATTAATGTCATCACAATGTTTTGAAAATATTTTGAATTTCAATTCTCCATCGAATCTTTATATTATCTTATCTATCTCTTCATAATTGAAGGAAGAAAGTAAACTAACTACTCAGAATACATTGAATATAAACAGCAAAATATAATAAATAAACTTTTAATCAAATATAAAATACTTATCTCAAATATTCCTTCTACAGATCTTCTGATTCCTACTGACTCCACGAGTGTAATGAACTCCGGATGCAACAACTTGAAAATAAACTCACTAAACTAAACAAAAGTGGCCCTAAATTTCTCTCTATATTTCTCTCTAAGGAAGAGAGATCCTATAGTGGATAAGAGAAAGGGTTACAATGGGAGGGGCACGTTTTCTGAAGAAATGGACCCCTATTTATAGGCTTCAAGGGTTACCTTGAGGCACCTCTTCAAAACATGTCCACATTCAATGAATCTTCTAGAAGGTCTGTCTGGCGCCTAGGCACCGGAATCTGGCGCCTAGACGCCAGACACCGCGTCCAGTTCTTCGTACCTCTTCACTTTGGCTCGCACCTCTTCGCGATTAAAACCGTTTTGGAGCGTCCAAATGTAATGTATCACATGTCCTATTATCAAGGAACAACTGTCAGTCTTCTAGAATGTCCAATAACCGCTCACTCCTTCAAAATAACCATTCAAACGTTGTCAAAAACTTGACAGTTTCTGTATCGAGTCTGGCGCTTAGGCGCCAACTTCTGGCGCCTAGGCGCCACGCCATATTTTTTTATACTTTTTATATTTTGCTCCATTTTTTCTCTTTTTTGCTCCTTTTTGCTCCTTTTTTCTTTTTAGACCTTTTTACATCACCTACAACCAAAAACATAAAAAATACCTTTCATTAAAGCATAATATCCTTAGAAATTAATAAGAATTAAGACATAAAGAAATATGTATTTTTTTTAGATCAAACTCCCCCAAACTTAAATGTTACTTGTCCTCAAGTAACTCTTTCTACTATATAAAATATATAACCTTTGGAATAAAAGAGAAATATTTAAGATTCCTTATAATTTTTGATTTTATAAAGTTTTTAGTAAATTATTAACCCAATTTCACTAACTAAGTTTAATTTTAAGAATTTAAAGAATATTTAACTACCAAATCATAAGATTTCAAACTTTTCATTCATTTTGAAAATAATAGAAGTCTATTATATTAAGATCTCATAGATTATTTACAAGAAAAAGATCTTCTTGAAAAATCATTTCTAAATAAATATTCATGTATAAAAATTAAGTAAAATATGTAACTAGTTTTCTTCCTATAAGATAATTCAAGTGAAGCCAATTTTTGATTAGGCATTTCCTCAAGCTTCTCCTCTCTTCTTTTTTCTCTTCTTTTCTCTTTTTTTTTTCTTTTTTTTTCTTTTTTTTTTATATATATAGAGAGGATTACTATATCTGGATAGCCTGTTAATGGTTTTGAACTTCACTATCCTTAACTTATATTTTCAAAACTTATACATTTCCACTTAATTATTATAACATAAATAAGAATTCAAAAAGATTTCCAATCTTTTCTTTTTCAAGTGATAATTTTTTATTACTTAATATTTCTAAAATTTTATTATTTCTATCATGAATAGAAAAAATTCTTTAATCTTATTCTTCTTTAAGTTAAATAATTCTATTCTTAAAATCAATCAAAGTTAGTAAAATTTTGGTTAATTTCACTAAATTATTTATAATTTCAAAAATAAAAGTGATCTCCAATAAATTCTTTATTCCTTAAGTTATGTTAAAAAGTTTTTATTTTTAAGAAAATATTAGCTCTTTAAGGACAAATAAAATTTAAATATGAATGTATTTTCCCTTCCCCCAAACTTAAGTTTTGGTATACTATGATAATTTGAAAGTATGAAAGAAAGAAATCATAAGAATTTTTATAAGTATGTAAAAACAATCTTAAAAAGAAAAATTACTTCTACTCATGCTTTTATGAATAATTAAGATAAAATTGAAGCATGTATAAAAAGTAAGCAGGCTAATTTTTATGATTATACTAAATTTGAAACAAAATTAAAGCAGAGCAAAATTACTAAGTACTATACAGTAGACTAAAACAAACATATAAATTAACTCTAACTTCAGTCTTAACACAATATACTAAGAATATTTTGACAACAGAATCTTAACACTAATCAATCCACACAGATATTTAAACAAATTAACATACATCACTGACAAAACTAAACAAACAATCCAAACAATCCAAACAAAACAAACTAACAGAGTAGCACATCATAAAGATCTATAACTACTAGTCACTAGCTGTAGCCTCATCATCATCATCATCACCAAAGGAAAATTCTACGTCCTTAGGATCAATAAATGGTATGAAACTAGGAAAAGTAGGGAAACTAACATCATGTTCACCCTTCAGAAATCTGACTAGGGCTTCATCATACTCAGCATCATAACTACTCTTCCTCTGGGTATAATCAGATAAATGATCAAGTTTCCTATCGATAGTATCAATCCTGCAGTGAGTTTGAAATAACTCCTGCTGCTGCTCTAAAAACTGATCATGCATTGATTTCCAGAAACTCGATGGTGGCTCAGCAGAAGTAGAAGGTTAGGAAGTAGAAGGTCTACCTGGAGTAGGTGCAGAAGAAGAAGGAGCAGTCGATCTCTTCCCTCAAAGACGATCATAGATAATAATACTCTCCTGCCCATTTGGCTTGGTAGACTTTAACTTCTCCTCAGAAATATCAACGGTGACTCCATTACTAACACATAGTCGAATAAATCGGAGATGGGAATCCCAATCCAACGAAGTGCTAGATCTCGCAGTAGAATCCACAGAATCATAAATAATACTGCCGACATTAATAGGCTTCCTCTCTTGAATGCAGTAGTTTAAGATCGCTCGATCTCTAGTCACTTCACTCAGGTGGTTGGAAGGTAACAATCTTGCAGAAATAAAGTAGTGCCATGCTTTAGAAATACCATTTAATTTGGAGGATTTGAAGTTTACCCTTTTTCCGTTCCTGATCTTCCAAGATCCAGTATCGTCAGTCAAATAAGCAATGATCATATTCAAATCTCCCTCAGATGGTGATAATCCAAAATAATAGCATTCAATAGTTGGTGGCAGGCCATAGAATACATTGATTCTTTCAGGACTAAATCATACTCCGATACCTCTGACAAAGACTTCATAATCTTCGGCATCCAGAAAATTTGCATAAAACTCTCGAACAATCGGGATAACAGCAACAGCAGTGAAATAACAAAATCGTTGCCAATTGTGTGCAACGATAGTGTTTTCGATCATTTCGCCAGGATGATAGAAACTTCGTTCTGAAATGAACTTTCTGGACGTCGCAAATTCGTGGAAGCAAAAATGCGCAGCCGCAGTAGAAAATTTGCTGCTATCAAAGTTATCTCGTGCCTTCCCGCGTTTAGATTTTGGAGCCATATAAACGTGAAAGAAAATAAGAACAAGTTTAGGAATCAAAGATTTAAACTCTTTTTAAGTTTATAAAACATAAAATAAGTTTAAAAATCCAATAAAATTAGTAAACATCAAATTTTTTTTTCAAAATTTTGGTTCTTAGCAAAACTAGGGAAATTTATGGTGAAAATCGAAAATAAATGGTTTAAAGTGTAGATCTGACCTTGAGACGAAGAAATCGAGTGGTTTCGCGCTCAAATCCTTGATGTTTTGACCTCATAATGGATCTAAAAGGTGTATTTTCACGAAAATGGGGAAGAAGATGAAGCTTAGGCGCCAAAAATGGCTTTTGGGGGTTATTTAAGTAAATTTTCGGGTACAGGACGAGTCGGCGATTAGGCGCCGAATTCTGGCGCCTAGGCGCCAGACTCGCCTTTCACAAAAAATTATTTTTAAATTTATTTTTCCACCAAATTTCATAAACTCAACTTCCAATTAATCATATCAGAGTAGGGCTTCAATTTCTAACTTCCACAGCATTTTCAAAAATTTATAAAAATTAAATATTTAAATCCACCAATCAAACATAAGGTTTAAATCAAACTCACTAAATTCCATTTATGATCTTCAATATTGACTCAATACATTTCAGATAAGTATTATATTTGATTCAAGTTCCTAATACACACTCAAAACACAACAATTTCTAAGCAAAAACAACACACTATGAACATGAAAGAAAATACACAAACAAACACAATCGATTCTTTAAATCGATACAACGATTAACAAACCATATAATAACTATCTCATTACCAGAATATTCTAATCTTCACAAGGGAAATTGTGTATTCCACTTGGAAAGAACACTAACGCTCTCGGGAAATCCGTAGTCGTCTTTTCGTCAATCCACTTGTTCTTCGCATACATTTCAACTTGAGCATCTTGATAAGCCGCAAAATGATCAAATTGAAGTTTCATTTGCCATTCTAGATGTTCAATTTGATGAAACATCTCATGAAGGCAATCTCCAATGCTTTTAAACTCTGCTTCAAACTTATCCAAACGACTAGAAATATTTTCTAAACTTACAGTGATGAAACCATTGAAGTAGGGTTGAGGATCCTTTGAGACCTTGTCCCTAGCTTCTTCTCCATGATTTCTTCCTTCCATTTCTTCAAAATTTCTCAAATCTCTCAAGAATGAAATGTAAGGAACGTAATTTTGATTGCTTGAAGGTTAGGGAAGAAGATAGGTTGATTTAAAAGGGAAAATCGTGTGAAAAACTGAAAATTTTTTGTTTTTACACGACCTAGTAACTGTGGCGCTTAGGCACCGAATCTGGCACCTAGGCGCCGGACCTATTGATACATAGTTGATTACGGCGCTTAGGCACCGAGTCGGCGCTTAGGCGCCGATTCGCGCTAGGCGCCGGAACTATGTTCAACTCCGTTTCGCCTAATCGTCAAATTTCAAAATTTCGTTCTCCAAGATAGGTATTTTATACTGGTAAGAGTAATTTAGACTCAATAACTCACATAGTAAACAATCATAATGAAGGTTAACTTGATCTCCTTTTTACTCGTATTCAAAATAAAGTGATCTAATTTTTAAATCTTACATACTTTAAAATAATTTTCAGCCTAAGTCAACAAAGACTAATAAGCATCAAATTTTTCTAAAGTAATATAAAATTAATCAAGATCGAGGCATAACCTTACATTAAAACACAAAAACACTCATAACACAAGATAATTATGGGTTGCCTCCCACAAAGCACTTGGTTTAACGTCGTCAGCCCGACTTAAGTAAATCTTTAATCAGGTTGACTCAATTCATAAGCCTTTTATAAATCTTTTTAATATCTCCCAAATAAGGCTTCAATCTTAATCCATTTACTTTAAAAATTTTTCCTGTTTTGGGATCTTTAATATCCACAACTCCATAATGGTATACTTTCTCAACAATATAGGGTCCAATCCATTTAGATCTTAATTTTCCAGGAAAAAGTTTTAAACAAGAGTTAAACAGTAATACTTCTTGTCCAGGCTCAAGAATTTTTCCTCAAATTTTCTTATCATGCAACATCTTCATTTTCTCTTTATAAATCCTCACATTTTCATATGCTTCATTTCTTATTTCTTCCATCTCATTTAATTGCAATAATCTCTTTTCTCCTACTTTATTCCAATTAATATTAAACTCCTTTATCGCCCAATAAGCTTTATGTTCAAGTTCTATAGGTAAGTGACAATGTTTACCATAAATTAACCGGTAAGGTGACATTCCGATTGGTGTCTTATAAGCTGTTCTATAAGCCCATAATGCAGAATCAAGTCTATCAACCCAATCAGTTCTTTTAGGATTAACAGTCTTCTCTAAAATTCTTTTAATTTCTCTGTTTGATACTTCAGCCATTCCACTTGTTTGTGGGTGATAAGCAGTTGCAATTCTATGTTTGATTCCAAATTTTTGTAGTAATGATTGAATTCTTATATTCATGAAATGACTTCCACCATCAGTGATAATTACATTAAGCCTTCCAAATTTTGAAAATATCAATTTCTTTAAAAATTTAGAAACACTTTTGGAATCACAGTTTGGTAAAGCAACAGCTTCAATCCACTTTGAAACATAATCAACAGCTAATAAAATATAAATTTTTCCAAATGATGGAAAAAATGGTCCCATAAAGTCTAAACACCATATATCAAAAATTTCAACTTCCAATATATAGTTTAAAGGCATTTCATTCTTCCTAGATATATTTCCCATCCTTTGACATCGATCACATGTTTTCACATAATGTCTCACATCTTTAAATAAGGTAGGCCAATAAAATCCAGAATTTAAAATTTTAAATGCAGTTTTATCTATGCCAAAGTGTCCTCCAAAATCAGAATCATGACATTTTTTAATAATAGCAAAAGTTTTTTCATAAGGTACACATCTTCGAATCATAGAATCTTTACCGATTTTAAATAAATGAGGTTCTTCCCAAATAGAAAATTTAGCATCATACTTAAATTTCTTAATAAATTTGTTATCCAAGTCATAATGAAAAATATTGCTAACTAAATAGTTAACAATATCAGCATACCAAGGTGTTTTGCATTTTTGAATAACATATAAAGATTCATCAGGAAATTTCACATTTATATTTTCTTCTGAAATAATATCATTTTTAATTCTTGACAAATGATCAACAATTTGGTTTTCAGTTCCTTTTTTATCTACTATTTGAAAATCAAATTCTTGTAGAAGTAAAACCCATCTTATAAGTCTAGGTTTAGAATCCTTCTTAGATAATAGATATTTAATAGCAGAATGATCACTATGAACTATGCATTTAGTACCGAGAAGATAAGGTCTAAATTTATTAAAGGCATATACTATAGCTAGAAGCTCTTTCTCAGTGGTAGTGTAATTTCTTTGTGTTTCAGTGAGAGTTTTACTAGCATAATATACAACTTTGAAAATTTTCTCATATTTTTTTCCTAATTCAGCTCTAATTACAAAATCACTTGCATCACACATTAATTCAAAAGATTTATTCCAATTAGGTGCAACAATGATAGGTGCAGTTATTAAATTTTCTTTTAGAATATTAAAAGCATTAATACATTCTTTATTAAATTCAAATTTTGCATCTTTTTCCAATAGATGACACAGAGGTTTAGCAATTTTAGAATAATCCTTTATGTATCTTCTATAAAATCCAGCATGACCTAGAAAACTTCTCACATCAGTAACAGTAGTAGGGTGTTACAATTCAGTAATAAATTTCACTTTTGCTTGATATACTTCCATCCCTATTTGTGATACTTTGTGACCAAGTACAATGCCTTCTGTGACCATGAATTGACATTTTTCCTAGTTAAGAACTAAATTTGTTTCTTCACATCTTTTCAGAACTTTGGCTATGTTTCCCAAACAAGATTCAAAAGAAGTTCCAAAGAATGAAAAATCATCCATGAATATTTCAATTCCTTTGTCAATCAAATAACAAAATATTGACATCATACATCTTTGAAAAGTTGCAGGCGCATTACATAAACCAAAAGGCATTCTTCTAAAAGTAAAAGTTCCATAAGGACTTGTAAATGTTGTCTTTTCTTGGTCCTCAGGAGCAATAAGTAATTGATGATAACCAAAATATCCATCCAGAAAACAGAAATATGAGTGTCCAGCTAATTTATCGAGCATTTGATCCAAGAAAGGTAAAGGAAAAAGATCCTTTCTAGTGACTTTATTTAATTTCCTATAGTCAATACAAATTTGTCATCCAGTAACTTGTCTTGTAGGAATAAGTTCATTTTTATCATTAACAATGACAGTTACACCTCCTTTCTTCAGAACACAATGAATAGGACTTACCTATTGACTATCCGAAATAGGATAAATAATACCAGCATCTAACCACTTAATAATTTCTTTTTTAACAACCTCTTTCATGATAGGATTTAATCTTCTTTGCGATTCTATAATAGGTTTAAAATTTTCTTCCATTAAGATTCTATGCATGCAAATGGAAAGGCTTATTCCTCTTATATCAGCAATAGTCCAACCAAAAGCTTTCTTATAATTCTTTAACACACCTAGTAGTTTTTCTTCTTGATCTCTACTCAGCTCAGAAGAAATAATAACAGGTAAAGTTAACGAATTTCCAAGAAACACATATTTTAAATGGGAAGGTAATATTTTTAATTCTAGTTCAGGGGATTTTTTAATTGATGGTAAAAGTATATCATTTTGAGTTATGTCTAAAGTTTCCCAATTATCTTTTATAAAATGAGTCTCTTCCTCTTCTACTACTTCATCTTCATCAGTTAAAAATTCAAATTTTTCTTCAGAAATGACTTTACATTTTTCTTGATAATGTTTTTTAATTAAATAATCAATTATATCCATTCGATAACATTTCTCTTTATCAGGGTACTTCATTGATTTAAGAACATTGAATTTAATTTCTTGATCATTAACTCTCATGGTTAGTTCTCCCTTTTGCACATCAATTATAGCTCGTCCGGTAGCTAGAAAAGGTCTCCTTAAAATAATAGGTATCTCTTTATCTTCTTCCATATCAAGTACTATGAAATCTACAGGGAAGATAAATTTATCCACTTTAACAAGGACATCCTCTATAACTCCTTTAGGATAAGTGATAGATCTATCAGCTACCTGAAGGGTTACAGTGGTGGGAGTAATATCTCCTAAATCCAATCTTCAAAAGATAGAAAAAGGCATGAGATTAATACTTGCTCCTAAATCGCATAAAGCTTTTCCACAAAATTTTTCTCCAATAGCACAGGGTATAGTGAAACTTCCAGGATCCTTAAGCTTTTCAGGTAATTTCTTTTGAATTATTGCACTGCATTCTTCACTTAATGCAACAGTTTCAAAAGCTTCAAATTTTCATTCTTTGCTTAAAATATCCTTCATAAATTTTGCGTAAGTTGGCATTTGTTCCAAAGATTCAGCCAAAGGTATGTTAATATTAAGTTTCTTAAAAATTTCAAAGAACTTAGAAAATTGATGATCTAATTTTTGTTGTTCAAGTCTTTGAGGAAAATGTGGTGTGGTTTTTCAACTTCCACATTAACAGGTATAACTGTCTGATCTTGACTAGGAGAGAGAGTTTCTTTAGGTTTTTCAATCTCTTTAACCTCAATCACTTTTTCAATTTCATTCTGCATTCTTTCTTTTAATTCCTTTCCACTTCTAAGTTGCACAGCTTTAACTTGTTCATGTTCTTTTCTAGTTTCCTTTAGATTAATTTCAACATTACTAGGAAGTGTTCCTACAGGTCTGTTATTAATTAAAGTAGCAATTTGCCCCCATTTGATTTTTTAATATTACGAATAATAGTATTTTGATTTTGTAATTGATTATTCATTTGTAAAATTAATTCTTCTATTGATAACTTTTTCTATTGATTATTAAATCCAGGAGGTTTATAATTTGGATTAACTTGATTATTCCAATTTCTAGTGGGATGAGATTGATTATTACCCCATTTTTGTTGTGAATTATTCCAGTTAAAATTAGGATGATTTTTCCACCCAGGATTATAATAATTTGAATAAGGATTATTTTTACTTGCAATAGCTTGTAAAGTTTCAATAGTTTGAGAATCTTCAATATTAGCAGAGTTATTATGTGAAATATTAATTGCAAAATTATCTAATTTCTTAGACATTGCTTCTACTTGTGAAGCTAAGATAGAAAAGGCTTCATTATCGTGAATACTTGCCATCTTTTTAGGATTAATCCTTTCGGAAGGCCATTGAAAATTGTTATTAGCCATTTCTTCAATTAAAGTGTAAGCTTCTTCAAATGATTTAGACATTAAAGAATCTCCAAGTAGACAGCATCAATAATTGATTTTAAAGATCCAATTAATCCATTATAAAATGTTTGAATAATTAACCAATCGAGTAAAGCATGATGAGGACATTTTCTTAATAGTTCTTTAAATATTTCCTAAGTTTCATATATTGTCTCCCGTCAAATTGATTAAACGAAGTAATATTATTTCTTAATTTAGTAGTTTTAGAAGGAGGAAAATATTTAGCAAGGAATTTTTGTGTCATTTCAGCCCATGTTTTAATAGAACCGATTGCTAATGAGTTTAACCACATCTTTGCTTTATCTCTTAAAGAA
The DNA here is from genome assembly GCA_022702705.1 of Papilionanthe hookeriana x Papilionanthe teres. Lineage (NCBI taxonomy): Eukaryota > Viridiplantae > Streptophyta > Magnoliopsida > Asparagales > Orchidaceae > Papilionanthe > Papilionanthe hookeriana x Papilionanthe teres. The sequence goes on along the minus strand of CM040429.1, from coordinate 139,620,034 downwards.
AAAGGAAAGAGTCTAAGTCTAATAGCATCATCAGAAACATTGTTATATTTAAAGGTAGCACAAAGTTCTAAAAAACTAACAAGATGTAAATTTGGATCCTCATTTGGTATTCCACCAAATTGATTGTTTTGCACCATTTGAATAATAGACGGTTTTAGTTCAAAAGAATTAGCATCTACTGTTGGTATTTGAATACTACTATGAAGTTCATAAACTGTAGGGTTAGCATAATCCCTTAATGATTTATAAACATTTTGATCATTAAGTTCAATTGGATTTTGTAAAGTAGCCATTTCTTGAAATTTTTGAATTTGTTTTCCCTTTTTAATTTTTCTAATTGTTCTTTCTAATTCAGAATCTAAAGGTATTAATCCTTTAGAACCAAATCTTTGCATAAAACAAGGAATAAATATATATATCTCTTTTTTTATTTATATAATTTTTTTATATTTTTATATTTTTAGAAATATAATATTTTTTACAAAAATTTATAATTATTTTATTTCTTTCCCCGGCAACGGCGCCAAAAACTTGACCCAACCCACAATAACACAGTAATATTCGCTTCCAAAAGATGGCTAAAAACTTGACCCAATTTATATTAGCGCCTAGTGTATAAAATCAAAATGTTGTAAATTTTAGAAAATATTTTACGCACTAGGGGTACTACGCAAGTATACGTATCATTTCAAGTAATATAGGGTTTTCTTTTATAACCCCAGTATCGATCCTACGGGGAAAAAATACAGTAATAAATTTTCTAAATATTATATTTCAAAAATATCTTTTTATCCTTTAATTTAACTATAAATTACTATTAATTTACTAGATGCAAATAAAGAAAACAATAATAAGAAAATGTTTTATGAAAACTATATAAAATAAACAACTTTCTTTCCTTCAATTTATCTAAGATTTTTAAGATAATTTAATATTCGTTAGAGAATTTTATTTATGGTATTGTGCCAAATAGAAGCATTCCTATTCTTTACCCTTTGATCCGAGCGCAAAGAACATTAGCTAATTTACGGATCGAGTCCGGATGTATTGTTAGTAGAATGGGTTAATCTAGACTCACACTACTAGATGTCCAAGGGTGGCTATGGTCAGCCCTACTAGTGACCCTTTCCTAATCTATAAATCAAATTATAATAATTTAGTCTGTCACTCTAAAAATTTATCAATTCTACGCCCTTTAAATCTTATCTTTCTATTTATTTGCACTTCACCTTGAATAGCCCACACATGGCCTTCGACAACCCAAGGATTCATGTGACATTTACAAGTTAAGAGTTCTTCTCTTTCAAGGTCTCAAGAACTCTTCAACAGGTTTTAACAATTTAAATGGCCAATTTAGAAAGTAAAGTAAGATCAGGTATTATTGTCATCACAATGTTTTGAAAATATTTTGAATTTCAATTCTCCATCGAAACTTTATATTATCTTATCTATCTCTTCATAATTGAAGGAAGAAAGTAAACTAACTACTCATGATACATTGAATATAAACAGCAAAACATAATAAATAAACTTTGAATCAAATATAAAATACTTATCTCAAATATTCCTTCTACAGATCTTCTGATTCCTACTGACTCCACTGTGTAATGAACTCCAGATGCAACAACTTGAAAATAAACTCACTAAACTAAACAAAAGTGGCCCTAAATTTCTCTCTCTATTTCTCTCTCTAAGGATGAGAGATCATAAAGTGGATAAGAGAAAGGGTTACAATGGGAGGGGCACATTTTCTGAAGAAATGGACCCCTATTTATAGGCTTCAAGGGTTGCCTTGAGGCACCTCTTCAAAACATGTCCACATTCAACGAATCTTCTAGAAGGTCTGTCTGGCGCCTAAGCGCCGGAATCTGGCGCCTAGGCGCCGGACACCGCGTCCAGTTCTTCACACCTCTTCAATTTGGCTCCCACCACTTTGTGATTAAAACCTTTTTGGAGCATCCAAATGTTATGTATCACATGTCCTATTATTAAGGAACAATTACCAGTCTTCTAGAATGTCCAATAACCGCTCACTCCGACAAAATAAATGTTCAAACGTTGTCAAAAACTTGACAGTTTTTGTATCGAGTTTGGCGCTTAGGCGCCAACTTCTGGCGCCTAGGCGCCAGGCCATATTTTTTTTATACTTATTGTATTTTGCTCCATTTTTTCTCCTTTTTGCTCCTTTTTGCTCCTTTTTTCTTTCTAGACCTTGTTACATCACCTACATCCAAAAACATAAAATATACCTTTCATTAAAGCATAATATCCTTAGAAATTAATATGAATTAAGACATAAAGAAATAGGTATTTTTTTATAGATCAGTGATTACGCTCGGGTCTCCACCATGTTAACTTCGGCAAAATCCTCTTCCATGAACTCTGATAGATCCTCCACATTCTCTAGTTCTTCTTTTCTTACTTTTGCCAACTGCTGGATGTCGGTTCTCAACTTCTCTATAGCAGTTTCAAGTGGTGTCCCCCAAAAGGTCTCGCGGTTATCGGGTTACGACTATCACATTTCGTCTTTCAGAGTTACTCTCAGAGTCGTAGCACTCTCTTCAAATCTGGGCTCCTTAACGGGACTTCTCTTCTCGGAGCGTTCTGTCAGTACCGGTTTGGCAATATTAGGTTGCCACACCATTCTTCTTGAAGTTGGAAGCCTCGGACCGGACGGTTTGTCAGATGTATGTTGGTAGGTGGTGTGTTCTTTAATATGCTGACCTGATACAACGACGGGTGACACCCTTTCATTAGTTTGTATTTTCCTTCTCGGTCTCTCTAGAGCAGTTAAAGGGGTCACCCTCGATCCCAGGTGGGATTTGACTGTTACTCATCCCATCCTTCTCAGGATTTCTAATACGGGGCATCCTTCTTTCCTTCCTAACCTCTCAACTACTAGTCGCAATCGGGCTAGCGGCGTAGTCTTCATCTTCCTCTTCCTACGTTCACTGTAGTACGAAGGTCGTGGTAATGCAATGGCAATCCTCCGGGCATCATCTTCATCGGAGGCAGCAGAGAGAGGGTGGAACCTATTCCCCTCTAGCGGCAGAGAGATTTCATGTAGTTTTTCCTCTTCTTCAGAAATTTCTACAGGAATTGCAGCTTCAACAACCCTTATCTTTCTGATCCTAGCAATCTTTCTGTTCATGTTCCTCCTTTGTATTTTGGTTAAGGGAACAAATCTTGAACTGGACCCTATCTAAAAAATAGATGGCGCTGCAGCAAAAGTCAAACCCTCCACGGTAGTAGGCTCATCACTGAATTGGACTTCCTTCCCTTTTAGTTTGGCGGCAGCTGGGGTAGGTGCAGTGACGATCAGACCGGCAGACGACAGTCCTGGGAGTGGAAGCTAATCTCTTACGAACAGCAGTGTTTTCCTCAGTTAAAGTCCTCTACAGGGGAGGAAATTATTATGTTGACTTCAGGTTGAACTCAATCACAGGTTCTACGGTTTCTGGTACTTTGGCCATTAGTGCAAAGAGGGTAACGTCTCCGAACTTTATGTCAGAATTGTTGAATCCTTGTCCGAAGCGACTGATGGCTTCGTCGGGCAGTTCATCTTTGTTGATTGCTAAGTCCAGTCCATCGACGAAGGAGAAAATTAGCTTTGGTGCAAACATCTTTTGTAGGGTAGATTCTGGATATCAGTTCCATACTGCGCTTCCTTCCGTTTTAAAACTTATAGGACGAAAAAAGAATTACTCCAAAACTAGAGTTCGAACACATTCTTATTCATCTCGTTTGTTTCTTAGTTTTGTTTGTAAAGTATTTTGGATTCCATCTTGTTTTGTTTGTCTGTAGTTTTAAAAAGAAGTTTGTTAGGAACGAAATAATTAAAGGAGAAAGGGTAGAGAAAGGTAAAGGACCCAATCCAGAACCGAAAAGGAAGAGAAAACCTCACTAGACTCTCATCTCGATGAACCGCTCCTAAGCTAACACCTATTTGGGGGTCCACCCTACCTCTGAGAGGCAGAATGATTCCGGAACCTCTCTGTTTAGGGATGTCTAAACAGTGGCTCCATAATCCAAGAAGAGTTGACTATACTTGTTCAAGGTAGAAATGAACGCGGTATGTCAACGGAAAGAATGGTAGTTTGAACAACTAGGGGTATGGACTCACTACCGTTTTATGAAAGCAAAACCATCTGATCAAAATGGAGAGAGGAATTAGTCCCCAGCGGAGTCGCTAGAAATTTTTGGCATATTTATAGGTTATGTGTTATATTTTGAAAAGGGGTCGCCAAGTAGAAATTGTCGGCGCATTTTATTTTAAATTAAATTTATTGTATATATAGTTTTAAATAATTTGGAAAGTAGTGTTTGATTTTGAAAATAATTTTAGGTTTAATTTAATAGAAAATTTTATAGCTTTTCAAAAATGATATTTGAAAATATAACTTTAATTTTTAAAATAAAAAATCAAACCGATCTCACACCCCAAATAGTTTATATAAACGAGCACCGCATCACAAACCGTGTATCTGTCTCGAGGAATAGACACACTGCTTGATAATGGGGCTCTATTAAATAAACAAAAAGATTTCTGACATCCATTTTGTCTGCGAACCAATTTTATAAGCCAACAAGTTCCCCTGCTCAATATAAAAGAATTAAGCAGGGTTTATATTACGTGGGTTCTTAAAGTTCCCTATAAGGGAAAGCCCATATAGTTAGTTACATCTTAAATATCCGAAGACATTTAAGAAAACTCTCGATAAAGATTAGTGGTTTCACTTTCAGGAATTTCAAAGTTTAAGCATTCAAATGATTCGATTTTGGAATTTTAAAAGGGATTGGATCAAATTTGGAACATCTTATTTTGGGAATCCAACGGAAGAAAGGTAGGGGATGTCACTGATCCGAGGAGAACCTCGATGACTTCCCAACTATCCTATTTGTTTGGCTTAAATTTGAGGAGATGTTATTTGATGTTGCAGTCCTGCCAAGTTTAGTTAATTAGGACTTATACCTGTATGATATAATCATACAAATAGCCTCAAAGATGTGAGGGTTTATGTCATACTGAACGACTACCTCAGAGTCCTAAGACCAGTTATGGCTTAATTTGCATAGCATGATTATGCAAATGCCTAAAGATAAGTTAAGAATTTATGTTGCACTGGGCAAACCACCTCGAAATCCTATGGCTTTTTATTTATTTCTAAAGAAGGTTAAGTTGATGAAGACTTGTTTTGCAATTGAAGATGGCCGTGCTTCCCACCATGCTTTCTTCGAGCTCTTTGTTGTTGCAGAGGTTTAGTTTTAAGAAGTGATAATCAGGGGATGAGAGAAGTGTCATGGTTTAGAGGTTGAGTTTCAAATTCAATGTCTTTAGTTTTATTAAGGGAAATCTTAAGGTTGGTTAAGCAGAACCGGTTAAGAGCCCATGGCTCCATCATCCCGACACTACTATTTTCATCGGATTCACTTAGTCTAAATAAATTTGCTAAACTCAACTGAATGAGTTCCACACTTTCATTTAGACCTTGAGAAATCTCATTAGCAACACATGGGTTACATCATCCGAGGGATTCCCGATCATTTAACGAGACGTATTAATCTTAGTTACAATTGCATGTTTTGTTTTTGTTGGTGATTAAATTATAAGTTGTTTAGACATGCTAGGTTGGATTATTTTCATAAGTTTATAGAATGCAGGAAAATAAAACATTTAATAAATTACAGAATGTAAATTGTAATAAACTTAAATGTGTACTTGAAGAGTCTTCTTGTTTCCACCAACTGCACCTCAAAATGCATGTTAGGGCATATATATATTTGCAACAAAAACATAGGTAAAGTTAAGGGAAGGTTCAGATCATCTAACAACCCTATGATGTCTAGGTTCAGATCCTAGTTGTCTATCAATTCCTATGACGTCTAGGTTGAAGTCCTAGTTGTTTTAAGGATGATTTTCTTCATCAAAGAATAATGAAGTCTAATTGTTCTTCTGAAACAACCCATCAGATTGAGGAAGTGCTCGGGTTAGAGTTCCGAATATCTTTTCAAAACTTCTGGATTTATCTTGAATCAAATGATTTCATTGTCTAGTTGAATTAATCGTCCAAAGTTTGATTGAAGTTTAAATTTGTTTTAATTTTTTCTTGCTCAGTGAACTTAGATGTTTTAGTTGTCTTGTAAGAGAGGTGACATGTCATAGGCATTTCATTTGGAAGTTATGAAATGAAAGTCTTTTGGGACAAATTAGTCCATTAAAGAACATAACCATTCTTAATTGAAGTTAAATTAGTAATTTAAAATGATTTAATTTAGTTATAATGTTTTAATTGATTTTTTAAAATTTTTTTAAATTATTTTTGAAAAGAGTGTTTAAATTATTTTAGTTCAATTAGATTAATTTTTAATCCTTTAACTTCTTTTAATTTAATTATAATATTTTAGATTAATTTTAGTTGGTTTAATTTTATTATAATGTTTTAACTATAAATTACTTTACATTAATCTTAAGTTTTAAGTGATTTCAGACTAGTTTTAATATTTTAAATTTGTTTTAGTTTGATTTTAAATCATTTCAAATTAATTTTAATATTTTAAACCTTAATTTGATAATAAGATTTCAAGATTATTCCCTTCTTAATCATTAGTTTCAATTATCATTTCCATGGTTTCATTAATAAGAATTAAATGATATTTGATCAAATCATTAGTTAGGGATTTAATTTAAATAATTAGAGTCTTCCTATGTTAAATCCCTTAAACTTAATAATTCATGCTTTAATTGACTTCCAAAACTTAATGATTCAATTAATTGAGATTTATTCATTAATATTAAAAGTGATTAATGGGTTTCTACCCCTTTACTCCCTATGTTTCAATCATCCAAGAAGAAGATTAAGATCTAACATTTCCCCTTCCACTTTGGTTAAGCCTAAATATTAATTAAGGCTAAAATTCAATAATACCCTTTTGCCCCTGTAGGTTTGTTCACCTCATAATTCATTAAATCAAATTCAAATGAATTTGAAAATTTTATGTCACCTCACTCACATGTCAATTAAGACATCAGAGGAGACAATGTGATTTTTCTGATTTTAATTTAAATTCTATAATTATTTTAATGGAAAATAGGGATTTTAATGAAAATTCAATAACATGACCAAGGTAAAGTTTCTGTCCTTCCAAAATTATGGGAGGTTCCCACTGACCAGAGGATCACTTGGATCAATTTTGGTGATTTTTTGAATTTTAATTGAGTTATATTAATTAAATTAAATTTTAGAGTTTTAATTAAATATAAAATATTTTAAAAGTAGAAAATTAACTTTTATATTTTTCCAAAATCTCTTTGAGGTCAAAAAACCCAAAGAAGCAAATTTTATATTTTTCTGATTTTTATTTGATTTATTAGAATTATTTTAGAGAAAGGTTAAGAAAATCTAGTTTTTAAATGTTAAAAATTATCCTAGGCCTTCAAAAATTAATATCTTAACTTAGAGACTTAGGAAAAATATTTTGATCGTTCGCAAGTGATTAGAAGACCAGATGTGAAATTTTGGTTAATTTTTATATTTTTGTGATTTTTATAATTTTTAATTATTAAATATTTTAAAAATGATTAAAAATAAAATTTTTATGAAAAATGTAATTTTATTTTTTATGGACTCCTCTGATCACATAGAACTCCCAAAATTAATTTGGTGAATTTTGATATGTATTTTGGGTTTTATGAATTTTTTAATGTGCAAAATGTCCATGTCCCTTAATTAATTCATTTAATGGGTCAAATTAATTCCAATTGATTTGAAATTTTTATTTGAGGTTCCTCTGATTCTAAGTGACGGTGGAGAGTTGATTCCATGCGATTTTGATGTGTGGTTACTCATAATTAATTAAAACATAGTTTTGAGGTTTTGGCCAAATTAGAGTTTGTTTGATTGAAATAAATCATGAGATAATTTTCTAATGTTCCTCTGGTCATAGGGAACACACCCTAATTTTCCTAGAATTTTCTAAGAAATATGTAAATTAGGGAATTTAAAATATCAAAACATCCCTAAAAACTAGGAAAATAGATAATTTGCAATAGGGACCTCTTATGACTTTGGAAAATTCATGAGGAGATGCCCCTAACATAGGCTATCTAAGGTTTAAGTTTCATGCCATTCCAAGTGTGCAACAAAATAGAGAGCTAAAATACATAAATTAGCAAATAAATGATTAAAAATCAAATATGCAACAAAATATTTTTATTTCAATTCCACATTATTCTCCTCTTCACACTGAGTGCGAGGGTATTTTTAATTTATTTTTATGATTTTTCCATTAAAAGTTATGGATTTTACAAGTTTTGGCTAATTACGAAAATAAAAAAAATTCCTGATTTTCTTACTTAGCCATGTCATCCTAGGACTGTATCGAACGCGCCAAGTGGCACATTTGGGTTGGCTGGGTTTAGATTCGCGGTGGATCCAGTGCGGGGATCCAAACAGCAGGTGAAGGGGAACCAAATTAGGGCCGTCCGTTCCCAAACATGGAAACTGACGGCATCCGGTCATCTTCCCCAAACCACCCAACCTACGCACCGTCCAAGCATCCGGAGTCAATATCTCCGTCGATGCTCCACAGATTTTGACAAAATTTGATCCTACACGTTCATCTAAGCGAGCTCTACACATCCATACTGCTAAGTGCTCATGGATTTCAACTTTTCTTCACAATATATGAAACCGACTTCAAAAATGGGGGGAAAAATATTTTACCTTAATCCAAGAGGTGTGGCCTCGATTGGATGATTGTGGAAGCTTGCTCGGGGTTAGACGCACCTCCTCCAAGCAGCGCACGAGCTCTTGTTGAGGTCTGTGTAGAACTCCTCAAATGTTCGCCGAAGTTTGGTCTCGACGCCGGTAGGATGCTCGGCCGAGGGGGCTAAGATGGGGGAACTTCTGCTTTGGCCTTAGGGAGTTCGTGTGCAAGTTTAATTTGAGTTTGGTTGTGTTTTGATGGAGGTACTGTTTTCGAGCTCAAGTTTGAGCTCGAAATTGGGCTCGAGTCGAGGAAGTTTAGGCTGGATTTTAATGGAGCTAATCTTCTTTGAGCTTAAGGAAGAGTTTAGGATCAAATGGGGGGAGTTTTAGCTAGATTGATTTCAACAAAGCTTTTAATCCATGGAGGTGATGGGTTTAAATAGGAAGGGCCATGGCTGAGCTTGGGGAGGTTTAGAGATTGGGATTTGTTGCTTGAGTGAGGAGAAGAGCAGCCATGGTGTCCACTGGGGTTGGGGCAGCTCATCAAATTAAAATTCCATTTTTTTTTCTTTTTTGCCACTTGGAGTTTTTAGCCTAGTGGTTTCCGGCGAGCCAGGAGGCGGTCCTGCCAAGGTGAGGTCGCCGTCGAGGTTAGGGGGGTCAGGATTTGGGTTTGGTGCCTTCAATAAATTTTGGCCATGTGTATAGGGGCTTGGTTTAAATGGAAAGGGGGATGAGTGCATTTTGGGCTTAATTTGGTCAAGCCATGGAAATGGGTTTGGTTCACCCTCTAAGAGCTTGATTAGGCTGAAAAAAATTAGTTGGTCTGCCCTCTTTAGGTGGAGGAGTCTCCATCTCAAATGAGGTGGCTAACTTTGATTAGTGTGTGACATTAAAGGGGTTAAAAAGGCTTAAACATAAGTTTGGACAGAGCCTCCTCCTCTTGCCATAAATGGCTTAGTGAGGTGGAAATATCTCCCATGGCTTCATGTGGCTTGACACAAAACTCCATGGCTTGCTCATGACTTGGGAAAAGTTGGCTAATTTGCATGAGAAAGGATTTTGGGATTTTTGATATCTTGATGAAAATTTGCATGAAGCTTGATTTGGAATGGTTTAATGATGACTTTGAAACTTAGGGATGATTTTAATTGAATGCATGATAAAGTGGAATGTCAGATTGGCCTTGGATTGAAAACTTGGGCTTTTCAATTTCCAAGGAATGGACTTTTAAAAATGTATGAGGTAATGAGCCTTTATCATACATGTGATGATTTGAATTTTTTAAATTGAGTATGGGATGATTGATTGGTTTGAAATTGATTTAAATTGGACTAGGACATGTTGAAATTTGATTTAGAAGTGAAATTTAGGAAATTATTGACCATAGGTTCAATTTAGAGGAATTTGGGCTTGTGGGCCAAAATTGAGCTTTTTGGGTCAAAGTTGGGCTAGTGTTGGATTTGATGTAAAATTATTGTTGCAAAATGTTTATGGGGGTGTGTCAAATAGTTTACAACTTTGGTTAGGTTTTGATTTTGGATTTTGAGCTTGTTTGGGTTTATGGTTAGTTTAGGCCAAATTGAGAAATTTTGGTTTGGGTTGAGCTTGGGTTGAGTTTGAGTGAAATATGTGGGCAAATTAATGTTGCATGTTGTTTATGGGGATGTTAGGAAGATATTGGAACTTACTTTGTAGAAAATTGAGGGGTTTTGGGTTTGATTTGGGTAGTTTGAGTTATGAGGGTTAATTAGGGAAATTTGGATTTTTGGAGTTTGGATAATTTTAGGAAAAGCTTGGGATCAAATTAGGGTCAAATTAACAAACATTTTGGTTGGTGGGAGTGTTATGAAGGTTTGGAATTTTATTTGGAGAAAATTGGAATCAATTTGGTTGACATTGGGTTCAATTGGGTTATGTTTGGGTTTAAAATAAATCAACTTGGAATTCTTGGTAAAATTGGATTAATTTGACAAAATTGAGAGAAAATAATGTGGAAAATATTTTGGTATTTTTGGAATTTTTTGGGATTTTTTTTGGATTTTCAAAATTTTTGGCTATGAAAGGCATTTTGGTAATTTGGGGAGTGGGGGGGTTGAGAACAAGTGGTCAAAAGGCTGAATTAAAGGCTTGAGGTGGTTTAGAAAGAAATTTTGAGTCAAACAAAAGTGCCCGGGGTCATTTTTGATTTATGTGGAAGGTTTTATGAATCCCGGAGTGTTTTTTAAGTATTGGTTATTTTGGCCGCGAGGGGCCTAAAGGTAGCTCGGAAGTATGACATGTTTACAGTCAAACTTCTCAGTTTGATGAGAGGAACGCTCTGGAATGACTCTTTTTTGGGAGCCCAGGTGACTGTGAAGTTTTGAGTTTCGGGGCCCTTTTCAGGGGCAATTTGGTAATTTTGGTCAAAAATTAAAATTTTGGAGAAAATGAAGATTGATTAGATGTGAGTAAAATGAAACCCTTTTGGTTGAGCCATGAAGCCATGTTAAGCTCACTAGAGCCATGAGAGGACTCATTTTAGGCACTCAATATGTTGTTCCTAACCCTCTTAGCCAAGGACTAGGGGTTGAGGCCCATCCATATGAGTCTCCTAAAAGAGTCAAGAGACAAGGTTGAGTGTGAGTGATTTCAGGGTTCAGGTATGTGCAACAATGTGGTGTGTGCAAGCTGGACCTCACAAAGACCAGGCCATCCAGGGTTGTCCTAAGGCTTGACCTTCCTATAGGAACTCATCCTTATCTTTCTACACATTGGTCCTAACCTTCCAAGTAATTTGGAGGTTAATGACCATCCATGTAGGATTCTAAAGAGAGTTAAGATTTGGTTGAATTTCTAAATGGTGGGTTCCATCTCTAGTCCTCTAGGATAGTCAAAGGGAAAATCCTATGGCTAGATCCTAAGCACTTAAAGGAAGGAAGGACCTCACCAAAAATGAGTTCAACACACCACCACCCACTCTTCTCCCACTCCTACTCACTCTGATCACCACCCTACCAAAGCAACCCCACCATACAAGCTCCCCAATCCAATACAACCCACCACAAACAATAGTACCGACTACAAATCCTATACCCGCTCACACCACTACACAACCAATTCATCCAACACCCATAACTTCTCCCATAACTCCCCTACTACTTGTCATCGTCCCATGCAAACAGCTCTGTAAAAATCCTTCAAATACTCATCCTCACTCATTAATCTCACACCGAACCAACATACCACTCCTTTGCCATCAAACATAATCATTGGCGTGAAGCTATGTCTATTGCATTCAAGCCCTAAAATCTCAAGGTACATGGTCACTCATCTCATTGTAACCACACCAAAATGTCCTTGGATACAAATGGACCTTTTGCACAAAATTCAATGTTGACGAATCTATACCTCGCCACAAAGCCCACTATGTCATCCAAGGCTTCAAGCAACAACACAACCTTGATTACATCGAATCATTCATCCAAGTTGCCAAACTACCAAACATTTGAGTTTTCATAACACTTAGCCTCACCCAAATTTGGATAATTATCCTGCTTGACATCTCCAATGCATTCCTCCCGATCATCTAACTGAAACCATTCACATGTCACAACCCCAAGGCTTCATCTATGTAACTCATCCTCATCACGTTTGTCTCATAAAGAAAGCCCTTTACAGACTAAAACAAGCACCAAGCTAATGGTTTTCTACGATCTCAACTTACCATCAAACAATCAGATTTTAGCTTGGCTCCACCGATCTCTTATTCTTTTGCCTCTTAAAAAATCTTAAACACCTCTACAACTAATATATGTCGATGACATAATCCTCACTGAAAATTATTTCACCCTTATCTAATATACCATTCATATACTTCAAGCCTAATTCCATATAAACATCTAGGACCTCTATCTCACATTCTATGACATTCACTTATCCCAATCACACTATGCCACCAATATACTCATCACCGCTGGCATGACCAACTCCAAACCAGTAAAAAATTCATGCTCATCCAAACAATCTACGACTCCTCCTGATATCAATCTCATGTTAAACCACACCTTCTATCGCCAACTTGTAGGCTCCCTTCAACACTTGAGACTAACCTGCCTCGACATCTCCTTTGTCGTCAACCTCACCTCACAACAAATGCATTCATCCACACAATTCAACTTTCAACAACTCAATAAATTGTACGCCACATTAATGACACCAAATCAGTTGGCCTCGCATCTGCCGATCACATCTCACACTCACAACCTACACCGACTCAGACTAGGTAGGGAATCTCACTGATCGCGAATCCATCTCCGGGTACTTTGAGTTCCTCAGAAGACAAGTGACCATTTTATGCTCCTTTACTGAATTCAAATACTAAGCTCTTGCCTTGATAGTTGCAGACCTCATCTGGCTTCAAAGGCAACCAACCAGCCTCCACACACCTCAAATTCCACTAACAATTCCGTACCGGGACAATACATCAGCCATTGTGCTTGCCAACGACCCTGTATTCCACACTTGCACCAACTGCATTAAGGTTGACTCTCACTTCATCCGAGAATGTATCACGCAACAACACCTTATCTTTCATCATATAACTACTCAAGATCAGCTAGCCGACATTTTCACCATGGCACTTCCCAACTCCATATTTCAATATATCAACTCCATACTGACAATTTCCTCAGAAAACCTCAGCTTGACGAGGGATGCAATGACACATATAGTAAGTGCCTATTCCACACACTCATCTGCTAAACGCAAAGAAAATCAAAACCATCTAACGATAACCAATTGATCCTGGCCATTCCTATAGTAACCAACTAAAACTTACCTCTGATTTATATGATGCTTTACTGTAACAAAAAAAGTTAAGGAGACATTTAATGAAAGGCTGCTAATCTTCATTGCTCAACTTTCAAAATTTTTACCAAAATCTGCTTAGTTTTAAATGATCAATTTTTTAAATGAATGGCATACAAAATTTCAATGGGCCATTTATATTTTGCTTATGTCTATAAAAGACAGGCTAGTAGTTTTATATTTGTGGTTGCATTTGTAAATTTATTACTTGGGGTTGTATTTTATTTATATATAGTATTTATATTTGCATTACTACATCATTTTTAGATATTTATTTTTAATTAATTAATTAATTAATTAATTAATTATTCATTAGGTCATCATGTTTGACTCCGATCAAACCAAAGAATCACGAATATTTCCTGAAGTTTGATTTTTGCGATTTTCACAATCTTCTATAAGATGTTGGGTATCATAATTATATGCACGAAAATTTGTATTTCAATTTTAGAAGGAGAGTGATAATGATGTTTTTAATGTGATATTAAATTAAATATTTGTGTGATATGCATGTAAATAGCAAACATTGGGCATTAAATATATAATTACATAAGAATTGTGTGTTATGTATGTAAATGCCCCTGTAGTTATATGCAGATATATATATATATACAGATATATATATATCTAAACTTTTATATTTATATTATAACACTTTAATATCATAAATTTATAAATGAAAATATATTCCAAAAAAATAAATAATAATATTATTGTTAATTTGATATCAATTATGTAAGTGCTATGCACATAAACATTAAAGTTTAGATATTAATTTGGCAATATTTTGGATCAATGTCATATAAGAAGATGAGGGTTATGTATATAAATATGATGGTTTAGGTGTTGCCCCCAATTAGTAATTGTCGTGCATCCATGTGGCAGCAAGACAACAAAGGAGGCCAGCATTGCTGCTGGCTTAATAAATATTAGTTGTATAAGAAAAATATTAAATATATGTCATAAACAAGAAAAAAATTATTTTATTAAATCCAAGAAAATGGGTAGAAAAATAAAGCTTTAGGGTTGACAAATTATGTAGATCTAAATGCGCATTGGTCGTCTGCTATAAATAAAGAATGTAAGCTTTCAACTAAGAAGAAGAAGAAGAAGAAATGAGACTCTTCACAAATAAGATGCTTCTTTCAAAATCCACCATTCCATCTTATTCCCTCAGTAATCTTCAGCTGAGATCACTAAGGTTCTGCAAATTTTGGCTTCCTGCAGCTGTTAATGCTTACTTTCACATAACGAGGCCTAAAGGTACCAATCTATAAAATAAAATAATAATAATAAAAAATCTTCCAATTCCGTAAGTTAGGTGACTCATATCATCTTATAATAGTTGATAAGTAATATTTTTGAGTTGAATATACAGTATCAAATTAATATTTTGAAGGAATAATAGATGGAACGATCGAAGTTTTACACAATTTTCTTTTTCTGACAATTTCATGCATGCACAGGTGTTGGAACTCTTAAAGTTATTCCAGGTGGAGCATTGGATAAGAAGACAAAGGAACTTTCACCATTGCAGCTAAACACATATGATCTAGTATATTTAAATGATTACTCTTATTATTCATATAGCCATCTACTTAGAGAAATACTCACAATATTAATTGGCATAAGAGTGCATAAAAATTGTCTAATATACATTTTTTTAACTTTTACTAAATTTTGATAAAATAATAACCAAGTGGTTAAACATTTTGGTCTTATTTAAGAGGGTTGCAGCTTCTTGAGGATAAGATTTTAAAGTTTTTGTCAGAAAATCAATATTCTATAATGCCGTTGTGAATTTCATAACTATTTATTTCTTTTCAAATAAGTAAAAAAAATATATCTTAGTTGATTTGGTTGCAATAAACGTTTCCTCATAAATAATTTAAAAGATATTTAGAAAGCAGTTGCCAAGCCTATGATAACCATCTAAAAAATAATGTAGCTTAAAAACTGTCTTAAATAGGAGAAAATATTGCATCGGAAGTCTGGCATAGCTATGTGTTCGGAATCCAATGCAATATCGCCAAGAGTACGCGGTAGACCTACTGAATAAAAAATGAAAAACTTTATATTTTAGTGCATGCCTCGATTTGAACCAGTCCATTGCTTCAAAAATAAAACCCGATGCGCCGAATAAATATCGATTTTCTTCCATAGCCGTCAAGTAGGTTTTCACAGAGCATTATTTACCTGTGATTTTGGTAGCTAGGGTTGGTTCGTTTAAAATCCCTCACACTGTCGGTCGCTGGACGAATAATTGTCGAGGATGTCTGTCTAAGAGGACGAGAAATATTGATGATGACATCTAAAAATAATGACTAGAAGTTTGAAATGGAGGTGAGTTTAGCTGCATTTGAAATGTTGCCATTTAATTTATGTTTGTTTGATTTCCTTTGTATTTTGAAGCAATGGTATTATGTAGAGGTAAAGTTATTCTGGTGGTGTTGCTTTATTAGCGGTATTTAATGTTAATGGTGAACTTTTTTTATTGTGATCTTATTTTGGTAGTATTTTACTATTATTTTGATCATTGTGGTTATTGTATTGAGGAGAGATTGAACTTGTATTTTATCTAGATTATGATTGTATTGTGGTGTTACTGTGGTTGTATTGTAAAGATTTAGTGACAGTATTAAGGTCATTTTGTGGTGGTGTTCTCATGCTATATTGGCGGTATTGTAATAGTTTATGGTATTATTGGAGTGGTATTGTGGTTGTATTGAGGTTGGATTGAGCTTGTATTTTATTTATATTTGACTGTAATTGTAGTATTATTGTGGTGTTATTGTAATGTTAATGTGATGCTATTGTGGTTTTTTAATGATATTAGAGTGGTATTGTGATGGTTAAGCGGTGGTATTCGACTGACATTTTTATGAAGTTTATGTTGTTTTTCCTTTAGGCATTTTCATGCTTATGATGCTATTTTTTGCTATTGTGATTGTATTTTGTCCATATTTAAGCGTTATTGTGATGGTGTTAGAGTGGTATTATTATGTTTTCTGGTGGTATTTGGCTGATGTTTTTGTGAAGTTTTTATTATTTTTGTTTTGGTTTTCTACGTGTTGTTATGATGATGTTTACGATATTGTGGTTTTATTAGGTTGGGATTGTGGTGTTATGGCGATGTTATTGTGGAATTATTTTATTGTTATTAGAGTGGTATTGCTTTAGTGGTCTTCGACTAGTATTTTTATGGTGTTATTGAGGTGTTATTGAGATGTTATTGTGGTGTTGATCTGGTGTTATTGTGGTGTTGTTTGAGTGGTGTTATTATGCTGTTATTTGAGTGGTGTTGTTGTGATTTTATAGTGGTATTCGATTAGTTTTATTAGTAAAGTTTTTATTGTTATTGTTTTAATTGTTTTAACGTTATTATATAACTATTATGCGGTATTTTGGCTGTATTGAGGTAGGATTGTTGTGTTATTGGGCTATTATTGAGGGGTTATTTTGCTGTTATTGTGGTGTTATTATGGTGTTATTGAAGTGGTTTTGTGAAGGTTCTCTGGTAGTATTTGATTTGAGTACTTATGGCGTTATTGGAGTTTTATTTTGGTGTTATTGCACTATTATTGTAGTGATATTGAGATATTATTGAGGTGTTATTTTGGTATTATGATGTTATTGTGGTATTTGACTGGTGTTATTGAGGTCTTACTATAGTTGTTATTGTGGTATTATTGAAGTGTTATTGCGGTTTTATTGTAGTGTTATTGGAGTGGTGTTTTAGCAATTATGTGGTGGCATTCGACTAGTGTTTTGTTGAAGTTTCTGTTGGTGTTCTTATGTTAATATGATGCTATTTTTCAAAATTGATGTTTTATTGAGATGAGATTATGGTGTTATGGTTTTTTTATTGTGTGTTAATCTGATGTTACTGGAGTGTTATTGGAGTAGTAATGTGACAGTTTTGTGGTGGTATTCGGCTAATATTTTTGTGGTGTTGTTGATGTATTATTGTGATGATATTGCTTTATTATCGTGGTGCTATTAGGTATTTTCATGTTAGAGTAGTATGGTGGCGTTTCTGTGGTGGAATCACAGTGTTATTAAGTTGTTAATGTGGTGTTATTTTAGTCTTATTTTGTTGTTATTGTGGTGCTATTGGAGTGGTCATGTATTGTTGTTGTGGTGTCTTTTATATGGGTGGTCTTGTGAATTCTAAATTTGGCAAGTCCAATTTCCAAAGTTAACGCAGTTGCGAAATATTCCAAATGACGGGATTATTATGTGCTCACTCTCTATGAGTTCTCATCTTGGAGAATATGTCGGTCGGTCTTTCAATCTCGAAAGGAAAAAATTTTGAATTTAATTTAAGATATATAAAGTAATTTTTGCTTTAAAAATAATATTTTAATTTTGAAAAATGATTGGAATTTCTTAAGGAATGGTCTTCCCAAAATGATTGAAATTTCTTAATCTTTCTCCATATCAAGTAAAAAAAAATCCACAGGAAAGATAAATTTTTTCACTTTCACTAACATATCTTCCACCACTCCTTTAGGGTAAGTAATGGAACGATCGGCCAATTAAAGAGTCACAGTTGTAGGAGAAATTTCTTCTATTCCCAAGCTTTTGAATGTTGATAAAAGCATAAGATTAATACTCGCTCCAAGATCACAAAAAGCTTTTCTGAAAAATTTTTCACCTATAGCACACGAAATAGTGAAACTACTAGGATCTTTAAGTTTTTCAGGAAGCTTCTTCTGAATAATTGCACTACACTTTCTGCTAAGTGCAACAATGTCATGATCTGTAAACTTTCTTTTCTTTCTAAGGATATCCTTCATAAACTTGGCATATTCAGGCATATGTTCTAATGCTTCAACAAAAGGAATATTTATCATTAATTTCTTAAGATCTCTAAAAATTTTCCAAATCTGCTATCCCTGTTTTGTTTCTTCAATCTTTGAGGAAATGGAGGTGGTGATTTTTCAACAGTTACCTTCATTGGCTCAAGAGGATAATCCAAGTCTGGATAAATCCTGTTTGAACCTTTCTCAATTTCCACCTTCTCTTTTTCTATTTCAACTTCTTTTTGCACTCTAGTTTCCAATTCTTTTCCACTCCTTAATTGAATATAATTTGTTCCTTGTTTTGATCTTTTGGATTGATCTTCACATTACTTGGAAGTGTTCCAGAAGGTCTATTATTAATTGCAGTGAAAATATGTCCTAATTGATTTTCAATATTTTTCATAGCAATACCTTGAGTTTGTAATTGATTTCCCATATTCAGAATCATTTCTTCAGTAGCCAAATTCTTATCCTTAAATTGTGGGTTACTATTAAATCCAGGGGGATAAGATGGTCTAAAATTAGTATTTCCTTGACTGTTGGAATTTCCAATTGTATTTATAGAACTGTTAGCCCAGTGTGGGTTAACATTGACATTACTATTATTCCAATTGAAGTTTGGGTGATTCTTCCAACTAGGATTATAATAATTTGAATAAGGATTATTAGGTCTATTAATAGCATTTAAAGTCTCATAAGGTGTTTGAGATTCTGTTATCTGTCCAAATGAATTTTCCTCCAACACTTGAGGTGGTTGAGAATAATTTATTCCATATTGATCTATTTTCTTAGAAAGGGCTGCAATTTGAGAAACTACCATAGTAATCATATTTGAATCATGAACACCAGCTACTCTTTTAGGATTTACCCGTTCAGAGGGCCATTGAAAATTATTAGTAGTCATTTCATCAATTAATGAGTATGCTTCATCAAAAGGTTTTGACATTAATGATCCACCAACAGCAGCATCTATAATAGATCTCGATGATCCCACTAATCCATTATAAAATGTTTGAATTATTAACCAATCTGGTAAAGCATGATATGGGCACTTCCTAAGAAGATCTTTAAATCTCTCCTAAGCTTCATATATTGACTCTCCTTCAAACTGACAAAAAGATGTAATATCATTTCTTAGTTTAGCAGTCTTTGATGGAGGGAAATATTTTGATAGAAACTTTAGGGATAATTCTCCCGAAGTTCTAATAGATCCAGGTGCTAACGAATTTAACCACGCATTAGCTTTATCCCTTAATGAAAAAGGAAAAAGTTTAAGTCTGACAGTGTCACTAGACACTCCATCATATTTAAAAGTAGCACACAGTTCTACAAAACTAGCGAGATGTAAATTTGGATCCTCATTAGGTGTTCCTCTGAATTGATTATTTTGTACCATTTGGATAATAGTAAGTTTAAGTTCAAATGAATTAGCAACAACATCAGAATTTTGAATAGTTATGTGAATTTCATCAGCTGTTGGATTAGCATAATCTCTTAAAGGTCTTGGATAATTTCCAATATCATTTCTCTGATTATCTTGATTATTCACCATTTTGCAAGGATTTTCAATTTGTTTTTGTTGTTTTCTAATTTTTCTGACAGTACACTCTAACTCCGAATCGTAAGGCACTAAACCTATAGATCCACTACTATGCATATACAGACAAATACTTTTATAAAGATAAACAAATACACAATTACACACTACAAAAAAAAGATTTTCTGTTACTATATTACTAATAAATACTATTTATAATTTCTTACTTACTACTCCATTACCTAACTTCCCCGGCAACGGCGCCAAAAACTTGATGCACGGGAATTATATTTTGCAAGAATTTATGAACTCAGATTTATATTTTTATAATGATTTTGTTAAGTCCAAGCATTCAACGCAAGTGTACGTATCATATCAAGTAAAGCAGGGTTCTAATGGAGTCCTGGTTATCGATCCCACAGGGAAGATCGAAGTATAAGAAAGCGTTCACAATATATAATATAGCATTAAAATCCTATATTTAAATAGCACTTAAAGTTTAACACTTACTCCTACTAACACTATGCAGAAAACAGTAACAATTAACTAAACTACAATTACTTCTAACAACTTTAAAAATAAAATTAACTAACAGACACACTAAAATAAGTATTTGAAAGGTTTTCGATATATGAGAAAAGTATCTTTCCTCTTGCAATGAGAATATGATGTGTGGATTGATATGGAACAATTATCTATGTTATTGTGCAAATAGGAGCATATATGATTCTTTAACCTTAAAAGATTACCCCCTCTTCTAAGCAAGAGAAAAACAATGAATTTAAACTCCACCAACTTCGGGCGCCGGCGGCGCTCTATCGTGCTAATATTTTTGAAGTCTCTGGATTTGGGCGCTGGCGGAGCCCATTATGGTGCTGGCGGTGCCAGAATACCTTTTTCACCATTTTGTTCCTTTTTGCTCCTTTTTTCTCTTAATTCATTTCTTTTTTCTTCTTTTCACTCAAATCACCTAAAATCATCATACCTGCAACAAATTATGAAAAATACCTTTCTTTAAAGTGCAATATCACAAAAAATGGGTAAAATTATATAGCAAAAACCGTATATATTATTGGTGCATCTGTTGTAGAGAGTAGTTAAAGAAAGAAGTTGTAGGATTCTTACTTAGGATTTCTTCACACTTTTCTTATTCCTAGTGAAAGAGAAGGTGAGTAGGGATTTCTAAGTAAAAATCCATTGTTGTAGAGAGATTTAAACCCAATTGGGTTGGGCGACTTGTCCAAGAAAGTCTTGTAAGAGAAAGGAAGAGATTCAAAGGAACTACAAGAGTTTGGTTTTAAGGAACTTGAGATAAGTTTTAGCTTTGTACTTAATTTAGTTTTGATTGTGACTTATTGTATTTTCTACATGATTTCTTTTTTAAAAACTACTTGTTGTTGTGTTTTCTCCATGATTTCTAAGTAGACTTCTTTATCTTTTTCCTTAAAATGAAAAGTAATTAAGTGTTGGATGAATGTTGTGGAAGTTTTGATCTTTAATGTTGGAAGAAGCTGTTTTGATTTAATACTTACACTTCATTTACATCTTGATTTGGCCAATTAAGATGTTAATATTTGTTTTGATAACATGTAAGATCCTCATAGGTATTATCTCAATCAATAATTGGTAGAAATCACATGAGATTATATGGATGAAAAAGTAATTCATATAATTTTGTGCAAATAAATATAGAAATGTACTTTAATGGGTGTAGAATTAGAGGACTTTAGGGTGACAGACTAAAGCCCCTAATTTGGTTTATTGTTTGAGGTTTTGATGTGAGATGTTAGCCCCCAGGTGGAGGGAAAGGAGGGAACTCTAGAGTGAGAACTAGTATTTTTTCTACCTAACCCGTCTTCAAAGTTATTCACATTTTAAACAAGTCAATGTTCTTTATAGCATCTTTAGTAAAGGTTACTCCTATTTGACACAACACATTTTGAATGCTTCCACGATTAAACTCATTTACTTATTACTCTTTCATGATAAGGAAAAATATATTTTCATCTATACTTCTTTAATCTCACAAAAATCTCATTATAGTTAGTAAATTATTTACTTTATTTCACAATTTAAGAAAATACTAAAAAGAATCACATTTTAAAGTCTTCTATTATCTAAAAATTTTTGAAGTATCTTTTTCTAAATAGAATTTGTGATCTAAAAACCTTTTTATCTTTTAAATTTCCAAAATTTTTCCCCCTGGGATCGATATTTAGAGGCTTATTTAGAAAGTCCTATAATTTAAAATATAAGTATAATCTGATTACTACAATTAAAAATAGACCATCTGGTAGTAAAATAATGGGATCGGGCTTCGTAAAAAAAAAACTCTCAGCTCTGAGGGCTGGGGCTTTTGGGATCCATTATCTCATCGTCTGACAAATCATCATTAAGTGGAGATTCAGCTAGTAAAGAATGCATTCCAAGGGAATCTGCTACAATTTTTTCTTTTGTGGCTTGAAGGGGTACGAAAGTTATATAGAATTACAATAATATCACCGACCACCTCGCTAACCTACTTGAAAGCGTTGGTCGGGTCATAAGATGTTATAATGGATTGAACTTCAAAATAAGTGTGACTTTATGAGAAAGCATGTAATGGCTAAGACTTTGAATGAAAAAAATTAAAGCTAGGCAATGTTTCTCAATAGAGGAATAGTTTACCTTGGTCAGTATTAGATGACGACTCAAGTAGTAGAGGGTGTTTTATTTAACCTCTTTGACTTAAGCTAACAGGGCTCCAAGGGAGTTGCCTAAGTCCACTGTATAAAGAATCAATGGTTTACCCGAGGTTGGGGCTGATAATACAAGTGGTGTCGTTAAGTACTACTTAATAATTTCAAAAGCATGTTGATAGTTATCGTCCCAAGTGAACTTAGCTTCTTTCTTATTCAACACAGAAAAATTCTGACACCTTCCTGATAGGTCAAAAATAAAGTACCTCAAATACACTAGCATCCCTTGAAGGGATCGCAATTGCAGGTGTCATTTTTAAGATGGCTTTAATATTCCTTGGATCAATTTCAATCTCTTGGTGACAGATAACAAAACCTAAAAATTTTCAGAGGTGATACTAAATGCACATTTGAGGGGATTCATTTTGAGATTAAATTATGGTAACCGCTAAAAAATAATTCTCAAATTGTACAAATGATTGTCTTTCTGTTTGCTTTTAATAATCACATCATTCACATAACATTCGACTTGATTATGAATGAGGTCATCGAAAATTCTTGTAATGACTCATTAGTATGTTTCACCAGCATTCTTCAACCAAAACGACATCACTGTGTAGCAATATTTTTCAATTCACATTCTAAATGCTGTGAATTTCTCATCATCCAGTGCCATTTTAATTTGATTGTATCCCGACGATCTAAATATACATCACTCACCATGTTCTGTTCAATGAAAAAATTATGTCCCTTCGACCAAACAAACACCAACCTCATCCAATTACCATCATGACCCACTTTTTGTATGTTTGCAATTTATGTATATAGCAACGGCACCAAAAGACTTGATCCCGCTTTAATATATATATTTAATTTTATGATGAATGTATAATGTGGATTCTACGCAAGTATACGTATCGTATCAAGTAATACAAGGCTCTAGTGGAGTCCTGGTTTACGATCCCACAGGGAAGTTTTTAACAGATTTGTATCAGCTAAATTTAAAGGAATTACTTACTAATATAGTATACGAAAATTTAGAATAATTAACTAAAGCAAACTAAAGTAAACTAATGCTTTAAATAAAGTTGATTTAAAAGATTTCAGAAAAGTATCCTTCTCCTTGTTTTTAGAAAATTAAGTGAAAGATGAATTCAAATAGAATTTTTTTATTGTATTGTGACAAATAGGAGCATTCCTATTCTTTACCCTTTGGTCCAGGTGCAAAGAACATTGACTAATCCTATGTTTGATTACTGAATCTGCGGCTAGGCTGGGAGGATATCGGCTGCCACTTCAGAGCTCCCACGTTCCCCTCACCTGAGGGCTAACATCTACACTTCAGCTCTCAAACAATATGACCAAATTGTATATTTTAGTCCGCCACACTGAAATGTCCAATTCTACGTCCGATAAATAATATTTCCCTATTTATTTGCATCCTCCTTCCAAGGCTTTTGACTTCCCTGAATATTGGATGTAATCTTTACTATAGTTGATAATTCAACATATTTTAACAATTCAATAGGCCAGATTGAAAGTAAATTAAGTTTTAAGTAAAAATTTCACAATTTATTTTAATATTTTAGGCACTTCTATTTAATTTCATCAATTCACATAATTTCATAAACAAGGAGAAAGACTAAGAAAACTACTCAGAATGCATGGGAATTAAACAAAGCATGGATTTCATTTAAAGTTAACAACAATAAACAAAGATACTTATCTTAATTTCCTCCTCAAGCAGTACTCCTTGAAGTTCCTTTAACTTTTCCTTCCAAGATCTAAGACACTTCTAAACTCACTAATTACACTCTAAAAATCTTAAAATAAACACCAAGTAGACACTAATACTCTCTAAATAAACACACACACATAAATAGACACCAAAAAGAGACACCCTAGACACACAAATTCGTCCTCTATTTATAGAGGTAGACAAAGGTCCAAGGGGTACTTAAGCACCTCTTCAAAAAGCATCCAGGTTCAATGTATCTGACATTTTGAACAATCTCGCCGTCGGCGAGAAACGACCTCGCCGTCGACGGGGCTTCTAGAAGGTCTCCAAACATCGCGATCTCGCTGTCGGCGGGCTCGGGCTCGCTGTCGGCGAGGTAGTTATAAATCCTTCAGAAATTTTCTTAATAATCTCGCCGTTGGCGAGCTCGATCTCGCCGTCAGCGACATAGTTCATTTTGCATGAATTTCTTCCTTTTTGATCCAAATTTGCTCCATTTCATGCTTTTTGCTTTCATCACTTATAAATCTTCGTTCCTGCAATAAAATAAAGAAAATACCTTTCTTTAAAGTGCAATTTCATAAAAAATAGGTATGAATTTCTTAACATTATTTTTACGTGATCAAAATCCCCCAAACTTATTTATTGCTTGTCCTCAAGTAATTTTTGTACTAAATAAAAATAATGATTTCTGTAATAGAACTTTTTCAATTCAGATATACTATGAATTAAATTTAAATAATACTATAGTAAAGTTAAATAGAAATATTTTCAAGTAATTAAATTAACTTTATAGATATAAGAATATTTAGTTATCAGATCTAAGATTTCTAGCTCGCTATTTATTTCAGGAAAGACTATATTTAAAAAGAGTAAATTACTTAAGATATTTAGATGATAGGAAGTTCAAGAAACATTATTTAGTAAAATACTAATCCATATATAAGTTTAGAAATATATTTGAGTTTTACCCTTTAGGTTGATTTCATTGAAGCCAATTTTTGATAAGGCATCTCCTCAAGCTTCTCCTCACTTATATTTTTCTTTTTCTTTTTTTCTTTTTTTTTTTTTATCTTTTTTTTATCTTTTTTCTTTTTCAAGTGAGGATTACTATATCTGGATAGCCTGTTAATAATTTTGAACTTGAACTTTCTCTTCCAAAATTTGAAACTTAAAATATTTCTTTGCTTATATGTATTTCATAGCCTTTACTTCATTGAGTTTCAATCTCTTCTTTTTCATTTAAATACTTAAGAATTTCAATTTTAGAATATAGTTTCCCTTACTTTAAATAGTTTACTATTTCCTTATTTCTTTTAACCAAATATCTTATTCTATTAAATAATTGAATTACAAAAAACATTTTATTTAACTTTCTATAATAATTAAATAAAGTAATTCATGTTTATTGAATTGAAAAATTACTATAGAAAAATCCTTTGATAATATTTTTTAAAAATAGATATTGAGAACAATTTAATAATTAAATTTGAATTTTTCCTCCCCCAAACTTAAATTTTTCTATCTAGTTCTAAATGGTGAAAAGGAAAATATACAATGAATCATACCTTTGAGCTTTACGTATTTCTTTTTCTTGAAATTTTGCAGGCTTTTTCATTTATTTAAAGAACCTGTACTATTAGTATTCTTCCACATATATAATATTTAAGAGAAAGTGTTGGGATAGGAAATTTTTAATAAGTATAAACACAACAAATGAAAACTTAATCTATTATTACACATACAATCAACTAACCTAATTTAAACATATTAAAAAAATCTAAACAATATTAAAAGTTCACAACTTATAAAAACTTAATCAACACATTAAAGAAAATCTAACATCCTATCTAAAAGAAAAATTGCAAACTAACTTAACACACATAAAAAGTCTAACGTTATAGCATAAGCAAACAAACAAACACATCAAAGTCATAGTCCATAGAAAGTACAGAATAATTACATACAAAACAATAAAGTTTTCAAAATAACAATTAATCTAATTAAACTAAACAAAGTCTCTAATCTTCCGCATCAAAATCCCAGGCTATATCATCTCCCTGATCTCTAGGCTGAGAAGGCTGGTACTGTGTGTAGCCGGGGCACTCAGGAAAGACAACATCTAAATCACCACTCCTATATCGACGTTCAGCCTCATAATATGCAATTTCATACTCTAAATGTCGCTGGAGATATTCACTATCATAATTGTGTCTTCTTTCCAAGCCATCAATCCTGTGGTCTATATGCTCAAATCTTCTTTCCATATTCTCTCCAAATTTTTCAAAACTCTTTCTACTCAGGGTCAGTTCATTCATCAGAACTTGAAGGGTAGGAGTGGTGTACTGAGGGGGTTCATAAGTAGTAGAGGGTATATCTCTACTTGAAGAAGGTACATAATCCCTTGTCCCATATCTCCATCCTTCGTGGGATTCATATTTTTTTAAATTAGCCTGAGTAATGGGTTTCATAGGTTCAACCCATTCCTCATCATCTCTTGCCTCTACCCCAGATAATTGGCAGAGTGCATAGATAAGACAAGGATGACCTAGTCCTCCTCCACTTTCACTTCTTGAGGTGGCTAATATATTCTTATAAATTACACTTCCCACATTAATGCTTTTTTGGTTCTGAATACAGAAATTCGGAATCTGCTTCATCTCTTGTTACCTCACTATGGTGGTAGGTAGGTAACAAAGTAGAACAAATAAAATAGTGCCAGGCTTTTGATGTTGCATTTAACATAGAAAGAGGAAAATTTACCCTTTGCCGCTGCTTGATCTTCCAGACGCCTTTCCCATCAGTGAGAAAGTTGATCACCTCTTCCAGTGGTCCTTCCATAGTTCCAAATGTATCATAGTCACTGGTGTAGGTGTCTCGTACCTCGTAATAAGCATTTATCCTTGCAGCGCTGAATTCCACAAAAAATCCTCTAACCTTTACTGGCGCATCTTTAGTTGAAGTCAAATTAGCATAGAACTCCTTAACTACTTCTACAGCGGCTCTGTTGGTCACGAACAGAAATTTTCCCATCCTCGTTCCCTAATGATTCGCTCAACTTCTCCTCCAGGACTTTTGAAAACTCGATCTTGATGCATGTTCTGGCTTGAATATTGTGAAAATATCTTGATTGTGCCTTTGTATTCACAAAACGAGTTTCGTCGTAATCCAATCGACGCTTTTGTCATGGAGCCATTTTTGATCTGTGAAATTTGCAAAAATTTTAACCAAACTCCCAAATATTACTAAGAAGGCTTCCTACAACATCTAAAATCCATTTAAATCAATTTCCATGAATTTCTTCTAAGTATTTTCTCCACATTTCGATTTTTTTCAAAATTTCCCAATGTAGAAGAAATCCATGGTGATAATAAAAAATTTTTGCATAGGAGTGAAGCTCTTACCAAGGGAAGATGAAATCCGATGTCAAAAAGTGTTGAAATCGCCTCAAATCCAAGATTTCTCAAGCCCTAGGTCGGTTTTTTTGAAGTTTTGAGGAAGGGGATGATGAATAGTGTCGGTTGACTGGTCAAATATAGGTCTTTTCGCGATCTCGCTGTCGGCGAGATTTTTCTCACCGTCGGCGAGATAATTAATTTGACAAAGGCAAAAGTTTCGGGAAAAATCCACCGTCGGCGAGCTCGTTCTCGCTGTTAGTGGGATTTCTCTCGCTGTCGGCAGGATAATTCTCGCCGTCGGCGAGATCCCAAAATTTATAAATTTTCAAAATTCGTCAATCATTTTCAACCTCGATTTGCCCTTAGTCAATCTTCCGATCACTTAATTTAATAATTTAGTATGAAGATTAGATACTTATACTCACAAAAAGTTCACACAACACAAATAATATAATTTTATATATGAAATCCATGAGACTTACAATCTTCACACTAACAACTAACAACATACTTAACTTAAATGTCCAAATCCATAATACTCAGCATCGCCATCCACACCCCAACACTCTAAATGTCGAGACATAACAATTACATATAATCTCATTAAATCTGAGATGATCAAATCAAAGTTCGACTCATAATAAAACCTAAATCCAAATCAACACATATATACACAAATATATGACATAAAATATAAATCTTTCCTACTCCTCAGTGTCTGAACTATCATCCTCTCTGATATTCCCGATGCGACGCAGGTGCACAAATAAATTGTAGAAAGGTCTGAAAGGGAATTCTGCAGTAGATTCTTCATTAATCCACCCTTTTTGTCTCAGTAAATGAATAAAACTGGCCTCCAGATGTCTAGTATGATCAAAGTGCTCCTTCATTCTCCAGTCAATGTGATCAAACATATCAGAGATATTGTCGATGGAATTCATCACATTTTGCAACTCTTTCTCCAATCCTTTAATCTTTTTCGAATGAAATTTGTTTTATCAGTAAGGGGCCTCACTAAAGGATTGTTCTGTGATGCACTATCAGAAATAATGGTAATCTCATCATTGTTATCCAAAATTGGAAACATATCTGTAGGATCGAGTGGTTTCCATGGCAAAAGTACCTTTTCCCACGCCTCATATGAAACTTGGTACTGACTGCATAAAGCAAATATAGTCGATGGGTGTCCAATTCCATGAACTGACCCATGCACAATCAATCCCAATGCGGACTTTACTATAATTGATCCAACATCGATAGGTAGTCAATTTGAATACGATAATTTAATATAGTACATTCCTTTGAAACCTTATTTACCCTCATAGTGGGTAATAATTTTGATGAGATGAAGAAATGCCAATGCTTCGAGACAGGGTTAAGAAGTGATGCAGAAAAACTGACATACCCGTCTTCGCGCAACTCCCAATCATCAGGTTCATCGGTCAGGTATCTATAAATCTCGTTCATATTGTATCTTGAAGGTACAAAGTTTGAATAATGACAGACAGGGGTATTCTCTATAGAAAATAATTCATTTACCCTTGAAGGAGTAAATGTTACCCATCTTCCTCTAACGTAGACATTTCCATTGTTGATCGCATGTAGATTAGAGTAAAACTCTTTAACTACAGGAATAACTACAGCGGATGTCGTATAGCAAAATACCTCCCAATGCCGCTGCGTGATCATTTCTTCAATTTTTGTGGTGGAATTCTCTACTCCTCTGTTGATAAATCTCCTTTCTTTAGTAAGTCGCTTCTTCATCAAGACTTTGTTGAAGATACGCTGTGCCTCCGAACTGACGAATTTTCTTCGGTTAAAAACTCCAGTTTTTGTGGTTTCTAAGAGTTTGGTGGCCATTTTGGATTGAAAGGAATGGTCTCTAGTCATTTCTAAGGAAGAAAACAGTGTAAAAATGAATTTGGGATGGTTTTCTACAAAGAAATGGCTTAGAACCGTCCAAAACCGCACGAAAATTCTTAAGAAACCAAATTTTCAACTGCCTCGCTGTCAGCGGGAAGTTTCTCACCGTCGGCGAGCTAGTTGTAAAACTGAATTGTTATTAGGCGCCGATCTCGCTGTCGACGAGAATCGACCTCGCTGTCGGCAAGATTTCGTAAAATTGCCCAATTTCGCTTTAATTCAAATATTTTCTGATCTCATCATATAGGTTCGAAGTTGTGATGATTTTAATTTAAAATTTTCAGTAGTTAGATTTGTTTAAATATTATAGACTCACTAATTTGTAGTTAATTAAAAATAAAAGACTACTATGGGTGGTTTCCTCCTATAAAGCGTTTGGTTTAACATCATCAGCCCGACCTAATTTCAGTTAGTAATCAGGTTGACTAAGCATTAAAACCTCTTTAAAATTTGGTCTTCTACCTTTGAAATACGGTTTTAATCTATGTCCGTTTACCTTAAATCTATGTCCTGTTTTTGGATCTTCAATTTCTATAGTTCCATATGAAAATATTTGAGTTATGGTGAAAGGTCCTAACCATCGAGATATTAATTTCCCAGGAAATAATTTCAATCTAGTATTATATAGCAAAACCTCTTATCCTGGTTCAAAATTTCTCTGATTAATCTTTCGATCATGTCATAATTTCATCTTTTCTTTATAAATCCTATCATTATCATATGATTCATTCCTTAATTCTTCCAATTCATTTATTTGCAATAATCTCTTCTCACCAGCTGCTTTCATATTATAATTAAATTCTTTAATCGCCCAATATGCTTTATGTTCTAATTCAACTGGCAAGTGGATAGTTTTTCCATATATAAGCCTGTAAGGAGTCATTCCAATCGGAGTTTTATAAGCAGATCCTGTATGCCCATAATGCGTTGTCTAGTCTTATAGACCAGTCTAATCTATTAGGGTTTACAGACTTTTCTAAAATACGCTTAATCTCTCGATTAGAAACTTCAGCTAATCTACTAGTTTGTAGATGATAAGCAGTTGATATCTTATGAATAATATTATATTTTTCTACTAGTTTGTGAATATATTTATTTCTAAAATGAGTTCATCCGCCAGTGATAATCGCTCTCGGCATTCCAAATCTAGTAAAAATATTTTTCATTAAAAATTTTGAAACACTTTTAGCATCACACCTAGTTAAAGCTTGCGCTTCGATCCATTTGGAAACATAATCAACAACTTACTAATATATATGAGTTTCCAAATGAAGGAATAAAAGGTCCCATGAAATCTAATCCCCAAACATAAAAAATTTCAACTTCTAATAAAAAATTCAGAGGCATTTCATTTATTCTTGATATATTTCCTACTCTTTGGCATTTATCACAGGTTTTATATATCTGTATACATCTCTAATAGAGTAGGCCAGTAGAATCTAGATTGTAGAATTTTATACACAGTTTTATCAGTCCCAAAATGCCCTCCAAAATCAGAATCATGACATTTTTGAATAATTAGTTCAGTTTCTTCATAAGGCACGCATCTTCTAATAATTAGATCCTTACATTGCTTATATAAGTATGGTTCATCCCAAAAGTATGTTTTAGTATCATGAATGAATTTTTTCTGTTGTTGCAAAGTTAACATAGGTGGTAAAATGTCACTTTCAATATAATTTACTATATCAGCATACCAAAGTATTTTCCACTCATTTATATTATAAAGTTGTTCATTAGGAAAACTGTCTAAAATTTCATTATCAGTATAATATAATTCATGATATTCTAATCTTGATAAATGATCAGCAATTTGATTATCAGTTCCCTTCTTGTTAACGATCTCAAAATCAAATTCTTGCATTAATAATATCCATCTAGTTAACCTTGGTTTAGAATCTTTCTTTTGCATTAAATACTTAATAGCAGAGTGATCAGTATGCACACTACATTTAGTTCCTATTAGATAATGCCGAAATTTATTAAAAGCTTATACAACTGCTAATAATTATCTTTCAGTAACTGTATAATTTATTTCATCATCATTTAGAGTTTTATTGGCATAATATATAACTTTGAAAATCTTATCATATATTCGCCCAAGAATCGCTCCTATAAGCATAATCACTAAGCATCACACATAAGCTCAAATGGTTTCTCCCAATTAGGTGAAACTATTATAGGTGCCGTAATTAATTTATCTTTTAATAATTCGAAAGCATTCGGCATTCAATTGTAAATTCAAATTTCTTGTCCTTTTCAAGAAGTTGGCATAGAGGTTTAGTAATTTTTGAAAAATCTTTTATATAACGTCTGTAGAATCCAGCATGTCCAAGAAAACTTCTTACCCCTTTCACCGTAGTTGGAGGTGGTAAGTTGGCTATAACTTGAATTTTTGCAGGTTCTACTTCCATGCCCTTTTCTGAAATTTTATGCCCTAATACAATGCCGCCTGTAACCATAAATTGACATTTTCCCAATTAAGAACTAAATTAGTTTTCTCACATACTTCAAATACTTTTTCAAGATGATTTAAGCATGTGTCAAATGTTGTTCCAAATACAGAGAAATCATTCATAAATACTTCTATTCCATTATCAATTAATTTACTAAATATAGACATCATACATCTCTGGAATGTTGCAGGTGCATTACATAATCCAAAAGGCATCCTTCGAAAAGCGAAAGTTCCATAAGGACTAGTAAATGTAGTTTTCTCTTGATCCTCAGGAGCAATTTGTATTTGATGATAACCAGTGTATCCATCTAAGAAACAAAAATACTTATGTCCGGCTAATCTATCTAACATCTGGTCTAGAAATGGTAAAGGGAAGTGATCTTTCCTGGTGGCTGCGTTTAATTTTCTATAATCAATACATATTCACCATCCAAGTAACTTGTCTTATAGGGATAAGATCATTATTTTCATTAGCTTTTACGGTCACTCCTCCTTTCTTAGGCACACAGATGAATTGGGCTTACCAAGCACCGTCGAAATAGGATATATAATACCATTATCTAACAATTTTAAAATTTCTTTCTTAACTACTTCTTTCGTTATCGGGTTTAATCTCCTTTAGGGATCTACTTTAGGCTTATGTTCATTATCTAAAATAATTCTGTGCATACAAATTGAGGGACTAATTCCTTTAATATCTGCTAAAGTCCAACAAAAAATTTTCTTATATTTTTTTAAGGTATTTAAAAGTTTTTTGTTCTCGAGATTCATTTAATTCGGATGAAATAATAACTGGTAGAGTCGAAGAATTACCTAAGTAAGCATATTTCAAATGATTAGGTAACATTTTTAACTCAAGTTCAGGAGGTTTAATAATCGATGGAACTATATTTTTTTCAGAGTTTTCTTTATTATCCAAAAATTCAAATTTCTCTTGAATATAATCTAGTTCTTCATTTATATCGGCTTTTTCAATTAATTCAGTATTTTCTTTTTCTAATTTTTCTTCATAATATTCCTTAAAATGTTCTTTTTATAAATGATCGAGTACTTCCATTCAAAAACACTCATCATCTTTTTCTAGTGCACGATATTTCATTGATTTAGCAATATTAAAAGTTACTTTTTGGTCATTTACTCTCATAGTTAATTCTCCTTTATGAACATCAATCATAGCTTTCCCAGTGGCTAAAAATGGTCTTCCTAAAATGATAGGAATTTCTTTATCTTCTTCCATATCTAAAACAATAAAATCTACAGGGAAGATAAATTTATCCACTTTTACCAAAACATCTTCAATAACTCCCTTAGGATATGTAACGTAACGATCGACTAATCGAAGGGTTACTCAAGTAGGTGAAATTTCTCCCAATCCTAATCTCTTAAAAATTGATAGATGCATTAGATTGATGCTTGCTCCTAAGTCACACAAAGCTTTTCCATAGAATTTTTCTCCAATAGCGCAGGTATAGTGAAACTACCAAGATCTTCTAATTTTTCGAGAAGCTTTTTCCGAATAATAAGCACTACACTCTTCACTAAGTGCGACCATTTCATTATCGATAAATTTTCTTTTTTTATTTAGAATATCTTTCATGAATTTTACATAGTTTGGCATCTGTTCTAAAGCTTCTACGAAAGGAATATTTATTGTTAATTTCTTTAGAATTTCAAGGAATATAGCAAACGGTTTATCTTTTTTATGTTGAATTAGTCGTTGAGGAAATGGTGGTGGAGGTTTTTCAACAGAAATTTTCATTGGTATTAAAGGATTTTCTATGTTTGGATCTTGTTGATTCTTTTCCGCTTCCTCTTTTTGACTTTCAAGTTCTTTCTGAATTTGAGGTTCTAATTCTTTTCCACTTCGTAATTGTATCGTTTTAATTTGTTCATTTCCTTTGTTTTTGGGATTTATTTCCACATTACTAGGGAATGTTCCAGGTATTCTATTATTAAGCGCGGTAGCGATATGTCCAAGTTGAGTTTCAATATTTTTAATAGCCGTTCCTTGATTTTGTAATTGATTTCCTTGTATTTGTAATTGATTTCCTTGATTTTGTAATTGATTTCCTTGATTTTGTAAATGTTGACCCTTATTTAATATTAATTCTTCTATAGATAATTTCTTATCTTTAAATTGTGGGTTATTATTATTATTAAATCCAGGTGGATAATTAGGTTTATAATTAGAATTTCCTTGATTAGAGGGATTTCCTATTGGTTGTGTTATGTTGTTTATCCATGGTTGATTAGTTGTATTATTATTCCAATTAAAATTAGGATGATTTTTCCATCCAGGATTATAGTAATTTGCATAAGGATTATTGGGTCTATTATTAATAGCATTTATAGTTTCATAATGAGATTGAGATTCTATAAGTTGTCCAGATGAGTTTTCTTCTAATATAGTTGGAGTGTAATTCATTCCAAAATGATCTAATTTTTTAGATATAGCAGCGATTTGCGAAGCTAACATAGATATTGCATCATTTTCATGAATATTGGCTATCTTTTTTGGATTCATTCTATCAGCAGGCCATTGAAAATTATTGGTAGCCATTTCTTCGATTAGTGCGTAGGCTTCATTAAATGGTTTTGACATTAATGATCCTCCAACAGCAGCATCGATGATTGATCTTAAAGATCCTACTAATCCATTATAGAAAGTTTGAATAATTAACCAATCTGGCAAGGCATGATGTGGGCATTTCCTAAGAAGTTCTTTAAATCTCTCCTGTGCTTCATATATTGATTCTCCATCAAACTCGACTAAAAGAGGTTATATCATTTCTAAGCTTAGCAGCTTTTAGAGGGTGGAAAATATTTGGATAGAAATTTTTGTGATAACTCTCCCCAAGTTTTAATAGATCCAGGTGCTAACGAATTTAACCACATTTTAGCCTTATCCCTTAAAGAAAAAGGATAAAGTCTAAGTCTAATAGCATCGTTAGATACGCCTTCATATTTGAAAATAGCACATAGTTCTAAAAAACTAGCAAGATGTAAATTAGGATCTTCAGTAGGTGAACCACTAAATTGATTGTTTTGTACCATTTAGATAATTGCAGGTTTAAGTTCAAATGAGTTAGCAACTACATCAGGGTTTTGAATAGTAAAATGAATTTCATCTATTGTAGGGTTGGCATAATCTCTTAATGGTCTCTGTTGATTGATATTTTCATTTTCAGGAATATTCGACATTTGTGTTAATTTTATAATTTCTCTTTTTTGTTTTCTAATTCTTTTAATTGTACGCTCTAATTCTGAATCGTAAGGTATTAAATTTTCGTTTCCAAATTTTTGCATACAATTTTATAAAATAAATTTTAAAATAGTTCGTTACTCTAGTAAATAATTTCTTTATTTCCCCAGCAACGGCGCCAAAAACATGACCCACTTTTTGTATGTTTGCAATTTATGTTAATAGCAATGGCAACAAAAGACTTGATCCCGCTTTAATATATATATTTAATTTTATGATGAATGTATAATGTGGATTCTACGCAAGTATACGTATCGTATCAAGTAATACAGGGCTCTAGTGGAGTCCTGGTTATCGATCCCACGAGGAAGTTTTTAACAGATTTGCATCAGCTAAATTTAAAGGAATTACTTACTAATAAAGTATATGGAAATTTAGAATAATTAACTAAAGCAAACTAAAGTAAACTAATGCTTTAAATAAAGTTGATTTAAAAGATTTCAGAAAAGTATCCTTCTCCTTATTTTTAGAAAATTAAGTGAAAGATGAATTCAAATAGAATTTTTTATTGTATTGTGACAAATAGGAGCATTCCTATTCTTTACCCTTTGGTCTAGGTGCAAAGAACATTGACTAATCCTATGTTTGATTACTGAATCGCGGCTAGAGTCTGGGAGGATACTCGTTGCCACTTCGTAGCTTCCACGTTCCCTCACTCGAGGACTAACATCTACACTTCAGCTCTCGAACAATAGGACCAAATTGAATATTTTAGTCTGTCACACTAAAATGTCCAATTCTACGTCCGATAAATAATATTTCCCTATTTATTTACATCCTCCTTCCAAGGCTTTTGACTTCCCTGAATATTGGATGTAATCTTTACTATAGTTGATAATTCAACATATTTTAACAATTCAATGGGCCAAATTGAAAGTAAATTAAGTTTTAAATAAAAATTATCACAATTTATTTTAATATTTTAGGCACTTCTATTTAATTTCATCAATTCACATAATTTCATAAACAAGGAGAAAGACTAAGAAAACTACTCAGAATGCATGGAAATTAAACAAAGCATGGATTTCATTTAAAGTTAACAACGATAAACAAAGATACTTATCTTAATTTTCTCCCCAAGCAGACTCCTTGAAGTTCCTTTGACTTTTCCTTCCAGTACAGAACACTTCTAAACTCACTAATTACACTCCAAAAATCTTAAAATAAACACCAAGTAGACACTAATACTCTCTAAATAAACACACACACATAAATAGACACCAAAAAGAGACACCCTAGACACACAAATTCGTCCTCTATTTATAGAGGTAGACAAAGGTCTAAGGGGTAATTAAGCACCTCTTCAAAAAAGCGTCCAGGTTCAATGTA
Source organism: Papilionanthe hookeriana x Papilionanthe teres (assembly GCA_022702705.1). NCBI lineage: Eukaryota > Viridiplantae > Streptophyta > Magnoliopsida > Asparagales > Orchidaceae > Papilionanthe > Papilionanthe hookeriana x Papilionanthe teres. Next base: position 139,583,350 of record CM040429.1, on the reverse strand, counting down.
TCTGACATTTTGAACAATCTCGCCGTCGATGAGAAACGACCTCGCCGTCGGCGGGGCTTCTAGAAGGTCTCCAAACCGCGCGATCTCGCTGTCGGCGGGCTCGGGCTCGCTGTCGGCGAGGTAGTTATAAATCCTTCAGAAATTTTCTTAATAATCTCGCCGTCGGCGGGCTCGATCTCGCCGTCAGCGACATAGTTCATTTTGCATAAATTTCTTCCTTTTTGATCCAAATTTGCTCCATTTCATGCTTTTTGCTTTCAACACTTATAAATCTTCGTTCCTGCAATAAAATAAAAAAAAATACCTTTCTTTAAAGCGTAATTTCATAAAAAATAGGTATGAATTTCTTAACATATTTTTCTGTGATCACATCACCATGTCGACAAATTTATAGGTTATGTGTTGTATTTTGAAAAGGGGCCGCTAAGCAGAAATTTTCGTCACATTTTATTTTAAATTAAATATATTGTTTATATGTATAGTTTTAAATAATTTGGAAAGTAATGTTTAATTTTTAAAAATAATTTTAGATTTAATTTAATAGAAAATTGTATAGCTTTTCAAAAATGATATTTAAAAATATAATTTTAAATTTTAAAATATGAAATCAAACCGATCTCACACCCCAAATGGTTTATATAAACGAGCACCGCATCACAAATTATGTATCTATCCCAAGGAATAGACACACTACTTGATAATGGGGCTCGATTAAATAAACTAAAAGATTTGTGACATCCGTTTGGTCTGCGAACCAATTTTATAAGCCGACAAGTTCCCCTGCTTAATATAAAGGAATTAAGCAGGGTTTATATTACCTTGGTTCTTAAAGTTCCCTATAAGGGCAAGCCCCTATAGTTAATTACATCCTAAATATCTAAAGACACTTAAGAAAACTCTCGATAAATATCAGTGGTTTTGCTTTCAGGAATTTCAAAGTTTAAGCATTCAAAGGATTCGATTTTGGAATTTCAAAAGGGATTGGATCAAATTTGGAACATCTTATTTTCAGAATCCAACAGAAGAAAGGTAGGGGATGTCACTGATCCGAGGAGAACCTCGATGACTTCCCAGCTATCCTATTTGTTTGGCTTGAATATGAGGAGATGCTATTTGATGTTGCAATCCTGACAATTTTAATTAATTAAGACTTATACTTGTATGATATAATCAAACAAATAGCCTCGTAGATGTGAGGGTTTATGTCGTACCAAATGACTACCTCAGATTCCTAAGACAAGTTAGGGCTTAATTTGCATAACATGATTATGCAAATGCCTAAAGATAAGTTGAGGATTTATGTTGCACTGGAAAAATCACCTCGAAATCCTATGGCTTTGTTATTTATTACTAAAGAAGGTTAAGTTGATGAAGACTTGTTTTGCTGTTGAAGATGGTCGTGCTGTCCACCATTCTTGCTTCGAGCTCTTTGTTGTTGCAGAGGTTTAGTTTTAAGAAGTGACAATTAGGGGATGAGAGAAGTGTCATGGTTTAGAGGTTGAGTTTCAAATTTAATGTCTTAAGTTTTATTAAGAGAAATCTTATAGTTGGTTAAGCAGAACCGGTTAAGATCCCACGGGTCCATCATCCCGACACCACTATTTTCATCGGATTCACTTAGACCAAATGAATTTGCTAAACTCAACTGAATGTGTTCCACACTTTCATTTAGACCATGGGAAATTTCGTTAGCAACACGTGGATTACATCATCCGAGGGATTCCCGATCATCCAACGAGAAGTTTTAATCTTAGTTTGAATTGCAGGTTTTATTTTTGTTGGTGATTAAATTTTAAGTTGTTTACACATGCTGGGTTCGATCATTTTCATAAGTTTATAGAATGCAGGAAAATAAAACATTTAATAAATTGCAGAATGTAAATTGTAATAAACTTAAATGTGTACCTGAAGAGTCTTCTTGTTTCCACCAACTGCACCTCAAAATGTATGTTAGGGCATATATATATTTGCAACAAATACATAGGTAAAGCTAAGGGAAGGTTCAGATCATCTAACAATCCTATGATGTCTAGGTACAGATCCTAGTTGTCTATCAATTCCTATGACGTATAGATTGAAGTCCTAGTTGTTTTAAGGATGATTTTCTTCATCAAAGAACAATGAAGTTCAATTGTTCTTCTGAAACAACCCATCAGATTGAGGAAGTGCTCGGGGTCGGGCCCTAAACATCTTTCAAAACTTCTAGATTAATCTTGATTCTAATGATTACATTGTCTAGTTGAATTATTCATCCAAAGTTTGATTGAAGTTTAAATTTGTTATAATTTTTTCTTGCTCAGTGAACTTAGATGTTTTAGTTGGCTTATAAGAGAGGTGACATGTCATTAGGCATTTTATTTAGAAGTTATGAAATGAAGGTCTTTAGGGGCAAATTAGTCCATTAAAGAACTTAACCAATCTTAATTGAAGTTAAATTAGTAATTTAAAATTATTTAATTTCGTTATAAAGTTTTAATTGGTTTTTTTAAATGTTTTTAAATTATTTTTGAAAAGAGTGTTTAAATTTTTTTTTTCAATCAGATTAATTTTTAATACTTTAACTTATTTTAATTTAATTATAATATTTTAGATTAATATTAGTTGGTTTAATTTGATTATAATGTTTTAACTATAAATTACTTTACATTAATCTTAAGTTTTAAGTTATTTCAGATTAGTTTTAATATTTTAAGTTTGTTTTAGTTTGATTTTAAATCATTTCAAATTAATTTTAATATTTTGAACCTTAATTTGATTATAAGATTTCAAGATTATTCCCTTCTTAATTATTAGTTTCAAATATCATTTTCATGGTTTCATTAATAAGAATTAAATGATATTTGATCAAATCATTAGTTAGGGATTCAATTTAAAGAATTAGAGTCTTCCTATGTTAAATCCCTTAAACTTAATAATTCATTCTTTAATTGACTTCCAAAACTTAATGATTCAATTAATTGAGATTTCTTCTTTAATATTAAAAGTGATTAATGGGTTTCTACCCCTTTACTCCCTATTTTTCAATCATCCAAGAAGAAGATTAAGATCAAACATTTCCCCTTCCCCTTTGGTTAAGCCTAAATATTAATTAAGGCTAAAATTCAATAATTACCCTTTTGCCCCTTTAGGTTTGTTCACCTCATAATTCATTAAATCAAATTCAAATGACTTTGAAAATTTTATGTCACCTCACTCACATGTCAATTAAGACATCTGTGATTTTTTTTATTTTAATTTAATTTATATAATTATTTTAATGGAAAGTAGGGATTTTCAGTGAAAATTCAATAACATGACCAAGGTAAAGTTTTTATCCTTAAAAAAATTATGGGAGGTTCCCACTGACCAGAGGATCACTTGAACTAGCTTTGGTGATTTTTTGAATTTTAATTTAATTATAATAATTATTTTAAATTTTAGGGTGTTAATTAAATATAAAATACTTTAAAAGTAGAAAAGTAAGTTTTATATTTTTCAAAAATCTCTCTGAGGTAAGGGAACCCAGAGAAGCAAATTTTATATTTTTTTGATTTTTATTTGATTTATTAGAATTATTTTAGTGAAAGATTAAGAAAATTCATTTTTTAAATGTTAAAAATTATCTTATGCCTTTAAAAATTAATATCTTAACTTAGAGACTTAGGAAAAACATTTTGATAGTTCCCAAGTGATTAGGAGACCAGATGTGATATTTTGGTGAATTTTTATATTTTAGTGATTTTTTTATAATTTTTAATTATTAAATATTTAAAAAATGATTAAAAATAAAATTTTTATGAAAAATAAAATTTTATTTTCCTTGAAATCCTCTAATCACAGAGAACTCCCAAAATTAATTTGGTGAATTTTTGAAATGTATATTGGGTTTTATTAAATTTTTAATGTGCAAAATGGCCATGTCCCTTAATTTATTCATTTAATGGGTCAAATTAATTCCAATTGATTTGAAATTTTTATGTGAGGTTTCTCTGATCCTAAGTGATAGTAGAGAGTTGATTTCATGTGATTTTGATGTGTGGTTACTCCTAATTAGTTAAAACTTAGTTTTGAGGTTTTGGCCGAATTAGAGTTTGTTTGATTGATTTAAATTATGAGATAATTTTATAATGTTCCTATGGTCACAGGGAACACACCTTAATTTTTCGAGAATTTTCTAAGTAATATGTAAATTAGGGAATTTAAAATATCAAAATAGCCCTTAAAACTTGGAAAATAGATAATTTGCAATAGGGACCTCCTATGACTTTGGAGAAATCAAGTGGTGATGCCCCCTAACATGGGCTATCTAAGGTTTAAGTTTCATGCCATGCCAATGTGTGCAACAAAATAGAGAGCTAAAATACATAAATCTGTAAATAAATGATTAAAAATCAAATATGCAACAAAATAATTTTATTTCAATTCCACATTATTTTCCTCTTCACACTGAGTGTGAGGGTATTTTTTATTGATTTTTACGATTTTTCCATCAAAAGTTATGGATTTCACAAGTTTTGGCTAATTAAGAAAATCAGAAAATTCCTGATTTTCTTACTTTGCCATGTCATCCTAAGACGGTATCGAACGTGCCAAGTGGCGCATTCTGGGTGTATGGGTTCAGATTCACGGTGAATTCGGTGCGGGGATCCAAACAGTAGGTGAAGGGGAACCAAATCAGGGTCGTCCGTTCCCAAACATGGAAACAGACGGCATCCGGTCATCTTCCCCAAACCACCCAACCTGCGGACCGTCCAAGCTTTTGGGGTCAACAACTCCGTCGATTCTCCACGGATTTTGATAAACTTTGATCCTACACGTTCATCTAAGAGAGCTCTACACATCCATACGGCTAAGTGCTCATGAATTTCATCTTTTCTTCACAATATATGAAATCGACCTTAAAAATGGGGTGAAAAATATTTTACCTTAATCCAATAGGTGTGGCCTCGATTGGATGATTGTGGAAGCTTTGTCGGGGTCAGACGCAGCTCCTTTAAGCAACGCACGAGCTCTCATTGAGGTCGGTGTAGAACTCCTCCAAAGTTCACCGGAGTGTGGTCTCCACGCCGGTAGGATGCTCAACCGACGGTAGAATGCTCGGCCGAGGGGGGTAAGATGGGGGAACTTCTGCTTTGGCCTTAGGGAGTATGTGTGCAAGTTTAATTTTAGTTTAGTTGTGTTTTAATGGAGGTCCTGTTTCCGAGCTCAAGTTTGAGCTCGAAATTGAGCTTGAGTAGAGGGAGTTGAGGCCGGATTTTTATGGAGCTAATCTTCTTTGAGCTCAGGGAAGAGTTTAGGATCAAATGGGGTGATTTTTAGCTAGATTGAGTTCAGCAAAGCTTTTAAGCCATGGAGGTGATGGGTTTAAAGAGGAAGGGCCATGGCTGAGCTTGGGGAGGTTTAGAGTTTGGGATTTGTTGCTTGGGTGAGGAGAAGAGCAGCCATGGTGTCCACGGGAGTTGGGCAGCTCATCAACTTAAAATTCCAAAAAAATTTTTCTTTTTTTTCTACTTGGAGTTTTCGGCCTAGTGGTTTCTGGTGAGCCAGTAGGTGGTCCGACCAAGGTGAGGTTGCCGCCGAGGTCATGGGGGTCAGGATTTGGGTTTGGTATCTTCAATGGATTTTGGCCATGTGTAAAGGGGTTTAGTTTAAATGGAAAGGGGGATGGGTGCATTTTGGGCTTAATTTGTTCAAGCCATGGAATAGGGTTGGGTTCACCCTCCAAGAGGTTGATTTGGGCTGAAAAAAATCAGTTGGGTCAACCCTCTTTAAGTGGAGAAGTCTCCATCTCAAATGAGGTGGCTAACTTGGATTAGTCTGTGACATTAATGGGGTTAAAAATTCTTAAACATAAGTTTGGAAAGAGCCTCCTCCTTTTGCCATAAATGGCTTAGTGAGGTATAAAGATCTCCAATGGCTTCATGTGGCTTGACACAAAACTCCATGGCTTGGGAAAAGTTGGCTCATTTGCATGAGAAAGGATTTTGGGATTTTTGATATCTTGATGGCAATTTGCATGAAGCTTGATTTGGAATGGTTTAATTATGACTTTGAAACTTAGGGATGATTTTAATTGAATGCATGATAAAGGGAATGTCATATGGGCATTGGATTAAAAACTTGGGCTTTTAAATTTCCAAGGAATGGACTTAAAAATGTATGAGGTAATGGGCCTTTATCATGCATGTGATGATTTTAATTTTTAAAATTGAGTATGGGATAATTGAATTGGTTTGAAATTGATTTAAATTGGACTAGGACAAGTTGAAATTTGATTTAGAAGTGAAATTTGGGAAATTATTGACCATAAGGTTCAATTTGGAGGAATTTGGGCTTATGGGCCAAAATTGGGCTTTTTGGGTCAAAGTTGGGCTAGTGTTGGATTTGATGTAAAATTAATGTTGCAAAATGTTTATGGGGGTTTGACAAAGAGTTTTCAACTTTGGTTGGGTTTTGATTTTGGAATTTGGGCTTGTTTAGGTTTATGGTTAGTTTAGGCCAAATTGGGAAATTTTGGTTTGGGTTGAGCTTGGGTTGCGTTTGAGTGCAAATTGTGGGCATATTAATGTTGCATGTTGTTTGTGGGGATGTTAGGAAGATATTGGAATTTACTTTGGAGAAAATTGAGGGGTTTTTGTTTTGATTTGGGTAGTTTGAGTCATGAGGGTTAATTGGGGAAATTTGGATTTTTGCGGTTTAGATAATTTTAGAAAAAGCTTGGTATCAAATTGGTGTTAAATTAATAAAAATTTCGATTTGTGGGAGTGTTGTGAAGGTTTGGAATTTTATTTGGAGAAAATTGGAATCAATTTGGTTGACATTGAGTTTAATTGGGTTAAGTTTGGGTTTAAAATAAATCAACTTAGAATTCTTGGTAAAATTGGATTAATTTGACAAAATTAAGCTATGGTGTAGTTGAAGAAAATGATGTGGAGAATATTTTGGAATTTTTGGGATTTTTTGGGATTTTCAAAAATTTTGGCTATGAAAGGCATTTTGATAATTTTTTTTGGGGGGGGTGGTGGTTTGGGAGTAAGTGGTCAAAAGGCTGAATTAAAGGCTCGAGGTGGTTTAGAAAGAAATTTGGAGTCAAAAAAATGTGCCCGGGGTCATTTTTGATTTTTGTGGAAGGTTTTATGAATCCTGGAACGTTTTTTAAGTATCGACTATTTTGGCCGCGAGGGGACCAAAGGTAGCTCGGAAGTATGGCATGTTTACTATTAAACTTCTCAGTTTGATGAGAGGAATGCTCTGGAATGAATTTTTTTGGAGCCCGGGTGACTGCGAAGTTTTGAGTTTCGGGGCTCTTTTTCAGGGGCAATTTGGTAATTTTGGGAGAGTTTAGGGGTCGGAGGTCAAAAATTGAAATTTTGAGAAAAATGAAGATTGATTATATGTGAGTAAAATGAAACCATTTTGGTTGAGCCATGAAGCCATGTTAAGCTCACTAGAGCCATGAGAGGACTCATTTTTGGCACTCAATATGTTGTTCCTAACCCTCTTAACCAAGGACTAGGGGTTGAGGCCCATCCGTATGAGTCTCCTAAAATAGTCAGGAGGCTAGGTTGAGTGTGAGTGATTTCAGGGTTCAAGTATGTGCAACAATGTGGTATGTGCAAGCTGAACCTCACCAAGACTAGGCCATCCAGGGTTGTTCTAAGGCTTGACCATCCTATAGGAACTCATCCTTATCTTTCTACACATTGGTCCTAACCTTCCAAGTAATTGGTTGAATTTCTAAATGGTGGGTTCCATCTCTAGTCCTCTAGGATAATCAAAGGGAAAATCCTATGGCTAGATCCTAAGCACTAAAAGGAAGATAGGACGTCACCAAAAATGAGGTCAACAAATGGACCCCCAATAGGTGTGGTGTGCTAACCAAGCACACCGCGCGTATTGGCGTTGACCGAAGAGATCAACAAACCAACACAAGTGTTCCACGGTCACACCCTCATAAAAAAACAAAGAAAGAGTGAGGAAGGTTCCCGCCGAGGAGTATCAGGTAAATCTTCGGAACTGAAGATTCCTGAATTCTTGCTGGGGATTAAGAGGTGAGTTTCAATTTGATTGATTTCAAGATTGATTTAGGTTGAGGTTTCAAATTTTGATCTTTTGATTTAGAACTTTGATTTTTGATTTTGAGTTTTGAAATTTTGATTGGTTAAAATTGATTTGGGAGTTTGATTAAAGTTTAGTTTATAATTAATTTTGAAGTTGATTAAAATTTGATTTTGGAGTTTTGAATTTTTGATTGAAATTGATTTGAGATTGGAATTGAAAGAGAATTTGGATTTAACAAATGCAAAGTTTAAATTGGAAAGGGGGTGAGGACTGGAATTTAAGTACCAGCCTTGAAGTGATAATCAGAATTAAGGTACTGATCGAAAAGAATGAGAGTCAAAATTTAGGTACTGATCTCAAAATGAGAACTGGAATTTACGTACCAGTTTTGAAAGTTGAGAATCAAAATTTAGGTACCGATCGAAAAGGATGAGAATCAGAATTTAGGTACTGATCTCAAAATGAGAACTCGAATTTAGGTACCAGTCTTGAAAGTTGAGAATCGGAATTTAGGCACCGATCGAAAAGGAAGAGAATCAGAATTTAGGTACTGATCTCGAAATGAGAACTGAAATTTAGGTACCAGTCTCGAAAGTTGAGAATCAGAATTTTGGTACCGATCGAAAAGGATGAGAATCAAAATTTAGGTACTGATCTCGAAATGAGAACTGAAATTTAGGTACCAGTCTCGAAAGTTGAGAATCAAAATTTATGTATTGATAAAAAAGGATGAGAATCAAAATTTTGGTACTGATATCAAAATGAGAACTGAAATTTAGGTACCAGTCTCGAAAGTTGAGAATCGGAATTTAGGTACCGATCGAAAAAGATGAGAATCAGAATTTAGGTACTGATCTCGAAATGTGAACTGGAATTTAGGTACCAGTCTCGAAAGTTGAGAATCGGAATTTAGGTACCGATCTCGAAAGGAGAGAATTGAAATTTAGGTATCAATCTTAGAAAGAGAGTCGAAATTTAGGTACCGGAGCTCGGAAAGATGAGAGTCGGAATTTAGGTACTGACCTCAGAAGGAGAGAACTGGAATTTAGGTACCAGCCTCAGGAGTGAGAATCAGAATTTAGGTACCAATCTCAGAAAGATGAGAGTCAGAATTTAGGTACTGACCTCATAAGGAGAGAACTGAAATTTAGGTACCAGCCTTAGGATTCGAAATGGTTGAAAAGTTAAAAGTTTGAAATTGAAGTTTGAATTTGGAGAAAAATCAATTTGAAAGCGGGTATAAGGGTATTTCAAATCCCTCTCGAAGGGTCTCTCAAAAAGGAGATCCGTGTCAGGAGGGTCCCAGCTCCATGCCATCAGAACCAAATCGAATAAAATCTGTGGCTCAGTGTCAATAGAACCATTCGCTCCTCTAACACACAAAGAAAAGAATTGAAAGGAACTGGTAAACATACCGAGTTGAAAGGACTCGACCTAGTGATAAGTCAAGGAAAGGATTTGAACTTCGGAGGAGTTTCAAACAGAGTTTGATTTGAAGAGCAATTGAAAGATTCAAATCGAAGAATTCATATCGGAATTCAATCTGAGGTTGAGATTCATTTTGTTTGTTTTGGTGATTCGATTTTATTTTTTTGTTTGGTTAGAGTTTATGTTCGTTTGGAATTTGTTTTGACATTTAAATTTTTAAAGGAGATTTCATTTATAATTCATTTTTTTTAAATCATTCTTCGTTCAGGGCTCATTCAACTTAATGGCGTTCCCAATCAATTTGCACGTAAGAAATGAGTACAAAATATAGCATGGTCATTTCCATTTAAATTGCTGAAAATACATCATACAACTGATCTAAAACATATTTCATGATGATTCTTTCCTTGAAAATCAATCATTTAACAAAATCCATACAAATAAAAAACAGACTGCGTAGGATCCTTGTCGGTTTCTCCAAAAATGTCTGTTAAAATACATGTCTGAATAATGAGTCGCATGGGCAATAACATCACCTTCCAAGCCATCCTTGACAGAAAATGCCGTTCGGATGTGCATTAGAGGTGTGTTATTTTCCATGTATCTCTCAGCTCATAAGGCTGGAGGCTCTCTAGCTCTGGATCTGGTTGAAAGCGGAAAGGCTTCTTACTATCATCCATCCTTCTAAAAGTGACGGAAACTCACTAAAAAGGTACCCCTGGAATGTAGTGTTTCGCTATGTCTGCTCCGTTTCCTTTTAGCACTAGAACGGAACCTACCGGTAGAGGCATCTCCACTGGCCCTCGGAATTCTCTGGGTCCTTCTATCTGGATGTCTGATCCGTACATGATGTTGCACTGATTGATGAAAGACACCATACAGAAGGGTCTTACAAAATCAGGATAATCTATGTGGGGAGGTATGTAGTCACCTTCCTCATATATGTTGATAATGCAGCTATTGGGTATGCAATCTGCAGGTAGTACTCGTCATGTCACAATCCTTTTGAACATTCTCTTAATAATTCCTGGCATTGGATCAACGTTGCTACCGCAGAGTATCTCTGGTGGATTTCCTTTCCTATCTTCGGCAAAGTTGTAGCAACATCCACATTGAATTGTAACCCTTCACTTTCCTTTCATCCACTTATGGGGTTCTGAGTAGGTCTTTCTTCTTAAACGACCCGCTTGGCCCATTTTCTGAAGGTCGAAGACGCAATTCACAATCTGTTTCTGCTCGTAATCTGAAAACACATTCGTGTGTAGCTCAAAGCCATCCAGGATTTTCATATTCTTGCTTCGAATTCTTTCAAAATACTTGAAGGTCTTCTTTTCGACTTTCTGAAGCTTTTCCAACTCATACTCTAGAATCATCTGGAATCGTCGAGGTCCGGTAACGTACTGTGGGATGTATGGCTCAATCCCAGCACGCCCTGCTACATGTTTCACTTCCTCGGGGATAGTCTCCATCAAGACATCCTCTAGGGTTGCTTCCGCAACAATGTTATTCAGAACTAGTGTGTCTGCCTGACGCTGTGGTGCTGATTCTGTTTCTGACTTTTTTGAAATTTCCTTCCCCTTTTCTGCTGTCCTCGGGGCTGATCTTTTCTTTTCTGGCTCTTTCCGAATTGGCTTCTTTGATGTACTTATACTGATGGTGGAAATTGTTTCTTTATGCTGGTCCGCCGCTAGCTTGCTCAACATCTTATGAATGTGGTGGTTCTTATTTCTTCGCTGGGTCGGAGTGAGAGTAGCTCTTCTTACCTCCTGAATTTCTGTGGGCACGACACTGACAAGCCTACCCTCTGCTGTAGTAATCATGGACTTGAATTTTTTGTTTGCTTCAGTCATATGAGCGGCATTCATTTTTCTCTTCTTGTCGGTGACCTGCTGACACGTGCCACCCAATTTCACCACTGTCTGGTCACGGAACTCATCCCGGTCAACCGGGTCCAATTGGCCTTCCGGTATTGTAACCCGGCCTGTGTGAAATCAGAGTCAATCTCAATCACGGCCCCATCCTTCATCTTTTCTTTATTGAGTGCTAGACTCACGCCATTCTTTAAGTTTAGAATCAACCGCCCGTTCGACATCTTCCTGCAAAAACGAAGAAGGAATTAGGGGGTTGTATCAAGATCGAGAACAATAAGAAAATTTATTCATTAATGAAAATTTTTATTTATTTCGTTTGAGTTTTAACAAAATAGGAAAAGATGGTGGAAAATTAGGAATGAGTTTTGATTTTAAAGGAAAGTTCAAATTTTATTATTTAGAAAATTTCTTTCACAAATATTTTTTTTAACATATTTTTTTATCCATTTTTTTTTAATTTTGGGTTCGGACCCCGTTACAAGTGATCACTATGCCCGTGCTTCTAGGAATGAGACTTCATTTTTAAATTTCATCCTTCGAAACATCAGGTTGCGTAATACTTTTTTAAGTATCGTCCATTGATCGGAAACATAGATCGTTCTCCACGGCAATTCACAAGTTGGTAGGAACCTCCTGAGTAGACTATCGCGACCACGAACGACCCCTCCCAAGTTGGTTCAAATTTTCCTCCTATCTTGCGATGTGCAAGAATAGGTCTCTTGAGAACTAGAACCAAGTCACCAACTTTGAATTTTCTTGGGCGGAACAGTTTACCGTGGGCCTGGATCATCTTGGCTTGATACAATTCTAGATTTTGCTGCGCTGAAATTTGTCTTCCTTCCAAGCTTTCCGGCTCTTTTAACCGTAATATGGTGTTCTCTTCTGTAGTAATTTTTCTAGTGATAGCAATCCTAAGAGACGGTAGTTGAACCTCGAGTGGTAGAACAACCTCGGACCCATATACCATGGCATAGGGTGTAGACTGAGTAGGAGTTCTAAATGTTGTTCTGTAGGCCCATAAGGCTTCTAATAACTTCTCATTCCAATTCATCTTGTTGTCATCTAAAGTTTTCTTTAGGATTTAGACGAGAGTTTTATTAAATGTCTCAGCCTAGCCGTTTGCTCTTGGGTAGTAGATTGTCAAATAGCGCCAGTCGATCCCGTGCCTTCTGAAAAAAGTATCAATCTTCGTGCTTTTGAATGCGGATTCATTATCTGAGATAATTCTGTGCGCTACCCCAAAACGGTAAACCACTTGATTCTTGAAAAATTGTAGCACGTGGTGTGCCTTTACTTGCCTGAGTGGTACTGCTTCTACCCACTTTGAAAACTAATCCATTGCTGCAAGGATGAAATGATGTCCTCTTGAAGAAGGCGGTTCTATTGGACCCATGACATATGTACCCCAACATTCAAATGGCCACGATGCGATTGTCGGATGTAGCACATTTGGAGGTTAATGTAGAACCACTCCGTGCACTTTGCACTGGTGACAACTTTTAGCAACTTTCATGCAGTCGGTCGTCATTGAGGGCAAGTAGTACCCTAATCTCTTAATTTTCATTTTCATCTTCGGACCTGACTGATGAGCGCTACAAAGTCCTGAGTGTACCTCTTGAACAATTTCTTAAGCCTCTGACCCACTCAGGCCCTTTAGCCACATCTGATCAAAAGACCATCTGTATAAGGTATTATTTATCAATGCGTATGACAGAGTTCTTCTCTTGATCTGATGGGCTACTAACTTATCATCTGGTAGATTTTCTGTTTGCAAATAGTCTATTAATGGCTGCTACCAATCTTCTGTAGTTTCTGCCACTACTGCAACTGTTTTTTCTTTTTTTTCTGATTTGTGTATTGCATCCATGTCGAGTTGTGATAGGACCTATCGTCCTTGAACTGGCATTTCAACAGATTCATCTTGTAAGCAGACAAATTCTTTTGTGAGGCAGGCTAATGCATCTACAAGGGCATTTTCTCTTCTAGGAATCTTATAGATTTTAACGTTTGGAATCTGCTCTATCAACTTTATTATATACTGAAAATACTGCTCAAGTCTCGGTTTCAGAATTTTGCACTGTTCAGCGACCTATTATATGATCAATTGTGAATCACCATAGATGTTGATGTCTGTTATACCCATCTGAATGGCTGTTGACCTCATTTTTGATGAGGTCTTCTCTTCCCTCTTTAGTGCTTAGGATCTAGTCCATTGGTGAAGGAGAAAATCAGCTTTGGGGCAGACATCTTCAGCAAGGTAGATTCTGATTGTCAGTCCCAAGTTATGCTTCTTCTCATCGGGACGAAAAGAAAGGAATCGAAAAGAGTCCGAACACATTTTTGTTCATGTATTTATAAAAAGGAGTTATTTGTTAAAAGAGTTATTCATTAGAGGGTTTGTTTATTAGGAACGAAATGTTCAAAGGCGTAGAGAAGGTAAGGAATCCGATTCAGAATTGGAAAAGAAGAGAAAGTCTTATGCGGGACTTCTCGACTCGAAGGACCGCTCCTAAACTAACACCTATTGGGGGTCCACCCCACCTCAGAAAAGAGGTAAAAGGATCCCGGAACCTCTCCGTTTAGGGGTGTCTAAACAGTGGCTCCTAAATCCAAGAGGAGTTGGCTATACTCATTCAAGACAGAAATGAACGGGGTATTCCAACGGAAGAATGGTAGTTTGGTCCACTAGGGGCATGGGCTCACTACCGATTTATGAAAGCAAAATCATCTGATTAAAATGGAGAGAGGAACTTTTCCCCAGCGGAGTCGCCAGAAGTTGTCAGCATCTTTTTAGGTTATGTGTTTTGAAAAGGGGGTCGCCTACAGAAATTGTCGGCGAATTTTCATATTTTAAATTTAATTTAAATATATATATAGTTTAAAAGATAAAATTTGATTTTGAAAGTAATTTTAAGTTTAAAAGTTTTAAGATATGAAATCAAACCGATCTCACATCCCAAATAGTTTATATAAACGAGCACCGCACCACAAACCGTGTATTTATCTCGAGGAATAGACACACTGCTTGATGATGGGGCTTGATTAAATAAACTAAAAGATTTGTGACATCCGTTTGGTCTGCGAACCAATTTTATAAGCCGACAAGTTCCCCTGCTTAATATAAAGGAATTAAGCAGGGTTTATATTACCTGGGTTCTTAAAGTTCCCTATAGAGGCAAGCCCCTATAGTTAATTACATCCTAAGTGACGGGAATCACTTAAGAAAACTCTCGATAATGATCAGTGGTTTTGCTCTCAAGAATTTCAAAGTTTAAGGTTTTCAAAGAATCGGATTTTTGAAATCTCAAAAGGGAATGACTCAAAATTTGGAACAATTTATTTTTGAGAATCCAAAGGAAGAAAGGTAGGAGAAGCTGAGGATCCAAGAAGAATCTTGGCAACTTCCCGGCTATCCTATTGTTTGGCTTCATTTTAAGAAAATCCTAATATTATCTGATATTCCGATCTTGCCAATTTTAATTAATTAGGACTTATATTCGTATGACATAATCATACAATCAGCCTCGAAGATGTGAGGGTTTATGTCGTAACGAACGACTACCTCGGAGTCCTAAGACCGGTTAGGGTTTAATCTACATGATATGATCATGCAAATGCCTAACGAAGAGTTGAGGGTTTATGTTGCACTAGGCAAACTACCTCGAAGTCCTATGGCTTGGTTATTTAATTCTAAGGAAAGTTTTGCTGAAGTAGACTCAGGTTTTGCTGATGACGATGGCCGTGCTGCCCACCATGCTCCGAGCTCCTTGTTGTTGCAGAGGTTTAGTTTTAGAAGTCATAAATCGGGAGATGAGAGAAGTGTTTTGGTTTAGAGAAAATCTTAAAATCCGGGTGTTTTTAATATTTTAATTAAAACAAATCTTAAAGTTATTTAAACAGAACCGATTAAGATCCCACGGTTCCGTCATCCCGGCACCGTTATTTTCATCGAATTCACTTAGTCCGGATGAATTTGCTAAACTCAACTGAATGAGTTCCACACTTTCATTTAGACCGTGGGAAATCCCGTTAGCAACACGTGGGTTACATCATCCGAGGTATTCCCGATCATTCAACGAGACGTTTTAATTTAGTTGCAATTGTAGTTTTGTGTTCTGTTTGTGATTAAATTTTGAGTTGTTTTATATGTTGAAATGTTGTGGCGGTGAATTTTATCTTGTAATGATTTTTAATTTAATTTTGGTTTCAGTTTAGGGACTATCCTAAAGGTTTTGGTTTTCATGCAACAGTTGTTTATCATGCAAGAAAAGTAAAGTGCATTTGCAATAAAGTAAATTGCAATAAAATAAAAGCGTACCTGGAGGGTCTTCCCGTCATCCCAAGCTGCACTTAAAACACATGTTAAGGCATTTAGATATTCCAACAAGTACCTAGGTAAAGCTAAGGGAAAGGTTTTGGTTGTCTACCAAAGTCCTAATCCTATAGCTAGTCATCTCCTATGATGTCTAGGTTCTTGTGTTTTGGTTTAAGGACGATTTTCTTCATCAAAGAACAATTAAGTTCAATTGTTCTTATAAATATCCTATCATATTGAGGAAGTGCTTAAGAGGAGTCTTAAACATCTTTTCAATACCTCTAGGATTGTTTTAAGTCCAAGAGAATTTAATTATACAAGTGAATTAATCATCCAGGAGTATAGTTAAGTTTTGTTCTTTTGCTCAGTGAACTAGGACATTTGAATATCCTATAAGTGAAGTAACACTTCACTTAATACTCCGTTTAGGAGTTATGACAACAAGAGCTTTTGAGGGCAAATTGATGTTTAAGTAATTTGTGATTTAATTTAATTTTAATTAATGGGTTTAAGTTTGGAATAGTGTTCAAGTTGTTTTAGATTTACTTTGAATTCTTTATGTCTTAGGTGATGTTATATTTAATTTAATTTAATTTAATTTAATTTAATTTGGTTTAGTTTTAATTTTAATTTAATTTTATTTCTTAATTTAATTTTTAATTTTATTTTAATTTGATTTTATTTTTTTTTATTTAATTTAATTTAACTTAATATGTTTTAATTTAATTTAATTTAATTTAATTTAATTTAATTTAATTTAATTTAATTTAATTTAATTTTAATTAAATTTAAATTTTAATTTAATTTAATTTTAATTTTAATTTAATATTTTATTTTTTATGTTTTAAAGATGATTTAATTTAATTGTTAAAGTATTAATTTAATTGAAATTTTGGAAGGATTTAATTTAAATGTTTTAATTTTAATTTAATTTAATGATTAAGTCTTTTAGTATTTTAAATCTTGAGTTTGGATTATCATTTTAATTAGGAATTAAATATTATTGAGGTGATTAATTTAGAGATTTTTAAATTAAAGAATAAATGTCTTCCTAATAATATCCCTATTTTAATAATTTCAATAATTTCAATTTTTATTAATCTTCCAAATTTCATTAATTAAATGATTAAAGTTTACTCAAATTAATCTTAAAAATAATTGATGGGTTTCTATCCTTTAATTATTTAAATTTCAATCATCTAAATCAGATTAGGATCAAATATTTTACTCTCTCATTTTATTAAGCCTAAAGTTTTAATTAAGGGTTAAAATTTTAATTACCATTTTGCCCTTCAAGCTTAATAATTCCATAACTCACTAAATTGAGCTTAAATGAATTTGAAATTTTTATGTGGCTTCACTCACATCTCAATTAAGACATCAGAGTAGAAAATGTGATTTTTCTGTATTTAATTTATTTATATAATTATTTTTTGTAGAAAATAGGGATTTCCAAGGAAAATTCAATAAGATGACCAAGGGAATTTTTCTGTTCTTAAGAAAATTATGGGGCACTTCTAATGACCAGAGGACCATTTGGACTAAATTTGCTGCTTTTTTGAATTATATTTTATTTACTAGAATTATTTTGAGTTTTGGAGCATTAATTAATTTTAAAATAAAATTAAAGTTGAAAAATGGATTTTATATTTTTCTTAAATCTCTCTGACCTCAAGGAGTCAAAAGAAATAAATTTTATATTTTTCTAATTTTTTTTTATTTATTAGAATTATTTTAGTGAAAAAGTTGAAAAATACATTTTTTAATATTAAAAAATACATTAAGCCTTTAAAATTCAATATCTTACCCTAGGGACTTAAGAAAAATATTTGGTTTGTTCCTAAATGATTAGAATTTAAAATGTGACATTTTGGTGATTTTTAATATTTTTATAGTTTTTATTATTTTTTTAATTATTAAAAAATATTAAAATAATGATAAAAATCAACTTTTTTAGAAAATTACAATTTTAATTTTCCTAAGTTCCTCTGATATCAGAGAGGCTCCAAAACCATTTTTGTGAATTTATGACAAGTATTTTGTGAGTTATAAATTTTTAAAGTTTAATTTTAGCCATTATTACTTAAGAGGCTTAATCAACCCATTTGGTGGGGTTAATCAAGTCTAATTGGTTTTAAATTTTTATGTGGTGTTCTCCTATCCCTAAAGGATAGTGTAGAATTATTTTTAAGTTAATTTGATGTGTGGTTAACCCTAATTAATTAAAGTTCAATTTTGGGTATTTAGGCCAATTAGGGTTATTCAAAGTGAATTAACTCAAAACTTTTTTTTCCTAGGTCCTTCTGGTCACAAGTAACATCACCAAATTTTCCTAGAATTTATTTCTCAACATGCTAATTATTTGAATTAAAATACTCAAAACAGTAACATGAACTTGAAAAATCAATAACTTCTCATAGGGATGGCCTCTGACCTTGGAAAATTCAGGGAATGTTCCCAAGTTCAAAGGCTTCAAAAGCCCTATGGTTTCATGCCATGGTGAATTTCCTATATGCATGGAGAATTAAAATAATGCAGAGAGTAAATAAATCATTAAAAATAAAATACTTAATGAAATTACTTGATTTCTTTTCCACATTATTCTCCTCTCTTCACTGAGCAAGAGGGTATTTTTATTTTATTTTTAGGATTTTTCTACACAAAGTTATGAATTTTCTAAGTTCTGGTAATTAAATAAATAAGAAAAATCCCTATTTTTCTGTTTATCCGAATCGGCGCCGCGTCAACCATAGCATCTCCGAACAGCCACGCGGTGCTTTCTAGTTCGACGCCGCCATCTGACTCAGCACTCCAGGGGCCCGCGGTTCATGTACCATTGCGCTGTCCGGCTCGATCCCGACCGTTCGCTCGATACATGCTCGATCCGACGGCTCCTAGTCATCGTCTACGACTGGTGTGAACCCGTGACCGTCAACCTTCTAACCCTAATTTCTCACTTGATTCTCAACGGATTTTTGTGTTCTTATGCTCTATGGATTCATCTTGAAGAGACGAACACATCCATACGGTAAACATGCATTGAAATTGATTCAAATTAAATGGAGAATCTCTGTAAGCTCGGGAAGAAGAGTGAGTCCATACCTTTGCTCAGAGAAGTGAAGCTTCGATCTGAGAGTTGTGTCACCTTCGATTGGGTCCAAGCAAGCTCCAGATGAAGTCCCTTGGCCTGGTGAATTGTCTAGGTATGATTTCGACCACAGCCGATCACAAAGCTTGGAGGCTAGGAGCAATGGCTGGCCTGGTGAGGGGGCTTTTGCTGGGAAACTTCTCCTCTTGGTCTGGTGAAGGTGTAGGACCAATCAATTTGGAGATTGGCTCACCGTGGTGAAGTGTCCCGGTTTTGAGCTTGGATTTCAACTCCGAAATCGAGCTCACAGAGAGGAAATGGCAGGGGGATTTCGGTGGGGATCAAGTTCTCTATGTGTAGAGAGTGGTCCGGGATGATTTTGGCGGGGTTTCGGTAAGTTTTTGTTCAGACACCTCTCTTGGCCGAGAGGAGGTGGTGTTTAAATAGGCATGGCTGGAGGGCCTCCTGGGGGAGTTAGGGCTTGGGATCGTCTGCTTAGGTCAAGGGAAGAACAGCCATGGTGGCCATTGGGCATGGGGCAGCTCAGCAGGTGGGAATTTCAAACTTTGGCTCCTCCCAAGTTCTCGGGCATGGTGTTTTCCGGGGATCCAGGCGGCTTGCCAGCAGGCATGGGTCACCCTCAAGTTCAGGTGGGTCAGGGCTGGAGGTTTGTGCAGGCAATTGAGCTTTGCCATGTGTAAATTGTTTGAATCAAATTAGAATGGGGTAAGGGTGTATTTTGGCTAAGTTTGGTCAAATGCATGGATTGGGCTAGGTGCACCTTCCCATGGCTAGTTTGGGCTGAAGATAAAGTGGTTTAGGTCGGCTTAATTAGTGGGGAAGGGTCACCATCCAAGTACAATTAAGTTTAAGCAAGGTTTAGTGGAGTCATGGAAGTGGCTAATCCCCTTAAGGGAATATGGAAAGGGCCTCCTCCTCTTGCCATCTTGGGTATGGTGAGGTGGAAAGTAGATCCTCTCATGGCTCCCATGTGGCTCATGCATGGCTTCATGACTCATATATGGCTTGGGAAAAGTTGTCTCACTTGCATGAGAAAGGGTGTTGGAATTTTTCATGGATTTAAGGAGAATTGTCATAAGGCTTGATTTGGGTTTATTTGGTGATGGATTTTAGAACTTATGAAGTGTTTTAAATCAAAGGGATGATGAGAGGAATTTCATGTGGGCTTTGTCATGGACTTTGGGCTTTTAGGAAGGCTTAAGGGAATGAGCCTTTAGGTTTAAGAATGAATTCATGGATGGGAATTTTGTAGAAGTTTGGGCCAAATAATTGTTGGGTTTGGTTTAGGGATGTGTCATGAGTGATTTGAAATGAATTTGAGGTGGTTTGGGTTTGAATTGGGTTAAATTTGGGTTCATTTGGTAAATGGGCCAATGTAGGCCAAATTGGGCTAATTTGGGCCAATATTGGGCTAAGGTTGAAATTGATGTAAAATTAATGTTGGGAAATGTTTATGGGAGTGTTTCAAAGAGGTTTTAACTTTGGTTGGGTTTTGGTTTTGGGACTTGGGCTTATTTGGGTTAGGTTTGGGTTTAGGTCAAAATTGGGCTTTTTGGTTTTGGGTTGAATTTGAGTGGGGTTTGGGTCCAAATTTTGGGCAAATTATGTTAGTTTTTTGTTTGTGGGGATGTTAGGGAAGGTTTAGAAAAGGTTTGGGGTCAATTGGAGTTGAATTCGTTTGGTTTGGGCTAAGTTTGGGTCATGGGTCCAAATTGGGCTTTAAGGTCAAAAGTGAAATTGGATTCAAATTTCAATCAAATTGGATTTGGATTTGGTATAAATTGATATTGTGAATATTAAATTGAATTTTAGAATTGAATTGGACCAAAATTGGGGTCAATTGGGTAGATTTGGTTTGACATTGGGTTCACTTGGGTTAAGAATGGGCTAAATTGGGGGTTTTCGTAGAAGTGGGGTAAATTGACAAAATTGGTTCATGGTGTAGTTGGACAAAATGAAATTAGGAATATTTGGGATTTTCTAGAATTTTCTGGGAATTTTCTGGGAATTTTTTGAATTTTTGGATTTTTTTGGCTAAGAGGGACATTTTGGGTATTTGGAGGGTATTGGGGGTATTTTTGGAATTTTTGGTATTTTTGGCTATGGATGACCAATTTGATTGGTGAGGAAATATTCAAGGTTAATTTTGGGGAATTTTAGGTGATATGGAAATTTTGGAGGATTTGGGCAATTTTTAAGGGCTTTTAGTAGGTTTGATGGGTGTAGGGTCCCCGGGGCCAAAAATTGAAATTTTGGAATAATGAAGATTGATCAAATATGAGTGGAATGGAATCACTTTGATTGAGCCATGAAGCCATGTTAAGCCTATATGAGCCATGAGAGGACTCATTTGAGGCATTCACTATGTTGTTCCTAACCCTCTTAGCTAGGGGCTTAGGGGTTAAGGTCCATCCATATGAATTACCTACATGAGTCAAGGAGTCAAGTTGGGTATGGGTGTGGTTTTAGGATCTGGGTTGTGTGTGTGAGAGTGTAGAGTGTGAGTGTAGTGAGTGTGTAAGTTAACCCTCACCAGACCAAGCCACCTAGGGTGGTCCAAAGGCCAAAGAGTCCTATAGGGAACTCATCCTTTAAACCTTCACATTTGATTTCAACCCTCTAGGTGATTAGGGGTCTACAATCAAGCTTGTGGGGTTTGCAGGGAGGCAAGAAGTGGTTCAAATTTCTAAGGGATGGGTCCCAATTCTAGTTCTCTAAGATAGTCAAAGGAAAAGCCTAAGGCTAGATCCTAAGCACTAAAGAGGGAAGAGAAGACCTCATAAAAAATGATGAGGTAAAAGGATCTCGGAAACTCTCCGTTTAGGGGTGTCTAAATAGTGGCTCCTAAATCCAAGAGGAGTTGGCTATACTAGTTCAAGACAGAAATGAACGGGGTATTCCAACGGAAGAATGGTAGTTTGGTCCACTAGGGGCATAGGCTCACTACCGATTTATGAAAGCAAAACCATCTGATTAAAATGGAGAGAGGAGCTTTTCCCCAGCGGAGTCGCCATAAGTTGTCGGCATATTTTTAGGTTATGTGTTTTAAAAAGGGGGTCGCCTACAGAAATTGTTGGCGAATTTTCATATTTTAAATTTAATTTAAATATATATATAGTTTAAAAGATAACATTTGATTTTGAAAGTAATTTTAAGTTTAAAAGTTTTAAGATATGAAATCAAACCAATCTCACATCCCAAATAGTTTATATAAATGAGCACCGCACCACAAACCGTGTATCTATCCAGAAGAATAGACACACTGTTTGGTGATGGGGCTCGATTAAATAAACTAGGAGATTTGTGACATCCGTTTGGTCTGCGAACCAATTTTATAAGCCGACAAGTTCCCCCGCTTAATATAAATGAATTAAGCGGTGGTTTATATTACCTAGGTTCTTAAAGTTCCCTATAAGGGCAAGCCCCTATAGTTAATTACATCTTAAATGACGGGAATCATTTAAGAAAACTCTCGATAATGATCAGTGGTTTTGCTCTCAAGAATTTCAAAGTTTAAGGTTTTCAAAGGATTTGAGTTATGGAGATTTCAATTGGGAATATGTCAAATTTGGAACAGTTTATTTTAGGAGTCCAAAGGAAGAGAAGTAGGAGAAGCTGAGGATCCAAGAGGAATCTTGGCAACTTCCCGACTATCCTATTATTTGGCTTAGATTTGAGAAAATCCTAATATTATCTTATATTTCAATCTTGCCAATTTTAGTTAATTAGAACTTATATTCGTATGACACAGTCATGCAAATAGCCTCAAAGATGTGAGGGTTTATATTGTACCGAACGACTACCTCGGAGTCCTAAGACCGGTTAGGGCTTAATTTACATAACATGATTATGCAAATGCCTAACGAAAAGTTGAGGATTTATGTTGCACTAGGCAAACTACCTCGAAATCTTATGGCTTGGTTATTTTATTCTAAGAAAGTTTTTAGGTTATTTTATTCCAACGGATGTCGACAATTTCCGTGCAAGACCTTCTGTTTTCGAAATTGGGTCCAGCTCAAGGGTTCCACCCCTAACACGGACTCAGAGAAGAAACAGAGGTAGAAAGATTGCCGTAAAGGCCGTAGCCGCCGAAGTCGCTTTCTTAGAAGAAATCCCTGAGTACACACCACTACCTGAGTACATACCATTACCTGAGTATACACCGCTTTTGGAAGGAAGTAGATTCCATCCCCTTTCCGCCGCAGCTGAGGAGGAAAATGTCCGCAGGATTGCTTCTACATTACCTCGACCCGCATACTATAGCGACAGCCGAAAGAAAAGGGCTAGGATTACACCATTTGCCCGACTATAGACTGTGATATAAAAGTTAGCAAAGAAAGAGAAATGTCCTGTATCAGAGATTTTAAGAAGAATAGGGCGGGTGCCAGATAAGTCCCGTCTTGGGCCACGAGTAGAACCCGTTATCGCCACAGAAAAGCCGAATAAGAAGATGAAGGCTAGTCCACTTGTTGTTGTTTCAGGTTTACAGATTAGGGAGGATACCACCTTCCAAAGATTCAGCTCGACGGACCATCCGGTCCTAGGCCTTCTGCTGCTAGAAGGATGGTATGGCGTCCTACTACTGGCCAATTGAGATCGGAACAACGACCTGAAAAGGAAATTCTCGTTAGGAGACTCGAGTCCGAAGAGAGCACCACCGCAATGAAGGGGACTCCCAAGAAGGAAATCCAACAGCCATCGCATGATAACTGCGAAACCGCACGAAAAAGACCATTGGAAGACGCTATGGAAAAGCTAAGAACCGACATTCAAAGATTAGCAAGAGAAAGAGAAGAAAAGTTTGGAGATGAAGTTGACTCGTCGGAGTTCATGGATGACGAATATGTGGAAATCAACATGGTTGAAACACGAGCATCGTCAGCTTTGCAAGGTGCCCCGACAACTGCGGAGAGAGATGAACCGGAAGCATTAAGAGCACAAATTCGAGAAAAAGATGATACAATCTCTCAAATGGCAAAAAGGATGGAAGAGATGGCTGCAGCCCTAGCCACTCTTCAGAGTCAGGCTCAACCCCCAAGAGAAACACCTCCAGAAGTTATTCATATTACAGACGGAGGAAAAGAGATCACATCCGTTAACGGAGACGATCAGCCGAAGAAAGATTCTACCCAGAATATGATTCCAGAGAAGGACATCAAGAACATGGTGGAACAGCAGGTGCGAGAAGCCTTAGCACAGTCTAAGAGCGGAGCATCTATTCAGACGAGTAGACCTTACCCCGAAGAATTCACCTCCAAGCTTTGTGATCGGCTGTGGTCGAAATCATACCTAGACAATTCACCAGGCCAAGGGACTTCATTTGGAGCTTGCTTGGACCCAATCGAAGGTGACACAACTCTCAGATCGAAGCTTCACTTCTCTGAGCAAAGGTATGGACTCACTCTTCTTCCCGAGCTTACAGAGATTCTCCATTTAATTTGAATCAATTTCAATGCATGTTTACGGTATGGATGTGTTCATCTCTTCAAGACGAATCCATAGAGCATAAGAACACAAAAATCCGTTGAGAATCGAGTGAGAAATTAGGGTTAGAAGGTTGGTGGTCACGGGTTCACACCAGTCGTAGATGATGACTGGGAGCCGTCGGATCGAGCGTGTATCGATCGGACGGTCGGGATAGAGCCGGACAGAACCGCGGGCCCCTGGAGCGCTAAGTCGGATGGCGGCATCAAACCAGAAAGCGCCGCGTGGCTGTTCGGAGATGCTAAGGTTGACGCGGCGCCGATTCGGATAAATAGAAAAATAGGGATTTTTCTTATTTATTTAATTACCAGAACATAGAAAATTCATAACTTTGTGTAGAAACATCCTAAAAATAAAATAAAAATACCACTTGCTCAGTGAACAGAGGAGAATAATGTGGAAAAGAAATCAAGTAATTTCATTAAGTATTTTATTTTTAATGATTTATTTACTCTCTGCATTGTTTTAATTCTCCATGCATATAGGAAATTCACCATGACATGAAACCATAGGGCTTTTGAAGCCTCTGAACTTGGGAACATTCCCTGAATTTTCCAAGGTCAGAGGCCATCCCTATGAGAAGTTATTGATTTTTCAAGTTCATGTTACTGTTTTGAGTATTTTAATTCAAATAATTAGCATGTTGAGAAATAAATTCTAGGAAAATTTGGTGATGTTGCTTGTGACCAGAGGGACCTAGGAAAAATAAGTTTTGAGTTAATTCACTTTGAATAACCCTAATTGGCCTAAATACCCAAAATTGAACTTTAATTAATTAGGGTTAACCACACATCAAATTAACTTAAAAACAATTCTCCACTGTCCTTTAGGGATAGGAGAACACGACATAAAAATTTGAAACCAATTGGACTTGATTAACCCCACCAAATGGGTTGATTAAGCCTCTTAAGTAATAATGGGTAAAATTAAACTTTAAAAATTTATAACTCACAAAATACTTTTCAAAAATTCACAAAAATGGTTTTGGAGCCTCTCTGATATCAAAGGAACTTAGGAAAATTAAAATTGTAATTTTCTAAAAAAGTTGATTTTTATCATTATTTTAATATTTTTTAATAATTAAAAAAATAATAAAAATTATAAAAATATTAAAAATTACCAAAATGTCACATTTTGAATTCTAATCATTTAGGAACAAACCAAATATTTTTCTTAAGTCCCTGGGGTAAGATATTGAATTTTAAAGGCTTAATGTATTTTTTAATATTAAAAAATGTATTTTTCAACTTTTTCACTAAAATAATTCCAATAAATCAAAAAAAAATCAGAAAAATATAAAATTTATTTCTCTGGACTCCTTGAGGTCAGAGAGATTTAAGAAAAATATAAAATCCATTTTTCAACTTTAATTTTATTTTAAAATTAATTAATGCTCCAAAACTCAAAATAATTCTAGTAAATAAAATATAATTAAAAAAATCACTAAATTTAGTCCAAATGGTCCTCTGGTCATTAGGAGTTCCCCATAATTTTCTTAGGAATAGAAAAATTCCCTTGGTCATCTTATTGAATTTTCCTTGGAAATCCCTATTTTCTACAAAAAATAATTATATAAATAAATTAAATACAGAAAAATCACATTTTCTCTTCTAATGTCTTAATTGACATGTGAGTGAAGCCACATAAAAATTTCAAATTCATTTAAGCTCAATTTAGTGAGTTATGGAATTATTAAGCTTGAAGGGCAAAATGGTAATTAAAATTTTAACCCTTAATTAAAACTTTAGGCTTAATAAAATGAGAGAGTAAAATATTTGATCCCAATCTGATTTGGATGATTGAAATTTAAATAATTAAAGGATAGAAACCCATCAATCATTTTTAAGATTAATTAGAGTAAACTTTAATCATTTAATTAATGAAATTTGGAAGATTAATAAAAATTGAAATTATTAAAATAGGGATATTATTAGGAAGACATTTATTCTTTAATTTAAAATCCCTAAATTAATCACCTCAATAATATTTAATTCCTAATTAAAATGATAATCCAAACTCAAGATTTAAAATACTAAAAGACTTAATCATTAAATTAAATTAAAATTAAAACATTTAAATTAAATCCTTCCAAAATTTCAATTAAATTAATACTTTAACAATTAAATTAAATCATCTTTAAAACATAAAAAATAAAATATTAAATTAAAATTAAAAAAAAATTAAATTTAAATTTAAATTTAATTAAAATAAAATAAAATAAAATAAAATAAAATAAAATAAAATTAAATTAAATTAAAACATATTAAATTAAATTAAATTAAATAAAAAAATAAAATCAAATTAAAATAAAATTAAAAATTAAATTAAAAAATAAAATTAAATTAAAATTAAAACTAAACCAAATTAAATTAAATTAAATTAAATTAAATTAAATTAAATTAAATATAACATCACCTAAGACATAAAGAATTCAAAGTAAATCTAAAACAACTTGAACACTATTCCAAACTTAAACCCATTAATTAAAATTAAATTAAATCACAAATTACTTAAACATCAATTTGCCCTTAAAAGCTCTTGTTGTCATAACTCCTAAACGGAGTATTAAGTGAAGTGTTACTTCACTTATAGGATATTCAAATGTCCTAGTTCACTGAGCAAAAGAACAAAACTTAACTAAACTCCTGGATGATTAATTCACTTGTATAATTAAATTCTCTTGGACTTAAAACAATCCTAGAGGTATTGAAAAGATGTTTAAGACTCATCTTAAGCACTTCCTCAATATGATAGGATACTTATAAGAACAATTGAACTTAAATGTTCTTTGATGAAGAAAATCGTCCTTAAACCAAAACACAAGAACCTAGACGTCATAGGAGATGACTAGCTATAGGATTAGGACTTTGGTAGACAACCAAAACCTTTCCCTTAGCTTTACCTAGGTACTTGTTGGAATATCTTAATGCCTTAACATGTGTTTTAAGTGCAGCTTGGGATGACGGGAAGACCCTCCAAGTACGCTTTTATTTTATTGCAATTTACTTTATTGCAAATGCACTTTACTTTTCTTGCATGATAAACAACTGTTGCATGAAAACCAAAACCTTTAGGATAGTCCCTAAACTGAAACCAAAATTAAATTAAAAATCATTACAAGATAAAATTCACCGCCACAACATTTCAAAATATAAAACAACTCAAAATTTAATCACAAACAGAACACAAAACTACAATTGCAACGAAATTAAAATGTCTCGTTGAATGATTGGGAATACCTCGGATGAGGTAACCCACGTGTTGCTAACGGCATTTCCCACGGTCTAAATGAAAGTGTGGAACTCATTCAGTTGAGTTTAGCAAATTCATCTGGACTAAGTGAATTCGATGAAAATAACGGTGCCGGGATGACGGAACCGTGGGATCTTAATCGGTTCTGTTTAAATAACTTTAAGATTTGTTTTAATTAAAATATTAAAAACACCCGGATTTTAAGATTTTCTCTAAACCAAAACACTTCTCTCATCTCCGATTTATGACTTCTAAAACTAAACCTCTGCAACAACAAGGAGCTCGGAGCATGGTGGGCAAGCACGGCCATCGTCATCGGCAGAAACCCGAGTCTACTTCGAACAAAACTTTCCTTAGAATTAAATAACCAAGCCATAGGACTTCGAGGTAGTTTGCCTAGTGCAACATAAACCCTCAACTCTTCGTTAGGCATTTGCATGATCATATCATGTAGATTAAGCCCTAACCGGTCTTAGGACTCCGAGGTAATCGTTCGTTACGACATAAACCCTCACATCTTCGAGGTTGATTGTATGATTATGTCATACGAATATAAGTCCTAATTAATTAAAATTGGCAAGATCGGAATATCAGATAATATTAGGATTTTCTTAAAATGAAGCCAAACAATAGGATAGCCAGGAAGTTGCCAAGATTCTTCTTGGATCCTCAGCTTCTCCTACCTTTCTTCCTTTGGATTCTCAAAAATAAATTGTTCCAAATTTTGAGTCATTCCCTTTTGAGATTTCAAAAATCTGATTCTTTGAAAACCTTAAACTTTGTAATTCTTAAGAGCAAAACCACTGATCATTATCGAGAGTTTTCTTAAGTGATTCCCGTCACTTAGGATGTAATTAACTATAGGGCTGCCTCATAGGGAACTTTAAGAACCTGGGTAATATAAACCCCGCTTAATTCCTTTATATTAAGCGGGGAACTTGTCGGCTTATAAAATTGGTTCGCGGACCAAACGGATGTCACAAATCTTTTAGTTTATTTAATCGAGTCCCATCATCAAGCAGTGTGTCTATTCCTCGAGATAAATACACAGTTTGTGGTGCGGTGCTCGTTTATATAAACTATTTGGGATGTGAGATCGGTTTGATTTCATATCTTAAAACTTTTAAACTTAAAATTACTTTCAAAATCAAATGTTATCTTTTAAACTATATATATTTAAATTAAATTTAAAATATGAAAATTCGCCGACAATTTCTGTAGGCGACCCCCTTTTCAAAACACATAACCTAAAAAGATGCCGACAATGGCTAATTCCAGTCCAGTTATAAGAGCTTCATATTCTGCATCATTATTCGTACACGGTTTTATTAACTGGTAGCAGTACCTTAACATCCCCCGCTCTGGTGTTATAAACATTAGTTCGATTCCTGCTTTACCGGGCACTATCGTTTGCAATTCTTTATTCTTTTGTGCTGATGATGCTCCCTCGAAGTACAATTCCCATCATTGATCATCGGGGTCTTCTAAGCTCATTTTCTGTTCATCTGGCAAGTTGTCGTTGAGAGGCGATTCTGCCGGTAAAGGGCGTGCTTCGGGAAAGTCTGCTAGGACTTGTCCCTTTACGGCACAAAGAGGAACAAAAGTTATATCAAATTGCAATAGTATCATTGACCACCTAGCAAGTCTGCCGGAATGTGTCAGGCGGGTCATCAAGTATTGCAATAGATTAAACTTCGAAATAAGGTTGACCTTAGTGTCTGAGCTTCTGGACGGCAAAGATTAATGCCAAACAAAGCTTCTTAATCGGAGGATACTTTACTTCCGTCGGAATTAGATGATGACTTAAGTAGTAGAGAGCATTTTCTTTACCCTCATCATTAACCTGGGCCAGCAGGGCTCTGAGGGAATCATCTAAAGCCGTGGTATAAAGTATTAACGGTTTACCTGAGATCGGGGCTGCTAAGATAGGAGGTGTCATCAGATATCGTTTAATATCTTCGAAGGCCCGATGACATTTTTCTTTCCAAACGAATTTGGCGTCCTTTTTAACTAATGCCGAGAAGGGCTGATACCTACCTGACAAATTAGAAATAAAGTGTCGAAGATATGCCAGTTTCCCTTGGAATGATCGTAGTTGTTTCAAATTCTTGGGAGGCGGCATTTCTAAGATGGCCTTAATCCTCTCCAGATCGATTTCAATTCCGCGATGTCGGACGACAAATACTAAGAATTTTCCAGAGGCAACTGCATGCTGTTCTTGGAGTTGTGGCTCACACTTCATGCTCAAATTTCTCTATCGAAGGATGTAATCGACCAAGGTTTCGTTCAGCTTTTGTTGCTCCGCCATTAAATCACCGATAGTGATGTGGTGTTGAACGCCAACAAACCGTTTAACGAAAAGATTTTCCAACTTTGAGAAAGTTTTGACAGAACCATTTGGCAACTCTGCATACCAATCAAAGGCGATCCCGGACAGACTGCTGACGAACTGGCGAAAGAGCAAAGCATCACTCCCACCGGCGTTGCAACAACTAGCATGAAAATGTGCGACATGCTGCCAAGGCTTTCCTGTACCGTAAAAATTCTTAAACAGAGTTGGTATGAAGCCCTTTGGGTATTGAACTGCATCAAATTCCTTAGGGTAAGGTCTACCCGTCTGAACAAATGCTCCACTCTTGGACTGGGCTAAGGCTTCTCGTACCTGCTGTTCCACCATGCTTTTAATGTCCTTCTCGGGTATTAGACTTTGACCGGAATTTTTCTTGAGTTGTTCACCTCTGTTGACGGAGGCAACCTCTTTTCAGCCATCGCTGATATGTATAACTTCTGGAGGCACTTCTTTGGGTGTCTGTGGCTGACTCTGGAGAGCGGTCATGGCGGTGCTCATTTCCTCCATTCATTTTTCTAATTGTTTCCGGGAGTCTTTTCATTAGTTCTGGGTCTTCCCCCACACTTGCCGGGGTTTCTCGCAGCGATGACGCTCGGGTCTCCACCATGTTAACTTCGGCAAAATCCTCTTCCATGAACTCTGACAGATCCTCCTCATTCTCTAGTTCTTCTTTTCTTCCTTTTGCCAACTGCTGGATGTCGGTTCTCAACTTCTCTATAGCAGTTTCAAGTGGTGTCCCCCAAACAGTCTCGCGGTTATCGGGTTACGACTGTTGCATTTCGTCTTTCGGAGTTACTCTCAGATTCATAGCACTCTCTTCAAATCTGGGCTCCTTGATGCGACTTCTCTTCTCGGAGCGTTCTGTCAGTACTAGTTTGGCAATATTAGATTGCCACACCATTCTTCTTGAAGTTGGAAGCCTCGGACCGGACGGTCTGTCAGCTGTATGTTGGTAGGTGGTGTGTTCTTTAATATGCAGACCTGATACAACGATGGGTGACCCCCTTTCATTAGTTCGTATTTTCCTTCTCGGTCTCTCTAGAGCAATGACAGGGGTCACCCTCGGTCCGAGGTGGGATTTGACTTGTACTCATCCCATCCTTCTCAGGATTTCTGATACGAGACATCCTTCTTTCCTTCCTAACTTATCAACTACTAGTCGCAATCGGGCTAGCGGCGTAGTCTTCATCTTCCTCTTCTTATGATCATTGTAATACAAAGGTCGTGGTAATGCAATGGCAATCTTCCGGGCATCTTCTTCATCGGAGGCAGCAGAGAGAGGGTGGAACCTATTCCCCTCTAGCGGCGTTGAGATTTTGGGCAGTTTTTCCTCTTCTTTAGAAATTTCTACAGGAATGGCAGCTTCAGCAGCCCTGATCTTTCTGATCCTAGCAATCTTTCTGTTCATGTAACTCCTTTGTATTCTGGTTAAGGGTACGAATCATGAACTGGACCCTATCTAAAAAATAGACGGTGCTGCAGCAAAAGTCAAACCCTCCACAGTAGCAGGCTCATCACTGAATTGGACTTCCTTCCCTTTTACTTTGGCGGGAGCTGGGGTAGGTGCAGTGACGATCAGACCGGTGGGGGTGGAGACGATAGTCCTTGGAGTGGAAGCTAATATCTTACGAACAGCAGTGTTTTCCTCAGTTGAGTCCCTCTTCAGGGGAGGAAATTCTTGTGTTGGATTCAGGTAGAACTTAATCACAGGTTCCACGGTTTCTGGTACTTTGGCCATTAGTACAAAGAGGGTAACGTCTCTGAACTTGATGTATGAATTGTTGAGTCCTTGTCCGAAGCGAATGACCGCTTCGTCGGGCAGTTCATCTTTGCTGACTGCTAAGTCCAGTCCATCGACGAAGGAGAAAATTAGCTTTGGTGCAGACATCTTCTGTAGGGTAGATTCCAAATATCAGTTCCATACTACGCTTCCTTCTGTTGTAAAACTTATAGGACGAAAAAAGAATTACTCCAAAAATAGAGTTCGAACACATTCTTATTCATCTCATTTGTTTCTTAGATTTTTTTGTAGAGTATTTTAGATTCCAATTTGTTTTCTTTGTCTGTAGTTTTAAAAAGAAGTTTGTTGGGAACGAAATAATTAAAGGAGAAAGGGTAGAGAAAGGTAAAGGACCCAATCTAGAACCGGAAAGGAAGAGAGAACCTCACTAGACTCTCATCTCGATGAACCGCTCCTAAGCTAACACCAATTTGGGGGTCCACCCTACCTCTGAGAGGCAGAATGATTCCGGAACCTCTCTATTTAGGGATGTTTAAACAGTGGCTCCATAATCCAAGAAGAGTTGACTATACTTGTTCAAGGTAGAAATGAACGCGGTATGTCAACAGAAATAATGGTAGTTTGATCCACTAGGGGTTTGGACTCACTACCGATTTATGAAAGAAAAACCATCTGATCAAAATGGAGAGAGAAATTAGTCCCCAGCGGAATCGCCAGAAATTTTCGGCAAATTTATAGGTTATGTGTTATATTTTGAAAAGGGGTTGCCAAGTAGAAATTGTCTGCGCATTTTATTTTAAATTAAATTTATTGTATATATAGTTTTAAATAATTTGGAAAGTAGTGTTTGATTTTGAAAATAATTTTAGGTTTAATTTAATAGAAAATTGTATAGTTTTTCAAAAATGAAATTTGAAAATATAACTTTAAATTTTAAAATATGAAATCAAACCGATCACACACCCCAAATGGTTTATTTAAACGAGCACCGCATCACAAACCGTGTATCTATCCCGATGAATAGACACACTGCTTGATAATGGGGCTCGATTAAATAAACTAAAAGATTTGTGACATTCATTTGTTCTGCGAACCAATTTTATAAGCCGACAAGTTCCCCTGCTCAATATAAAGGAATTAAGCATGGTTTATATTACGTGGGTTCTTAAAGTTCCCTATAAGGGCAAGCCCCTATAGTTAATTACATCCTAAATATCTAAAGATACTTAAGAAAACTCTCGATAAAGATTAGTGGTTTCACTTTCAGGAATTTCAAAGTTTA
The DNA here is from genome assembly GCA_022702705.1 of Papilionanthe hookeriana x Papilionanthe teres. Lineage (NCBI taxonomy): Eukaryota > Viridiplantae > Streptophyta > Magnoliopsida > Asparagales > Orchidaceae > Papilionanthe > Papilionanthe hookeriana x Papilionanthe teres. The sequence continues at coordinate 139,550,478 of CM040429.1, read as the reverse complement.
AGCATTCAAAGGATTCGATTTTGGAATTTTAAAAGGGATTGGATCCAATTTGGAACATTTTATTTTGGGAATCCAACGGAAGAAAGTTAGGGGATGTCACTGATTCGAGGAGAACCTCGATGACTTCCCAACTATCCTATTTGTTTGGCTTAAATTTAAGGAGATGTTATTTGGTGTTGCAGTCTTGTCAATTTTAATTAATTAAGACTTATACCTGTATGATATAATCATACAAATAGCCTCGAAGATGTGAGGGTTTATGTCATACTGAACGACTACCTCAGAGTCCTAAGACTAGTTAGGGCTTAATTTGCTTAACATGATTATGCAAATGCCTAAAAATAAGTTGAGGATTTATGTTGTACTGGGCAAACCACCTCGAAATCCTGTGGCTTTGTTATTTATTTCAAAAGAAGGTTAAGTTGATGAAGACTTGTTTTGCTGTTGAAGATGGCCGTGCTTCCCACCAAGCTTGCTTCTAGCTCTTTGTTGTTGTAGAGGCTTAGTTTTAAGAAGTGAGAATCAGGGGATGAGAGAAGTGTCATGGTTTAGAGATTAAGTTTCAAATTTAATGTCTTAAGTTTTATTAGGGGAAATCTTAAAGTTGGTTAAGCTGAACCGGTTAAGATCCCAAGGTTTCATCATCCCGACACCACTATTTTCATCGAATTCACTTAGTCCAAATGAATTTGCTAAACTCAACTGAATGAGTTCCACACTTTCATTTAGACCGTTAGAAATCTCATTAGCAACACATGGGTTACATCATATGAGGAATTCCCCATCATTCAACGAGACGTTTTAATCTTAGTTACAATTGCAGGTTTTGTTTTTGTTGGTGATTAAGTTTTAAGTTGTTTAAACGTGCTGGGTTCGATCATTTTCATAAGTTTATAGAATGCAGGAAAGTAAAACATTTAATAAATTGCAAAAAGTAAATTGTAATAAACTTAAATGTGTACCTGAAGAGTCTTCTTGTTTCCACCAACTGCACCTCAAAATGTATGTTAGGGCATATATATATTTGCAACAAATACAAAGCTAAAGTTAAGGGAAGGTTAAGATCATCTAACAACCCTGTGATGTCTAGGTTCAGATCCTAGTTGTCTATCAATTCCTATGACGTCTAGGTTGAAGTCCTAGTTGTTTTAAGGATGATTTTCTTCATCAAAGAATAATGAAGTCCAATTGTTCTTCAAAAACAACCCATTAGATTGAGGAAGTGCTCAGGGTAGGGCCCCGAATATCTTTTCAAAACTTCTGGATTTATCTTGAGTCCAAATGATTTCATTGTCTAGTTGAATTAATCATCCAAAGTTTGATTGAAGTTTAAATTTGTTTTAATTTTTTCTTGCTCAGTGAACTTAGATGTTTTAGTTGTCTTGTAAGAGAGGTGACATTTCATTAGCATTTCATTTAGAAGTTATGAAATGAAAGTCTTTTGGGACAAATTAGTCCATTAAAGAACATAACCATTCTTAATTGAAGTTAAATTAGTAATTTAAAATGATTTAATTTAGTTATAAAGTTTTAATTGTTTTTTTTAAATGTTTTTAAATTATTTTTGAAAAGAGTGTTTAAATTATTTTAGTTCAATCAGATTAATTTTTAATCCTTTAACTTCTTTTAATTTAATTATAATATTTTAGATTAATTTTAGTTGGTTTAATTTGATTATAATGTTTTAACAATAAATTACTTTACATTAATCTTAAGTTTTAAGTGATTTCAGACTAGTTTTAATATTTTAAATTTGTTTTAGTTTGATTTTAAATCATTTCAAATTAATTTTAATTTTTTAAACTTTAACTTGATAATAAGATTTCAAGATTATTCCCTTCTTAATTATTAGTTTCAATTATCATTTTCATGGTTTCATTAATAAGAATTAAATGATATTTGATCAAATCATTAGTTAGGGATTTAATTTAAAGAATTAGAGTCTTCCTATGTTAAATCCCTTAAACTTAATAATTCATGCTTTAATTGACTTCCAAAACTTAATGATTCAATTAATTGAGATTTCTTCTTTAATATTAAAAGTGATTAATGGGTTTTTACCCCTTTACTCCCTATGTTTCAATCATCTAAGAAGAAGATTAAGATCAAACATTTCCCCTTCCCCTTTGGTTAAGCCTAAATATTAATTAAGGCTAAAATTCAATAATTACTCTTTTGCCCCTTTAGGCTTGTTCACCTCATAATTCATTAAATCAAATTTAAATGACTTTGAAAATTTTATGTCACCTCACTCACATGTCAATTAAGACATCAGAGGAGAAAATGTGATTTTTCTGATTTTAATTTAATTTATATAATTATTTTAATGGAAAATAGGGATTTTTAATGAAAATTCAATAACATGACCAAGGTAAAGTTTCTGTCCTTTGGAAAATTATGGGAGGTTTCCACTGACCAGAGAATCAATTGGATAAATTTTGGTGATTTTTTGAATTTTAATTGAATTATAATAATTATATTAAAGTTTAGAGTGTTAATTAAATATAAACTATTTTAAAAGTAGAAAATTAAGTTTTATATTTTTCCAAAATCTCTCTGAGGTCAGGGAACCCAGAGAAGCAAATTTTATATTTTTCTGATTTTTATTTAATTTATTAGAATTATTTTAGTGAAAGGTTAAGAAAATTCAGTTTTTAAATGTTAAAAATTATCCTAGGCTTTTAAAAATTAATATCTTAACTTAGAGTCTAAGGAAAAATATTTTGATGGTTCCCAAGTGATTAGGAGACCATATGTGAAATTTTGGTGAATTTTTATATTTTTGTGATTTTTATAATTTTTAATTATTAAATAATTTAAAAATGATTAAAAATAAAATTTTATGAAAAATACAATTTTATTTTTTATGGACTCCTCTGATCACATAGAACTCCTAAAATTAATTTGGTGAATTTTTTATATGTATTTTGGATTTTATGAATTTTTAATGTGCAAAATGTCCATGTCCCTTAATTAATTCATTTAATGGGTCAAATTAATTCCAATTGATTTGAAATTTTTATGTAAGGTTCCTCTGATTCTAACTGACAGTGGAGAGTTGATTTCATGTGATTTTAATGTGTGGTTACTCATGATTAATTAAATCTTAGTTTTGAGGTTTTGGCCGAATTAGAGTTTCTTTGATTGAAATAAATCATGAGATAATTTTTTAATGTTCCTCTAGTCATAGGGAACACACCCTAATTTTCCTAGAATTTTCTAAGCAATATGTAAATTAGGGAATTTAAAATATCAAAACATCCCTAAAAACTTGGAAAATAGATAATTTGCAATAGGGACCTCTTATGACTTTGGAAAAATCATGAGGAGATGCCCCCTAACATGGGCTATCTAAGGTTTAAGTTTCATGCCATTCCAATGTGTGCAACAAAATAGAGAGCTAAAATACATAAATCAGTAAATAAATGATTAAAAATCAAATATGCAACAAAATATTTTTATTTCAATTTCACATTATTCTCCTCTTCACACTGAGTGTGAGGGTATTTTTAATTTATTTTTATGATTTTTCCATCAAAAGTTATGGATTTTACAAGTTTTGGCTAATTAAGAAAATCAGAAAATTTCTGATTTTCTTACTTAGCCTTGTCATCCTAGGACTGTATCGAACGCGCCAAGTGGTGCATTTTGGTTGGTTGGGTTCAGATTCACGGTGGATCCAGTGCGGGGATCCAAACAGTGGGTGAAGGGGAACCAAATTAGGGTCGTCCGTTCCCAAACATGGATACGGACGGCATCCGGTCATCTTCCCCAAACAACCCAACCTGCGCACCGTCCAAGCTTTCGGAGTCAATATCTCCTTCGATTCTCCACAGATTTTGACGAAATTTGATCCTACACGTTCATCTAAGTGAGCTCTACACATCCATACTGCTAAGTGCTCATGGATTTCAACTTTTCTTCACAATATATGAAACCGACTTCAAAAATGGGGGGAAAAATATTTTACCTTAATCCAAGAGGTGTGGCCTCGATTGGATGATTGTGGAAGCTTTCTCGGGGTTAGACACACCTCCTCCAAGCAGCGAACGAGCTCTTGTTGAGGTCGGTGTAGAACTCCTCCAAAGTTCGCCGGAGTTTGGTCTCCACGCCGGTAGGATGCTCGACCGAGCGGGGTAAGATAGGGGAACTTCTGATTTGGCCTTAGGGAGTGCGTGTGCAAGTTTAATTTGAGTTTGGTTGTGTTTTGATGGAGTTTGGTTGTATTTTCGAGCTCGAAATTGGGCTCGAGTAGAGGGAGTTGAGGCCGGATTTTGATGGAGCTAATCTTCTCTGAGCTTAGGGAAGAGTTTAGGATCAAATGGGGGGAGTTTTAGCTAGATTGATTTCAACAAAGCTTTTAAGCCATGGAGGTGATGGGTTTAAATAGGAAGGGCCATGGCTGAGCTTGGGGAGGTTTAGAGATTGGGATTTGTTGCTTGGGTGAGGAGAAGAGCAGCCATGGTGTCCACTGGGGTTGGGGCAGCTCATCAACTTAAAATTCCAATTTTTTTTTTCTTTTTTGCCACTTGGAGTTTTCGGCCTGGTGGTTTCCGGCGAGCCAGGAGGCGGTCCGGCCAAGGTGAGGTCGCCATCGAGGTTAGGGGGTCAGGATTTGGGTTTGGTGCCTTCAATAAATTTTGGCCATGTGTAAAGGGGCTTAGTTTAAATGGAAAGGGGGATGGGTGCATTTTGGGCTTAATTTGGTCAAGCCATGGAAATGGGTTGGGTTCACCCTCTAAGAGCTTGATTTAGGCTGAAAAAAATCAGATGGGTCAGCCCTCTTTAGGTGGAGAAGTCTCCATCTCAAATGAGGTGGCTAACTTGGATTAGTTTGTTACATTAAAGGGGTTAAAAAGGCTTAAACATAAGTTTGGAAAGAGCTTCCTTCTCTTGCCATAAATGGCTTAGTGAGGTGGAAATATCTCCCATGGCTTCATGTGGCTTGACACAAAACTCCATGGCTTGGGAAAAGTTGGCTCATTTGCATGAGAAAGGATTTTGGGATTTTTGATATCTTGATGAAAATTTGCATGAAGCTTGATTTGGAATGGTTTAATGATGACTTTGAAACTTAGGGATGATTTTAATTGAATGCATGATAAAGAGGAATATCATATGGGCCTTGGATTGAAAACTTTGGCTTTTAAATTTCCAAGGAATGGACTTTTAAAAATGTATGTGGTAATGAGCCTTTATCATGCATGTGATGATTTGAATTTTTGAAATTAAGTATGAGATGATTGATTGGTTTGAAATTTATTTAAATTGGACTAGGACATGTTGAAATTTGATTTAGAAGTGAAATTTGGGAAATTATTGACCATAAGGTTCAATTTGGAGGAATTTGGACTTATGGGCCAAAATTGGGCTTTTTGGGTCAAAGTTGGGCTAGTGTTGGATTTGATGTAAAATTATTGTTGCAAAATGTTTATGGGGGTGTTTCAAAGATTTTTCAACTTTGGTTGGGTTTTGATTTTGGATTTTGGGCTTGTTTGGGTTTATGGTTAGTTTATGCCAAATTGGGGTATTTTGGTTTGGGTTGAGCTTGGGTTGAGTTTGAGTGAAAATTGTGGGCAAATTAATGTTGCATGTTGTTTGTGGTGATGTTAGGAAGATATTGGAATTTACTTTGGATAAAATTGAGGGGTTTTGGGTTTGATTTGGGTAGTTTGAGTCATGAGGGTTAATTGGGGAAATTTGGATTTTTGGGGTTTGGATAATTTTAGGAAAAGCTTGGGATCAAATTGGGGTCAAATTAACAAACATTTTGGTTGGTGGGAGTGTTATGAAGGTTTGGAATTTTATTTGGAGAAAATTGGAATCAATTTGGTTGACATTGGGTTCAATGGGGTTAAGTTTGGGTTTAAAATAAATCAACTTGGAATTCTTGGTAAAATTGGATTAATTTGACAAAATTGAGCTATGGTGTAGTTGAATAAAATGATGTGGAGAATAGTTTGGAATTTTTGGAATTTTTTGGGATTTTTTGGGATTTTCAAAATTTTTTGCTATGAAAGGCATTTTGGTAATTTGGTGCGTGGGGGGGGGGGTGGGGGGTGGGAGCAAGTGGTTAAAAGGCTGAATTAAAGGCTCGAGGTGGTTTAGAAAGAAATTTGGAGTAAAAAAAAAGTGCCTGGGGTCATTTTTGATTTATGTGGAAGGTTTTATGAATCCCGGAGTGTTTTTTAAGTATTGGCTATTTTGGCCGCAAGGTGCCCAAAGGTAGCTCAGAAGTATGGCATGTTTACAGTCAAACTTCTCAGTTTGATGAGAGGAATGCACTTGAATGACTTTATTTTGGGAGCCCGGGTGACTGCAGAGTTTTGAGTATTGGGGCCTTTTTCAGGGGCAATTTGGTAATTTTGGTCAAAAATTGAAATTTTAGGGAAAATGAAGATTGATTAGATGTCAGTAAAATGAAACCATTTTGGTTGAGCCATTAAGCCATGTTAAGCTCACAAGAGCCATGAGAGGAGTCATTTTAGGCACTCAATATGTTGTTTCTAACCCTCTTAGCTAAGGACTAGGGGTTGAGGCCTATCCATATGAGTCTCCTAAAAGAGTCAAGAGGCTAAGTTGAGTGTGAGTCATTTCAAGGTTCAGGTATGTGCAACAATGTGGTGTGTGCAAGCTAGACCTCACAAAGACCAGGCCATCCAGGGATGTACTAAGGCTTGACCATCCTATAGGAACTCATCCTTATCTTTCTACACATTGGTCCTAACCTTCCAAGTAAATTGGAGGTTAATGACCATCCATGTAGGATTCTAAAGAGAGTTTAGATTTGATTGAATTTCTAAATGGTGGGTTCCATCTCTAGTCCTCTAGGATAGTCAAAGGGAAAATACTATGGCTAGATCCTAAGCACTTAAAGGAAGGAAGGACTTCACCAAAAATGAGGTCAACACACCACCACCCACTCTTCTCCCACTCCTACGTACTCTGATCACCACCCTACCAAATCAACCCCACCATACAAGCTCCCCAATCCAATACAACCCACCACAAACAATAGTACCGACTACAAATCCTATACCCGCTCACACCACTACACAACCAATTCATCCAACACCCATAACTTCTCACATAACTCCCCCACTACTTGTCATCGTCTCATGCAAACAACTCTCTAAAAATCCTTCGAATACTCATCCTCACTCATTAATCTCACACCGAACCAACATACCACTCCTTTGCCATCAAACATAATCATTGCCGTGAAGCTATGTCTATTGAATTCAAGCCCTAAAATCTCAAGGTACATGGTCACTCATCTCATTTTAACCACACCAAAATGTCCTTGGATACAAATGGACCTTTTGCACAAAATTCAATGTTGACGAATCTATACCTTGCCATAAAGCCCACTATATCATCCAAGGCTTCAAGCAACAACACAACCTTGATTACATCGAATCATTCATCCAAGTTGCCAAACTACCAAACAATTGAGTTTTCATTACACTTTGCCTCACCCAAATTTGGATAATTATCCTGCTTGACATCTCCAATGCATTCCTCCCGATCATCTAACTGAAACCTTTCACATTTCACAACCTCAAGGCTTCATCGATGTAACTCATCCTCATCATGTTTGTCTCATAAAGAAAGCCCATTATAGACTCAAACAAGCACCAAGCTAATGGTTTTCTACGATCTCAACTTACCTTCAAACAATCGGATTTTAGCTTGGCTCCACCGATCCCTCATTCTTTTGCCTCTTAAAAAATCTTAAACACCTCTACAACTAATATATGTCGATGACATAATCCTCACAGAAAAACATTTCACCCTTATCTAATATACCATTCATAAACTTTAAGCCCAATTCCATATAAACATCTAGGACCTCTATCTCACTTTCTATGACATTCACTTATCCCAATCACACTATGCCTCAAGTATACTCATCATCGCTGACATGACCAACTCCAAACCAGTAAAAAATCCATGCTCATCCAAACAATCTACGACACCTCCTGATATCAATCTCATGTTAAACCACACCTTCTATCGCCAACTTGTAGGCTCCCTTCAACACTTGAGACTAACCTACCTCGACATCTCCTTTGTCGTCAACCTCACCTCGGAACAAATGCATTCATCCACACAATTCAACTTTCAACAACTCAATGAATTGTACGCCACATTAATGACACAAAATCAATTGGCCTCGCATTTGCCGATCACATCTCACACTCACAACCTACACCGACTCAGACTAGGTAGGGAATCTCACTGATCGCGAATCCATCTCCGGGTATTATGAGTTCCTTAGAAGATAAGTGACCATTTTACGCTCCTTTACTGAACTCAAATACTAAGCTCTTGCCTTCATAGTTGCAGACCTCATCTGGCTTCAAAGGCAACCAACCAGCCTCCACACACCTCAAATTCCACTAAAAATTCCGTACTAGGACAATACATCAGCCATTGTGCTTGCCAACTACCCTGTATTCCACACTTGCACCAACTGCATTAAGGTTGACTCTCACTTCATCCGAGAATGTAACACACAACAACACCTTATCTTTCATCATATAACTACTCAAGATCAGCTAGCCGACATTTTCACCATGGCACTTCCCAACTTCATATTTCAACATATCAACTCGAAACTGTCAATTTCCTCAGAAAACCTCAGCTTGACGAGGGATGTAATGACACCTATATTAAGTGCCTATTCCGCACACTCATCTGCTACACACAGAGAAAATCAAGACCGTCCAACTATAACTAAATGATAACGACCAATCTTCTAGTAACCAACTAAAACATACCTCTGATTTATATGATGCTTTACTGTAACAAAAGAGTTAAGGAGGCATTTAATGAAAGGCTGCTAACCTTCTTTTTATTCTCTCCTTCTCTTTGATCTTCATTGCTCAACTTTCATAATTTTTACCAAAATCTGCTTAGTTTTAAATGATCAGTTTTTGAAATGAATGACATACAAAATTTCAATGGGCCGTTTATATTTTGCTTTTGTCTATAAAAGATAGGCTAGTAGTTTTATATTTGTGGTTCCATTTGTAAATTTATTACTTGTGGTTGTATTTTATTTATTTATAGTATTTATATTTGCATTACTACATCATTGTTAGATATTTATTTTTAATTAATAAATTAATTAATTAATTATTCATTAGGTCATCATGTTTGACTCCGATCAAACCAAAGAATCACGAATATTTCCTGCTTTAAGTTTGACTTTTGCTATTTCACAATCTTTTATAAGATGTTGGGTATCATAATTATATGCATGAAAATATGTATTTCAATTTTATAAGGACAGTGATAATGATGCTTTTAATGTGATATTAAATTAAATATTTCTGTGATATGCATGTAAATAGCAAAAATCGGGCATTAAAAAAATAATTACATAATTGCCCCTATAGCTATATGCAAAAATAATTACATAATTTTGGTTTTCTACATATTGTTATGATGTTGTTTACAATATTGTGGATTTATTGAGTTAGGATTATGGTGTTATTGTGGAATTATTTTAGTGTTATTAGAGTGGTATTGTGGCAATTATGTAGTGGTATTCAACTAGTGTTTTTTTTAGGGTGATGTTCTAGTGTTATTGTGGTGTTATTTGAGTGGTATATTGTGGTGTTACTCGAGTTGTATTGTGGTGGTTCTGTTGTGGTATTTGATTAGTTTTCTTAGTGAAGTTTTTATTATTATTGTTTGAGTGTTTTAACGTTATTATATTACTATTATGCATTATTGTGGTTGTACTGAGGTGGGATTGTGGTGGGATTGCTGTGTTATTGGGCTATTATTAAGGTGTTGTTTTGCTATTATTGTGGTGTTATTATGGTATTATTGAAGTGATTTGTGGACTTTTTATGGTGGTATTTAATTTGGGTACTTGTGGTGTTATTGGAGTTTTATTGTGGTGTTATTGCACTATTATTATATTGATATTGAGATATAATTGAGGTGTTATTTTGGTATTATGGTGATTTTGTGGTATTCGACTGGTGTTATTGAGGTCTTACTATGGTTGTTATTGCAGTGTTATTGCAGTGTTATTGTGGTGTTATTGGAGTGGTATTGTGGCGATTATGTGGTGGTATTCGACTGGTGTTTTGTTAAAGTTTTTGTTGGTGTTCTTGTGTTATTATGATGATATTTTGCAAAATTGAGGTTTTATTGAGATGAGATTGTGGTGTTATAGTGTTGTTATTGTGTGATAATCTAGTGTTACTTGAGTGTTATTGGAGTAGTAAAGTAACAGTTCTGTGGTGGTATTCGACTAATATTTTTGTGGTGTTGATGAAGTGTTATTGTGGTGATATTGCTTTATTATTGTGGTGTTATTGAGGTGTTTTCGTGTTAGAGTAACATTGTAGCGGTTCTGTGGTGGAAGAGCAGTGTTATTGACCTGTTAATGTGGTATTATTTTAGTCTTATTTTCTTGTTATTGTGGTACTATTGGACTGGTCTTGTAGTGTTATTGTGGCATCTTTTATTTGAGTGTTCTCGTGAATTCTATATTTGACAAGTCCAATTTCCAAAGTTAGCCACAGTTGCAAAATATTCCAATTGACAGGGTTATTTTGTGCCAACTCTCTATGAGTTCTCAGCTTGGAGAATATGTCAGCCGGTCTTTTCATCGCAAAAGGAAAATTTTTTTAATTTAATTTAAAATATGAAAAGTAATTTTTTCTTAAAAAAAATATTTTACTTTTAAAAGAAATGAGATTCAATGGTTCTTATATGTCTAATACTTTAACTAGTTGAGCGCAATACCACAAGTAATACCTTATACTCAGAGATAAGCTTAACCCTTGTTATTAGACTCAAACATTTAAACTAAAGAGTTTGTGACATTTTTTTGGTTGGTGAAACCTTTATGTACGGCCAACAGTTCCCCTATCCAATATAAAAATTAAACAGAGTTTATTTTACTCAGGTTCTTAGTTCTCTATTAAAGCAAGCCCCTATAGTTAATTACATCTTAAATGACCGAAGTCACTCAAGAAAACTCTTGATTAGGATTAGGGGTTTTGTCATCAAGAAATTAAAGTTTAGTTTTCAAGATTGTACACAAAAAAATCAAACAGAACTAGGAACATTTATCTTAGGAGTCCAACGTAGTGAAAGGTAAGGGATGTCTCAGATTCGAGGAGACCCTCGGTGACTTCCTAACCATCTTATTGTTTGAATTTTACATTTTGGATGTGATATTATTTAATGTTTCAATCCTACAATTTATTTTAGATTTTAGGACATATATTCACACGATATCCTATCGTTCAAATTGCCTAGGAAGATAGAAGGATTTATTTAGTAAAGGACGACGATCTCAGAATCTTAAAAGAGTTAGGGCTTATATTTCACAACATGATTGTGCAAAAGCCTTAAAGATGAAGTGGTGGTTTTTGTCATGCTAGACGAACCATCTCAAAGTCTTATGGATTTATGTTATTTAATACTAAGAAAAGTTTATCTGAAGTAGACAAGCTTCAATGTTGAACCTTAATACTAAGGAAAGTGTTGTCGTCACAGTTTGCTCCAAGCCCTCAAAGTTTGCTCCAAGCTCCAAGCACCAAGTTCAACGTAAAATTTTAACCAAAATCTAGTTAGATTGTTTAAATGAATGATATCCAAAATTTCAATGGGCCATTTATATTTTTCTTATGACTATAAAACACAGGCTAGTAGTTTTATATATGTTATTGCATTCGTAAGTATATTACTTGTGGTTCTGTTTTATTTAATTATAATTTTTATATTGGAATTAATATATCATTGTTAGATTGTTTTTTTATTTATTAAATCATCCTATTTGACTTCGATCAAACCAAAGAATCACGAATAGTTCCTGCTTTAAAATTAATTTTTGCGGTTTTCACAATCTTTTATAAGATGTTGAGTGTCATAAATATATGCATGAGAATATTTGTTTAAATCTTAAAAGGATAGTGATAATGATGTTCTTAATGTGATATTAAATTAAATATTTGAGTAATATGCATAAATATCAAACTTTAGGCATTATACGTGTAATTACATAAGAATTGTGTGGTAAGCATGTAAATACCCCTACGGTTATATGCATGCATGTATGTATATATATATATATATATATATATATATATATATATATATATATATATATATATATATATATATATACATACATACATACATACATACAAATGGCGGCTGAGGTGTGCTTTGCTTTGCTAGGGTTTCTAGCATGAGTCTGTCGGCGGCTGACCTTGGGGTGGTGGCTCAGGTAAGGGGGAAGGTTGCTAGTGGCTTGCTTTGTGGTGGTGCTTGGTGTGACTTTGTTCTTCTGCTCGTATTTTGGGGGCAAGGGCTTTCCCGGGCTTTCTTTTGTTTAAATTCTACTGTTACATTGATTTTTTTCCCTGGGTCTTGCTTTCTGGACTGCCTTTGTATTGCTATTTCTGGTGAGTGGCTGGAGTTTTCTGTGCTTCCTGGAGCTTTCCTGTGTTTTCTGGTACTTTTAGCTTAGCAGCCTTCCTGCTGATTTACATGGCTTACCCTATTGATTTGGGAACCAATATTGAGTTGGCTAAAGCCACCTATGCTGGGGTGGTTGGCAATGATCCTTCCACTTATGATCCCTCCAAACTTATTTTTCCTCAAAGACTGCATGATGCAGCTACTAGTAGGATTACCTGCCCTTTTATCAGACCCATTGAAGAGAAGGAGGGCTGTCCTGCTGTCATCTTCACTAAACAGGAACTGGATGAGCTGGATGCTAAAGTTAAATAACATTAATTGGAAAATTTATGCTGGGTCACCCAAAGATGGACTTTGTAAGAAGATATTTTGAATCCCTGAATTTCAAGGGAAGCTGGAAGATTGGTCTTCTGGATGGCAGGCACCTGCTAATTAACTTCACATTAGAAGAGGATTATGCAATGTTGTTTGCTAAACCATTAGTTAGCTTTGCTGGGGTAGAGATGAAGATAATAAAATGGACACCTGATTTTGATCCTAGCAAAGATCCTCTCATAGTGCTAATCTGGTTTAAATTCCCAAATCTCCCATACAGGTATTTCAATCAAAATGCTCTCTTTCAAATTAGGAGATCCATTGGAACCCCTCTCAAGCTTGATGCTGCAACCATTAACAAGGCGAAACCAAAAATTGCAATAATTCAGATTGAAAGGGATATTTCCCTACCTGGTATTAAGAAGATTTGGATTGAGTCTGCAAAAGATGGACAGTGGCAAAAAGTGATCATGCAGCAAAAACCTTATTTTTGCACTCACTGCAAAATGTTTGGCCACACAAATGATAGATGCTATAGAATCCACCCCCCAACCAGAAGAACTTCAAAAACGGTTAAAGAAACTCCACCTTTAAAAACTGTTGGTGCACTTAACTCAGATGTGGTATAGGAGGCTGATAATCCTAAACTGCATGAGGATAGGTCAGCAGTTCCTGAGAAATTTTCTTCCCTAATGAAGACTATTACCCCAAGTGCAGTTAGGAGGCCAAGCAGATCTCCTGATGGCCTGGGGTCACTTTCTGATGATAGTGTGGACCACCTCAATTGGTGTAGAAGAGGAGGAAGTTAGAGTTATCTCTCCCTCCCAATCTTCTGAAAAGTTGTTAGAGACACATGTTCCAACTGCTCTTGTTACCAGTGAGATGCAGAATGAATTAGAAGGGAAATGGCATACCCAGACATCAAGAAAGAAGAAAAAGTTTAGCTCTGAAATACAGAAGTTAGGGACCTCTTTGACTGAGGGGGAATTAGCTAGTATTTCAAAGACTAGAGGCAGGTCTAGATCTAGATCTCAGACCTCTCTTCCTTACCATCCAAATTAATGATCAATTTCTTATGCTGGAACATTAGGGGTATTGCTAACCCCCTATCCCTTAAAAGAATTTTAACTCTCAACAAGAAACATAATCTTTGGTGTATTGCTATTTTGGAACCTCTTGTCCATAAGTACCTTCACAAAGTTATCAGTAAATTACATGGCTTTACTCACTATACCAACTGCAATAACAAGATTTGGATTTTCTATAGAAGGGAGATTTCTTGGTCTATCTTTATTGATGAAAAGCAGTTTATACACTCTTCATTCAAAATTAATGGAAATAGTGGAGTTGTAACTTTTGTCTATGCTGGTTGTACTAAAGAAGACAAGCAGCTCCTTTAGGCTAACCTACAAAGAATTAGTGATCATCTGAATTCCCCATGGTTGGTGGGTGGTGATTTCAACAACATTGGCTCCAATGCAGAAAAGTGTGGTGATAGGGCCCCAAACATTGCTAAAATGACTGCCTTCAATGATAACATACAAGCTGTTAATCTTTTTGATATTGGTTTCAGGGGTCGAGCGTTCACATGGAAAAGAGGGAAAATCTGGGAAAGGCTGGACAGGATTTTGGTAAACAGTTGTTGGCTTTCAAACTGGCTACTCACTTATGTGACACACCTTAGCCTTGTTGGATCTGATCACAGGACGTTACTCATTTCCATTACTTCCCCCAGTCAATCAAATTCTCCCCCCCTCCCATTCAGATATTTAAATGTTTGGTCTACTCATGATGAATTTCAAAGTATTGTCCACACTAATTGGTGTGATATTGATCATCCTGGCCCCTTTATTAAGTTAAGTCTCCTGCAGACTAAACTTAGCAAAGCTCTCAGGCATTGGAGTTGGAATTCTCTTGGTGATTTTTCTCTTGCTGTACAAGTGGCTGAAAATGAGGTATCAAATCTGGAAGCTAAAGTAAAATCAGGCACTACTACTGATGAGCAACTTTCTGCTGCACAAACTAACCTTTTGCTCACCACTGAAAGATTGGAACAGTTTTTAAAACAGAAAGCTGCTTTAAATCATTTCATCAGTGGTGACAGGAACACCAAATTTTATCATGCCTATATTAAATATAGAAGGAAGAGTAACAATATTCACTCCATTTACTCTGATGAGGGTAGAAAACTCCAGGACATTACTGATATTGCTCAAGATGCTGTTAAACACTTTGCAAGATTATTAAACCATTCTAATACACACAGAATGCCTATAGATGGGTCCCTCTTCCATGATAATTTACAGTATACCAGAAATTTGGATCTCACTGATATTCCATCAGAACAGGAAATCTGGAATGCATTAAATTCAGTGGATAGCTCTAAAACTGCTGGGCCAGATTGCTACACAAAAAACTTTTATAAAAAAGCTTGGAGTCTGGTAGGAGGGGATGTGGTTGCTGCCATTAAAATTTTTTTTCATGGCCAACCTCTTCCAAGCTATTTCAGTGCCTCCAACTTTGTGCTGGTACCAAAAAATAACATCTTGCAAAAATGGGATCACTACAGACCAATCTGTCTCACTTCTGTTTTTAGCAAGACAATTAGTAAAATCCTAGTGGGGAGACTCCAACCTCATCTAGATAGACTGATTAGTCTAAACCAAACTGCCTTTGTTAAAGGTAGATCTATTTTTGACAATATCCTTCTTGCTCAGGAGATGCTGCTGGATTTGGAGAAGGTCCATAGGGGGGTAATCTGATTTACAAATTGGACATCCAAAAGGCTTATGACACTATAAATTGGGACTTTATCATTGAAGTTCTAACTGCTAGAGGGTTCAATTCTCAGTTCTGCAATCTCATCAGAAGGTGGCTGGACTCAAAATGAGCACTCCATTTTGATTAATGGCCAAGCTAGGGGCAACTTCAAAGCAACTAGAGGACTAAAGCAAGGAGATCCACTTTCACCAACTATTTTCATCCTGGCATTGGATTATTTCTCCAGAATGATTGACAAAGCTATTCTGAATCAGAGATATGCAAGGTATCACCATAGATCTAACATTGCTATCACTCACCTTATCTATGCAGATGACATTATGCTCTTCTCAAGTGCTCACAAAACTGCTGTGAAAAAACTGAAACATTTCCTAAACTCCTACCAAACTCAGTCAGGTATGGTGTTTAATCCTGATAAATGTCAGTTGGTCTTCTCTAAACTGACACCAGCTTATATTAAGCAATGGATCCTGGCATATACTGGGTTCACCTGCTGTACCCCTCCTATTAAATATCTTGGGGCCTACCTATTATTGGGGAGGGCTAAGCAAATACAATTTGATGAAATCCTCACCAAGATCAACTCCCAACTTAACTGCTGGACAAATTCCTTCCTCTCAAATGGAGGCAGAATTACTCTCCTTAAAAGTATACTCACCACCTTCCCCTCCTATTTATTGCAAATGACAACAATGAAAAAAAGTACCCAATTGCAACTTGAAAGGGCTTTCAATAGATTCCTTTGGTCAGGTCAGAGACATCAAATGCATTGGACTTCATGGCAAAAAGTTACTAAACCAGCCTTGGCTGGTGGTCTGGGATTCAAAGGCTTTCCTCACCTTCAGCAGGTCAATTTTTGTAAACTTTGGATCCATTTCAGAGCACAGACTTCTCTGTGGGCTATATGAAGGGCAAGTACTGCAGGTATACTCATCCTTCACTTGTGGTCAGGAAACAGGGGGATTCTAAAATCTGGGTAAAACTGCTCAGAATTAGACAAACTGCTGAGGATCTTTTTATCTGGGAATTGGGGAAAGGGGAAATAAACTTCTGGTTGGATAACTGGTGCCCAAAGGATTGGTTAATTCCTAGAGTGGATATTGCTGATCACACAATTAAGGTTGCTGATCTCTGGGATGGCCAAAATTAGTCACTCCCACATCTTAAAACTATTTTACAGGATCATTCAGCTCAACAGATCTCCACAGAAAATTTTAATAGAGGCAGACCTGATAAAATCAATTGGCAACTTTACCAACTTTAGAGCATTACCAAAGCCATTTATAGTAAATCTTACCAGTGGCCTTCTGTACCTTGGGGGAAAATTATTTGGGGAAAATACCTATCCCCATCTATGTCATTCCTATGTTGGAGGGTCTTTCATAACATCATCCCCACTGATGACATTCTTAAAATGAAAGGATTAAGGTGGCCTTCAATGTGTGTGCTGTGTAACCACCGTGAAGAGTATATTCCTCATTTATTCTTCAGATGCTCTTTCTCCCAAGCTGTTTGGATGGAGTTAACTTCATGTATGGAGAGAACCACTATTCACTGGGATTCATTCCATAACTGCTGGAAAGACTGGAAGGACCATAGCTTTCATACTGTCCATTTTATAGTTATCTGGTTCCTTAGGATGGCCAGAAACCAATCCAAATTTGATGATACCACTGCTACTGTTACTAGTGGTAAGAAATTACAAAGCTTACCTGACTAAAATCATTACACACAAGAGGTTCCCTAATATTCTACATATTGCACTTCCAACTGCTGCTGTGTCCCTTGTCAAAACTGTTAGATGGGAGCCCCCTCTAAGTCCTACCATGAAAATCAATACTGAGGAAGTTTCTCCAAAGACAGTGCTAGGGTGGGGGGAATTTTCAGGAATCACCTTGGTAAGTGTCTCCTATTTTTTCATGCCCCTGTGATTGCCCAAGATGCTCTTGAAGCTAAGTTAATTGCAGTGCTGTAGGCACTACAATTAGCCAGGAAAGCCTATTGGTGTAATATATGGGTTGAAGTTGATTCCACTGAGCTGCTGAACAGTCTTGACAATGCTACTTATACTAATTGGAATCACAATTACTGGTTACAGCAAATCAAACATATTAAACAACTCCAGGCAAAATTTTCTACTATTCTCAGAGAGGGGAATAAACCAGCACATTGGCTAGCTTGTACTGGCTCTACTACCCAGAAGGTGATGGTGTCTCAGTCCCCTCCTTTTGATTTAAAGGTTCTGATTGCTGGGGACAATCTTGGGATTCCCCACCTCAGAATGGCATACCATGATCAGAACTGACCTTCATGTGCTCTCCTTGCTGCTGTTTTTGATCCTTGGTCTGTACCTGCTTGCTTCACCATCTGATGCTACCTCAGAGCTTTACTATCCTTGGCTGATGTCTCAAGTCTTGGGCCTTACATGGTGTTTTGAGATTAGACTCCTTTTTTGGCTTTTCTTTGGTGTACTGGCTTACATGTAACTAGCTTTCTTTTATTAGTGTCACTGTTTTCTCTTTCTTTGGGTGGAGTTGTAATGAGATTTGGGAACCCCATAGGACATTAAACTTGTATTTTGTCTTCTTGAGTAGATGGGGATCCCCTCTCCCTTTCTTTCTTGTAACCCTATCTTTTGATTAACATGTAGGGAGCCATGAGTTGCTCCTTCACCCATATATATATATATATATATATATATATATATATATATATATATATATATATATATATATATAACTTTTATATTTATATTATATCACCTTAATATCATAATTTTATAATTCATTTCTAAAAAATAAATAATAATATTATTGTTAATGTAATATTAATTATGTGAGTGATATGCATATAAACATGAAAGCTTAGATATTAAACATATAAAAGCATACAAATTGTCTGATATACATGTAGAATACATTTTTAACATTGTTAAAATTTGATAAAATAATAACCTAGTGGTTAAACATTTTTAACTTTTGTTAACAATGTTTGCAATTTCTTCAAAATAAAATTTTAAAGCTTTTGTCAAAAAAATAATATTCTATAATGCTGTTATGAGTATCTTAAATATTTATTTCTTTACAAAGAACTTAAAAAACTAAAAAAATTTTAGTTGATTTGTTTGCAAAAAAAAGTTCCACCATAAAAATTTTTAAATAAAATTTAAAAAGCAGTTGCTAAGCTTATGGTGACCATCTAAGAAATAATGTAGCATAAAATATGTCTTTAATAGGAGAAAATATTGCATCAGAAGTCTAAACGCAGTTATGCATCCGAAATCTAATGAAATATTGCCAAGAGTAAATGGTAAACCCACTTAATAAAAAATGAAAAGATATATATTTTAATGCATGACCCAACTTGAACCAGCCCAATTACTTTGAAAATAAAAACCTACACACTGAATTAATCTCTATTTTCTTCTATCATCGTCGGGTAGGTTTTCACAGAGCGTTATCCACCTATGATTTTGGTAGCTAGTGTTGGTTCATTTGAAATCTCTCACAATGTCGGTCAATAGACTCATAGTTACCCAGGATGTCTGTCTCAGAGGATGAGAAATATTGATAATGAGAATTTTGACATGGAGGTGAGTTTAGATGCATTTGAAATGTTGATATTTATTTTATGTTTGTTTGATTTCATTTGTACTTTGAATCAACAATATTATGTGGTGGTAACGTTATTTTAGTGGTGTTAAATTTTTAGTGGTGTTTAATATTAGTGGTGAATTCTTTTGTAATGTGATCTTATTTTGGTAGTATCATACTGTTATTATGATGATATTTTAGTAGTTCGTGTTTTTAGATTGTCATTGTGGTTATTATATTAAGGTGAGATTGAACTTGTATTTTATCTAGATTATTGTTGTATTGTGGTGTTACTGTGGATGTTTTGTAAGGATTTAGTGATTGTATTAAGGTGATTTTTTGGTGGTGTTTTCATGTTATATTGGTAGTATTGTAGAAATCTATGGTATTATTGGAGTAGTGTTGTGGTTGAACTAAGGTGGGATTCAACTTGTATTTTATTCATATTCGAGTGTAATTGTGGTATTGTTATGAGGTTATTCTAGTGTTATTAAAGTGTTATTGTGGTGTTAATGAGATATTATTGTGGTGTTATTGGAGTTGTATTGTGGTTGTATTATGATGATATTGGGGTGGTATTGTGGCGATTAAGTGGTGGTATACAACTGGTGCTTTTATGAAGTTTATGTTGTTTTTCTTTCGGGCCCTTTCATGCTATTATGATGCTATATATGGTATCGTGATCTTGTTTTTTTTCATATTTGGGTGTTATTGTTGTGTTCTTGTGATGTTATTGGAGTTGTATTATTATGGTTATGTGGTGATATTTGACTGGTGTTTTGTGAAGTTTTTGTTGTTTTTCATTTTGGTTTTTTTCATGTTATTATGATGCTGTTTACAGTATTATGGTTTTATTGAGCATAGGTTTGCATTGTTATGGTTGTGTTATTGTGGTGTTATTATGGTGTTATTGGAGTGTCATTGGAGTGGTGTGTCGGCCAGTAAAAAATGTTTGGATTTAATTTATATAAACATGTATATAATTTGGGAAAGTATCAATTTTTTTAATTTTAAAAATATGAAATTAAACCGATCTCATATATGTAATAGTTTAAATAAACAAGCACTGCATCACAAGTCATGCGTCTACCCTAAAGAGTAAATATATCACTTGATAATAAGGCTTGATTAAATAAACTAAAAGGTCTATGACATCCGTTTGGTCTACGAACAATTTATGTTGACTGAGAATTTCCCCTATCTAATACGAAGCAATTAGATAGGGTTTATATTAATTTGGGGTTCATAGATAACAAAAGTCAAGAAAACTCTTGTTAATGATCAGGAAATATTGTATTCATGACTTCCAAAAGGTAGGATCTTCAAGAAAATGTGGAAGTAAGAAATTCAATAGGTGAGTGGTGACCAGTTTGACCGCTGACTTAAAGTAATATTCAAAAGTATTTTCAATTTAGTTACAAAGTATAATCAGTTTAATAATAAAGCAGCCAGTCTATATTTAAGTATACGTATTGCTCAAGTAATACAGGGCTTTAGCAGAGTCCTGGTTATCGATCCCACAGGGAGGAAGTAAATCAGAAAGCGTAGCACAAAAATCCAATATTCAAATTTTCAAAACACCAAAAGTAAATACTAACATGCTAAATTTTACTAGAGATTTTAAAATTGCTATAGTACTTTATAAACTTCAGATTAAAGTTAACTATTACTACACTAAGTTTTTTAATGTAAGGTTCAAAGTTAGCGAAAGTGTCCTCCCTCTTACAATGATGTTATGGTGAGTGAATGATATATATATATGTATAATTATTGTATTTTGCCAAATTGGAGCATACATATTCTTTACCATCTTCTGAGTGCTATAAAGAATATTGTCTAATCTTAGGTTTAGTCCCTATATTTGTGGTTAGGCTGGGAGGAATCTGGCTCTCACTCCAGAGCTCTTACTTCCCTTCGCCTGAAGGCTAACTCTCGCTTTAGTTTGCAAACACTAGGACCAAATTGGGGATTTTAGTTGTCACCTACAATCTCCATTTCTATGCCCAATAAAACATATTTCCCTATTTATTTGATCCCAACCCTCATGAACTACATCACTCATTCATGAACATTGAAAGTAATCTCCATGTTTGTTGTAGAAAGCATAGCCCTTTCGTATCTTATGTTTCACAACATATTTTAACAATTCAATTGGCTAGATCAAAAAGTAATGAAAAACAAAGTGAAAAATTATTACAATTTCTTATCTTTCATATGACACATCCAATCTAAACCATCACTTCACAATTTATCATTGCAAGGAGAAAGATAAAGAAATCTACTCAAAATTCATGAGGAAGATAAAACAAAATAAAGATTTTATATATAAAAGCAAAGTAATACAGACTATGAAAAGTAAATACTACTTATCTTAATTTCTTCCCCAATCAAATCCCTTGATGTTCCTTTGAATATCTTTCTCTCTTCACAACAACACACATTTCTCTCTTGGAATAGTAGAGAAGAAGCAATCTCTCACTTTCCCTCTCCTCCTACAACCCTTGTGAGAAGAATTCCTCACAAAACAACACTTAACACCAAACCCTAGACTCTAAAATCTCTCTAATGAATTCCTCTTCACTCACACACACTTCACTTACGTAATAACACACACCAACACACCAAATTCTGGGTCCAAATCAAGTTAAAATAGTCTAGGAACGAATTTTCCAAGAGTTGCCTCAAGAGTCCCTCCAAAAGTTGTCTAAATACATTAAATCTGACCACCACCAACATTGGGCACCGCCGTCGGAGCCCTATTGTGTGATTTAATTCTGAACTCTCTGGAACTCACCGTCGGCGCTGGTTTGGGAGCCGTCAGCGCCAGAACTACAAATTCCTGGTTTTTACCTTTTTCTTGCTCCAATTCATTCCTTTTCGCTTCTTTTTTCTCCATTTGCATAAAATTATTATACTTGCAGCAAACATGAAAAATACCTTCGTCAAAGCTCAATATCACAAAAAATGAGTACCAAATGTATATGAAAAATCAAATATATTTTTGGTGCATCAAAATCCCCCAAACTTAAGTTTTACTTGTCCTCAAGTTATTCTTTTACTACATAAAAATATAGCTCTTAGTAGTGAACTTTACCTAATGATTACTATGATTTTTAATTTAAATAAATATAATAACAAGATTTTTAGAGAGATTCTCAATAACTTAGGTCAAAACTATAGGTATAAGAACATTTATTAATCAAGTCTAAGAGTTCTAGCTTCCTATTTTGTTTCAAGAATAACCATGATAATTCACATTAAGGGTGCTTTGAAGTCTCATATGAAAAAGAAGCTCATGAAAACTCTATTAGTATGGATGCTAATACTTTAAATATAATTTCAGAAATGTAACTAAGCTCTTCACTTAAGTTGATTCAAGCGAAGCCAAATTTTTATTAGGCATCTCCTTAAGCTTCTCATAACATATATTTTCTTTTTTGTTCTTTTTGGGATTGCTTTCCAATCCTTTTTTCTTTTTTCTTTCCTTTTTTCCTTTTTCTTTTCCTTTGAGGATTACTATAACTGGATAGCCTTAAATAATTTTGAAATTCACTCTTCTCTTCCTAAAGTTGGAACTTGTAACATTTCTTTACTTTATATATTTATAGCTTTTAAATGATTCATCATAGAGTCACAATATTTTCTTCTCACATAAACCTATAATTCTCTTAACATTTCAAAAGTACAGTTTTCTTTACTTTAAATAGTTAACTATAGTCTAATCCTCTTATACTAAATATCTTAACCCATAAGGTTAACCTTCATTACTAAAACCTTTCATTCAAATCTACTATGATATTTAAATAAGATAAAAAATTTAGTGATCTAAATTTAAGCTCAACTACTTTAAGTCATGTTAAAATAATTTTGAAAATATATTTTAATTGAGAACAAATACCAGTTAATTTTTTCTCCCCCAAACTTAATTTTTCAGTGCATATCAAATTAACAACGAGAGAGAAAAAAAAGAAAACTAATCTTTTTGTGTCGGGCTTTTGATTCTTCTGAAGCATGCAGGTATTAATTAAAAATTTAACTATAGGCATAAACTAGTTAGAAGCATTGTTCACTTATATATCAGAGATTCACAGGGTAAAGAAAATTAAAAACACTTTAAAACACGTAATACAACATCCATTAAAATTTTATTACAACAGTGACATATCAACATAAGCTTCCATACAACTTAGCTAAAATGAAAGTATAATCACTACACACAACTACTAAATAAAAGCAAATAACAAACACAAAAATCACAAAATAATAACAAACATAAAGAGTACTACACTATCAATCATCCTCTCTTCCTTCTTGTGTTCCTTCTTCTTCCTCAGGCTTGTATGAAATGTTACGGGGGCAAGTACGAAATATCACACCAGCTTCTCCCCTCATAAATCTCATTTGAGCATCATGATAAGCAATATCATATTCCACTCTTCTCCTCTGAAAATCATCATTGATGCTATTTCTTGCTTCCAAACCATCAATCCTACTATGAAGTCTCGTAATATCATCTTGTTGTAATAATAGTGGTCCCAAAAGTAGAAGGTATATCATGACTAACAGAGGCAATATCACTACTCTTACCTCCAGATCTCCAGCCTACATGAGACTCATAAGTGCAAATTTTGGCCTTACTAATGAGCTTGAAAGGGTAGACCAACTCTTCGCTACTATAACCTATACTCCTGATTGTATACATAATGTATAAATTAAGGCAGGATGTCCCAATCCTCTAGTGGTTTGTCCCATCGCTATAGTTAGAATACTATTGTAAATAACTCTTCCAATATCAATTATTCTCATTCTTTAAATAAAAAAATTTAGATTTGCTCTATCCCTTGAAACTTTGCTATGCTGATAATAGGTTGTGGTCTTGTAGAAATAAAGTAATGTCAAGCTTTAGATGCTACCTTAAGAGTGGAAGCAAGAAAATTTATCTGTTTTCTTTGCTTAGTTTTCCACTCCCCTTTACCATCAGTAAGGAAAGTAATTACCTCATTCAAAGTAGCATCCACAGTACTAACAAATTTGTATTCACATAATAGATTATCTCTTAACTGGTAGAAAGCATTGATCCATTCAGGAGTGAATTCTATCATTTGTCCTCGAACCAACACATATTCTTCTTCTGTATACCTCAAGTTAGCATAAAAATCATGGATTACATCAGCAACGGCATTGACATAAAAATATCAGAAAGTTTCCTAATTATGATCATCAATTACCTGCTCTACAAATCCTCTTGGATTTTTAAATCTTTGATCTTGTATACACTGTTTGCTACAGAGTGTAGATTAAAAATGGTACTGTGCTTTAACATTCTCAAATCTCCTTTCATCAAATCAACTTTTCTCTTCCCCTTAAAAATCTTTGGAGCCATATCAAAATTTCTTTAAAATTTGCAAATAGATCCCAAAAAATTCCAAAATCACAAACTCCAAAGTGAAATTTAACAAGTAAGAGCATTTCACCATGGATTTTCTCAAAATTTTCATCAAAAACACCAAATTTTTGGATCTCTCCAATGTAGGAGATTTCCATGGTGAAAATAAAAAATATTTTGATTTAAAGTAGAGCTCTTACCAAGAGAAGATGAGATCCAACCTCAAAAAGCTCCAAAATTGCCTCAAATCCAAATGCAAGCAAGCCCTAGGGGTGTTTATTGGCCTTGGCTGGAGGTTAATGGTGATAAATGGGGTAGTTACTATTCAAAATCGTCATTTTGAAGGGAACCTGGAACTTTCAGGTTTTAGGTGCCGTCAGCGTTGAATCAAGAACCGTTGGCGCTAGTTTGGGCACTATCAGTGCTGAATCGGGCGCCGTCGGCACTAGAAAAAATTTCTGGTTCTAAAATTATTCCACGATATTGATCATTTCCAAGTTAAAACAACATCTAATTAGCCTTTTTAAGAATCTTCATTCAATATTAAGTGATTAAATAATACAAATATCACACAAACAACACAAAACATCACTTTATATATAAAATCCAAAGTTACAAACTTACACACATCAATCATATTACTACATCATTAACTCAGCGTCGTAATCAAACCACAATACTCTAATGCTGAAAACATAACATAAATTTAAATCTCAAGCTTAATAAGTCTGAAATCACACCATAAGCAAGCCAAATACAAACCAAACTTAAGCAAATTAAGTTCAAATACTAAATAAAGTAGATAAAATAGAAAATCACTACTCCTCATTAATGTTAGTACTATCTTCTCTGATATCTCCCATGCATTGGTGGTGCAAATACAAATTGTAGAATGGTCGATAAGGGAATTCATCAGTCGAACATCTTCAATCCAAGCCTTTTTCTTCATAAATCGTATTAATCCATATTCCATACGCCCAGTATGATCAAACTGTTCCTTCATCCTCTAATCTAGGAGATCAAATAATTCAGATTTATTATTAATTAAATCCATAAGATTTCGTACCTCTATCTCATGTTTCATGATTTTTCTCAGAATCAACTACGCATTTTCAAGAAAATGAGGTTGAATAGGTAGTAAACTCATAGATATGTCTACAGTTAAGCTCAAATCATTTTCATCCCCATTTGCTAGACAGTCATAAACATTAGTTGGGTCCATGGGTTTCCAAGGGAAAAACACTTTTTCCCAACTCTCATATGGCTCTTGTGACTGGCTGCAAAGAAGAAATATAGTGGAAGGATGTCCCAAGCCATAACTTGATCCATGCATAATCAAACCCAAAACTTAATTTACAATTATGGTGCCAATATCAACAGGCCTTCCAGTTTGAATACAATAGTTCAATATTGCACTTTCCTTCATCACTTTACTAATTTTCATGGATGGAAGTAATTTCAAATATATAAAGAAATATTGTTGCTTCGACATAAGATTCAATAAAATTGTAGAGAAATTGACATACCCGTCTTCTCTTATCTCCCAAACTTCGCCTTCATCCGTCAGATATCGATATATTTCATTCATATTGTCTTTCGTTGGTACAAAATTGGTGTAATGACAGATTGACACATTATCAATCATATAAAGTTCATTAATCTTGGAAGGAGTGAATGATATCCACCTACTATGCATATAAATGATTCCTTGGTTGATTCCATGAAGATTTGCATACGACAGGAATGTCTACTGCGGCAGTAGTGTAACAAAACACTTCGCAATGCTTTTACATAATAATTTCTTCAACATGAGTACTAGGAATATTCATACCTCGATGGACAAAGCATATTTCCTTGATAAGTCTCCTTTTTATAAGGAATTTATCATAAAGTCATTACGCATTAAAACTGACGAACTTTTTTCTATTAAAAACTCTACATCTTGAAGAATCTAGGAAGTTGGAGGCCATGGAATGCAAATTTTTGAACTACCTTTTCATTTTTTTGGAGTTAATAGGTTTTAAAATGAGTTTAGGGAGTTATAAGGGTGAAATTCCTGCTCAAAACCGCCAAATTTTGCCATTTGACTCCAAAAACCGCTTCTCGGCCATCAGCGACGAAGCTTCAAAAATTTAAAATTTTCTCTGAAAAATCTCGCCGTCGGCGCTGGATTAGGCGTCATTGGTGCTAGGGCACAATATTGCTCCAATCATCATTTTCGTCCAAATAAACTCCCAAATCTTCGATTCAATCCATTAATTAACACCATTTAGGATATATATGAGTGAGTAAGACTCAAATATAAGAATATCTAATAGTAATATCAATTAAAATCAAGTCAAACGCACTAAACAACAAAGTTAACTATGGGTTGCCTCCCATAAAGTGCTTGGTTTAACGTCGTTAGCCTGACAAATATTAGTTGTAATCATGATGAATTAACATTAAGACCTCTTTATATATAGGTCGTGAACCTTCATAATATGGTTTTAGTCGATGCCCATTCACTTTTAATATTCTTCTAGTTTTATGGTCTTCAATATCAACAACTCTAAATTGGTAAACTTTTATGACAGTGAAAGGTCCTATCCACCAAGATTTAAGTTTTCCAGGAAATAATCTTAAACTTATATAACAAAACTTCCTGTCTAGGTTAAAATCTCTTTCTTATGATCTTTCAATCATGCCATAACTTCATTTTCTCCTTATAAATTCTTTCATTATCATAAGATTCATTTATCATTTCTTCTAATTCATTAAGTTGCAATAATCTTTTCTCACTAGCATCTTTTAAATTGAAATTGAACTCTTTAATCGTTCAATATGCTTTATGTTCCAATTTAACTAGTAAATGAAATGTTTTCCCAAATACCAGTCTATAAGGAGACATTCTTGTCTTAGTTTTATAAGCAGTCATATATGCCCATAATGTAGTATTTAATCTCATAGATTAATCTAATTTATAGGGATTTACAATTTTCTCCAAAATTCTTTTAATTTCTCAATTAGATACTTCAGCTAAACCATTAGTCTGTGGATGATAAGCAGGTTAGATTTTATGCATAATATTATATTTTATAGTCAATCTCTAAATTAGATTATCTCTAAAATGGGAAACACGATCAGTAATAATAACTCTCGGCATTCCATATCTTGTAAAAATATTTTTCATCAAAAATTTTGAAACACTTCGAGCATCACATTTGGGTAAAGTTATTGCTTCAATCCACTTTGATACATAATCCACAAAAACTAATACATATATATATATATATATATATATATATATATATATATATATATATATATATATATATATATTCCCAAATGAAGAAGTAAATGGTCCCATAAAATCTAATCCATAAACATCAAAGATTTCGACTTCCAATGTAAAATTTAGGAGCATTTCATTTCTTCTAGAAAATTTACCTACTCATTGACATCGTCACAAGTTTTAATGTATCTTTTAACATCCTTAAAAGAGTAGGCCAATAGAATCCAGATTGTAAAATCTTATGTACAGTTTTGTCAGTTCCAAAATGTCCCTCAAATTCAGAACCAGTGAGATTTTGGCAATGTCTATTAAAGGATTTGAGCACACCTAAAATTGGCCATGAAGGGTGGCTTTTATTGCCATGGTCGGAGGAGCAAACTCACGGGGCCAAGCGGGGTGCCAGAGCTTGCTTGTGTGGAGGGCTGAGCGACGCAAGCATCCAATGGGGGAAGGCCATGGAGGATTACAGCTAGGCTGCGCTCAGGTTCAGCTATTCTAGCAGCTAGACCGGTCGACAAGGATAGGGATGGTGGCTGACAGATTTATGGGAGGTAAGGGAGGTTCTAAATAAGGTTAGCTAGCTGGCTTGGTAGGTGATTTCTTGAGCCAATTGGTTAAGCCAAAAAGTGAGCATTAGTTGACTTAAGTGAAGGACCTTTGGTCCATGGCTCAAGTGGCCTGGGTTTGGTGGGTTTAGACCAATCCTTGGGGTCCCAAGGTTGGCTGTGGTGGACTTACCATGGTCAATTTTGCTCGATTTGAGTAACATTTGGGTTATGTCTTAATTTAGGTTACATTGGGTTGATCTTGGGCTAAGTTGGTTTGAGCTTGGATAAGGTTCAATTGGTGGCTTATATTGATGTAGGTGATTGTCATGAAGGGTTTTGAACATAAATTGGGTGTCAATTTTGGGGTTAGGGCATTCAATTTGATGAACTTTGGACATGTGATCGATTTGGGGTAAAATTATGAATTTTGAATTTGGTTAGACTTAGGTGACGTTTGGTCTCAAATTGGGGGCAATTGATGGTTCAATATCATTTTGGGGAATGTCTTGAAGAGTATAGAATTAAAAATTAAAGGAAATTTATTGACATTGGGTTTAATTTGGGGAGATTTGGTTATATGGTCAAAATTGCGGCCTTTTGGTTTGTGTTCAAATTGGATTCAAACGTGCATTAAATTGGGCTTGAATTTGGTTTTAGTTCAGATTGGGGATGTTAAATTAAAGTTCAGAATTGGATTTGGGGAGAATTTAAGTCAATTGGGTGGATATTGGAGGTAATTTGGGCTTTTATGCTTAATGGGCAAATTTAGGGCTTTTGGTCAAATTTGGCTAATGTGGTCAAATTGGGTCAATGTGGTGGTTCAAAATTGAAATTGGGAATATTTTGAGGGATTTGGAAAATTTTTGGGAATTTTTGGAATTATTTTGGAATTTTGGGCTTGGAGGGGCAATTTGGTAATTTTGGGGATTTTGGAGCTATTTTAGGAAATTTGGGGCTATTTTGGGAATTTTGGTAAATTTGGGTAATATTGGTTAATTTGAGTGGTGCAAAATATTTTGAGATGATTTTTAGGGGATTTTCGTAATTTTGATTGATTTTTGAAATTTTTGGGAAGTTAGGGTTTTGAGAGTAATTTGGTTTTTTAGTAGAGTTTAGGGGTAAAGGGTTAAAAGTTTGAGATTTTTAGTAAGGTGGGGTGTTAATTAGAAATGTCTATTCATTTGAGCCATGGACCAAGAGAATTCCTCATTTGGATCCTCCATGTGCTGGTACTAGCCAAATACTAACCAGGGGCTAAGAGCTTGGGGAAACCACCCACTTGAGTTTCCAAAGACAAAATGAATAAGTGAGGAAGGTGGCTGGCTTAGGGTTGTGAGTAGTTTGTGAAATTGTGTATGTGTGTGTTAACTCTAGACCTCCCATGGTCAGTCCTAAAGCTTGACCATCCTATAGGGAACTTCTTTTAAGCTTTCTTATGGTTGGTCTCATCCTCCTAAATATTAGATGTTAGACCTTAACATGTGAAACTTCAAGTGAAGCCAGGAAGCAGCTTGAATTTTTATGGGGTAAGGGTTCCATTGCTAATCTTCTAAGGAAGTCACCAGGAAAGTTCTATGGCTAGACCCTACAGTAATTTAAGGAAATCTAGACCTCAACAAAAGTGAGGTTAAAAAACGGACACTCAATAGGTGTGGTGTGCCGGACATGAAAACCGTACGTATTGGCGTTAACCAATGGGATCAAGAAAATGAACACAACTGTCTGAGTTAGCACACTCAAGACAGGATGTAGAATTCAATGAGGAAGATTCCATTTAGGATTATTTGGTAGAAACCTTCAAATCCAAGAAACTCTCGTTAGGGAAAGCAGGTAGGATACCTTTGAAAAGAAGTTATGGATTTCAAGCTTACTCATTCTGAAGGGGCATCGATCCGGCTCATTTTTGAGATTTAAAATTGGATTTAAATTTGATTTGAATTTTCAATTTGAATTCGATTTGATTATTAGTTTTGGTTTTATGGAAATTTGAGTTTGACTTTTGGATTTAATTTGATTTTGTGTTTTGGATTTGATTTAATTTTTAGTTTTGGATTTATGGAAATTTGAGTTTGTGCAAAAGTTTTATATTTTGATTTAAAAATTTTAATTTTGTAGGAGTCTTAGAGTTTAAGAAAGTGCAGAGGAGGAGAGTCAGAATTTGGGTACCGACCTCGAAAAAGGGGGAATCAGAATTTAGGTACTGATCCAGAAGGATGTACCGACCTCGAAATATGAGAACTTGTATTTAGGTACTAGCCTAAAAATGAGAAATAAAATTCTGGTATCGTTCTCAAAATATTGTGAATGCGGAAAATATCTCGGAAAGGGTGCAAAAATGTAGGGAAATTGAAGGAGTCGGATGACTAGGCTTCGATCCTGAAATATCGTCGATGGTAGAAAATATCTCTGATAGAATATAGAAATTTAAGGAAATTGAAGGATTCATATGACTAGGCTCAGATCCGGAAATATCGTGGATGGTGGAAAATATCTCGGATAGAATGCAAAAATTTAGGGAAATTAAAAGAGTCGAATGACTAGGCTCCGATCTTGAAATATCATGGATGGCATAAAATATCTTGGATAGAATGCAGAAATATAGGGAAATTGAAGGAGTCAGAAGACTAGGCTCCGATCCTAAAATATCATGGATGGTGGAAAATACCTCAAATAGAATGCGAAAATATAGGAAATTGAAAGAATCGGACAACGAAGCTCCGACCCGAAAATATCGTGGATTGCGGAAAATACCTCAGATAGAATGCAGAAATATAGGGTAATTGAAGGAGTCATATGACTAGGCTCTGATCTTGAAATATCATGGATGGTGGAAAATATCTCGATAGTATGCATAAATATATGGATATTGAAGGAACCTTAGGAAGGAGAGCTCAATGACTCGCATCCAGCCCAAGGTTTCACATTAAGAAGGAAAACTCAGGGACTTACGCCCAACCTAAGAGGTGATGGGAGGGAATCAAAATTCAGGTACTGATCTCGGGATTTCATGTGAAAAAATTTAGAGAAAATTTGATGTTAACATTCAAAGAAAGTAGAAGTATGCAATTCGGCCAAGACTTGTAGCCATTGCAAGATTTGTGGAATTTTGTGACATTTTGAATTTGCGGGAAGTGACGTTGTACAAAGCGCCAAAGTTCGCGGAGTGATTTTGGAAATGTAAAATCTGAGAATGAGTGCAAAAACTTGGAGTTTCGAGAAAGTGTTAACTTATCATTTTCAATTTATCATTCCTCAATTTCTTCATTTCATTTTAATTAACTTGGGGGATATCCGATTTCATATTTATTTTTTTATTTCTTTTCATTCTAACTTTTTTCATTTGTTGTTATTATTATTTTAATCTTTTCTTATATCATTCTTTATTCATTTTAATTTGGGACCGGTATGCGGTCCTGTTGATTTTTGACCATTGCGCCAAAAGAAACATTTCTGAAAAACTCGGTGAGCTGAAACATAAATCTTCACTAATTTTGGATAAAGCAGTCGTACAACTGATCACATGCTGACAAGCATCCAAAAGTAGATCGAGTGTACATAGCTGAACAAAACTGACATATCACATAATGCTGGTACAAAAAACGATGAAAACTGCCGTGAACTGGTGCAGGAGGTAGTAGAACTCTGTCGACTAAGGCTGCCCCGTGAACATGCCTTCCTACTAAGGCTACACTCCGAAACAAAAGTCCCCTCACGAACATTTGGAGGTACTACTGTCATAGTGCCAAGGGATGAATCTTAGAGGCTCTGTGTATGTCCTCTCCTTCAGATGGCCTGCTCTGCTTGAATCTTAGAGGCTGAAAATACAATCTAGAATTTTCTCTTAATCATTCCTTGAAAATGCATTTGTGTAAAGCTTGATGCCTTCCAAAATATTAACGAATCTTCCTTGGATTTCCTCATAATGCAGGAATTCTTTCTTTTTGACTCTTCTGATTTTGGCCATCACGTAGTCTGGGACTCCTCACTATAGTAGCAGCAGAATGAACTATGGTACGTAAGGTTCTACATTAGGATGCTCCCTACTCCTGAGTAGCATTGAGGTGGTAGAACCTAGCATTCCAAGCATTCTGAAAATGCTTTTGTGACTGAAGGCTGTCTAGGTAGACTTGTGCTGCAAGTCAAACACCCAGTAAAGACCTCTTCCATCGAATCCCATGCCGGCATAGGGTCCTTAGTAGTCTCCAGCTCTGTCTCAGTGCGTGGCAAGCTGTCATCAGTTTTATTCATCTTTGGCTCATAACATTCCTCTGGAATGGGCGGTAGCTCGGCGGCTAACTCTCGAGCTTGGCTCCTCTCCATCTTGTCCAAGAGGCGACGCTTGCAGTGATTTGTATTTCTTCTCTTTGTGCGCGCCAACGACGTGTTTAGAACCCTTTCAGCTGTAACAACAACAAGACCACCTTCTGGAGTAGTGATCATAGATGGAATCTGATTGTGTATCCCGATGGGGAGATGTGAGTCAACAAAACCTCCAATGCCTCCCTATCCTGACGTCTGTCTGGTCTCTCTACGACTAATTTTTATCTCTGATTTCTTATTTGCGACTTCCTCATGGCTGACCACTTCTAAGAGGGGGTTCTAGTAGTCAACATAAACCTGGAAGTAATCCAAGATAAAGTCAATCACACTTTCTATAGGTGCTTTTTCTTCTATGAGCGCATATTTTAAGTCGTCTTTGAAAGCAAATACCAACTTGCGACCTGCTACTCCCTACACAAGAAAACATGGGAAATGTCAGTGGTTGGTATTTTGCACGAATAAGAATAACAACAAACTTATTATTATTTATTTAGTGAATTTTGCAATTATTTTGATGCAATAATCTTATTTAATATAATTTTACAAAATTTGGTATTAGAAATTTAACAATCCTATTTTGTCTTGTGAGAAATTTTATTTTATTTCATTCAACTTTATTTTATTACAAAATCTGGACCTAGTCATAGACATTTGCCACATGGCTTATTTCAGAAAGTCCTCCTCTTTCAGAATTACTTTACGTTGTGTAATACTTTTTTTAGGTTGCCTCCATTTATCGGCAACATGTGCATATCCCCTTAAGAATCCACCAACTGGTACGATCTGCTGGAGTAAACCTTCTCCACCATGAATGGTCCCTCCAGGTTGGTTCAAATTGTTCACCTATCATGCGACGTACAAGAACAGGCCTTCTAGGAACAAGCACGAGGTCATCAATTTTGAACGACTTCAGGCGGACCAATTTATCATTGGCTTGAATCATCTTTGCTTGATAGAGCTCAAAATTTTATTGCACAAGCAATCTTTTTTACTTCAAGGCTTTCCAACTCTGCAAGCTAGAGTATGAATTGTCCTCTGTTGTAATTTGATTAGCGAGGGCAATCCCGAGAGACGGCAATTGAACTTCGAGTAGAAGCACTGCCTCAAACCCGTATATGAGTGTGTAAGGTATAGATTGTGTTGGGGTTATGATGGTTGTTCTGTATGCCCATAACGCTTCTAGCAACTTCTCATACCTTCATCTTTTGTTGTCGTCGAGTGTTTTCTTTAAAATCTGTACAAGTGTTTTGTTAAAAGCTTATGACAATCCATTGGCTTTAGGGTAGTAGATTGTGGAGTATCGCCAGTCTATCTCGCGAAAGTGGATCCATTATCAGAGATGATTCTGCATAGCACACCAAAGCGGTAGAAGACCTGATTTTTGAAAAACTGTAGCACCTGCAGCGCTGTAACCTCTCGTAATGGAACTGATTTGCCCAATTGGAGAAGTAATTCGTAGCTGCAAGTATAAATCTATGTCCTTCTGAAGATGGAGGGTCTATCAAACCCACTATGTTCGTAACCTAACACTCGAATGTCAACGAGGCAATCGTGGAGTGTAGAACATTTGGAGGTTGGTGCAAGACCACTCCATGCACCTAACATTGATGACTTTTTATAGTTGTATCCATGAAGTCTGTTATCATTGCTGGCCAATAGTATCCAAGTCACTTGATTTTAATTTTCATTTTTGGCCTCGACTGGTGAGCTCCACACAACTTGACATGTACTTCCTTGATGATTTCCTACACTTCTGCTCTGCTGAGACATCTGAGCCACATCTGGTCAAAGGATCTTCTGTACAGAACATTGTTGATCAAGGTGTATGACATTTCCTATTTCTGAATTTGATGCACCACTAAATTATCTTCTGATAGTTCCCTGTCCGTAAATATTCTATTAATGGCTGGTGTGAATCTTCCGTTTCTCCTTCCATTGTAGCTGCTAACCTTTCATTTCCCAATTGATGTAGAGTTTCAAAGTCATTTTGTGATAGCACTTGACATCCCTGTACCGTGATGTCTATGGAATCTTCCTGTGGACATGCAAATTCTTTAGCCAATTTAGCTAAGGTGTCTACATAGGTATTGTCCGCTCGAGGAATTCTATAGAACATCCCACTAGGGATCTGTTCTAGTTATTTCATCGTGTATCTGTGGTAGACTTCTAATCTTATTTTCTAATCTTGTATTTTTTGGCCACTTGCTGAATGACGAGCTGCTTTTCGCCATATATGGCAATGTTTGTTATTTCAATTGAGATTGCCAATTCCAATCGTGTGGTTAGATCTTCATATTCTGCCTCGTTATTTGTACACGGCTTTGTCAGGTGGTAGGATAACCTTAAAATTGCTTGATCTAGTGTCACGAAGATAAGAAGAAATCTTGCCTTGCCTAGTATTATTGTTTGCTGTCCTTTATCTCTTATGGCTGATGAAGCTCCATCGAAGTAAATTTCCCAATGTTGGGCATTGGGATCTTCTGCTTGCATTATCTATTCGCCTGACAAGTCGTTGTAGAAAGGTGACCCAGCTGGTTGTGGCTGTGCTGTGAAGAAGTCTGCCAAAATCTACCCTTTGATAGCGTGAAGGGGCACAAAAGTTATATGCAATAGCATAATTGACCATCTTGCTATACGTCCGAAAAGTGTTGGTTGGGTCATCAAATATTGCAAAAAACTAACTTTTGAAACCATGTTGACCTTATGAGACAACATATTGTGCCTAAGCTTTCGTGTGGTGAATATTAGAGCTAGACAATATTTCTCAGAAGGAGGATACTTTACCTTCGCTAGTATTAGGCGTCGACTCAAGTATTAGAGTGCGTTTTACTTGCCCTCATCATTGACTTGGGTGAGAAGGGCTCCGAGGGAGTCGTCTAAAACTGTGCTATAAAGTATCAACGGTCTACCCAGGATAGGGGCTGCTAAAACAGGAGGTGTCGTTAGATATCATTTAATATCTTCAAAAGCCCGTTAGCATGGCTCTCCCAAGACAAATTTGACATCCTTTCGAAGTAAATTTAAAAAGGGCAAACACCTTCTTGATAGTTTAGATATAAAGCATCTTAGTTATGCCAATTTACCTTGAAAATAATGTAATTGCTTCACGTCTTTGGGAGGAGGCATTTCTAAGATGGATTCAATCTTCTCTGGGTTGATTTCAATTCCCTAGTGACGAACAAAAAATCCTAGAAATTTCCCAGAGGTAACGCTGAAGGTGCACTTTTAGGGATTCATCTTAAGATTGTATTGTCGTAATCGTTCAAATACGATCCTTAAATCATATAGGTAGTTTTCCTTTATCTTGCTCTTGATGACCAAGTCCTCCACTTAGCATTCCACTTGGTTGTGGATGAGGTCATCAAAGAACCTCGTCATTGCTCGTTAGTAGATTGCTCCAGCATTCCTTAACCCAAACGACATCACGGTGTAGCAGTAGATCCTAATCAGAGTTCTGAAGGCTGTGAGCGTAGCATCTTTTGAAGCCATCTTGATATGATTGTAGCCTGACGATCCATCCATGAATGACAAGATTTTTCGTGACGACGCAATGTACACCATTAATTCTGGTATTGGTAACTGATACATCTACAAAATATAGTATTTATGCACACTTTTATACCTATTTTTTTAATGATATTGCACTTTAATGGAAGGTATTTTTGTGTTTATCATGCAAGTATGATTAAAATGACTGATTATGATGAAAGCAGCAAAAGAAGATCATATTTAGAGCAGAAATATGAATTGTGCAAAATGGGCCTTTGGCGGCTAAGCGCCGATGGCTGGCGCATAGCCACCACAGTTAAAAAATACAAATTAACTCAAATTTGGCGCCATTTTTAAGGGTGTTTGAAGTAACTTTTGGTTTAAACTTCCTTAACTTCTTATGGACGACAAATTCGAATGAAGAGGTGCATCCTTTGGTTGATGCATTGAATCTAGACATAATTTGAGGAGACACCAAAGCACTTTTTATAGAATTATTAAAATGAAGACTTAGAATCAGAAAAAGAGGAGTTTTAAAGAGAAGTATGGGCAGGAGAAGTTGGAGAAAAGCTTGAAGTGGTTGAGGGGAAAGAGGAAGAAAGAGAGTCTTATTTTGTCCACACTTTTTTTACTTTTCCACTTTATTTTATCATAGTTTATATAAGAATTTAGGAGAGTCAATCCTTAGATTTGGGCACCAACCCCTAAGGAGCTATCTAGTGTAAAGCAAAAGTTTCAGAGGAACTTTAAGAGTCTTGTGGAGAGGATTTTTAGATAATTCTTTATCTTTGTTTTTACATTTGATTTTTAAGTCAGACTTGTTGTGTTTTCACTACGATTTCTACTTTCAAATCAAATTGTGCTTGTGTTTTCTCCATGAGTTCTAAGTAGTTTTCTTTATCTTTTTCCTCTTAAATGAATAAGTAATTAAATTATGGAAGGAAGTGGATTAAGCAATCTGGCAGACTAAGATGTGGACATTTTCTTTGGAGTTCCTTAACTCTTTCTCAAGCTTTGTATATTCATCGTTTCTAAGTTTAGTAGCCCTTGATGGTGGAAAATACTTAGCTAGAAATTTTTGAGTTAACTCCTCCCAATTAATAATAGAGCTAGGTGCTAATGAGTATAACCAAATTTT
Organism: Papilionanthe hookeriana x Papilionanthe teres; assembly: GCA_022702705.1. Classification (NCBI taxonomy): domain Eukaryota; kingdom Viridiplantae; phylum Streptophyta; class Magnoliopsida; order Asparagales; family Orchidaceae; genus Papilionanthe; species Papilionanthe hookeriana x Papilionanthe teres. The sequence continues at coordinate 139,513,178 of CM040429.1, read as the reverse complement.
AGCCTTATCCCTTAGTGAGAAAGGAAAAAGTCTTAGCCTAACAACATCGTCTGACATGTCGTTATAATGAAATGTAGCGCAAAATTCTACAAAACTAGATAAGTGTAAATAGGAATCTTTAGGAGATCCCCCAAACTTGTTGTTCTGCACTAGTTAGATAATCACTGGATTTAGTTCAAACGAGTCAGCTTTTACAACAGGGTTTTATATACTTGATTGAATTTCATATGTCGTAGGATTTACATAATCTCTCAAAAATTTATGATGGTTTTCCAAGTTATTATTTTGAATGTTTTCCATTTTAATTTCTAGTTTTCCAAGTAATTTCTATTTTTTTATTTTTTTCCTATTTTTCTAACTCGGGACCATAAGACACAAATCCTACAGATCCTTTATTTTGCATTCATAACACAATAAACCATACATTAACAATAAAATAAATAAAATAAAAAAATATATTCAACACAACAAAATAATTTCAAAAACACCTTGATTTTCACACAAATAGTTCTTTTTATAAAACTTTATCATACAAAAAAAACTTTTCACACAAACAATTTTACGACACAAAAGTTTTCTAATTCTAAGCCTAATTACTTCAACTAAAATTCTCTTAAAATTCTTACCGAATCTTCCCTGGGAACAACACCAAAAACTTAATGTGCCTCCTGTGTGTGTTATTTTTTTTCTAGTTTTATGTTTGTATGTACGAGCACACACTAGAGGTTCTATGCAAGTATACGTATCACTCAAGTGATACGAGGCTCTAGTGGAGTCTTGTTTATCAATCCCACAGGGATGCAAGGTAAGAGGTCCTTAGTCAAATTATAGCATACTACTATCACACTTTAATTTGGAAGGTCGGTTTAAGGGGTTTTGCTTGCAAATATTCCTAAAGGTAGGTCTTAAGTTTAAAATAACTAATAACTACTCCTAATAGAAAATATTAATTCTAAAGATAAGCCTTTTTGGATGAATTGGTTTGGTGAATTTTGAGATGTAAAATCTACTATTCTTATGTAGTAAATTTGAAAATGTAAAGGAATGAGGTGCATTAAATATTGTATGTGCAAAATAGGAGTAATCCTATTCTTTACCCTCTTCCGAGTGTTATAAAGAACTTTGGCTAATCTTAGGTTTAGTTCCTAAATCTATGGTTAGGCTTGGAGGATACTGGCTCTCACTCCAGAGCTCCCATTTCCCTTCGCTTGAAGGCTAACTCTCGCTTTAGTTTCCAAACACTAGGAAAATTTTGGCGATTTTAGTCTGTCATCCTAAAATATCCAATTCTACGCCCATCGAAGTTTATTTCTCTATTTATTTGCACTCAACCCCCATGAACTTCACCATCCATGGACATTGAATGTGGTTCCACTTTGTTGGGAATTACACCACCCTCTCGGGTCTTAATGCAATTACAATGAATTTTAAAACTACAACAAGCTCTTATTGTAATGTAAATGAGGTGCAAGTAAAAACCATCACATTTATAATTAAAACTTCTTTTAGCATGCATCCCAATATCCTAAACATGAATCATGCTCATTGCAAAAGAAAAGTAAAAGGAAAATAACGACATAATCTTCTCATGCCACTATTTCCAAATAAGAAGAAAGAGTAAGAGAAAGACATCACAAAGCACAAAGAAAACACAATGGAAAACTTCATTTCATTAAATCAAATCCACTACATAAGTGTTTACAAAATCATAAGATAATGAAAAACACAATACTTAGCTTTTTTCCTTTGAAAGACAGATCAAAATCTCTCCCACGAAGTCTCCCGCTAATTCATGCAATGCTAGTACATTACCTTAAAGATTCTCTCAAAATGCTCTCACCAATCTTTCCAAAAAAAGTTAGAAATCTACATTTCTACTTATATTCTAAGATCTCTAAACATTCTTCGCGTTTTCCTACACACACATAACTTTTTTGACATAAAAATCATTGTAATATAGTGTAGTGATGAATTTCCCAAGAGTTGCATTAAGAAAACCTCCAAAAAGCATCCAGATTCAATCTATAATGCCAATAACCGTCCCTGAAACTGTCGGCGCCATATTTTGGGGCTGTCACTGCCTAAAAATGTTGTTCTCATGTTTCTAGCACCATCGACATCCTATTTTACGTAGCTCCTTCATTTTGCTCTGTTTGGCTCCGTGTTAGCTTTGTTTCGCCCTATTTCAGTTGTGTTGCATTCTCAACAGATAGCCATACAAAATACACATGAAAGCTACATTTCTTTAAAGTGTAATCTCATTCAAAAATATGCAAGAAGTGTAAAAGAGATTAAGTATTGAAATGTACCAGGCTAAAATTTGCTTTCTTGCTCGTTTTTGCTCCAAATTGCACCGTTTTTGCTTATTTTTCTCCAAAAGTCCATTTCTTGTACCTAAAACCAAAAACATGCAAAATACCTTCCTTTAAAGTTCAATATCATTAAAATTAATCATAAAATATATATGAAAAATCTAGCAGTTTTTAGGCGTGTCAACTCCTCCAAACTTAATTGTTACTTGTCCTCAAGTAACACTATAACTTTAAAAACAAAATATTTTGACTTGTGGTTGTGAATTTCAGTTCCTATAATTTCATCTATGAAATATTATAGTGTAAATTAGGAAAAATTCTAGCAAATTAACTTAGGACTAGAGTGTAAGAATATCTCATATTTAACTTAGGAATCCTGATATTCTATTTATTTCAGAAGTTATTGAAACTCGCCAAACTAAAGATTCATAAAAAGTATAAAAATATAATTTAAGCACCATATTTATACCCATTTTACCAATACCTTTTAAAATAAGAGTAAGGTTAGAATTGTGTCTTTTTAATTAAAAAAAATTTAAGTGAAATCAATTTTTTATTAAGCTTCTCCTTAAGCTTCTCCTCACATATTTCTTTTTCCTCTTTCCTTTCTTTTTCTTTTTCCCTTTTTTAATTTTTCTTTTCTTTCTTTTGGGATCATTTTCAATCCCTTTTTTTCTCTATTTTTTTATGTGAGGATTACTATATCTGGATAGGCCTTTAATAATTTTGAATTTCACTATCCCCTTTCTAAAGTTCAAAACTCAAAACTTTCCCTCACTTTTTAAAGATGTAAGTATTTGTCTAAAAAGGTTTCAATAAACGCTCAATTCTCTATAAGTATAAATCTAAAAATCTTAGCTTTTCAAATATTCAACTCCTTTCTACCATAAATAGCAAAATCATATTTCTTAAGTTTCCTACAAAATATCTTAACTTTAGAATAGTTTCTTCATATAGGATTTCAACTAAGTTATTTTTCTAACATTCGTAAAATCAAAATTATAGTAACCTAAAGGTAACACCACATAGCACAAATCATTTTAAAAGTGATATTAAATTAAATATGGGGTACTAAGAAGAAATAAAGTTAGGTTTTTTTTTTAAATTTCTCCTCCCGAAACTTGAATTATAAAATATTTTGCAATTAATTCCATAAAATGTAATAGGAAGAAAAATAAAATTTGAATCTACTTACTACTAAATATCCTATCAAATTCATATACATGCATAATCGGGATAGAATGATTGCAGGAAAATAGAAATCTAGCCTAAATTATGCTTGCAATAGTATTAAACTCTTTAAAATATATTTTTCTTCCTACCCCTAAACTTGATTTTTAACATATATAGCATTCAGTAAAGATAATATGAGTAGGAAGTAAAATACTTCAGAAATTCTATCTACCACAAATGTCTATAATAAACATCTACAGGCCTCCATCAGGACAGAACAATATGCAGCAGAAAGTAAATCTAAACTAAGCACGCTAGAAAGAAATTGACTAAACAAAAGTCTAACTAGCATAGCAAGTATCAACATTGGAATATAAAAATGTTCTTCAAGTCTTATATAATGTTGTAACACACAAACAAACACATATGATAAATGAGGTAAATTCATTCATTAACTCATCGCATCTCACTAACTTACTTCCAAATTCTAATGGAATCACTAAAGTAATAAATTAGGTACATTTTAAATGATTTTATTTATTATAATACCAAAGATAATATTTTCCCTGAGATATTGGCTCACGTGCACCAACCTCAGGCATCATTTAATCCCTTTAATTAAGCACCTCTAACAGTAATAAAGATAGTGTAAGATCAACCTCATGTTACTCATTAAATAGGTTCGCGACTCCTATCTAATGAAAATAAGTCAGATAAAAGAAGTAACAAAATTGAGATGGATCTATCACTGTTAAAATTCATGATATCTCTTGTAAAACTTAAGCCCGAGTGAGACCCGAGTCATAGTGAATTCATCAATCCAACTACTACAAGAGAACATACAAGTTTAGCCATAATAAGAATATAAGGAATCACCTCCCTTATGACACATAAAGATCAAATTAAATCACTAACAATCCAAACATCTACCAATCAATAATCAGACTGATCAATCTATAATGATACATAATGATCACCCACTAATAATCCTAACATTCACCGATCATTAATCAAGCTGATCAATCCACACTAAAGAAAACGCAATACAACACTAACAATCATGACTCTCAAGCATACTAAATCAAACCACACTGATAACTATAAGTTGCCTCCCATAAAGTGCTTGGTTTAACATCGCCAGCCTGATAAATGATTCCTCCGGGATCAAAATTCTAATTAAGTAATCCTTGATCAATTGCCTAATCTTTTCAGATCCAGTGATTCCTACAAAATCCTTAAATTTTTATTTTTCATTCTGCTCTTCCTTTTCTGATTGATTCATATCATTGTTCCTCATATTTCTTTCTAGATCCAATATTCTTCTATTGATTTTCTGTGCATATTAATATCATCATTGAAATTTATAAGAAATAGATCAGTATAAGATACTTCAAGATCTCCCAAATTTTGGATCAGATTCCCTCTACATAATTCAGATTCTGGATCAAAATCCTCTATGTTACTTTTCTGTTACAAGTTGTCTTCCAATTCTTCCCCTTGGTGCTGAGTAAATAATGAAGGTGGTCATTATATATCTATCTTAGTTCAGAAAATAGGTTTTTCTATTTCCTTATGAATTTCTTCTATTGGCTTTTCAATAGCCTTATCCTCTTTTCTCGACTCAAAGCTCTTTTCAAATATATCCTCAAACTCACTTCCAAGTCTTAGTTCAATAACTTTATCTTGTTCATCATTCAATTCAGGTTTTTCTTGTGATTGGGTTGAATTTGAACATATAAATAGTGGTGGTGTAGACGACTTCCCTAAATAGGTAGGTTTTAAAATTGTATGGGTAACAACAATCTTATGTTCATGAGATTTTTCAACAGATGGAATTAAAATTTCACTATTTTTGGTAGCATCCATCATTTCACGCCTATCCCGAACATGCATACAGTCTTCTTTAAACAACATTTTCAACTCATCATGAAAGTCCATTTCAATCTCATATGTTAACTTACTCTCAAAACTTTCTTGGAAATGGTTTGTACTTAGATAATCAATTTCATCCATCCAGAAACAATCATCATCTTTTCTCTCAACTGGATATTTCATATTCTTTAAAACATCAAAAATGACTTCTTGGTCTTTAATATTCATAATCAACTCTCCTTTTTGCACATCTATCATAGCTTGTCCAGTAACAAGGTAAGGTCACCCCAAAATAATTTCATATTCTTTATCTTCCTCAAATCTAATACAATAAAGTCCATAGGAAAGATAGATTTATCCTCTTTAATAAGCACGTCTTCTATAACCCTTTTGGATAAATGATAGATCGATCAGCTAACTAAAGGGTTACAGTAGTGGGAGAAATATTGACTAAACCTAATCTTCTAAATCAAGATAGAGGAATCACATTAATTCTCGCTCCAAAATCACACAAAGCTTTCTAAATAATCTTTCTCCAATTGCATAAGGAAATGTAAAGCTACAAGGATCTTTAAGTTTTTGAGTAAACATTTTCTGAAGTATAGCACTGCACTCCTCACTTAGTCAATTGTCTCGTAATCCTAAAATTTTCTTTTCTTGTTTAATATCTCCTTCATAAACTTTGCATAACTTGGCATCTGTTCTAAAGCTTCTGAAAAAAGAATATTTATCGTCAAATTCTTAGGTACTTCCATGAAATTTAAAAAATTGTTTATCCGACTCATGATATCTTAGTCTTTGAGAAAATAGAGGTGGTGGTCTTTCCGAATTGATTTTAGTTGGACATATTAATTTTTCTAGATCCTTAGAAACATGTTCTTTAGGTCTTCTTGTTTCCTTTGTTTCTCTCACAACTTCTTTCTCTTTTCTAACTACATCCTCTATCTCTCTTCCAGTTTTTAATTAGACAGCTTCTACTTATTCATTATTGTTCTCTTCTGATCTCAATGTTGCTGGAAAGTGTTCCTTGGAGTCTATTGCTAAGTGAATTATTAATTTGTCCCATTAATTATCTATGTTTCTAATCACAACATTTTGAATGTGCAACTGGTTTCCCATTTGTAATGTCACTTCGTCTATAGACATCTTTTATACTTAAATTGTTGATCATTGTTGGATTTTAGTGGATTTGAAAGTTTATAGCTTGGGTTCCCTTGATTATTCCAACTTCCATTAGGATTTGCATGATCACTTTCCCATTGTTGGTTTCCATCCACAGTAGTTTGATTCAAGTTAAAATTAGGATGGTTCTTCCAACCTAGGTTGTAAAAGTTAGAATACAGGTTGTTTATGGTATTTACAGTCTCGTATAATAAGTTGGAATCAATCATATGCCCTAATGAACTTTCCTCACTTATAGGAGTAAATTGAGATTGATTCATTCTATATTGGTCCAACTTCATTAATATTGCAGCAACCTAAGATGCAAGAATTGCAATCGCATCTGTATCATGAACACTAGCTACCGTTTTAGGATTTACCCTTACAGAGGGCCATTGAAATTCATTTGTAGCCATTTCTTCAATTAATGCATACGCTTCATCAAATGGCTTTGATATTAATGAACCACTTGCAACAACATCAATAAAGGACTTAAGGGATCCTACAAAACCATTATAAAAATTTGAATGATTAACCAATCTAGCAGAGCATGATGATGACACTTTCTTAGGAGTTCCTTAAATCTTTTTCATGCTTTGTATATTGATTTTTTTACATACTAATAAAATGAGAGAATATCGTTTCTAAGTTTAGTAGTCCTTGAAGGTGGAAAATAATTAGCTAGGAATTTCTGAGTTATCTACTCCCAATTAATAATAGAGCCAGGTGCTAATGATTATAGCCAAATTTTAGCCTTATCCCTTAGTGAGAAAGGAAAAATCCTTAGCCTAACAACATCATCTGGCATGTCATTATAATGAAATATTGCACAAAATTTTAAAAAACTAGATATGTGTAAATAGGGATCCTCTGAATGCGATCCCCCAAACTAGTTGTTCTGCACCAGTTGGATAATCGCTGGATTTAGTTCAAATGAGTCGGCTTTTACGATAGGATTTTGTATACTTTAGTGAATTTCATCTATCATAGAATTTACATAAAACCTCATGATTTATGATGATTTTACAAGTTATTTTTTTGAATTTTTTCCATTTCCATTTCTAGTTTTTCAAGTCCTTTCTATTTTTTGACTTTTTTTCATTTTTCTAACTCAGGATAATAAGGCACACATCTTACAGATCCTTTATATTGCATATGTAACACAATAAACAATACATTAATAATAAAAAGAAAAAAATAAAAAATATATTAAACACAACAAAATATTCTCACAAACACCTTGTTTTTCACACAAACTGTTTTTTTCACAACACTTTTTCATACAAGAAACACTTTTCACACAAAAAAAATTAATGACATTAAAGTTTTCTAATTCTAAGCCTAATTACTTCGACTAAAATTCTCCTAAAATTATTATCGAAGCTTCCCCGGCAACGATGCCGAAAACTTGATGTGCCTCTGGCGTGTGCTATTTTTCTGCTTATTTTATGTTTGTATGTACGAGAACACACTAGAGGTTCTACGCAAATATAGGTATCGTTCAAGTAAGACAAGGCTCTAATGAAGTTCCATTTATCAATCCTACAGGGAAGCAAGGTAAGAGGTCCTTAGTCAAATTCTAATCTATTACTATTAGACTTTAATTTAGAAGGTCAGTTTAAGCGGTCTTCCCAACAAATACTCCTAAAGATAAGTCTTAAGTTTAAAATAACTATTAACTACTTCTAAAGGAAAATATTAATTCTAAAGATAAGCCTTTCTGGATGAATTGATTTGGTGAATTTTGAGACGTAAAATCTACTATTCTTATGTAGGGAATTGGATAATGTAAAGTAAAGAGGTGCATTAAATATTGTATGTGCCAAATAGGAGCAATCCAATTCTTTACTCTCTTCTGAGTGCTATAAAGAACATTGGCTAATCCTAGATTTAGTCGCTAAATTTGTGGTTAGGCTGGGAGGATACTGGTTCTCACTTCAGAGCTCCCACTTCCCTTCGCCTGAAGGCTAACTCTCGCTTTAGTTTTCAAACACTAGGATCAAATTGGGTATTTTAGTCTGTCACCCTAAAATCTCAAATTCTACGCCCATCAAACTATATTACCCTATTTATTTGCACTCAACCCCCATGAACTTCACAATCCATGGATATTGAATATGGGTCCACTTTGTTGAGAATTGCACCACCCTCTTGGGTCTTAATGCAATTACAATGAATTTAAACATTACGTCAAGCTCTTATTGTAATGTAAATGAAGTGCAAGTAAAAACCATCACATTTATAATTAAAACTTCTTTTAGCACGCATTCCAATATCCTAAACATAAATCTACTCATTGCAAAAGAAAAGTAAAAGGAAAATAACGACATAATCTTCTCATGCCACTATTTCCAAATAAGAAGAAATAGTAAGAGAAAGACATCACAAGGCATGAAGAAAATAGAACGAAAAACTTAATTCATCAAAGCAAATCCACTACATAAGTGTTTACAAAATCTTAAGATAATGAAGAACACAATACTTAGCTTTTTTCTTTAAAGACAGATGAAAATCTCTCCCAAGAAGTCTTCCGCTGATTTATGCAATGCTATACATTCCCTTACATATTCTCTCAAAATCCTTTCACCAATCTCTCTAAATAGGTAGAAATCTACATTTCTACTTCTATTCTCAGATCTCTAAACATTCTCCACGTTTTCCTATACACACACACATACCACTTTTTTGATATAAAAATCAATCAAATATAGTGTAGGGACGAATTTCCCAAGAGTTGCCTCAAGAAACCTTCCAAAAAGCGTCTATATTCAATGTATATGGCCAATAACTGTCTCGGTGCTGTCCGCACCATTTTTGGGCGCTGTCGGCGCCCAAAAAATGTTGCTCTCGGGTTTCTGGCGCCTTGGCGCCCTATTCTGCACAACTCCACCATCTTGCTCTGTTTGCCTCTATTTTAGCTCTGTCTCGTCCCGTGTCAGTTGTATTGCGTTCCTAACATATAGCCTTACAAAATAAGCATGAACATAACATTTCTTTAATGTGTTATCTCATTCAAAAATATGCAAGAAGTGTAAAAGAGATTAAGTATAGATTGTTTTATCGAAATATGTTAGGCTAAAATTTGCTTTCTTACTCGTTTTTGTTCCAAAATACATCGTTTTTGCTTATTTTTCTCCAAAAGTCTATTTCTTGTAACTAAAACAAAAAACATGCAAAATATCTTCCTTTATAGTTTAATAAAAATTAAGCATAAAATATATATGAAAAATTAAGCAGTTTTTTGGCGTGTCAACTGACATAGGTAACAGATCATTAAATGCCCCTCATCAAGAACTTATGGATATTAAACTATGTCAATATCAGTTATCAATGTGAAAGGGTACTAGATTCGGATGCAAATGTGAAAAGTGTCATAATAACTTATAACGCCTCTATCAAATTAGAGACATACATGTAAGTTTATACTAGATACACCTGGGACTTGTAAACAAAGAGTTATTTCTTCAATAAAAGACTACTAAAGCTACTCTTTCAAAACTTGTGTTATTGTGCTATTAATCCCACTCCAATATCTCTTTGTCTCTCTCGTCCATCCAACACTCTATACTTTGGGTGTCATCCACAGAACATATTTGAATTCAACTGCTAATTAAGTGATAATTTTAAAAAATAATTAATATCCAAATTTATCTTTAATATTTTTCAATGAAGCTTGACAGATTAATAGCATTTGCAACTTTAATAAACTTTGTTTGACCATGAAAATTTCAATAATCAAAATTAAATTTTATAGAACAAATTGCTCATGATATTATTCTATTTGGTTCAGTATTTATCTTCTACTTCAAATCATTTAAGAAGATATTTTCAACGCAACCTTGGATTTTAATGATTTTTTATTAATTTGAAAAAGATTTATTCTAATAATATATTAATAGTAGTAACGATGCACATAAGCTGATTAATTTAAATTTAGAATAATTTACATATGTACCACACAATTCAGATGTATTTACATATGTGACAGCTAGAGTTTAATATTTATGTTTATAATGCATTGGTTTTATAAACCTATCCATACATGGGCACATTTGACTTTCAGAAAGTTAGTAAGGTGGATGTTAAAGATATTTGTGTTTTATGAAGGTAAATATTAAAGTTTGGATGTTAGATATGTAAATACATAAGAATTGTGACGTATGTATGTAAATGTTCCTTAACGTAGAAATAATCCAAACGGAGAAGTAATCAAACTTTTTATCTGCTTATCTAGCCTTTTGATAATATATTGAATATAACCTTTAATATTTATATTGAGCTAGAAGCTCACACATACACTTTTTTTTTATTTAAAAGATAATGTTATTATATTTGAAATTTAAATCTAAAATTTCTATAATAATTTATTTTGATTTTTTTTTTTTATAAATTGAATTAGTTATTGGCTTAATTATATCTTACAGTAGGAAGCGGATTAAGGCATCGTATAAAAGCTTTGATACCAAGTAAAATATATATTATAACCAGAGTTTGGAGGTACATTAGTTGTGATAATAACGGTAGGCCACAAATCTTTATAATTATCACTAATTAAATTGACTGTACAATGTCAAAACTTATCGCTAATTAAATTGACTGTACAAGGCAAGTGCACATGTAAAGTAGTATGCGATGAAAGAGTCAGTGTATCGATCGTACTTGAATGGTCTTAACAAGTATTTCTGCAGAAAAGCTATAGTTTACTATTTTAGTGCACTTAACTTGACATGATTGCAAAGAAGCTAAGATTCTAGAAAAAACATAGTAAATTGCAAGCAAGAGAAACATAAATAGCTAGAAAGATCTTGTGAGTTCTATCAAGAATAATAAGACTCGTGTATAAGTGGTTTCGGGATCGTGGTGATTCTGGCTTTTTGAATTATTTTCCTATGCAATTGTTGTTAATCAGGGATATATTACTACTTATATCTATGTCTAGGTCAAAGAATGACTAGAATTCGTGAAGTTGAGGCTCCCTCAATCCACAAGACATTCCACATAAATGTTTTGATCCCCTGGAATGATTGATGAATTCCACTGGAATATGTCTATCATCTCAGAATTTTGTGGTCATCCATTCGTTTACGTTGTGGAATGGTTACAGATCGTAGTTTCACCAAATTTATTAACATCCTAGTTAGCCAAACTCAAGAGTAAATGATGTTTATAGGTTAACTGATTAATCAACAATATAGGACGTGAAAGCATAAAGAAAATGCTAAAAGGAAAACATCTCAGAAAATCATGATTAAATCCACTATCCCTACATCGCAGAGACACGACAATGAAATTAGCTACGCATTATCGAGAAAATTATAACAAGGAAAACTATGCAGGATTTTATTGCGTGATATAAGAACATGTTACAACGTACAATGACTTGTCTTCTCCCAAATAGCATCAACCCTTCCTCGCATAAAATAATCTCTCACAAGTCACAAAGTAGAGGAGAAACTCACCCTTCAAGGTTTCAACCAAGGGAGGAAGAAGATCATATAGGAAGCACCAAAACTCTCCCTAATCCCTGCCTTCAGCAGTCTTCAACTCTTCTCTGCTCTAGAATATCCTCCAAGAAGCCCTAAAAATCATTCTAATAGCAAGAAGCACGGATATGACAAGTAACTTTCCTTCCAAAAGTGTATTCCCACTTATTGACATGATCACGCCCAAAATTGGCATGGACACGGTTAAAACTAGTGCGGTCATGCCAGAGTGCTGAACAGGGTGGCGTGGTCACACTCGGCTGTGGTGTAGTCATGACGCAAGTCTACCAAGTATGGCGTGGTCATATCTCTACAGGTCACTTTTCATTAGATTTCTCGTTCTAAATTACTCGAAACACTCGCAAACTATACACATAAAAATCCATTAATCCCTGGACATGAATACAAGTATATTTTTACTTATGGTAATATGATTATAATTATATTTATGATATTGCATTTTGTTCTTTACAATGGCTCCAAAAATATAATTCCGATGTAAATAAGAATTCAACACTTACACTTAATTTTAGAGATTCTACGCAAGTATACATATCATTATCAAGTAATATAGGACTTTCTGATTAAGCCACTAAATATCGACCCCACAGAGAGAAGTTTTGGATATTTAAATGATAAAAGGATTTTAGATCACCAAATCTCTTTAAAAAAAATACTTAAACAATTTTACATAACAGAAAACTTGAGAATGCAAATCTTTTTGGTGTTTTCTTAAATTTTGTGATAAAGTAAACAAGTAACTAACTATAATGCGATTTTCTTAACATAGAAGTATAGATGAAAATATCTTTTTCCTTGTCATGAATAAGTAATAAGTACATGAGTTCTGTTGTGGAAGTATTCAAAATGTGTTATGCCAAATATGAGCGATAATATTCTTTACCCTTACTAGAGATGCTATAAAGAACATTGGCTAGTTTAAAGTTTGAATATTTTTGAAGACGGGTTAGGCAGGGAAGATATTAGCTCTCACTCTAGAGTTTCCTCCTTTCCCTCCACCTGGGGGCTAACATCTTGCATCAAAACCTAAAACAATAAACCAGATTAGGGGCTTTAGTCTGTCACCCTAATGTCCTCTAATTTTACACCCATCAAAGTATATTTCCTTATTAATTTGCACAAAACTATTGAAATTACTTTCTCATCCATACATTCTCATGTGACTTCTACCTATTTTTGATTGAGACAATATCTACTAGGATCTTACATGTTCTCACAACAAATGTTAGCATCTTTGTTGGCCAAATCAAGAAGTAAATGAAGTGCAATGATTACATTAACTTAACTTCTTCCAACATTAAAGATCAATATTTCCACAACTTTCATCCAACACTGAATTACTTTTTATTTTAAGGAAAAAGATAAAGAAGACTACTCAGAAACCATGGAAAAAACACAACTTATCATGTAGAAAACACAAGATGTCTCAAAGATAAAACTTATCTCAAGTTCCTGCTCACCAAACTTTTGAAGTTCTTTTGAATCTCTACATTTCTCTTGCAAGACTCCCTTGGACTAGCCGCCCGACCCAAGAGGGTTAAATTTCTCTAAAACAATGAATTTTTTACTTAGAAATCTCTACTCACCTTCCCTTTCACTAGGAATGAGACAAGTGTGAAAAACTATAAGTAAGAATCCTACAACTCCTTACTATAAAACTCTGTAAAAACTTACTCTAAAACTTTCTCTACAACCTACTTCTTCTCTTTTTAGAAGCTCTCAAGTCCATTCTTTTATACTTTCTCAAAAGGTTCCTTGGCGTCTTTTCAAAATGTATCCATATTTACTGAATAAATCCAAGAGATACATCATTTCAAGTGAAATTTTGATTTCTTTAGCGCCCTTAATCAGTTACCCACGTTTATACCAAAGGATTTCTCAAACACCTCTTCAAAATTTGCCAAAAAAATTCCTTGAAATTACAAAGTAATTACCTGACACTTAAGCGCGGGGTCTTTGACGCTTCGACAAGGCATTCTCTGTCTGCTGACGCTTAGGCACTAGATTTGGGCGCTTAGGCGTCCTAGTTCATTTTAACCGCTTCTTCAATTATGCTCCAAATTTGGTTATTTTTCACTCTTTTTACCATAATTAGTCGATTTAATTGTACCTGAAAGAAAAACACATAAATACCATCCATTAAAGTGCAACATCATCAAAAATAGGTATAAAAATGTGTATAAAATTATTATATATTTTACGTATATCACCCATTCTCAAGTATAGATTTGTGGTAAATGAGTAAAAATAACATTTAAAATGTAGAGAAAAGTATAGCTAATTTCATGGAAAATTGATGCATGTTAGTACCCACAAAAGTACCATATTACCTGTTCTCATGTAAGCACATAGTTCAATTGAGATTTCATATAAATAATTGGCACTTCTGCATGTTTCTAATTATTAAACATGTTTATCAAAGCTAAATAGAAAATTTGAAATGTCATTATAGAATCAATTACCTTTAAAGTTTAATAACTTGACCATTTTCTTAATTTCGTTCATTCTATTCTTAAGAAATCCTTTAGATTCTTAATTTTGTGTATTTAATTCTCTTTCACTAGACTTGAATGTCATTGAGTAGACTATAACCAATTTACTATTAGTTAAAATTTTTCTTTGAAGATAACTTTAAATGTGGTTTTCAATAAAGAATCATGGAAAAGCTTTATTACTTAAGTCACACTTAGACACCCTACAGATTCACATCTTTTTTTTAAAATTTTTGTTGTACCGATCTCGAGTCTCTTCTCAGGGCTATTTGCTTTTTAATTTTTCCTTTTCTTTTCTTTTTCTTTTTATTTCTCTTTTCTTTTTTTCCTGAAAAATACTATATCTAGTTGTCAAATTTTTCTTCTTTAATTTTAAATATGATGGAGGGTAGTGTTCCTGAAGCAATAAATTTCAACATTGATAGTTTAGTTTCAGACATTAGGTTGTCTTCTTAGTTAAAAATTAATTTAACAATAAATTTCTTAAGAAATAAAATGATAAAAAATTAAAGACATTTTTGGTTTGTTTGTTTATAATTAAATTACACCTCATTTAATAATCTATAGATATATGTATGTAAAGATTGAAGTTGCTAAGTTCTACATCCTAAATGATATTTATTCCTTTTATTTAAAAGAATTCTATAAGCAATTTGAATAAATTAGAATTCCTATCAAAAGTTACCATGTAAATATTGAATTTCTCACTAAGCCGTGTGAATGTCTTTTAGGTTTGTAAAAAGGTGTTCTTTTTTCCCCCAAATTTGGTTCTATTTGACATATGAATGACATGAAGTAGTAGAAAAGTTAAAAATAGTTAAGTGCAAGAAAATGTAAATGTAGGAATTGTAACATGAATCTTAGAAAACAAGAATGTTAATTATGTAATTATGCTTAAATCACTCCATGGAGGGATAAGATTAGAAACCAATTCAAATGAATATTTAAAGTAATTTTAAAGTAAATTTCAAAGAATATTGCTAAATAAATTTTGAATGAAATGCAAAAACTAATAGAGAAACATGCTCAACACATCATATAACACTTTGGTTGCCTCCCAAGATAACGATTTGTTTAATGTCCTTCTCCAGACAAAAAATGTTTCCTCTATGATAAAAAATCTTGATCTTTTGTTGGTCCTAGAATCTCTACTAAATCAAAAAATTTCAGACTTTGTTGGAACTTTTCCTTCTCAGTTCTATAATAGTCATCCCGAGGGTATGTAGGGGATTAATTCAGAATATCATTCCTACATGTTCTTTCTAAATCTAAAATCCTCCCAATTATTTTTTGTTATTTGCATATTAGTGTTTTTTCTCACAAGTCATAAGAAGTGGGTCCCTAAAGATAATTCAGAGTCTCCTAAATTTTGGGTTGGGCTTGTTGACATCACTTTTGGTGAGGTCTACTTTCTCTCCTAGAGTTTAGGATCTAGCCCTAAGACTTTCCTATTAAATATCCTAGAGGACTAGAAATGGACCCAACTTACACATAAATTCTTGCCACTTCTTTACTCTTGTGAATTCCAACATGGGTAGTCTCATGCTCTTGAATTATTATTTGAGATGGCTAGAACAAACATTTGAAGACTCAAGAATGTGTTCCCATAGGGTCCGTAAGCTTGAGGGCAAAGCTATGTGGCTTGGTAAAGTGCACACTTACTTAAACCTACCAAAATCCTTAACATGCTCAAAACCATCAAGATTCATTAAATGGAACCTCCCTTTTAAAACTTAAAGCTCCCATTGACCTTTTTTGAAAACTCATATAGTTGGACCCAAAGCCCAAATATTTCTTGGGATGGCTAGGAACCCCTTATCGAGGTATCAAAATGAATTCTTTGGGGACTATGAGAATTTAGTCCAAGACCATTGCCGAGCCCGTTTTGGTTGAATTCATAATTTGATATATTTTTGGAGAAATACAACACTAGTAGGAGTTTTCTGGAGTCAAGGTGAAGCTTCTACAACAACCCAATTGAGGCCTCTCCTCTTGGGCTAAGGTATAACTTCAAAACACCTTCTTTTAGCTTAGTTTTGGTTTTTTGTGAAGAATAGTTGATTTCAATGATAATCTATCCATATAGATTAAATTTACACAATTAGATGAAGGTGTAGAAACAAACCTCACTCGATTTGAAAAAGATCGAGTGAGATATTAGGCTTAGAAGATGGACAGTTCTCAGGTTATGACTTTTTGGAGAAGATGAATGGATGTCTGATACACCTAAAATATATAGTATTTTTTAGCACATTTGTATGTTTATTTTTGATAATATTGCACTTTAATGGAAGCTATTTTTGAGTTTTTCTTAAAGGTATGATTAAAATAACTGATTATGATGAAAGAAGCAAAAAAGGATCAAATTTGGAGCAAAAAAGAAAGGTGTGCAAAAATTAGCCTCCGGCACCTAAGTGCCAATGGCTAGCGCATAGACACCACAGTTAAAAGTGATGAATTAAATCAAATTTGGCACCATTTTTAAAGGGTGATTGAAGCAAATTTTGTTTTAAACTTCCTTAACTTCTTTTGGGCGGCAAATTTGAATGAGGAGATGCATCCTTTGGTAGATATAATGATTCTGGACATAATTTGAAGAGACACAAAAGCACCTTTTGAAGAATTATTAAAATAAAGAATTAAGATCATAAAAAAGGCAAGATCTTGAAAATAAACCTTGAAGTGGCTGAAGGGAAAGAGGAAGAAATTTTTACTTGTCAAAATCCATTAATCCCTGGACATGAATACAAGTAAATTTTTACTTGTGGTAATATGATTATAATTATATTTATGATATTACATTTTCTTCTTTACAATGGCTCCAAAAATATAATTCCGATGTAAATAAGAATTTAACACTTACACTTAATTTTAGGGATTCTACGCAAGTATACGTATCATTATCAAGTAATATAGGACTTTCTGATTAAGCCACTGAATATCAACCACACGGAGAGAAGTTTTGGATATTTAAACGATAAAACGATTTTAGATCACCAAATCTATTTAGGAAAATATACTTAAACAATTTTAGATAACAGAAAACTTGAGAATACAAATCTTTTTGGTGTTTTCTTAAATTTTGAAATAAAGTAAACAAGTAAATAACTATAATGCGATTTTCTTAACATAGAAGTATAGATGAAAATATCTTTTTCTTTATCATGAATAAGTAATAAGTACAGAAGTTCTGTTGTGAAATTATTCAAAATGTGTTGTGCCAAATATGTGTGATAATATTCTTTACCCTAACTAGAGATGCTATAAAGACCATTTGCTAGTTTAAAGTTTGAATAGTTCTGAGGACGGGTTAAGCAGGGAAGATATTAGCTCTCACTCTAGAGTTTCCTCCTTTCCCTCCACCTGGGGGCTAACATCTTGCATCAAAACCTAAAACAATATACCGGATTGGGGGTTTTAGTCTGTCACCCTAATGTCCCCTAATTTTACACCCATCAAAGTATATTTCCTTATTAATTTGCACAAAACTATTTAAATTACTTTCTGATCCATACAATCTCATGTGAATTCTGCCTATTTTTTATTGAGACAGTATCTACTAGGATCTTACATTTTCTCATAACAAATGTTAGCATCTTTGTTGGCCAAATCAAGAAGTAAATGAAGTGCAAGGATTAAATCAACACAACTTCTTCCAACATTAAAGATCAATATTTCCACAACTTCCATCCAACACTTAATTACTTTTGATTTTATGGAAAAAGATAAAGAAGACTACTCAGAAACCATGGAAAAAACACAACAACAAGTAGTTTTGTAGGTAGATATCATGTAGAAAACACAAGATGTCTCAATTAAAACCAAATGAAGTTCAAAGATAAAACTTATCTCAAGTTCCGCCCACCAAACTTTTGAAGTTCTTTTGAATCTCTACATTTCTTTTACAAGACTCCCTTGAACTAGCCGCCTGACCCAAGAGGGTTAAATTTCTATAAAACAATGAATTTTTTACTTAGAAATCTCTACTCACCTTCTTTTTCACTATAAATAAGACAAGTGTGAAAAACTATAAGTAAGAATCCTACAACTCCTTACTATAAAACTCTGTAAAAACTTACTCTAAAACTTTCTCTGCAACCTACTTCTTCTCTTTTTAGAAGCTCTCAAGTCCATTCTTTTTTACTTTCTCAAAAGGTTCCTTGGTGTCTTTTCAAAATGTATCCACATTTAATGAATAAACCCAAGAGATACATCCTTTCAAGTGAAATTTGGATTCCTTTTAGCGCCCTTAATCAGTTACCCGCGTTTGTACCAAACGATTCCTCAAACACCTCTTCAAAATTTGCCAAAAATTCCTTGAAATTGCAAAGTAACTACCTGGAACTTAAGCGCGGGGTCTTTGACGCTTAGGCAATGCATTCTCTGTCTGCTGACACTTAGGCACTAGATTTGGGTGCTTAGGCGCCCTAAATCATTTTAACAGCTTCTTCAATTTTGCTCTAAATTTGGTTATTTTTCACTCTTTTTACCATTTTAGTCAATTTAATTATACCTGAAAGAAAAACACATAAATACCTTCCATTAAAGTGTAATATCATCAATAATAGGTATAAAAATGTGTATAAAAATATTATATATTTTACGTATATCACCTATTCTCAAGTATAAATTTGTGGTAAATGAGTAAAAATAACATGTAAAATGTAGAGAAAAAAATAATTAATTTCATGGAAAATTGATGCATGTTAGATACCTGTTCTCAAGTAAGCACATAGTTCAATTGAGATTTCATATAAATAATTGACTTCTGCATGTTTCTAATTATTCAAAAGGTTTATCAAAGCTAAATAGAAATATTTTAAATGACATTATAGAATCAATTACCTTTAAAGTTTAATAACTCGACCATTTTCTTAATTTCCTCCATTCTATTCTTAAGAAATCCTATAGATTCTTAATTTTGTGTATTTAAATCTCTTTCACTAGACTTGGATGTCCTTGAGATAATTTTAGTGGAGTTTAACCAATTTACTATTAGTTAAAATTTTTCTTTGAAGATAACTTTAAAAGTGGTTTTCACGAAAGAATCATGGAAAAGCTTTATTACTTAAGTCTCGCTTAGACACCCTACTGATTCACACCTTTTTTTCTTAAATTTTTGTTGTGCCGACCTCTAGTTTCTTCTCAGGGCTTTTTACTTTTTGCTTTTTGTTTTTCTTTTCTTTTTCTTTTTATTTCTCTTTTCATTTTTTCTTGAGAAATACTATATCTAGTTGTCAAACTTTCTTTTTCTAATTTTAAATATGATGAAGGGTAGTGTTCCTAAAGTAATAAATTTCAACATTGATAGTTTAGTTTCAGACATTTAGGTTGTCTTCTTAGTTAAAAATTAAGTGAACAATAAATTTCTTAAGAAATGAATTGAAAAAGAATTAGAGACATTTTTGGTAAATTACACCTCATTTAATAATCCATAGATATCTGTATGTAAAGGTTGAAGTTGCTAAGTTCTAAAATCTTATTATTAATTCGTTAAGATTAATACTTCCTAAATGATATTTAAAGAATTTTATACGCAAATTGAATAAATTAGAATTCCTATCAAAATTTACCATGTGAATATTGAATTTCTTACTAAGCTATGTGAACTTCTTTTAGGTATGTAAAAGGTATACTTTTTTCCCCCGAACTTGTTTCTATCTGACATATGAATGACATGAAGTAGTAAAGAATTTAAAAATAGTTAAGTGCAAGAAAAATGTAAATGTAGGAATTGTAACATGAATCTTAGAAAACAAGAATGTAAATTATGTAATAATACTTAAATCACTCCATGGAGGGATAAGATTAGAAACCAATTCAGATGAATATTTAAAGTAATTTTAAAGTAAATTTCAAAGAAAATTGCAAAATAAATTTTAAAAGAAATGCAAAAAGTAAAAGAGAAACATGCTCAACACATCATATAACACTTGGGTTGCCTCCCAAGATAGCGATTGGTTTAACGTCCTCAGTCTGATGAAAAATGTTTCCTCTATGATTAAGAATCCTGATCTTTTGTTGGTCCTATAATTTCTACTAAATCAACAAATTTCAGTTTTTCTTGGAACATTTCCTTCTCAGTTATATATAGTCATCCTGAGGGTATGTAAGGGATTAATTCAGAATATCATTCCTACATGTTCTTTGTAAATCTAAAATCCTCCCAATTATTTTTGTTATTTGCATATTAGTGTTTCTTCTCACAAGTCACAAGAAATGGGTCCCTAACGATAACTCAGAGTCTCCTAAATTTTGGGTTGGTCTTGTTGACCTCACTTTTGGTGAGGTCTACTTTTTCACCTAGAGTTTAGGATCTAGCCCTAGGACTTTCCTATTGACTATCCTAGAGGACTAGTGATGGAACCCAACTTACACAAAAATAATAGCCACTTCTTGACTCTTCTTGTGAATTCCCACATGTGTAGTATCAAGCTCTTGAATCTTATTTGAAATGGCTAGAACAAATATGTGAAGACTCATGAATGTGATCCCATTGGGTCACTAAGCTTGAGGGCAAACCTGTGCTGCTTGGTAATGTGCACACTCACTTAAACCTTCCAAAATCCTTAACCTGCTCAAAACCATCAAGATTCATCAAATGGACCCTACCTTTTAAAACTCAAAGCTCCCATTGACCTTTTTTAAAACTCATATAGATGGTCCCAAAGCCCAAATATTTGTTGGGATGGCTAGGAACCCCTTATGGAGGCATCAAAATGAATTCTTGGGGGACTATGAGACTTTAAGGAGACGTTTCATGACTTGGACATTCACCATACACTCTAATACAATTCCCATAGTCCCTAAATTTCCAAAACCACCAAATTCTCCTCAAATTCCAGCCAAAATCCAAAATTAAAGTAATTCACACTAAATTCCACACAAATCAAGATTACCAAATTCATACCTCAAATTTCGCTAATAAAATCCATAAAAGATGTCGCAATTGCCTTGTTCTATATGAATATGAGATGGATAAAGAGGGAAAGGGTTTAGATTAGGTATGGGCTTGAGTTGGGCTAAACCCAAGCCAATAACAACATAAAAACACCCAATAATACCACTTTAATGTCACGACCACACCCAAATAACACCACATACCAAACTACGGTAAGAAAACCCACGATAACATAAATCCAAACTGCCAGAAACACTCACTAACATCAACGTACAACAATAATAACACCAAGAAACCACTACAGTCTGCTAACCTCTCCAATGCCACGAAATACCCCTACGGCTTCCTCAATAATACCACAAATAACCCTATAGTACCATCACCGCAATCTCGCATAACTCCCTCTAATCCCGCAATCACACCGCAGAAATTCCACAATACAGCCACATTACAACCCTAATACAATTGCCAATAACACCAAATGTGCAAATCCCGCGAAAAACACCTACTCACCATGAAATAAACCCTAATAACACCACTGTTTGCCAATTAATCACCAAATTACACTGATCTAGCAATTAATTACATAGATAAGGTCATAATTAACATTGTCAAAATTACATTAAATTTTGATTTTTCTCCACATGAAAACTTCCAAACCCTGCACACTTTGCTCAAGAACATTCCTCTAAGTTGTAAATGAAGGAAGACTGTTTCCCCTTAAATAAAAGTATTTAACTCCATATTAACTTAAATCAAAATAAAAATAAAATAAATCTCAAATCCTTTAGATGGAAACCTAAGCTCTCTCTTCCCCAAGCTGGCCCACAACCTCAGTAATTTTGGAGACCACCTAAAGCATGGTCTCATGACGCTAACCCAACTCAAGTGAAAAAAATCAATTCAAAACCCTTTCCATTACATCCAACCCTTGGACACTTGGTTCAAGTTAATTCACTACATTATTCTTTGTCCCTAGTTTCCCTCAGCATAAAAATGATCCTACACTCCTTGGTTACCTTAAAAAGTCCATGTCGAAATCCACATTGTGGTTCAAAACCCAAATTTTAATCTGCCTTACTTGGCTTAGCCTCATTGTAGCTCTCCTTCCACTTCACCACCAACTCAGCAACACTTTGACACCTAAGCTAGCCCTGTCAGCCGCCATGGTCGGGCCTATAAATTGACCATATCCATGGCTAGAAGATTGAGACACCCACTTTCCTTGGCAAAGCTCTGCCAAATTGCTTGCAGTCATTCTTACAAGCTTGCTTACTGCATTTCCAATGATTTTAGCCCTCCAACTCCACCATAAAACCCTAATTTTAAATTCAAAAAATTTGGACATTTTTGGTTCATTCTAGAAAACTCTACCAAACTTTAAATTAAGTGTTCCAAAAGCTTCCCCATAGCTTTAAACTTCATTCCCCATCAAATCTCCCCTACCTAAGCCCTATAATCTAGTTCAAGAACATATCCAAGCCCCTTTTGGTTGAATTCATAATTTAACCTATTTTTAGAGAAAGACAACACTACGAGGAGGTTTCCGGAGTCAAGGTGAAGCTTCTACAACAACCCAATTGAGGCCTTTCCTCTTGGGCCATGGTATATTTTCAAAACTCCTTTTTTTGGCTCAGTTTTGGACTTTTGTGAGTAAAAGTTGAATTAAAGGATAATCTATCATATAGACTTAATCTAGACACTTAGATGAAGGTGTAGGAACAAACCTCACTCGATTTGGTCAAGGATCGAGTGAGATATTAGGCTTAGAACAAGGACGGTTCTCAGGTTATGGCTTCTTGTAGAAGATGAACGGATTCCGCCCATTTGCACATGTATAAAATGGATGGTCTAGATAGAGCTGAATGAGGAAACGCAACACGAACAGTGAACTGACAGGGCTGGCACGTGAAAAGCATGATCAATGAAGACCCGCCACGTGGGCTTATGGAGCCGGCACGGTTTTACCCTCGTGTTATTCATGGTAGTATTCCAGAAGTATTATTGGTATTATTCATCATTTTATTTTGGTAGTATTACAAATGTATTGAAGACTTCTCACGAGATGGAACTGTGGGTTGACGAGGCAGGATGCGTGGAAAGGCCAACAAGTGGAAGCACGACACATGACACTTTAGATTTTCCTAGGATGACGTGGCACCAACAAGGTTAAGTAGAAAAATCAAATTTCTAGTTTTATTTAGTTGCATAAAATTAAATAAAACATAGAAAAATCATATCTTGGTATAGGAAATTCATAAAAATAAAATAGAAATACCCTATGCTTAGTTATGAGAGAAAATTCTAATGAACCAAAAATTAAAAATATTTATTAAATATTTTATTTAGATGAAAATCAGAGAGTAAATTTAATTATAATTAATTAAATAATCATCATAATTACATAATATTTTGAGGGCTTAGAAAAATCACATCTCTGTACTAAAAAAAACTAATGAAAAATATAAAAATTAATTTTTAAAATAAAAATTTATTTCATATTTTTTTCTTCATTAAAATTAACTAAGAAATGTAGAAAATTAAAATATAAAAAAAATTCATGATAATTATTCTAAGTCGTCCTCTAACTCATAGGAACACGCTTGAATTTTTATAAGGACAAAAAACATATTTTGCTCATTCAAATTAATTAACATTATAAATTCAAAATTATGGTCTAAAATAATTATAAAAGATAAATAAAAATAAAAAATTTAATTCTCCTCTGATGTTTCAATTAACCCATGAGTAACAGAACAACAAAGTTTTATGGTCATTTGAATTGAACTAAAAGATTTATGGAATAGGAAACACTAGGGGTAAAATTGTAATTTTTGGAATTTTATACTATAGTTAAAATTTAGGTTTAACTAGAGAGTAAAAGAGTAATATTTATGATAATTAATCCTCTGAGGTGATTAAATTACAAAGGTAAAAGTGTAGAAAATAGTTCCACTAATTTTCTACTAATTAGCATAAATTATTCAAATTGTTGAGAATTGCAAGATAACTATGTTTTGATGATTCAAGTGTGAGGGGGCACAAATTAGGAAGTTAATAACCCACTGATTTGAAGCCCCAAATCAATGGTTAAGCATTATTTAATATTTTAATGAGAATCAAACACATTTCATAAAACTCCTTCAAAAATTACAAACATACCCTTACAACCTTAAGAGTTTAGTAGTGAACTAATCCAGATCTAACATCGTATAAAAAGGATTAGAAAATTAAACACAAGTAATGACGAACACCTAAAAATACTACAAGCTCAAGTCCAATAGAGGCAAGGGTTTATAATTCCATAACAACCAAGTTTACCATTAGTGGTGCATACTCACATAACACTTAAACATAACATAAAATGATTGATTACTTGTCTTACTCATGGGCTAATTAAGACACCCAATCACATTAAGCATAGTTTCAACATTAATGACTCCTAATGTAAGTGAGGTGATTAATTCAACAATATCGTAAAGCTAAATGAACTTGAAATATCCAAGGATATTCTAAAGATGTTCAGGGTCAATCCCCAAGAACCTTTGCAAGATCTTGGATAATTCAAAGGAAAGTTTTGCTTATCTTAATTTGTTAAAGAAAATCATCTTTAAAAATAGGAACCCACCACGATATGATCTGAGGACCCATCAAGAATTCCAATCACTACTTAACCTACAATTTTACCCAATGCCCCGAGGTTTGAGTCTGATCATTGCACTCAAACCCTTACAATAATTGGGGATATTTAGAATGACCACATATGGATCATCGTGTTGGTATATGTTTGAGGACTTGATGGTAAGAGCATTAATGAGAATGGTATCTTGGTATGTGAGGGGTAAAAGATATCCTAGACTCATGAGTGGCTTAGGGATTGGCATTAATGCTCCCTAACATTTAGTAAATATTTACCCCTTGCGTTTATCGGTGACTGGCAGTCCTGGCCAATCGGTGTGACCCATAATTGCCTAACATTCAAAATTAAAATACACTTTTAAATGGAATCATTCTTTTCCCTACTAGAATGTCTATAAACTAAAATTGAAAACTCAACATTAAAAATGTTAAGTATGGGCAAATTCACGTGTCAGTCACATGAATTGGTTGACGACTACCCTTTGATCATTTCTTGTTGGGTAGCCATTTAATCTATGTTGGGTCTCACATACATGTTACTTACAGTTACCTATAGAGTTTCTTTGGGAAGAATTGGCAGGGCTTTGGTCCTCATTGCGAGCTCCCCAAAAACTAGATTCTTACACCAAGTCTCGATCTTCTATATGTGGCATAGTGTTTTTCTTTGCTCATTCTAGTTTCTCCTACAATTTACTTTCAAATTCCTACAAATTACCATGCTATATTTATTTTACTAAACTTGCAGTAGCGTTAGTAATCCCTACGAACATTTATTTTCTCTTCTTTACTCTACTTTATAACGTTATACTATTCTTTTACTTGTGCATTTATTTACAAGGCTTGCAAAGTCACTTGGGTAGAAAACAGTGGACATAAGCTAAGAGGAATACTACAGAAGACCGCGACCCAAAAATTGCATGTTTACACATAAAACCCTAAACATGAAGCCATTATGTCATGGAGCTTGCACTAGACTTCACGAGTAGAATGACAAGGATACAAGAATGACAAAGGATAACTTCAAAGGACAAACCAAGACTCAACAAGGAACTGAATGTACTTCAGCAAATCTTTCCTTAGTTTAAATAACATAACCTTGGGCTTCAAGGTTATCTGTCTAGCATGAGGTAAATCCTCACACATTCTTTGGGCCTTTGCACAATTATGTTGTGCAATGTAAACCCTAAATCTTTTAAGATTCTGAGGTAGTCATCCGACACGACATAAATCCTCCCATCTTCTTAGGCTGTTTGGATGATCGTATATCATGCAAGTTTTAGCACTAATTGTAAATTATTGAAAGGAGTAAACATTAAATAACATCATTTATAAAAAAACACAACCAAATAAATAGGATAGTTCGTGAAGTCACCAAGGTTCTTCTCGGATCCGTGACATCCCCTACCTTATCACACTTTTGAACTCCTAAAGTAACTATTCCTATTTGTTCTACTCCCATTTGATTTTCCATGTTCAACCTTGAAAACGCAACTTTAAAATCTTGATGAAAAAACCACTGATATTAATTGAGTTTTTTCTTAAGTGACCTTGGTCATTAGAGAAGTAAATAAATGGAGGGGCTTGCCTAAAAAATGAACTAAGAACCCAGGTAAAATAAACACTATCTAATCCTTAATATTAGATAGGAGAACTATTGCTGACACATAAAAATTTCACAGACTAAATGAATGTAAAAAACTTTTTATTTTAAAAGTTGAGCCTACTAACAAGTGACATGTTTATCCCTCAAGATAGTGTATTATTTGTGGCATCATGTTCAACCATCTAAACTATTAAATGTATGAGATGCCTTAGGTCTCATTTTTTTATATCAAAACACTATTTTTCAAAATCAAAATTATAAGCTATAGTAAATTAATTTATATTTTAGAAAAAAGCGACCGACTGATTCTAGCGAATATATTTGGGAATAGTTCCTATCTCTATCTTTCATTAGGTGGTTTGTTTTCATACTTTAGTAGTCTGTCTATGTTCCTCGTGGGCTAAAATACCATTCCTCTGTTTGCATGCCTCTTTCATTTCTTCCTTAGGTGGATATAATCAACTCCCTTGATTATATAATCTCTTATTAAATCATCCTTAAATAGGGAGGTTTTGGAATCTTCAAAGTTTAAAGTGGGGAAGACCCCCAATAGGTGTGGTAGGCTAGGAGTTATTTGTCAAAGTTGATTTGATGCAATATTGACCCCCTCCAAATCTTAGAATGGGTCCTATGCATCATTCCTCTTTGAGTCTGACTTATTGCGAAGAAGTGAAACTGAAATTCAGATTGTCAATACTCCATTTAAACTTTAAATAAAATAAAATTTTGTCAAAATTTTAAAGCAAAACAAACTTTTTCAAAACACTGCAAATACAAAATAATGAAACAAAACACAAATATGAAACAAAAAAATTTCCCATGAACAAATTTCAATATAATGCCTTTTTCAAAAAGTAATGTGTTAGTTTCAATTTTAGTACTGAAATATTCAAGTCATAGGATGCCACTGACATTTTGACAATCTTCAAATGACATAGACAATGTCAAAACCAATGCCAACCTTCTTGTTTAATGGAAATTTTCTGCATGATAGCTCTCTACCAGGGTTCGCTAATTAAGTTCAGAATTGGCTACAATGAGATCGAAGTTATACTCAGCAAGACTCATTATGTATTCTTTAAGATAGCTGCCCAGAAGGTAGAGGAGAATGCAGTTAAATTTTGATTAAGGAGTGAACACAAGTTTCCCACCCTTAAGAAGCTAATGTTGGAAAGACTCTTGTCAAGTCTGTTATCCCATTCATGTCAATCTCGACATTGCTACAGGAAAGAGAACTGTTACTTCCACCACTACAGTATTTGCCATCACAACACCAATTACCTTATTTTCCAAAGGAAGGAAATCTTGTGTGAAGAGGAATCAGTTGATGCCTTTGCTCCGCTGCCATCTGTCTTCGAGTTTGGATCAAGTTCAAGAGCCGCCTCACTAACCAAGTCACAATACAGGAGACGCAAACAACAAATTTTGAAGGCCAATATGGACAAGTCCCGGAATTTTCCACTGCCTAGACTATCCCTTAACAGGAGGAGATAGGGTTTTTTGAGATCTCACCCCTACTCTGATGAAGTAGGTTTCACCCCTTGTCTTCTGATAACTAGGAAGACAGCATTTTAGATGGCGTTTACATGATTCCTACCGTGCTCCCTTAACCATCTTTTAATAATAATTAGGGTAGGAAGAAGAAGACGAAGTCTACATATCTTATTTGATTTTGATCAGTCTTCGAGAGATTTTCCGAGAAAGAACACTTCTCTGTTGACATATTGTTAAAGAAGTTGAGGCATGCTATGTCTCCCGAAGTGAAAGAAAAAATTTTGAAGGAAGAAAAACTTGCTAAATCATTTCATAGATTGAAAGAAGCCCTACCATCTTGCATTCTTGCCATGCTCCACCTGGGAGATGGCATAGTTTCCACCGACACTATCACTAATACTGTTACTACTTCATCTGAGACTTTTGAGCGTAGATTGGCTAAGTCTCATGTGGGTCCAAGGATACCACCCATCAAAGTACAAGAAGAGTCTCTGAGATCTATGAATTATATGAGATCACTTGCTGCCATGTCTAGACTATGCATTAGGGACCACGCCTTATTCAGACAAGCCGATGTTACTAGCGGGTCACTTCGTCTTGGAGCATCATCATCAAGGGAGAAGCGATGGAGACCTAAGGCTATCTGATCAATACTGCAGGAAAAGCTAAGGGACCATCTTCCGGAAAAGGATCATAAGTTTGATGTACTGGCTACCAGTAGCACATCATCAACAATGATCAATGCAAAGAGTGATGATCATCAAGAACCTCCTACCGACCTTAAAGCTATTAAAGGAAAGTCAATAAAAGTTTCCTTGGAATGACTCAAAGCTGACATGGCGTAGCTATCCACAGAAAGAATAAATTAGATAGTTGATGAAGACTACTATATGTTAGATTAGATGGAGGAAGAATTTGCAGAAATCAACATTTTTAGCCTAAGGCTACATCATCCTCATGTGATGCTACTTTACCCACCAAGGAGAACACCACAGATGAATTTCAAGTGGCCATTCAACAATGTGACAAACAAATTAACCACCAAGAAATGAAATTAGAAGAGAAGATAACCTCTATGGCTACAATTCAAGAGAAAGTTGGTTTTTTGGAAAAAGCTAGGAAACTAAAGCCAATGACAACATCTGAAGAGAAATATGAGATAATGACAATTGTGGACAAAGGCAAGCTGCCAGCTTAGATACAGGCATAGCAGCCTCAACAGATCTATCAATAACCACAGTAATACTACCATCAACTGCAACAGTACAAACAGCATGACCAACAGTATAACCAGCAACATTCATAGCAGTAAGACCAGCATCACGGTCAATAATCATTCCAACAGAAGCCACACATGATGGATGGTAGACAGGGTCCGCCTATGACCAAGCAGTTGGACAAAGTATATTCTTTTAGAAAATTATCAGTGAGAAAGATGATACATAATTTGACCAAGAATTCCAAATTTAGGTTGCCCGAACCAAAGAATCCGAACAAGGTCATTAAGAACAAACACCTAAGATATTGTCTGTATCATAAGTTAATTGGACATACCATAGAGAAGTGATTAAGTTTTAAAGACTAGCTTGATTACAACTTCAAGAATGGGAACGTAAAAATTCCATAAGCATATTTGGAAAAACTTAAAAGAGTTTCTATCTATATGATTTCGGTCAATCCCATTGTCCCAATTGACTCAACTATAATTTACAATAGAAGAAACACAGTTCAGGTGAAAGCTTAAAGAAAAAGAGTGAGCTAGATCCAAACAACTTTAGTGTAGGATAGAACACAAAATTCAGGACCTCTCCCCAATTGAGGGATAGGACATTAGCAGGATCAATGTTAGTCTGTCCTATCCCTGCCACCATAATAAAATGAAGATAATAAAGAACCTACTGTTGTTCATAATCTTTTAATGTTTTTGTTTCCTGCATTAGGCAGATAACTTCACATCAATTGAAAAAAAGAATATTTCGGGAAAAGGGAAACCAACTAAATCAGTTGTTCAAAGCTAAGAAGAATGTATATCAAGAAAGGTGTTATCTAGGACTAAATTCTAGTACTTTTATATGACTATGATTTCAACGGAAAATCAAATTGATGTCTTAATAACTAGGACCTTCAATTTAAGGAATTCATACTAGGTCCTAAGTAAATTTTAAAATGAAGTGTGATTGAACTAAGAGTAATTTACTTAATATATCACGAGCCTTTTATTTTCTCTATCACATGATTGGGTCTTAGCTTTTGCATGAACTATAATATCTCAGAATTCAAATTAAGTAGTATTTCACAATTATTAATTAAGAAAGTTTAGACATTCAAATTCCTTAACATGTGCTCCACCACATATGGTATTTCTCAGTAAAAAAAAGGGAAAGAAAAAAAAAGGATAAACATAAATCATGTGTAAACTTTAATTCAATAACAAATCCCTTGAGAAAAAGCTTGAAGTGAGCCTAAAAACCAAAATTAGTGTCTGAATTCTCCCCTAATTTATAAAACTTGAAAAGTTCTCTAAAGAATATTCTTCTGATTTTATATTCAAGAAAATATTAAGTGATCGTGTGTCTTTTGGTCAGCTATTAATTGGCTCAAAAATATATTCCATAAATAAAAATATATTAATCACATGAGCCTACATTTTAACATCTACTTAGGCCCAGAAAAAAAAATTAAAGAAAGAGTTATGTTATTAGCGATTAAATGAAATCCTACCCTGAAGTCATATCTTATAGTGCCCAAAAGTGCCAAATCCAATCTCAATTCAAGTATGTCATTTTTTTAATAAAATGTAGACAATCTTCAGAAAATTGGTGTCAAGAAATGACGACTACTGATGCACCAAAAATATATTTGATTTTTCATAGATGTTTTGTACTCACTTTTGGTGATTTAGCTTTAAAATAAGGTATTTTTTATGTTTTACTAAAGGTATGATGATTTTAGGCAATCAAAAAAAAGAAGCAAATAGAAATGAATTTGGAAAAAAAAGCCAAAAACTAGATTTTTAAAGTTTTGGCGCCGACGAGGCCCAAACGGGTGCCGACAACGCATTTTTTATAAGAGCAAGGAATTAAATGGCACAGCAGCTCGCCAACAGTGCATAATAGGCCACTAACGGTGGAGGCCAAATTCAATGTATTCGGATGACTTTTGGAGGGATTTTCGAGGCATCTCTTGTGGAAATCATCCCTAGGCTATTTTAACATGATTTGGACTCCAGAATTTAAGAGAGAGGCTGAAAGGAAAGTGGGTATGTGTGCTTAGAGGAAGTTGTGAGTTTGTAGTTTAGGGTTTGGTATTTTAGTGTTGTTTGTGTGGGATTCTTCTCAAGAGAATTGTAGGAGACGAGGGAGAGTGAGAGATTTCTTCTTCCCTCCTATTCCAAGAGAGAATTGAGTGTATTGTGAAGAGAGAAGGAGATTCAAGGGAACTCTAAGGGATTTACTTGGGGAGGAAGTTAAGATAAGTTGTATATACTTCTTATTGTTAGTATGACACTGTTTATATATATATAATAATTGTTTTGTCATATCTTCACCATGAATTCTGAATAGATTTCTTTGTCTTTTTCCTTACAATGATAAAGGGTTATGTTATAGTTTAGATTAGATTTGTCATACAAATGCTTAGAAATTGTGATGATTTTTCACTTTGAACTTCATTTACTTTTCGACCTGGCCAATTGAATTGTTAAAATATGTTGTGAAACTTGTGATCCAAAAGGACTATGATCTCAATAACAAAAGTGATGACCACATTAAAATTCAATGGATGGTGAAGACCTTGAGGGTTGGATGCAAATAAATACGGAAATATGTTTATTTGGCATAGAATTGAAGATTTTAGTGTGACAGACTAAAATCCCCAATTTGGTTCTAGTTTTTGGAAACTAAAGCGAGAGTTAGCCTTTAGGCGAAGGAAAGTGGGAGCTTTGGATTGAGAACCAGTCTCCTCCCAGCCTAACCATGAATTAGGGACTAAATCTAGGATTATCCAGTGTTCTTTATAGCACTCAGAAGAGGGTAAAGAATAGGTATGCTCTTATTTGGCACAATACAAGATTCTTACCAATCTTTATCATTCACTCACCTTAATATCATTGCAAGGGGGAGGACACTTTCTCTAAACTTGAACCTTGTATTATAAAACTTATTATAGTAGTACTTACTTTAATTTGAAGCATATAAAGTAATTTAGTGAACTTTTAAATCTCAAGCATCGTTAAACTTTAGAATCTTGATTATACATTAAGTGCTTTGTAAATTGAAATTAGATTTATGTTCTATGCTTTAAGGTTTGCTTCCTCCCTATGGGATCGATAACCATGGCACTACTACAACCATGTATTACTTTAACAGTACATATACTTGCGTATAGATCAGTTGCCATCTTATTAAACTCATTATATTCTATGACTGAATTAAAACTATTAGAAAAAAATTAATACTTTGTATTTGCAGCTGCCACATCATGTTTTTGGTGTCGTTACCTGGGAGGAAATACTAAATTATGTAGTAACTAAAAACCTTTTAAAATTAGTATTTGTGTATGCGTAGTTTTGGATTTGAAGGTTTAGTAACTTAGGATTTGGAGTTAGAACGAATCATTAGAAAAATTTAAAAACAATAAAATGAATCTGAAAATTTGAACAAAATGGCGAACAATCTTGATAATCAAAGAAATGAAAATGAACATCAACCTAGAATTCTATACGAACACTACAAAATATGAAATTCACTTAACTATTCAAAATCCTGATGCAACTACTAATTCATCTGAGCTTAAACCTGCTATTATCTAAATGGTACAAAATAATCAATTTGGTAGAACACCGAATGAAGATTTTAACTTGCATCTTTTTTGTTTTCTAGAATTGTGTGGTAGATTTAAATATGACTGAATATCGAATGATGCTGTCACATATAGAATTTTTCCTTTTCATTAAGGGATAAAGTTAACGCGTGGTTAAATTTGTTAGCACCTGGATCTATCATAACTTGGGGAGAACTGTCACAATAATTATTATCAAAATATTTCTCACCTTACAAAACTGCTAAGCTTAGAAATGATATTACATCTTTATATCAGTTTGAGGGAGAATCAATATATTAAGCTTGGGAAAGATTTAAAGATCTCCTTAGGAAATGTCCACATCATGCTTTACCAGATTGGTTAAGACTTTAAACATTTTATAATGGATTAGCAGGATTTCTTAGATCGACCATTGACGCTGCTACTGGTGGATCATTAATATTAAAATCCTTTGATGAGACATATTCATTAATTGAAGAGATAAATACTATTAATTTTCAATGGACCTCTGAGCGGTAAACCCAAAAAGTGTAGCTAGTATTCATGATTCTGATGCTATATCTATGTTGGCTTCTCAAATTGCTGCAATTTCAAAGAAAATAGATCAATTTGAAGTGAATTATTTTCAGATGCCTCAGGTGTTAGAGGAAAATTCATTGGGATAGATAGTAGATTCTCAATCATCTTATGAGACTTTGAATGTTATAAATAATAGAACAAACAATCCTTATTCCAATTATTACAATCCTGGTTGGAAAACCATCCAAAATTAAAATAAAGCAATAACATTGTCACTATTAAAGTAGGGAAACAATTCTGTGAAACCATTGAGAAATTTGAAAAACCAAGGAAACGCTAGTTATAGACCTTCCTACCCTTCAGGTTTCAATAGTAGCCCACAATTTAAGGAAAAAAGTTGTCTATGGAAGACTAGTAATAAACATGGGTAGTCAATTGTAAAGTCAACGGAATCAATTACAAAGTCAGGGAGCAACTATTAAAAATATTGAAAATTATTTAGGACATATTGCTACTGCACTGAGTAATAGACCTCCAGGAACTTTCCCTAGTAATGTTGAGATTAACCCAAAGGATCAAAATAAAGAATAGAATAAGGTTATACTATTGATAAGTGGAAAAGAATTAGAATCAAGAGTGCAAAAAGAAGTTAGAATTGAAGAAGAGAAGGTGGAAATTGAGAAAGGTAATGACAATATATATCCTGATTTAGAATGTTCGCTTAAACCAATAAAAATTACTGTTGAAAGACCACCACCTCCATTTCCTCAAAGATGAATGCAACAAAAGAGATAAAAAATTCTCAAATTTCCTTGAAATCCTTAAAAAATTAACAGTATATATCCCTTTTGTTGAAGACTTAGAACAAATGCCTAGCTATGTGAAGTTTATGAAGGATATATTAAATAAGAAAAAAAAGTTTACAGATAATGAGATTATTACACTCAATGAAGAGTGTATCCCAATTATTCAGAAAAAGCTTCCAGAAAAACTAAAAGATCCTGGTAGTTCACTAGACCATGTGCAATTGAAGAAAATTTTTTTGGAAGAGCTTTATGTGATATAGGAGCAAGCATTAATCTCATGCCACTATCAACTTTTAAAAGGTTGGAAATAGTAGAAATTTCTCCTACTTCAATAACTCTTCAGTTAGCAAATCGATTTATTACTTATCCTAAAGGAGTTGTTGAAAACATTTTAGTGAAAGGTTGATAAATTTATCTTCCTTGTGGATATTATTATTTTAGATAGGGAGGAAGATAAAGAAATTCCTATAATTTTGGGAAGACTATTCCTTGCACAGGAAGAGCTATGATAGATGTTTAAAAAGGAGAAGTAACTATGAGAGTTAATGATCAAGAAGTGACATTTAATATATGAAATGATATGAAGTATCCAACAACAGAAAAAGATGATGGGTGCATTCGAATGGACATTTGTGATTATTTAAAAAATGAGCATTTTAAGAAGAGTTATGAAGAGAAACTTGAGCAGGAAAATGTTAAAAGTGAGGAAGAAAATAAAATGGAAGAAAAATATATTGATGTAGATATTAAGGAATTGGATTATGTTCAAAAAAGATTTGAGATGTTCAATATTACAGAAACTGATAATAAAAGTTTAACCCCATGTCGGCATATTTTTAGGTTGTGTGTTTTGAAAAGGGGGTCGCCTACAGAAGTTGGCGGCGAATTTTAAATTTAATTTAAATTTAAATATATAGATATATATATATAGTTTTAGAAAGAAGCATTTGATTTTGAAAATAACTTTAAGTTTGAAAATTTTAAGATATCAAATCAAACCGATCTCACATCCCAAATAGTTTATATAAACGAGCACCGCATCACAAACCGTGTATCTATTCCGATGAATAGACATACTGCTTGATGATGGGGCTCGATTAAATAAACTAGAAGATTTGTGACATCCGTTTGGTCTGCAAACCAATTTTATAAGCCGACAAGTTCCCCTACTTAATATAAAGAAATTAAACAGGGTTTATATTACCTGGGTTCTTAAAGTTCCCTATAAGGGCAAGCCCCCTATAGTTAATTACATCTTAAATGCCCGAAGACACTTAAGAAAAATCTCGATAATGATCAGTGGTTTTTCTCTCAAGAATTTCAAAGTTTAAGGTTTTCAAACAATTGGATTTTGGAAATTTCAATAGGGAATGGATCAAATTTGGAACAATTCATTTTAGGAATCCAAAGGAAGAAAAGTAGGAGAAGCTGAGGATCCAAGAAGAATCTTGGCAACTTCCCAAACTATCCTATT
Source organism: Papilionanthe hookeriana x Papilionanthe teres (assembly GCA_022702705.1). Classification (NCBI taxonomy): domain Eukaryota; kingdom Viridiplantae; phylum Streptophyta; class Magnoliopsida; order Asparagales; family Orchidaceae; genus Papilionanthe; species Papilionanthe hookeriana x Papilionanthe teres. The sequence goes on along the minus strand of CM040429.1, from coordinate 139,477,407 downwards.
GTTTGGCTTTGATTAGGGAATTTATTTAATGTTATAATCCTGCCAATTTTAATTAATTAGGACTTATATTTGTATGACATTATCATGTAAACAGCCTCGAAGATGTGAGGGCTTATGTCGTACCAAACGACTACCTCGAAATCCTAAGACCGGTTAGAGCTTAATTTGCCTAATATGATTATGCAAGTGCCTAACAAAAAGGTTGAGGATTTATGTTGCACTAGGCAAACTACCTCGAAATCCTATGGTTCGGTTATCTAGATTTAAGGAAAGTTTAGCTGAAGTAGACACATGTTTTGCTGATGACGATGACCGTGCTGCCCACTGTGCTCCAAGCTCCTTGTTGTTGCAGAGGTTTAGTTTTAGAAGGTGAAAATCAGGAGATGAGAAAAGTGTTTTGGTTTAGAAAAGTCTTAAGGTTCAAATGTCTTTAATGTTTTATTAGGGGAATCTTAAAGTTGATTATAACAACACCGGTTAAGATCCCACGGTTCCATCATTCCGGCACCGTTATTTTTATCAGATTCACTTAGTCCAGATGAATTTGCTAAACTCAACTAAATGAGTTCCACACTTTCATTTAGACTGTGGGAAATCCCGTTAGCAACACGTAGGTTACATCATCCGAGGTATTATCGATCATCCAATGAGATGTTTTAATTTAATTGCAATTGTAGTTTTGTTGTTCTGTTTGTGATTAAATTTTGAGTTGTTTTATATTTTAAATGTTGTGGCGGTTAATTTTATCTTGTTGTGGCTTTTAATTTAGGTTTAGGTTTCAGTTTTGTGGCTATCCTAAAGGTTTTAGTTTTCATGCAACAATCTTGTTTAACATGCAAGAAAAGTAAAGTGTAGTACAGGTAAGTAACTTGCAATAAAAAAAAACGTACCTGGAGGGTCTTCCCGTCATTCCAAGCTGCACTTAAAACACATGTTAAAGCATTTAAATATTTATAACAAGTACCTAGGTAAAGCTAAGGGAAAGGTTTTGGTTGTCTACCAAATTCCTAATCCTATTGCTAGTCATCTCCTATGACGTCTAGGATATTGTATTTCGTTTAAGGATGATTTTCTTCATCAAAGAACAACTAAATTCAATTTTTCTTCTAAAACATCCCATCATATTGAGGAAGTGTTTATGGCGAGTCCTAAACATCTTTTCAATGTTTTTGGAATTACTTTGAGTCCCAATGTGTTTTATTGCACAGGTGAATTAATCATCCCAAAATTTAGTTTAGTTTCTTGCTCAGTGAATTAGGATGTTTGATTATCCTATAAGTAAAGTGACATTTCACTTGATGCTTTACTTAAGAGTTATAATAACGAAAACCTTTAAGGGCAAATTAATTTGTTAAAGGTTTTAATGATTTAAAATTAGAATTAATGTTTTAAGGTGATTTAATTTAGTTATAAAATTTTAATAAATTTAAGTTTGGAATAGTGTTCAAGTTGTTTTATTCTTAAGTGTTTTAAACCATTTGAATTAAAAGAGGAATTTAAATTATTTAATTTAGACTTTAATGATTTAATTTTAATTTAATGATTTAATTTTAATTGAATTGCAATATTCTGGATTAACTTTTAATTGGTTTGATTATTATTTTTTTTAATTAAGAATTTATTTCTATGAAATTAATTTTTAATGTCTCAAATTTGCTTTAAATTTACTTTCAAGTGATTTTTGAATCTAATAATTTTTTTTTATTTTAAATTTATTTCAATTTAATTATCAAATTATTTAATGTTTTAAGTTTTAATTTAATTAAGGTTCACTTTCCTTTTAATTATTTAATTATTAATCTCAATTATCACTTTAAATTTAATTAAAAAGTTAAATATTATTAAAGTGATTCATTTAGGGATTTTAGTTTAAATTATTATAGTCTCTCTAAATTATATCCCCATTTTAATGATCCAAATTTTAACTTACTCTTCCAAAATTTAAATTGTTTAATTAATTAAGGTTTACTTTAAATATTTTCAAGGTGATTAATGAGTTTCTACCCCTTAATTTCCTAGGTTTCAATCATCTAAGGAAAATTTTAAAATCAGACATTTTACCCTCCCCTTGATTAAACCTAAATGTTAATTAGAGTTAAATCTTTTAATTACCTTTATGCCCCTTTAAGCTTATTTATTTCATAACTCACTAAGTTGAGCTCAAATGAACTTGAAATTTTTATGTCACTTTACTCATATGTCAATTAAGACATTAGAGGAGAAAATGTGATTTTTTCTGAATTTAATTTAATTTATATAATTATTTTTAATGAAAAAAAATAAGGGTTTTCAATGGAAATTCAACAACATGACCAAGGAAGGGTTTCTGTCCTTAAGAAAATTATGGGATGTTCCTAATGACTAGAGGACCACTTGGATCAATTTTGGTGTTTTTTTAAATTACATTTTATTTATTATAATTATTTTTAGTTTTAGAGTGTTAATTAATTATAAAATAAAATAAAAGTTGAAAATTAAGTTTTATATTTTTCTTAAATCTCTATAACCTCAAGGAGTTCACAGAAAAAAATTTTATAATTTTTTTGATTTTTCTTTGATTTATTAGAATTAATTTAGTGAAAAGGTTGGAAAATTCATTTTTTAATTCAAAAATTGTTTTAAGCATTTAAAATTCAATATCTTTACTTTGAGACTTAGGAAAAATATTAGGTTTGTTCCTAAGTGATTAGGAGTCATAATATGACATTTTTATGATTTTTAATATTTTTGTGATTTTTATTATTTTTTAATTATTTAAAATATTAAAATATGATGAAAAATGAAGATTTTTAGAAAATTTTAATTTTAATTTTTTAAGACTCCTCTGATATTAGAGAGACCTCAAAACAAATTTGGTGAATTTTTAAGTGTATTTTTGGAGTTATGAATTTTTAAAGTTTAATTTTAGTTATGTGACTTAATTAATGCATTTAGTGGGGTTAAAAATTTCCAATTGATTCCAAATTTTTATGTGAGGTCTCTCTGATCCTAAAGATCAGTGAAGAACTGTTTTCAAGTTCTTTTGATGTGTGATTAACCCAAATTAATTAAAGTTCAATTTTGCGTAATTAGGCCAATTAGGGTTATTTTTAATGAATTAACTCAAGATATAATTATCCTAGGGTCCTTTGGTGCTTAGAAACTTTCCCAAATTTTCTTATAATTTTCTAAATAATATGCTAATTAATGGAATTAAAATACCAAAAATAGTGACATAAACTTGAAAAATACATAACTTGCCATAGAGATGGCCTATGACCTTGAAAAATTCAAGAAATGTTCCTAAGATCAGAGGCTTCAAAAGCCCTATGGTCTCATGCCATGTTGAATTGTCCATGCAAATGGAGAATCAAAATACTAAAATGAGTAAATAATTAATTAAAAATAAAATACTCATCAAAATAACTTGATTTCTTTTCCACATTATTTTCCTTTGTTCACTGAGCAAGAGGGTATTTTTAGTTTATTTTTGTGATTTTTCTACACAAAGATATGGATTTTCTAAGTTCTGGGTATATAAATAAATCAAAAAATCCATATTTTCGTACTTATCCACGCGACGCTGACTCAACCTCGACAGCTCCGAAAGCCCACGCGTCGCGCTCCCATTCGATGCCGCCATCTGACTCAGCGCTCCAGGGGCCCGCGGTTCACTTACCATTCTCTGGTCCGGCGCAATCTGGACCGTCCACTCGATACACGCTCAATCGGACGGCGCCTGGTCATCTACGACTGGTGTGCACCCGTGACCGTCCACACTAAAACCCTAAGAACTCTCTCATTTCTCAACGAATTTTCGTGTTCTTATACTCTATGGATTCTTCTTGAAGAAACGAACTCATCCATACGGTTTACATGCTATGAAATTAAGTAAATCAAAATGGAGAATCACTGGAAGCTTGGGAGAAAGGAGAGGTCTATACCTTGGCTCTGAGAAGTGAAGCTTCAATCAGAGAGTTGTGGCACCTTCGATTGCACCCAAGGAGGCTCCAGATGAAGTCTCTAGCTCTGGGGAAATGCCTAGGTACAACTTCCACCAAGCCCGATTTCAAAGCTTGGCCGATAGAGAGAATGCCTGGCCTGGTGAGGGGACTTCCACTGGGGAACTCCTTTTCTTGGTCCTGTGCAGGTATGGGTGAGTTTAATTTGATTTTGGTGGAGGTTTCAGAGATGTCCTGGTCTTTGGATGGATTTTTGACTGAGAAATTGAGCTCTGTTAATGGGGATTAGGGCAAAGGGACACTGAGGATCAATTGCTCTAGGTTAGGAGAAGGTCCTGGAGCAATTTTGGCAGAGTTTTGTTTAGGTCTGGTTCATCACCTTGTTTGGCCGAGAAGGTGGTGGGTTTAAATAGGCATGGCTGGAGGGCTTCCCAGGGGGAGTTAGAGCTTTGGATCAGCTTCCTTGGTCAAGGGAAGAACAGCCACAGTGGCCATTGGGCATGGGGCAGCTCAGCGAGGGAGAATTTTGGAGTTTGGTTCACATGGAGCTCTCCTCCATGGCATTTTTTGGCGACCCAGGCAGCTGGCCGGTAGGGTCAGGTAACCATCTTGACTCAGTGAGTCCAGGGATTGAGTTTTGTGCAAACAATGGGGGTTAGCCATGTGTAAAGAGCTTGATTGAAAATGGAATGGGGAAGAGGTTCTTTTGGACTTGGTTTGGTCAACCCATGGACATGGACTTGGTGCACCCACCAAGGTCTAATTTGGGCTGAAGGGAATCAGGTAAGTCAGCTAGCTTAGTGGGGAGAAGTCACCATCTAGGCATATTTAAGCTTAAGCATGGTTTAGGGGAAGCATGAAAAGGTTTACTCACTCTTAAGGGAATCATTAAAGGACCCCCTCCTTTTGCCCAATATGGTTTGGTCAAATGAACACGACTCACATGGCTTGCATGGGGCTTAAGGATGGCTTCATGGCTAGCCTATGGCTTGCCCATGGCTTGGCTCAATTTCATGAAAATTGATTTTGGGATTTTTGATGGATTTAGGGGGAAATTGGCTTGTGGCTTGATTTGGAATTATTTGATCATTGGTTTAGGACTTAGGGATGATTTTAATTGAATACATGATGAAGAAGAATGTCATATGGACTTTGGATGAATTTTTGGGCTTTGGATTTGGTGGAAGTGGGCTTTTAGAATGGTTTAGGAAAGTTGGCCTTTAGGTTTGAAAACAAATTGGTGGATGGAAATTTTGTGAAGGATTAGTCCAACAAAATGTTGGGTTTAGTTTAGGGATGTGTCATGAGTAATTTGAAACAAATTTGAGGTGATTTGGAGTTGAATTGGGTTTGATTTGGGACTTTTTGGTAAAGGGGCCAAAGTGGGTCAAATTGGGCTAACTTGGGCTAAGGTTGGGCTAAGGTTAGATTTGATGTAAAATTAATGTTGAGAAATGTTTATGGGAGTGTCACAAAGATTTTTCAACCTTGGTTGGGCTTTGATTTTGGGATTTGGGCCCATTTTGGTTAGGTTTGGGTTTAGGCCAATTTAGGGGATTTTTGGTTTGGGCTAGGTTTGGGTGGAGTTTAGGTTCAAATTTGAGGCAAATCAAGTTAGTGTTTTGTTTGTGGGGATGTTAGAAAGGTTTTAGAAAGGATTTGGGGCCAATTGGGGTTGAATTGGGTTGGTTTGGGTTAGGTTTAGGTCGTGGGCCAAAATTGGGCCTTAGGCTTTAAATTGAAATTCGATCGAAATGTCAATCAAATTTGGCATGGATTTGGTTTAAATTGATATTGGGGATATTGAATTGAAGTTTAGAATTGGATTGGATCAAAATTGAGGTCAATTGGGTTGATTTGGTTTGACATTGGGTCTATTTGAGTTAAGAATGGGTCAAATTGGGGGTTTTGACAAAAGTGGGTTAAATTGACAAAATTGGCCTATGGTTTAGTTGAACAAAATGAAATTGGAAATATTTGGGACTTTCTGGAATTTTTTGGGAGTTTTGGGAATTTATGAATTTTTTGGTTAAGAAGGGCATTTTGGGTATTTGGAGGGTATTGGGGGGTATTTTTGGAATGGAATGGTCTTCCCAAAATAATGACAATCATAGCTCTTTGAGTAGCAAGGAATGGTCTTCCCAAAATAATGGGAATTTCTTTATCTTCCTTCATATCTAGGACAAAAAAATCTACAGGAAAGATAAATTTGTCTACCTTAACCAATACATCTTCTACAACTCCTTTAGGATAAGTGATAGAACGATCAGCTAACTGAAGAGATACAGAAGTAGGTGAAATTTCTCCTATTCCTAATCTTTTGAAAGTTGATAAAGGCCTTAAGTTAATACAGGCTCCTATATCACATAAGGCTTTTCTAAAAAAAATTTCACCTATAGCACAAGGAATGGTGAAACTACCAGGATCTTTAAGCTTTTCGGGAAGCTTATTCTGAATAATTGCATGATACTTTTCACTAAGTGCAACAGTCTCGTGATCTATGAACTTCATTTTCTTTTTATGAATATCCTTTATAAACTTCGCATAATCAGGCATCTCTTCTAAGGCTTCAACAAAAGGAATATATACGGTTAATTTCTTAAGGATCTCTAAAAATTTTGTAAATCGGTTATCCCTATTTTGTTTTTCTAATCTTTAAGGAAATGGAAGTGGTGGTTTTTCTACAGTAATTTTCATATGTTCAAGTGGATATTTTAAGTCTGGATAAATTTTATCATTATATTTTCAATTTCCACCTTCTCTTTCTCAGTTTCAATTTATTTCTGCACTCTCGTTTCTAATTCTTTTCCACTTATTAATTCTAGTCTTTATTTGTTCCTTATTTTGATCTTTTAGATTGATCTGAACATTGCTAGGAAGAGTTCCTGAAGGTCTATTATTAAGCGCAGTGAAAATATGACATAATTGATTTTTAATATGTTTTATTGTAACTCCCTGAGTTTGTAATTAATTACCTTGAGTTTGTAATTGATAACCCATATTTAAGATAAATTCTTCCATCGAAAATTTTTTTACTTAAATTGTGGGTTATTATTAAAATCTGTAGAAAAAGAAGGTCAATAGTTTGTGTTTCCCTGGTTGTTTAAATTTTCTACTGTATTCACTGGATTGTTCTCCCATTGTGGGTTAACAACAGCATTGTTATTATTATTCCATTTTAAGTTCGGGTGGTTCTTCCAATCGGGATTATAATAATTTGAATAAGTACTGTTCGTTTTATTGTTTATAGCATTCAACGTCTCATAGGATGTTTGAGATTCTACTATATGTCCTAATGAATTTTCCTCTAACATTGGGGGAGTTTGAGAATAGTTCATTCTGTATGTTTCTTTTTTTTTTGAAAGGATAGAAATTTGAGAGACTATCATAGTTATAGCATCAGAAATGAATACTAGCTACTCTCTTAGGATTTATCCATTCAGAGGACCATTAAAAATTATTATTAGACATCATTTCCATTAAAGAGTATGCTTCATCAAAAGGTTTTGACATTAATGATCCACCACCAGCAACATCAATAATTGATCTAAGCGATCCTACCAATCCATTATAGAATGTTTGAATTACTAACCAATCTGGTAAAGCATGATGTAGACATTTTCTTGAGGAGATCTTTAATTATTTCCCAAGCTTCATAAATAGATTCCCCTTCAAACTGACCAAAAGATGTAATCTCATTTCTTAGCTCAGTAGTTTTCGATGGAGGAAAATATTTTGATAAAAATTTTTGTGAAAGTTCTCCCAAAGTTCTAATAGATCGAGGTGCTAATGAATTTAACCACGCCTTAGCTTTATCCCTTAATGAAAAAGGAAAAAGTCCAAGTCTGACAGCATCATTTGACACTTCGTCATATTTAAATGTAGCACACAATTCAAGAAAACTAGCAAGATGCAAGTTAGGATCTTCATTAGGTGTTCCTCAAAATTGATTATTTTGTACCATTTGGATTATAGTAGGTTTAAGGTAAAATAAATTAGTAGTAACATCATGATTTTGGATAATTAAGTGAATTTCGTTTGTTGTTGGGTTAGCATAATCTCTTAAAGGTCGTGGTATATGTTCATTTTGCTTATTTTGATTGTTCACCATCTTGTGAGGATTTTTAAATTTTTTTTATTATTTTTGAATTTTTCTAATAGTACGCTCTAATTCGGAATCTTAAGGCACTAAATTTATAGATCCAATCCTACGCATATGAAATCACACTAAATATACTAAAAAGTATACAAGCACACACAATTGCAAACTATAAAGTAAATGTTTTCAAATAATACAAATTTGACAGTTACCCTTTTATACTTCCCAAGCAATGGAGCTGAAAACTTGATCGGTGCTGCTACAAGTGTAAATTTTCAAAAGTATTTTCAATTTAGTTTCACAGTAAGTTCAATTTAATAATTAGGCAGCCACTCGTAGACCCTAGTATATGTATCGTTTAAGTAATACAGAGCTCTGGTGGAGTCCTGTTATCGATCCCACGAAGAAGTTTGGAACAATTCAAAGTGTAGTTTAGCAATGAAATCCAATAGTCAATTCACAATGTAAGTTTAAGAAATATTTAAGTTGCTAATTTAATGATTGCTAAAAGCTAAGTTAACTAAAATTACTTTCTAAATTAACTAACACAGACTAAGTTTTGTATTGAAAGGTTAAATATGGAAAAGCATATTTCCCCTTACAATGATATTATGATGAGTGAATGATATAGATTGATAAAGTTTTGTATTGTACCAAATAGGAGCATTTATATTCTTTACCTCACTAAGAGTACCCCCTCCTCAGATTTATTTAATGAATATTGACAAATCATAGGCTAAGTCCCTGACTATCTAAAATAAGTTAGAAATGAATTCTCCAAGAGTTTCCTACAACAACTCTTCAAAAATCATCCAAATGCATTGAATTTTATCTCCACCAACTTTGGGCTCCATCGGCGCTGAATAGGCCACTGACGATGCCATATTGATGAATTAATTACAATGCTCTTTGGATTTGGGCACCGGCGTCGCCCATTCTGGCGCCGTCGATGCTAGTAGGCTGAATTCTTCATGTAGCCTCTTTTTGCTGCAAATTAGTTCATTTTTGCTTTCTTTCACTCCAAACACCTAAAATCATCATACCTATAGTAAAACATGAAAAATATCTTTCTTTAAAGTGCAATATCACCAAAAATAGGTACAATTTTTATATATATAAAACTAACATATTTTTGGTGCATCAGTATGCCGCACATGTTAGTGTTGACTGAAGTGGCCCAAGAAATTATTTATTTATTTTTAGCTTTAAAGAAGAATGTGATTTTTCCGTGTTGGGAAGTTTATCATTTAGTTTTTAAAGTTTTTCAGGGAAAAGGGTTTTATGACTTATAAAGTAGTCACAAGTAAGCTATAAGAAAGTCAGGATTCCTTGTCAGGAGGGTTTTACATCCAATAGCAAGAGAAAGATTGGATGCCATATTCCATCGGAGGAGGTCTACCACCTATCTAAAGTTGTCGAATGTTGGTTTTCGGAAGGAAAGCTAAGAGAAATACATTTTATCCCAGAGGAAAGGCTAAAGGAAAGCCATAACACCGTGTCAAGAAGATCTTACATCCAATAGCAAGAGAGAGTGGATATTGTATTTTATCAAAGGAGGTCTTATTCCACCTATCAAAAGATGTCTAATGTCAGTTTTGGGAAGGAAAGCTAAGATGCTTACATCCTATCCCAAAAGAAAGGCTAAAAGAAAGCCATAACTCCGTGTCAAGAAGGGTCTTACATCCAATAGCAAGAGAGAGAGTGGATGCATATTCCATCAATGGAGGTCCTATACCACCTCTAAATAAATGTTAAATGTTAGTTTTGGGAAGGAAAGCTAAGAGACTTACATCCTATCCCATAGGAAAACCTAAGGAAAGCCATAACTCCGTGTTAGGAAGGTCAGACATCCAATTGCACGAGAGATAGTAGATGTCATTTTTGGCATTCCGAGCCGTGTCAGAGATTTTCTCGATATCGATTTCATTATTTTGGAGTCGGCACTCTATTTATCTATAATTTTGCCCTAATCTTCAAGAAATCTTATTTCTTTGGGATCGTGTAAAGGATCCTTAGATAATAAGAAGTTTGAAGAAAGTAAGGGCAAATAAAATAGAAAACAATAGAATAAAAACATGTCAGTCATAATCCCTAAAAAATGAGATTCTAGAATACCTCATTCTAGAAATTTTTATATAAGGATGATCACATATAAAATTTTGATAACTTGAGATTTCTAAGTGTGATATCTATCCTGAGTTCTTAAATCTCCTATAGGAGCAAGCTCCTATAGTTAATTACATCTTAGACAAATAAAAATTGACTAAGAAAACTTTCGACTAATGCTAACACTTATTTTCTAAGAAGTTTCAAGAACAAGAAAAGAAATGTCAACGTTCAATCCTAGGGGTAATATGTCATATTACCTTAAGAGTTTAATTTTTTTCAATATTACTTGTTATGTCGATTTCATTTTTGATTTGTTGTTTGTCATTTTTTTGTTGTTTTGTCTTGCAGTTTATTATTTATTTTGAGACTATCCTAAAAGTTTAGGTTTTGTGGATATCCTAAAAGTTTTGGTTTTGTAGCTATTCTAAAAGCTTAGTTTTTATTTTGTTTTGGTTTTGTCATTTTAATGTTGTTTATATTTTTTTTGTTCTGTTTTGTTGTTGTTTTGGTGTTGCTTTAATTATGTTTTATTGTCATTTGTCCTGTCATCAGAATGTCAGCCTGCAAAACAGAGTTAGCACACCCTAATAAAATGTAAAGTAATTCTAAACGGAATTTTTCTTCAACCTGCAAGAGAAATGAGTGTTAGTTTAAAAAAAATAATGTCAATTTTATTTCTTAAATTTGTTTATTTTAATTGGTTAGATTTTAGATAACTCGGTCAAGATGTCACTGGCTCCGTCGTCCCAGGGTTATCAAGGGCCTTAATCTACTTAGTCCGAAAGGTGTTTAATCCAGAACCAGAATACTCCTATTAACAACCAGGATTGCATCATGCAAGACATATTTATAGATCAAGAACACTAGGGTTCAAGTTACGTTTGGTGATTTTTGTTCATTAAGGTTTCATTTTAGTCTTAATGTCTTTTCGGATTTTAGGTTGGAAAATTTTATGTTATTTATGATTTATTAACCAATTAAAATTTTTCATATGTAATTTTGATATATGTTGGTTTCATTTGTTTATTAGACATTAGATCTAAATAAACTTCACCCTTTTCTTTAAGTCTAAATTACATTAGTCTTATAAGATCTAATTAAACTTAAGAAATTTTAGATCCAATTTTAAATAAAATCTAACATAAGTTAGACTTTAAAACTTTAAATTCGATGTCATTTGAATCTAAAAGGTGTTAAGTCCAATGCAGATCAAACTTAAATTGAAAAAAAATCAAACATAAGTTAACATAAGTTAGACTTTAGAATTTTAGATTTGAATTTTATAAAATCTAACATAAGTTAACTTTAAAATTTATTTGATGTCATTGGAATCTAAAATGTGTTAATTTTAATGTAGATTAGACTTAAATTGAGTAAAATCTAACATAAGTTAGAATTTAGAATTTTGGATTCAATATCATTTGAATCTAAAAGGTGTTAAGTATAATGTAGAATAGATTTAAATTTTGTAAAATCTAACATAAGTTAGAATTTAGAATTTTAGATTTCATGTCATTTGAATCTAAAAGGTGTTAAGTCTAATGTAGATTAGACTTAAATTGTGTAAAATCTAACATAAGTTAGACTTTAGAATTTTAGATTCAATGTCATTTAAATATAAAACGTGTTATGTCTAATGTAGATTAGACTTAAATTAGAGTGAGAAGTATTGACTTAAGTTCAGTATGGGTTGAGCTTAAGTTTGGGTTAACTTGTTACATTTTAGGTTAAACCTAAGTTATAAATATTGACTTAAGTTTAATATGGTTTGAGCTTAAGTTTGATTTAACATGGGTTCAATTTAGGTTGAACCTAAGTTAGAAAGGTTGATTTAAGTTGAATATGGGTTGAAATTAAGTTTGAGTTAACTTGGGTTCAATTTAGGTTGAACCTAAGTTAGAATTTTTAACTTAAGTTCAATATGGGTTGAACTTAAATTTTGGTTTAAGTTAGAATTTGGTTGATTTAGGTTCAATATGTTGAACGTAAGGTTTGGGTTAATATGGGTTCAAGTTAGGTTGAACTCAAGTTAGGTTTTGGTTGAGTTAGGTTCAATATGGGTTGAACCTAAGGTTTAGGTTAACTTGGATTCAAGTTAGATTGAACGCAAGCTAGGTTTTGGTTAGGTTCAATGTGGGTTAAACCTAAGGTTTGAGTTAAGTTGGGTTCAAGTTAGGTTGAACTCAAGATAGGTTTTGGTTTAAGTCTAATTAAAGATAAATTTAATTATGGTTTAAGTTTGTTTAAGCCTAATTTAAGTAAGGCTTAAAGGTTTAGTTAGATCTAATGAGTTAGGCCTAACTAGAGTTTAAGATTGTTTAAGCCTAATTTAAGTAAGGCTTAAAGTTTCAATTAAGTCTAATGGGTTAGATTTAATTAGAGTTTAAGGTTGTTCAAGCCTAATTTAAGTAAGACTTAAGGGTTTAATTAAGTCTAATGGTTTAGACCTAATAAGAATTTCCAATTTTTTAAGCCTAATTTAAGTAAGGCTTAAAGGTTTAATTTGGTCTAGTGGGTTAGACCTAATTAGATTTTAAGGCTGTTTAAGCCTAATTTATGTAAGGCTTAAAGGTTTAATTTGGACTAGTTGGTTAGACCTAATTAGAGTTTAAGGTTGTTTAAGCCTAATTTAAGTAAGGCTTAAAAGTTAATTAAACCAAATATAGGTAAGATTTAATTTATTAATTAGACTTAGTTATGGTTAAGTCTAATTAGTTTAAGGTTAATTGAACATAATCTTGGTAAGGTTTAATTGATTAATTAGACTAAATTAGGGTTATGTCTAATTGGTTTAAGGTTGATTAAACCTATTTTAGGTAAGGTTTAATTGATTAATTATACTTAATTAGGGTTAACTCTAATTGATATAAGGTTAATTAAACCTAATTTAGGTAAGGTTTAATTGATTAATTATTCTTAATTAAGTTTATGTCTAATTGGTTTAAGGTTAATTAAACCTATTTTAGGTAAGGTTTAATTAACTAATTAGACTTAATTAGGGTTAAGTATAATTGGTTTAAGGTTAATTAAACCTAATTTAGGTAAGGTTTAATTAATTTATTATGCTTAATTAGGGTTTAGTCTAACTGGTTTAAGGTTAATTAAACATAATTTAGGTAAGGTATAATTGATTAATTAGACTTAATTAGGGTTAAATCTAATTGGTCTAAGGTTAATTAAATGTAATTTAGGTAAGATTTAATTGATTAATTAGACATAACTAGGGTTAATTCTAATTGGTTTAACGTTAATTAAACCTAATCTAGGTAAGATTTAATTAATTAATTAAACTTAATTAGGGTTAACACTAATTTCTTTATGGTTAATTAAACTTGATTTAGGTAAGGTTTAATTGATTAGTCAGACTTAATTAGAGTTAAGTCTAATTGGTTTAAGGTTAATTAAACCTAATTTAGGTAATGTTTAATTAATTAGGTCTAATGGGATAGACCTAATTAGGGTTCAGGATATTAAACTTAATTTAGTTAAGGTTTAATGGATAAATTAGGTCTTATGGGTTAGACCTAATTAGGGTTTAAGAAATTAAGCCTAATGTAGTTAAGGCTTAAGGGATTAATTAGGTCTAATGGGTTAGACCGATTAGTGTTTAAGATATTAAACCTAATTTAGTTAAGGTTTAATGGATTAATTAGGTCTAATGGGTTAGACCTTATTCGAGTTTAAGATATTAAGCATAATGTAGTTACGGCTTAATGGATTAATTAGGTCTAATAGGTTAGACCTAATTAGGGTTTGATTTGTTTAAGTCTAATTTTATTAGGTTTAATTGTCATTTATACCAAATTTAATGAAGGCTTAAACTAATTAATTAATTCTAATGATGATTAGACCTAATTATAGCTTCTTTGAACCTATTAGTGTTAGGCTCAAATTTTACTTGGCTCATTCGTGGAATGAACCAAGTAAAAGGTAATTTTAGGATTTATAAATTTTTACGGTTAATTAAATATATATTAACAATTTATAATTATTAACCCTAAAAGTTTAAAATGTCATCTTAAATTTTCTAAGGGTTAAGATTTATCATTCTAAGGTTCATGTCAGTCACCTTAAGTCACTTAACCAATTTCTACTTTAATTCCCCATATTTTCATTTTCTAAAATTATTTTTAGAAATGATCACAAAATCTCCTGAAAATTAGGGAATCCTTTGTTTAAGAATTTTCCTAGCCTTAGAAAATCAGAGAACATGTCTAAGGGTTTAAAGGTTATTCCATAAAAATTTCATATTTTTCTGATTTATAAATATATTTTAATAATTAAATTACTCTAGAAAGTATTTAATTACTTAAAACTTAAATATAAGTCCTAAATTTAAAATTTCATTTCCACATTATTCTCCTCACTATCCTGAGTTCAAGGGTATTTTTGTCATATTTTTATGATTTTCTATGTAAAGATATGAATTTTTTAATGTTTTAAGGTTAATCTGTTTTAATTAATCCATTAACTAAACAGAAAAAGCTAGGGAGCGCCGCGTGTTCCCGGATCTGCCCCATGCAATGAAATTAGTGACGTGTAAAAGTAAACAAGTAGCGAGAGATATTGTGACAAATATGAGCAATTATACTATTTTTCTTTACTTGGTTCTATAATGAACATAGGTTAAGCTTTGAATTCTTAAAGATGGGTTAGGCAGGGAAGATACTAGCTCTCACTCTAGAGTTCCCTCTTCTCCCAATACCTGGGGGCTAACTTCTCATATCAAAATCAAAAACATCAAACCAAATAGGGGGCTTTAGCCTATCACTCTAAAGTCCTCTAATTTTACACCCATTAAAGTATATCTCCCTATTTATTTGCAGCCAATTATTCGAACTACATTCTCACCTATATAATCTCATGAGATTCTTACCTATAGTTGACTGAGACAATACCACATTGGTTCTTACATGTTCTCACAACAGATTTTAACATTCAAGTTGATCAAATTTACATGTAAAAAAAGGTAAAATCATCACAATATATTGTCACTCTACTCAATTGTAAATCCTACACATGCATACTAATTCATTGTAAAGAAAACTACTCACTACACATGGAGAAACAACATGAACTTTTCATTGAACAAGACTTTGAAACAACACAAACAAAGTACTAGATTCAAATCAAAATACAATGAAAATACTTATCTTTAATGGAAATCAAACTCTCCTAGTATAGCAAAAGCAATCTCCTTACAATCCTCTCCCTGAACAAAATGAAAAGAAAAGAAGAAATCTCTCACTTTCTCTTTCTCTCTCACCTTGTCGCTCCACTTGCGGCTCATGCCCAAGTGTTCTTCTTCTTCCTCAAGCCTTCTTTTCCTCTTCTAATAGTTCCTCTCCCTTCTCTCTAAATCTTTTTCTTCAAGAGTTTCTAAGTCCTAATTATAATTTCCCAAGAGATGCTTAAGTGTCTCTTCAAAACGAGTCCACATTCAATGAATCTTCCAAAGGGTGCCTTAGGTGCCTTTTCACTCCAAGAGACACATCTCTTCAATAATATATCCTTCTAATTGCCCCAAATCCTTCTATAAATTCTATATTATCTTGTCCAATGAATTCCCCAAGAGACACATTTCGAAACACTTCAAATATCGTCCAAATCTGACATTTCTCTAAAAGTTATGGAAAGAACTGTCACTGGCGGATATGCACCAATTTCTGGAGGTTAGGCGCCACTTCCTGGAAGCTATGCGCCAACTGGTGGTAGTTAGGTGTCAGGCATAGGTACATAAGTGTCTGGTTCGACCCGTTTTGCTCTGGTATGCTCCATTTTGGTCCATTGTTGTTACTTTTACTCCAATCACTTTAAATTCTTCAATTTGATGTACCTATAATCAGAAACACAAAAAAAACATACCTTTAAAGTGAAATATCATTATAAAATTTAGCATAAAAATAGTACATTTTTAGGTGGATCACTTGGTCAATGTGGTGGTCATTGAGTCAAGGATTGACTAGTTTGACCAAAGTTGACCATTTGGGTCAAAGGTTGACCAGTTTGGTCAAAAGTTGATCAGATCAAGGTTTTTCATTTCTGATTTGATCAATTTAAGATGTCATTAAAATCTTGGTTTAAAAGCCTCATTAGGGTTTTATCCTAGACGTTATGGTTTAATGACCAATGGTAAGGTTTAAGAGGTCAATGTTGGTAGACTTCCTTTCTCTAAATGATCTTGAAATGATCTTCACAAAAGTGAGGTCAATAAATGGGCCCCTAATATGTGTAAAATACTATAAAAGTATGCCTCACATATTGATGTTGACCGAAATAGTCCGGATAACCCAACAAAATTGTCAATTTATTGTTAGAGAAATTTTATTTTGAAAAGAGGATGGATGACATAAATCCATTAAAAGAGGTCTCACACTACTTTTTAAAGATATGAAATGTTGGTTTTGTTTATATTGAGGAGGAATGTTGAGTGACCTATATCCTTTCTCAAAGAAAGAGCTATAGGAATGCCATAATTCCGTGACTGGAAGAGACTTATATCCAATTGCTGAAGAGAGAGAGGATATCATACCATCTCTCTGAAATGTCAAATGTCGATATGTCAGTTTTCAGAAGGAATGTTATGCGACTTATATCCTATCTCAAAAAGAACTATAAGAATGCCATATTTATGTGTCAGGAAGGTACTTCTATCTAACAGCTGAAGAGAGAGAGGTATCGTACCATCTCTCAGAAATGTCAAATGTCGATATGTCGATTTTGAGAAGGAATGCTATATGAATTATATCCTTTCTCAAAGAAAGAGCTATCGAAATGCCAAATTTCCATGCCAGGAAGGGACTTATATCCAAAAACTAAAGAGAGAGAGTATATCATGCCATCTCTCAGAAATGTCAATTGTCGATATGTCAGTTTCAAGAAGGAATGTTATATGACCTATATCCTTTCTCAAAGAAAGAGTTATAGAAATGTCATATTTCCGTGTCAGGAAGGGACTTAAATCTAATAACTGGAGGTTATGTGTAAAAAACACATAAAGAAATGCGTAGATGCTGGGGATTTGATCTTTACAAGTCAAAGGATAAATCTCATATAATTATCACAAGTTATTTATCATTTCATTATTTTTATTTAAAGTGTTTGTTTTGGCATTTTTGGACCGGTTGATGTATTATTGACAGCTGAGGAATATCTTACAAGACTTTTTTCCATTCCCAAAAATAATGTACATACGATGATAGAAGTCAACAGTACATCATATATTACACAACACACTGCACACTATTTACATATCACCATATCAGAAGCTGTCAGATTGTTTATCAGTCATTCTCATAACCCTTGATACTGCTAGACCTACCATAAATATCTAACACTCCAAGACATTGTCTATCAAGTCTTAGGTGTTTAGATGTTCATAGGGTCATGGTATTTCAAAAGGTTGTAGTCCTTCGAGTTATAGTATTGGCCGATATCTGGTAGGATGCTTTTCAGGATGCATCCTTTGCAATGTTATCGAAATACGTTATCGACATACACTCGGTATGCAATGCTTATAAACATCAACTCTGTTATCTTGTAAAATGAGGATTGATCCTCGTGGTAGAAGAATCTGGTAAGATCCACGAAACTCTCTAGGTCCCACAATTTGTATTTCTCTACCAAATAAAATACAACATTTGTTCACGAGCGACAGAGTGCAAAAGTGTCTTTCAAAGTGATGGCTGTCAATACGAGGTGGTATACAGTCTTCATCCTCATATATATTTATGATGCAAATGTCTGAAACACAATCAGTGGGCATTATATTCCATGTGATCAGTTGTCTGATAATTTGAATAATCATTGTAGGTAACATATCCACTTGTTCATGTTGTAAAATTCCGAGAGCATTGCCATCCTTGTCTACAACATAATTATAACAACATCCATATTAGATTGTCATTCGACCTTTGCAACGTATCCACTTATTGGGTTAAAAATATGTCCTCCTTCTTAAGCATCCAGCTCGTTCGAGGTTGCGTGCTACCATTACATGTTTAATAATGACAGCTTGCTTGTCTTCATCAAAGACTCCGGTAAATAGTTGAATGCCTTCTATTATATTGACGGTTTGACTGTTAATATATTTAAATTGTTCAAATATCTGTCATCTAATAGCATGGATACTTCTTATTTCTTCCTCAGTAGCAATGCATTTATCAGTTGACATTTCTGATGATGTGAGATCCAACACTGGTACATAAGGAGTCGAAGTGAATGTTGATCTTTCAATCCTTTCTTCTTCTTGATCTAGTTTTTCTTCTCCTAAGACAAAATATGTTTCTTTAGGAATATCTTTAAGAAATGGAAATTCAAAGTCATCATTTTCCTCCATAGATTTTATATTTATTCGTTCCTTTTATTCTAGTCTTTCAAGTCATTTATTTCAATTTCATTGAGCTCTAGTTAATCCGAAGGCTGACTTCATTACTCCGCTAATATATGTTTCTTCAGCTCCATGAGTTGAAGCTACCACTAATGATTTTAGTTTTCCAGTGTGAGCTTTTTGTTATTGTTATGTAGAAATGATTTCTTTTGTCCTGTTATTTTGTTGTTAAAGTTTGAATTCTAACATAGATGGTTTTCCTTTTGCTTCTTCTTGATTGGCAATAAATAACAGAGGCCCATCGTAAAGTAATTTAACTTGAGACAAGTCAAAAATCAAAGTGGATTCTTGATGCTTTTTCAATACATCGTCGGTCCAATGCCAAACACACACCACTTTGAAAAGTGAACAAGAGTCTATTATTCGACATTCCCCTGCAAGCAACATGTTAATGGAAATATATCAGACCAAGTTTTGATTTAATTAATTGTTGACCTCACTTTTGTGAGGATCATTTATGAATCATTGTGAGAAAAGAAAGTCTGATAATATTGACCTTTGAGATCTTACCAACGGTCACTAAACCCTAATACCTTGAGTAAAACCCTAATAAAGCTTTTTTTGAACTAAATCCTAAAGACATAATGGGGTAATCAAATCAGCAATAACAATCAACCTTTGACTTAAATAAGACAAATTTGGTCAAAATGGTCAACCCATGACCTAAAAACCATCACATTGACATCATAGGTCAAACCTTGACCTAAAGAAGCCAAAGTGGTTAAATTGGCCAACTCAAGACCTAAAAGACTACCACATTGACATCATTGGTCAACTCTTGACCTAATCAACTTAACATTGGTCAAGGAGAACAATACAAAACCCAAAAGTCACCACATTGACTAATGGGTTAACCTATAACCCTAAAGATGGTCATTATGACCAAACCAACCTAAAAATTCAAAACCCTTGCACCCCATGACTAACTAAACCATGACAAGGTTGGAAACATCACATTGCATCCTTGCACTAGGATTGGTGAACCTGTGTCAACCCTTGTCAACATTTATCAAATTTGGTCAAAATATTCAGTTTTGAACCAAAAATGATAAAATTAATCAAATAAATAATTCTAAAATTATTTTTGATCAATTTATTGATTAATATTATAATTCCTTATATTTTTGATAAATTACATAATTAATTAAAAATGGAACTATGATAAATAACCATGAAATGAATTTAATTCCTTGACATCACATGTGACACAAAAATTCCATAATTTATGTTTGAAATTAAAATTAAATTATTGGGAGTCCTCAATGACTCACCCATGACTCATTAATCCCATCATGACATAAAACAAACCCATTAGCCATCATGGTTAACTATGGGTTAAAGATAATCATGACATTATTTTGAAGTGGCATGATCCCCTCATGTTAAGGCATGATTCACATTCTTCCATAAGATGAGGTGGCCGACCACCGCAAGGTTTATCTCCTATGCCTCATAAGCCATCCAATGAAAGGAAACCTTGGCTTGGATCACCATTACACCATGGGATGAGCTCATAAATTCTAAATTTTGAAACAAAAAAAAGAAAAATGAAGGTTTATGTGTAATGCTCTCACAAAATCTTAAATGACATGGTGAATGAAGGATGGTTTGCTCTCTTTGAGTCACCACACACCTCTTCTCAACCAATAGACATGAACCAAATCCATTTCTCTAAATGGAAAATTCATCATGACTAAGACATGAAAATGATGAAAAAAATGCTTAACTGTCACCTTATCCTGAATACATTGAATATGATGGATAGCTTATGTGGGGGAGGTTAATCCAAAAAATTGTAACCAGGCTTATCCACCTCATAGATGAGCAAATAAAGGAAGCCAAAGCATGAACTCAACTTAAACCATGAGTAAACTTCACATGGTTTAATCTTGGAATTCCAAATACCCCTTATCTATCAGCTGATATTCTATTCCAAGACATTAATAGCAAGGTTGGAAACTCCCGTAGGTGAATCCATGTGAGCCAAAGCTTAGCCATAGCCTCCCATGGCTATAAAAAGCCAAACTCGAGAAGGCTAAAGAGAGATACCAAAATTGAAGACACCCATAAAATTCTCAATTCCTAAGACTTTGAACATCAAAGTTTCTCCCGATACCTTAAGGATTTTATCCCCCTTTGAATCAGCTCATAAATCCCTCTATCCTCCCCCAATTTCCCTGCCCAAATACAGGACAAAATTTGGGTTTGACATGAAACTATCCAAAACTATAAATTGATCACCCCCACATCATCACAAAACCCTGCAAAGATGAGCCCAATCAAAATTGGCCATCCTCATAGGTTCTAACCCACTGTTCAACCTCTTCCTCTCAAGCCGAGACACCTTAAAATCAAAGTAATACACAGACCTGATTTCAACCCAAATTGACTTGGGGGAAAGCTTCCTGAGGTCGAGACGAAGCTTCAGAGCCATTTAATTTATGAAGAAAACCATTTCATAACCCATGAGTCACCGCATGGATGTCTTCGTGCCAAAAATCATGAAAATACATTAAGAATCAGAAGACATCTTAAGAATTTTAAATGGATGGCTCATAGCTTGGGTAAAACAAAGAGGATGAACAGATGTCGTCCATTTCCGTGTTTTGGAAATGGACGGCTCTGATTTAATCCAGTTGGATCCGTTGTTCGGAGCCCCTCAGCGGATCAGCCACATTTCGATTAGTCTAAGGACACACGACACCCTCTGGTCTTTTCTGTTTAGTTTTGGATTTAATTAAATCAGATTATCCTTAAACTAATCAAAAATCCATATCTTTGCATAGAAAAATCACAAAAATAAAATAAAAATACCTCTGAACTCAGGATAGTAAGGAGAAAAATGTGGAATTAAAATCATGAATTTAAGACTTATATTTGATTTTTAATTAATTAAATACTCTCTGGAGTATTTTAATTATTCAAAATTATTTTAAATCAGAAAAATATGAAAATTTCAAAGATCAATCTCTAGACCCTTAGGAATATTCTCTTATTTTTCCAAGGCTAGAAAAATTCCCTAGAACAACATTCTTAATTTCCATGAAACTTTGTAATTACTTTTAACAATAATTATAAAAAATCATAAATTGAGAAAAAAATTAAGAAATTGGAAATTGGGTAAGTAATTTTGGGTGACAAGCATGAACCTTAAAATGACAAGATTTAGCCTTTGGAAAATTTAAAATAATATTTTAAACTCTTAGGATTAATAATTATGAATTATTTAAGTTATATTTAATTAACCCTTAAAACCATTCATTACTTACTTCATTTCACAAATGAACTATGTCATGTTTTGAACCTAAAACTAACAGGTTCAAATAAACCATAATTAGATCTAATCATCATTAGTCTTAATTAATTAATTTAAGCCTTAATCAAATCAGGTTTAAATGACAATTAAAACCCTAATAAAATTAGGCATAAAGAAATCAAATCCTAATTAGTTCTAACCCATTAGAACTAATTAATCCATTAAGCCTTTACTACTTTAGGCTTAATACCTTAAACCCTAATTAGGTCTAACCCA
Source organism: Papilionanthe hookeriana x Papilionanthe teres (assembly GCA_022702705.1). NCBI lineage: Eukaryota > Viridiplantae > Streptophyta > Magnoliopsida > Asparagales > Orchidaceae > Papilionanthe > Papilionanthe hookeriana x Papilionanthe teres. The sequence goes on along the minus strand of CM040429.1, from coordinate 139,455,337 downwards.
TTAGACCTAATTAAACAATCAAGCCTTAATCATATTAGGCTTAATCATCTTAACAAACCCTAATTAGGTCTAAGACACCATTTAGACCCAATTAAACCAAGTTAGACCTTAATCATATTAGGTTTAACTTAACATACCCTAATTAGGTCTTAGAAACCATTTAGACCTAATTAAACCAAGTTAAACATTCATCACATTAAGATTAATAACATAAACCAATTAGACTTAACCATAATTAAGTCTAATTAATAAATTAAACCTTACCTAAATTAGGTTTAATTAACCTTAAACCAATTAGACTTAACCCTAATTAAGTCTATTTAATCAATTAAACCTTACATAAATTAGGTTTAACTAACCTTAAAGAAATTAGACTTAACACTAATTAAGTCTATTCAATCAAATAAACCTTACTTAAATTAGATTTAATTAACCTTAAACCAGTTAGACTTAACCCTAATTAAGTCTAATTAATCAATTAAACCTTACATAAATTAGGTTTAATTAACCTTAAACCAATTAGACTTAACCCTAATTAAGTCGAATTAATCAATTAAACCTTATCTAAATTAGGTTTAATTAACCTTAAACTAATTAGACTTAACCCTAATTAAGTCTAATTAATCAATTACACCATACCTAAATTAGGTTTAATTAACCTTAAACCTACTAAACTTAACTCTAATTAAGTCTAATTAATCAATTAAACCATTCCTAAATTAGGTTTAATTAACCTTAAACTATTAAACTTAACTCTAATTAAGTCTAATTAATTAATTAAACCTTACCTAAATTAGGTTTAATTAATCTTAAACCAATTAAACTTAACCCTAATTAAGTTTAATTAATCAATTAAACCTTACCTGAATTAGGTTCAATTAACCTTAAACCAATTAAAATTAAATCTAATTAAGTCTATTTAATCAATTAAACCTTAACAAAATTAGATTTAATTGATCCTTAAGCCTTACGTACATTAGGCTTAAGTAATCTTAAACCAAAATTAATTTTAATCCAATTAGGCATAATTAATCCTTAAGCCTTACTTACATTAGGCTTAACTAAACTTAAACCAGAATTAAGTCTAACCCAATTAGACAATTAATCCTTAAGCCTTACTTACATTAGGCTTAAACAATCCTTAAACCATAATTAAGTCTAACCTAATTGGAATTAATTAATCCTTAAGCCTTACTTACATTAGGCTTAAACAATCTTAAATCTTAATTAAGTATAACCATAATTAGACTTAATTAACCTTTAAGCCTTACATAAATTAGGCTTAAAGAACCTTAAACTCTAATTATGTCGAACCTATTAGACCGTATTAAACCCTTAAGCCTTACTTAAACTAGGCTTAAACAACCCTAAAATCTAATTAGGTCTAACCCATTAGACCTAATTATGTTCTTAAGCCTTATTTAAATTAGGCTTAAACAACCTTAAAGTCTATTTAGGTCTAACCCATTAGACCTAATTAAATCCTTAACCTTACTTAAATTAGGCTTAAACAACCTTAAACCTGAATCAAGTCTAACTTTAATTAGACTCAAACCAAAACCTAGCTTGAATTCAATATAACTTGAACCCAAATTATCTCAACCTTAGATTCAACCCATGTTGAACCTAAATCAACCAAAACCTGATTTGAGCCTTACTTAAACTAGGCTTAAACAACCTTAAAAACTAATTAGGTCTAACTCATTAGACCTAATTAAGTTCTTAAGCCTTATTTAAATTAGGCTTAAACAACCTTAAAGTCTATTTAGGTCTAACCCATTAAACCTAATTAAATTATTAACCTTACTTAAATTAGGCTTAAACAACCTTAAACCCTAATCAAGTCTATCTTTAATTAGACTCAATCCAAAACCTAACTTGAATTCAATCTAACTTGAACCCAAATTAACTCAACCGTAGATTCAACCAATGTTGAACATAACTCAACCAAAACCTGACTTGAGTTCAATCTAACTTGAACCCAAGTTAACCCAACCTTAGGTTCAAACCATATTGAACCTAACTCAACCAAAACCTAACTTGAGTTCAATCTAACTTGAACCCAAGTTAAGCCATTCTTAGGTTCAACCCATGTTGAACCTAACTCAACCAAAAACAAACTTAAGTTTAATCTAACTTGAACCCAAGTTAATGCAACCTTAGGTTCAACCCATATTGAACCTAACTCAACCAAAACCTAATTTGAGTTCAGTCTAACTTGAACCCAAGTTAACCCAACCTTAGGTTCAACACATATTGGACTTAACTAAACAAAAATCCAACTTGAGTGCAATCTAACTTGAACCCGAGTTAACCCAACCTTAAGTTCAACCTATTGTTGACCTCATTTTTCATGAGGTCTTTTGCTTCTCTCTTAGTGCTTAGGATCTTGCCATAGGCTTTTCCTTTGACTAATCTTAAAGGACTAGAAGTGGAATCCACCCTTTAGAAGTTCAAACACTTCTTGACTCCCTGCAAACCCCACAAGCTTGATTGTAGACCCCTAATCACCTAGAGGGTTGAAGTCAAATGTGGAGGTTTAAAGGATGAGTTCCCTATAGGACTTCTGGCCTTAGGAATACCCCGGGTGGCCTCGGTCCGGTGAGGGTTGATCGGCACATACACTACACTCTCACACACATTCCAAGTCCTAAAACCACACTCTCACCCAACTTGACTTCCTGACTCATGTAGGTAATTCACATGGATGGTCCTTAACCCCTAAGCCCCTGGCTAAGAGGGTTAGGAACAACATATTGAATGCCTCAAATGAGTCCTCTCATGCCTCATATGGGCTTAATATGGCTTCATGGCTCAACCAAAGTGATTCCATTGTACTCAAATTTAATCAATATTCATTTTTCCAAAATTTCAATTTTTGACCCCCGGGGACCTACACCTACTAAACCTACCAAAAGCCCTTGAAACTACCCAAAATTTACAAAATCACCTAAATTACCCAAAATTCCTCAAAATCAATCCTAAACATTTCCCCCCACTCAAATTGATCATCCATAGCCAAAAAATACCAAAAATTCCAAAAGTACCCCCCAATACCCTCCAAATACCCAAAATGCCCTTCTTAGCCCAAAAATCCAAAAAATTCAGAAAATTCCCAAAAAATTTTACAAAATCCCAAATATTCCCAATTTCATTTTTTTCAAATACACTATGGGCCAATTTTGCCAATTTACTCCACTTTTACCTAAACCCCCAATTTAGCCCATTTTAAACCCAAGTGAATGCAATGTCAAACCAAACCACCCCAATTGACCTCAATTTTGGTCCAATTCAATTCTAAACTTCAGATCAACATCCCCAATATCAATTTAGACCAAATCCAAGTCCAATTTGATTGAAATTTGAGCCCAATTTCAATTTGAAGCCTAAGGCCCAATTTTGGCCCATGACCTAAACCTAGCCCAAACTAACCCAATTCAACTCCAATTGGCCCCAAATCTTTTCTAAAGCCTTCCTAACATCCCCATAAACAAAACACTAACTTGATTTGCCCAAAATTTGAACCTAAACTCCACCCAAACCTAACCCAAAACCAAAATCCCTTAAATTGACATAATCCCAAACTTAACCCAAATGGGCCCAAATCCCAAAATTAGAGCCCAACCAAAGTTGGAAACTCTTTGTGACACTCCCATGAACATTTCTCAACATTAATTTTACATCAAATCCAACTTTAGCCCAACCTTAACCGAAGTTAGCCCAATTTAGCCCACCTTAGCCCCTTTACCAAAAGACCCCACATTAAACCCAATTCAATTCAAAATCACTTTAAACTTGTTCCAAACCATTCATGACACATGCCTAAACCAATTGCAACATTTATTTGGCATGATCCTTCACAAAATTTCCATCCACCAATTTATTTTCAAACCTAAAGGCCCACTTTCTTAAACTATTCTAAAAGCCCACTTCCACCAAATTCAAAAGCCCCAAAATTCATCCAAAGTCCATATGACACTCTTCTTCATCATGCATTCAATTAAAATCATCCCTAAGTCCTAAACCAATGATCAAATAATTCTAAATTAAGCTTCATCCAAATTTCCACCAAAATATCCAAAATCCTTAAAATCCATTTTCATGAAATTGACCAAACTTTTTCCAAGCCAAATGTGAGCCATTGAGCCATGTACAAGCCACATGGAAGCCATGGAGACCACTTTCCACCTCACCAAGCCATTAATGGCAAGAAGAGGGGATTCTTTCCTAATCCTTCATTAAGCCCTTTTAACCATATTCATGTCGCACTCTAAACCATGCTTAGCCACCTCACCATGGATGCAGACTTCACCACTCCAATCAAGCTGAACCAAATGACTTTCCCTCAGCCCAAACCAGGTCACAGGAGGGTGAACCAAACCCATATGCATGAGTTGACCAAAATAAGCCCAAAATAAGCTTCCCCCTATGCTATTTCAATCCAACGCCTTCACACATGTCCAAAGCCAATTGTTGGCACCAAACTCAAGCACTGACCTCCCTGACCCTGAGAGTGACCCATGCCTGGCTGGCCAGCCACCACAGCCACCAGAAACCACCAGGCCGAGAGGCTCAATTTGAATTAAAAATTTAATTTGAATTAGCTGAACTGTCTCATGCCCAATGGCCATTGTAGCTTTTCTTCCCTTGCCCTAAGCAGTGGATCCAAGCCATTAAACCCCCTTGGGAGGCCCTCCAGCCACCTCTATTTAAACCCACTCACCTCTCGGCCAAAGGAGAAGAAGAACCAGACCTTAAGGAAACTCTGCCAAAATTACTCCAGAACCTTCTCCTAACCTGCGAGCAGCTTGATCCCCAATGTTCCTTTGCTCTAATCCCCATTAACCGAGCTCAATTTCGAGTTGAAAATTCACCCAAAAAATAAGATACTTCACCACAGGTGAGCCAATCTCCAAATTGATTGGTCCTACACCTTCACCGCACCAAGAGGAGAAGTTCCCCAAAGAAAGCCCCCTCACCGAGCCAGCCCATTGCTTCTAGCCTCCAAGCTTTGTGATCTGGCCTCGGTCACTTTCATACTTGGACAATTCCTGAGAGCCAGAGACTTCATCTGGAGCTTGCCTGGACTCAATCAAAGGTGACACAACTCTCAGATCGAAGCTTCACTTCTCTGAGCAAAGGTGTGAACTCACTCTTCCTCCCGAGCTTCCAGCGATTCTCCATTTTTTTAGGTTAATTTCATTGCCTATAAACCGTATGGATGTGTTCGTCTCTCCAAGGCAAATCCATAGAGCATAAGAACATGAAAATCCATTGAGAATCGAGTGAGATCTTAGGGTTTTAGTGTGGACGGTCACGGGTGCACACCGACCATGGACGATGACCGAGAGCCGTTGGATCGCGCGTGTATCGAGCAGATGGTCGAGATCAAGCCGGACAGCACAATGGTACGTAAACCGCGGGCCCCTGGAGAGCTGAGTCAGATGGTGGCGCCGAATCACAATGCGACGCGTGGGCTTTTGATCCGCCATAGGTTGACGCGGCGCCGCGTGGATAAGTAGTAAATTAGGGTATTTTTTGAATTATTTAAATACCAGAACTTCAAAAATTCATATCTTTGCATAGAAAAATCACAAAAATAAAATAAAAATACCTTCTTGCTCAGTGAACAGAGAAGAATAATGTGGAAAAGAAATCAAGTTAATTGGATGAGTATTTCATTTTTAATAATTTATTTACTATTTTCATTATTTTGATTCTTCATTTGTATAGACAATTCACCATGGCATGAGACCATAGGGATTCGGAAGCCTCTGATCTTGGGTACATTCCCAGGATTTTTCAAGGTCAGAGGTCATCTCTGTGAAAAGTTATTGAATTTTCAAGTTTATGTCACTGTTTTAGGTATTTTAATTCCAATAATTAGCATGTTGTAAAATAAATTCTAGGAAAATTTGGCGATGTTTCTTAGGACCAGAGGACCTTATGAAAAATATATTTTGAGTTAACTCATACATAATAACCTTAATCGGCCTAAACCCCTAAAATTTAATTTGATTTAATTAGGGTTAACCACACATCAAATTGACTTGAAAATAATTCTCCATTACTCTTTAGGGTCAGAGGAACCTTACATAAAATTTTGAAACCAATTGGACATGATTAGCCCATTGGTTGATTAAGCCTCATATGCAAAATGGAACTTTAAAAATTCATAACTCCAAAAATACTCTTAAAAAATTCACAAAAATGATTTTGGAGCTTCTTTGATATTAGGGGAGTTCATGAAAATTAAAATTGGAATTTACTAAAAAAGTTAATTTTTTCACAATATTTTAATACTTTAATAATTAAAAAATAATAAAAATCATAAAAATATTAAAAATCATAAAAATGTCACATTTTGACTTCTAATCATTTAGGAACAAACCAAATATTTTTCCTAAGTCCCTAGGATAAGATATTGAATTTTAAAGGCTTAATGTAATTTTTAATATTACAAAATAAGTTTTTAATCTTTTTCACTAAAATAATTCTAATAAATCAAAGAAAAATCAGAAAATTATAAAATTTATTTCTTTGAACTCCTTGAGGTCAGAGAAATTTAAGAAAAATATAAAATCCATTTTTCAACTTTAATTTTATTTTACAATTAATTAATATTCTAAAACTCAAAAATAATTATAATAAATAAAATACAATTCAAAAAAATCACAAAAATTGGTCCAAGTGGTTCTCTAGTCATTAGGAACATCCCATAATTTTCTTAAGGACAGAAATCTTTCCTTGGTCATGTTGTTGAATTTTCTTTGAAAACTCTTATTTTCAACTAAAAATAATTATATAAATAAATTAAATTCAGAAAAATCACATTTTCTCCTCTAATGTCTTAATTGACATGTGAGTGAGGTGACATAAAAATTTCAAATTCATTTGAGCTCAATTTAATGAGTTACGAAATAAATAAGCTTAAAAGGGCATAAAAGTAATTAAAAATTTTAACCCTTAATTAAAACTTTAGGTTTAATCAAAATGGGGGGTAAAATATTTGATTTTAACTTTCTCTTGGATGATTGAAACTTAGGGAAATTAAGGGGTAGAAACCCATTAAACACTTTGAAAATATCAAAAAATGAAACTTTAATTAATTAAATGATTTAGATTTTCGAAAGAATATATTTAAATTTGGATTATTAAAATAGGGATATTATTAAGAGGATATTTATTCTTTAATTTAAAAATTCCTAAATAAGTCACCTTAACAATATTTAGTTCTTGATTAAAAATTAAAATAATAATCAAAATTAACAATTAAAACTAAAATTAAAACTAAAATTAAATTAAATTAAATTAAAATTAAATTAAAATTAAAGTTAAACTAAAATTAAAAATTAAAATTAAAATTAAAATTAAAATTAAAACTAAAATTAAATTAAATTAAATTTAAATTAAATTAAAATTAAATTAAATTAAAATTAAATTAAAATTAAATTAAAATTAAAATAAAATAAAATAAAATAAAATTAAATTAAATTAAAATTAAATTAAATTAAATTAAAATTAAAATCAAATTGAATTAAATTTAATTAAATTAAAATCATTTAACAACAAACCTAAATGAAATCATTAAGAATTAAGTCTAAAATAATTTGAACACTATTCCAAACTTAAAATTATTAATTAAAACCTCATAATTAAATTAAAATGCTTTAAACCATTAACTCAAACTTTTAATTATGATTAACATTCTCGATAACCCAACTTGCCCTTAAAGGCTTTAATTATTATAACTCTTAAATAGAGTATTAAGTGAGATGTGACTTCATTCATCAGGTAATCAAATACCTAAGTTCATTGAGCAAGAAATAAAGTTTAATGAAACTCCTGGATGATTAATTCACCTGTGCAATTAAATTTACTTGGACTCAAAACAGTCCCAGAAATATTGAAAAGATGTTTAGGACTCGTCCTAAGCACTTCCTCAATATGACGGGATGTTTTAGAAGAACAACTGAATCTAATTGTTCTTTGATGAAGAAAATCATCCTTAAAACCAAATCAAGAACCTAGACGTCATAGGAGATGACTAGTTATAGGATTAGGAATTTGGTAGACAACCAAAACCCTTTCCTTAGCTTTACCTAGGTATCTGTTGAAACATTTAAATGCCTTAACATGTGTTTTAAGTGCTGCTTGGGATGACGGGAAGACCCTCTAGGTACGCTTTTATTTTATTGCAATTTACTGCAATTTACTTACATGCACTGTACTTTACTTTTCTTGCATGTTAAATAAAACTGTTGCATGAAAACCAAAACCTTTAGGATAGTCCCTAAACTGAAACCAAAACTAAATTAAAAGTCATTGCAAGATAAAATTCACCGCCACAACATTCAAAAATATAAAACAACTCAAAATTTAATCACAAACAGAACAACAAAACTACAATCACAACTAAATTAAAACGTCTCATTGAATGATCGGGAATACCTCGGATGATGTAACCCACGTGTTGCTAACGGGATTTCCCACGGTCTAAATGAAAGTGTGGAACTCATTTAGTTGAGTTTAGCAAATTCATCTGGACTAAGTGAACTCGATGAAAATAACGGTGCCGGGATGACGGAACCGTGGGATCTTAATCGGTTCTGTTTAAATAACTTTAAGATTTTTTTTAATTAAAATATTAAAAACACTTGGATTTTAAGATTTTCTCTAAACCAAAACACTTCTCTCGTCTCCTGATTTATGACTTCTAAAACTAAACCTCTGCAACAACAAGGAGCACGGAGCACGGTGGCAACGACGACCATCTTCGTCAAGAAAACAACTCTACATCGACAAAACTTTCTTAGAATTAAATAACCAAGCCATAGGATTTCGAGGTAGTTTGCTTAGTGAAACATAAATCCTCAACCTCTTCATTAGGCATTTGCATGATCATGTCATTTAAATTAAGCCCTAACCGGTCTTAGGACTCCGAGGTAGTCGTTTGATACGACATAAACCCTCACATATTCAAGGCTATTTGTATTATTATGTCATACAAATATAAGTCATAATTAATTAAAATTGGCAAGATTTAAACATTAAGTAAATTCTCAAATCTAAGCCAAACAATAGGATAGTTTGAGAAGTTGCCAAGATTCTTCTTGGATCCTCAACTTCTCCTACTTTTCTTCCATTGAACTCCTGAAATAAATTGTTCCAAATTTGATCCATTGCCTATTGAAATTTCCAAAACTCAAATCCTTTGAAAACCTTAAACTTTGAAATTCTTGAGAGCAAAACCACTAATCATTATCGAGAGTTTTCTTAAATGATTCCTGTCATTTAAGATGTAATTAACTATAGGGGCTTGCCCTTATAGGGAACTTTAAGAACCCAGGTAATATAAACCCTGCTTAATTCCTTTATATTAAGCAGGGGAACTTGTCGTCTTATAAAATTGGTTCGCAGACCAAACGGATGCCACAAATCTTTTAGTTTATTTAACCGTGTCCCATCATCAAGCAGTGTGTCAATTCATCGGGATAAATACACGGTTTGTGGTGCGGTGCTCATTTATATAAACTATTTGGGATGTGAGATCAGTTTGATTTCATATCTTAAAATTTTCAAACATAAAATTGATTTCAAAATCAAAATGCTACTTTCCAAATTATATATATATATATATATATATATATATATATATATATATATATATATATATATATATATATATATATTAAATTTAAAATTTAAAATTCACCGACAACTTCTGTAGGCGACCCCTTTTTTAAAAAAATACAACACAAAACTAAAAATATGCCGACACCCATATTGAACTTAAATTAACATTTCTAACTTAGGTTCAAATTAAATTGAACCTAAGTTAACTCAAATATAAGTTCAACCCATATTAAACTTAAATCAACATCTCTAACTTAGGTTCAACCTAAATTTAACCCAAGTTAACTCAAACTTAAGTTCAACCCATATTGAAGTTAAATCAACATTTCTAACTTAGGTTCAACTTAAATTGAACCCAAGTTAACCCGACTTAAGTTTAACCCATATTGAACTTAAATCAACATTTCTAACTTAGGTTCAACCTAAATTGAACCCAAGCTAACTCATACATAAGTTCAACCCATATTGAACTTAAATCAAAATTTCTAACTTAGGTTCAACCTAAATTTAACCCATGTTAACTCGAACTTAAGTTTAACCCATTTTGAATTTAAGTCAACATTTCTAACTTAGGCTCAACCCAAATTGAACCCAGGTTAACCCAAACTTAAGCTCAACCTATATTGAACTTAAATTAATGCTTTTAACTCCAATTTAAGTCAAATATACATTAGATTTAACATCTTTTAGATTCAAATTACATCGAATCTAAAATTCTAAAATCTAACTTATGTTAGAATTTACATAATTTAAGCCTAATCTACATTAGACTTAATACCTTTTAAATTAAAAATGACATCAAATCTAAAATTATAAAGTCTAACTTGTGTTAGATTTATTCCATATAAGTCTAACCTACTTTAGACTTAACATCTTTTAGATTTAAATGATATCGAATCTAAAATTCTAAAATCTAACTTATGCTATATTTTACATAATTTAAGTTTAATCTACATTAGACTTAACACCTTTTAGATTCAAAAGACATCGAATCTAAAGTTTTAAAGTCTAACTTCTGTTAGATTTTATTCTTAAAATTTCTAGATTCAAACAACATTAAATCTAAAAATTGTCAAGATTAATTAGATCTTACATACATTGAATCAGAAAAAACTTGATCCCTTTATTTAAGTCTAAATTACATTAGACTTAAAATAAACAAAATAAAACCAACATATGAAATCAATCAAAATGACATATGAAAAATTTTAATTGGTTAATAAATCATAAACTTAAAATTTTCCAACCAAAAATAAAAGAAGACATTAAACTTGAATGAAAACTTAATGAACAAAGATCATCGTATGTAACTTGAACCCCGATGTTTTTGATCTACAATGATTTCTTGGATGATGCAATCCTGGTTGTTGACAGAAATTTTTCAGTTCTGGTTCAAACACCTTTCAGACTAAGAAGATTAAGGCCCCTAATAACCTCGGGATGATGGAGCCAGTGACACCTTAACTGGGTTATCTAAAATCTAACCAACTAAAATGAAAAGATTAAAGAAATAAAATTGACATTATTTCATTTAAATCTGACATTTATTTCTCTTGCAGGATAAAGAGATATTTTGCTTTAGATTTACTATATATGTTATTAGGGTGTGCTAACTCTATTTTGCATAGCAGCATTCTGAAGATAGGATAAACGACAATAAAATAAAATTAAAGCAATACCAAAATAACGACAAAACAGAAAAAAAAACAAAATATAAAAAATATTAAAATGACAAAACCAAAATAAAACAAAACCTAAACTTTTACGATAGTTACAAAACAAATAATAAATACTTGACAAAACAACAACAAAGTGACAAAAAATAAAACAAAAAAAAATCAACATAACAAATGACATTGATGACCCGACCGCCGCGCTTAACGCAGTGATGTTGCTTCCAAAAGATAGCCAAAAAGCTTTGACTCGATTTATAATTAGCGGCTAGTGTATAAAATTAATATTATATAAGTAATATTTTTACACACTAGGGGTACTACACAAGTATACGTATCGTTTCAAGTAATGTAGGGTTTTTAAACAAAGACTCCAGTATCGATCCCATATGGAAGATTTATAGAAATAAATTTTCTATAAAGTGAAAGAGAAATATAATAGTAAAAATATTTTTTATTTTGATTATAATTACTATTTAATTTACTAGATGTAATTTAAAGAAAACAATAATAAGAAAATGATTTTATAAACTCTACAAAAAAATAAACAACTTTCTTTCCTTCAATTAATCTAAGATTTTTAAGATAATTTAATATTCGTTGGAGAATTTAATTTATGGAATTGTGCTAAATAGAAGCATTCCTATTCTTTACCCTTCGATCCGGTGCAAAGAACATTGACTAATTTACAGAATAGGTCTGGATGTATTGTTAGTAGTAATGGGTTAATCTAGGCTCACACTTCTAGATTTCCAAGGGTGGCTATGGTCGGGCCTACTAGTGACCCTTTCCTAGTCTATAAATCAAATTATAGGAATTTAGTCTGTCACTCTAAAAACTTATCAATTCTACGCCCTTTAAATATTATCTTCCTATTTATTTGCACTTCACCATGAATAACTCGCACATGGCCTTCGACTACCCAAGGATTCATGTGACATTTACAAGTTAAGAGTTCTTCTCCTACAAGGTTTTTAAACTCTTCAACAGGTTTTAACAATTCAAACGGCCAATTTAAAAAGTAAAGTACTATTAGGTATTAATGTCATCACAATATTTTGAAAATATTTTGAACTTTAATTCTCCATTGAATCTTTATATTATCTTATCTACCTCTTCATAATTGAAGTAAGAAAGTAACTAACTACTCAGAACACATTGAAAATAAATAACAAAACATGATAATTAAACTTTGAATCAAACATAAAAATATACTTATCTCAAATATTTCTTCTACAGATCTTCTGATTCCTACCGACTCCACAGATGTAATGAACTCCGGATGCAATAACTTGAAAATAAACTCACTAAACTAAACAAAAGTGGCCCTAAATTTCTCTCTCTAATTCTCTCTCTAGGGATGAGAGATCTTAAAGTAGATAAGAGAAAGGGGTACAATGGGAGGGGCACGTTTTCCGAAGAATCGGACCTCTATTTATAGGCTCCAAGAGTTCCTCGAGGCACCTCTTCAAAACATGTCCACATTCAATGAATCTTCTAGAAGGTCGATCGGCGCCAGGCGTCGGATCCGGCGCCTAGGCGCCGGAATCGGGCGCCTAGGCGCCGGAATCTGACGCCTAGGCGCCGGACACCGCGTCCAGTTCTTCGCGCCTCTTCACTTTGGCTCGCACCTCTTCAAGATTAAAACCATTTTGGAGCGTCCAAATGCAATGTATCACATGTCCTATTATCAAGGAACAACTGTCAGCCTTCTAGAATATCCAATAATCGCTCACTCCGTCAAAATAACAGATCAAACGTTGTAAAAAACTTCGACGCTTTCGTATCGAGTCCGGCACTTAGGCGCCAGTTCGGCGCCAGCGCCGGCCATAATTTTTTATACTTTTGGTATTTTGCTCATTTTTCCTTCTTAGACCTTTTTACATTGCCTACATCCAAAAATACAAAAAATACCTTTCATTAAAGCATAATATCCTTAGAAATTAATAAGAATTAAGACATAAAGAAATAGGTATTTTTTTATAGATCAAAATCCCCCAAACTTAAATGTTACTTGTCCTCAAGTAACTCTTTTTACTACATAAAATATAACTTTTGGAAATAAAAGATAAATATTTAAGATTCCTTATAATTTTTGATTTTATAAAGTTTTTAGTAAATTATTAACCCAATTTTACGAACTAGGTTTAATTTTAAGAATTTGAAGAATATTTAACTACCAAATCATAAGATTTCAAACTTTTCATTCATTTTAAAAATAATAGAAGTCTAGTATATTAAGCTTTCATAAATTATTTACAAGAAAAATATCTTCTTGAAAAATTTTTTCTAAATAAATATTTATGCATAAGAATTAAGTAAAGTATGTAATTAGTTTTCTTCCTATACGATAATTCAAGTGAAGCCAATTTTTGATTAGGCATTTCCTCAAGCTTCTCCTCTCTATCTTTTTTTCTTTTCTCTTTTTTTTTTTTTTATAGAGGATTACTATATCTGGATAGCTTGTTAATGGTTTTGAACTTCATTATCCTTAACTTATATTTTTCAAAACTTATACATCTCCCCTTAATTATTATAACATAAATAAAAATTCAAAAAGAATTCCAATCTTTTCTTTTTCAAGTGATAATTTTTTATTACTTAATATTTCTAAAATTCTATTATTTCTATCATGAATAGAAAAATTCTTTTTCTCATTCTTCTTTAAGTTAAATAATTCTATTCTTAAAATCAATCAAAGTTAGTAAAATTTTGGTTAATTTTCACTAGATTATTTATAATTTCAAAAATAAAAGTGATCTCAAATAAATTCTTCATTCCTTAAGTTATGTTAAAAAGTTTCTATTTTTAAGAAAGTATTAGCTCTTTAAGGACAAATAAAATTTAATTTTGAATGGATTTTCCCTTCCCCCAAACTTAAGTTTTGGTATACTATGATAATTTGAAAGTATGAGAGAAAGAAAATCATAAGTATTTTTAGTAAGTATGTAAAAAAAACAATCTTAAAAAGAAAAATTAACTTATAAACATGCTTTTATGAATAATTAAGATAAAAATGAAGCATGTATATAGAAAGGTAACCAGGCTAATTTTATGATGATATTAAATTTTGAATCAAAATTAAAACAGAGCAAAATAATTAAGTACTAAACATTAAACTAAAACAACATATAAATTAACTCTAACATCAGTCTCAACACAATATACTAAAAATGTTTTAACCACAGAATCCATCCACACAAGTACATAAACTAAACAACATACATCAAACATAAAACTAACAAACAATCCAAACAAAACAAACTAACAACAGAGTAGCACTACATAAAGATATCTCTACTACTAATCACTAGCTGTCGCCTCATCGTCATCATCATCACCAAAGGAAAACTCAACGTCCTTAGGATCAACAAATGGTGTAAAGCTAGAAAAAGTAGAAAAACTAACATCACGTTCACCCTTCGTAAATCCGACTAGGGCTTCATCATACTCCGCATCATAACTACTCTTCCTCCGGGTATAATCGGATAAATGATATAGTTTTCTATCAGTAGTATCTATCCTGCAGTGAGTCTGAAATAACTCCTGTTGCTGTTCTAAAAACTGATCATGCATTGATTCCCAGAAATCTGATGGTGGCTTAGCAGAAGTAGAGAGTCTAGAAGTAGAAGGTCTACCTGAAGTATGTGCAGAAGTAGAAGGAGCGGTCGATATCTTCCCTCGAAGACAATCATAGATACTAACACTCTACTGCCTAATTGTCTTAGTAGACTTCAACTTCTCCTCAGAAATATCAGCACTGACTCCATCATTAACACATAATGAATAAATCAAAGAAGGAAATCCCAATCCAACAGAAGTGCTGGATCTCGCAGTAGACTCCACAGAATCATAAATAATGCTTCCAACATCAATAGGCTTCCTCTCCTGAATGCAATAATTTAAGATTGCTCGATCTCTAGTCACTTTGCTCAGGTGGTTGGAAGGTAACAATCTTGCAGAAATAAAGTAGTGCCATGCTTTAGATACACCATTCAGCTTGGAAGATTTGAAATTTACCCTTTTGTTGTTCCTGATCTTCCAAGATCCAGTACTGTCAGTCAAATAGGCAATAATCATATCCAAATCACCCTCAGATGGTGATAATATAGAATAATAGCACTCAATAGTCGGTGGTAGGCCATAAAATATGTTGATTCTTTCTGGTGTAAATCCTACTCCGATTCCTCTAACAAAGACTTCAGAATCTTCAGCATCAAGAAAATTTGCATAAAATTCTCGAACAATCGGGATAACAGCAATAACAGTAAAGTAACAAAATCGTTGCCAGTTGTGTGAAATGATAGTGTTTTCGATCATCTCCCCAGGATGATAAAAACTTCGTTCCGAGATGAACTTTCTCGACGACGCAAGTTCGTGGAAGCGAAAATGCGCAGCCGCAGTTGGAAATTTGCTGCTATCAAAGTTTTCTCGTCCTTTCCCTCGCTTAGATTTTGGAGCCATCTAAACGTGAAAGAAAACAAGAACAAATTTAGGAATCAAAGATTTAAACTCTTTTTAAGTTTATAAAACTTAAAATAAGTTTAAAAATTCAAAGAAATCACTAAAAATCAAAAATTTTTTTCAAAATTTTGGTTCTTAGCAAAAACTAGGAAAATCTATGGTGAAAATCGAAAATAAATGGTTTAAAGTGTAGATCTGACCTTGAGACGAAGAAATCAAGTGGTTTCGCGCTCAAATCCTTGATGTTTTGACCTCAAAATGGATTTAGAGGATGTATTTTCGCGAAAATGAGGAAGAAGATGAAGCTTAGGCTTCAAAAATGGCTTTTGGGGTTTAAATGGTAATTTTCGGGAAGCGGCCGAATCGGCGCTAGGCGCCGAATCTCGGCGCCTAGGCGCCAGACTCGCCTTTCCCAAAAATCTTTTTTAAAATTTATTTTTCCACCAAAATTCATAAATTCAACTTCCAATTACTCATATCAGAGTAGGGCTTCAGTTTCTAACTTCTATAACATTTTTCAAAAATTTATAAAAATTAAATATTGAATCCACCAATCGTACATAAGGTTTTCAATGAAACTCACTAATTTCCATTTAAAATCTTCAATTTTGACTCAATACATTCCAGATAAGTACTACATTTGATTCAAATTCCTAATACACACTCAATCATAACAAGTTCAAAGCAAATAAAACACACATTGAACATTGACCCACTTTTAATATGTATGCAATTTTTGTTTATAGCAACAGCACCAAAAATTTGATCCCGCTTTAAATATAGATATATAATTTAATGTATAATGTGGATTCTACGCAAGTATACGTATCGTATCAAGTAATACAGGGCTCTAGTGGAGTCCTGGTTATCGATCCCACAGTGAAGTTTTTAACAGATTTGTTATCAGCTAAATTTAAAGGAATTACTTACGAATAAAGTGAACGGAAATTCAAAGTAACTAAAATAAACTAAAGTAAACTAATGCTTGAAATAAGTTGATTTAAATAATTCAAAAAAAGTATCCTTCTCCTTGTTTTTAGAAAATTAAGTGAATGATGAATTTAAATAGAATTTAAATTGTATTGTGACAAATAGGAGCATTCCTATTCTTTACCCTTTCGTCCATGTGCAAAGAACATCGACTAATCCTATGTTTGATTACCGAATCCGTAGCTCAGCCGGGAGGATACCGGCCGCCACTTCGAGCTCCCACGTTCCCTCACCTCGAGGGCTAACATCTACACTTCAGCTCTCAAACAGTAGGACCGAATTGAATATTTTAGTCTGTCACACTAAAATGTCTAATTCTACGTCCGATAATTAATAATTCCCTATTTATTTGCACCCGCCTTCCAAGGCTTTTGACTTCCCTGAATATTGGATGTAATTTTTACTATAGTTGATAATTCAACATATTTTAACAACTCAATCGCCGTATTGAAAGTAAATTAAGTTTTAAGTAAAAATTATCACAATTTATTTTAATATATTAGGTACTTCCATTTAATTTCATCAATTCGCATAATTTTCATAAACAAGGAGAAAGACTAAGAAAACTACTCAGAATGCATGGGAATAAAACAAAGCATGGATTTCATTTAAAGTTAACAACAATAAACAAAGATACTTATCTTAATTACCTCCCCAAGTAGACTCCTTGAAGTTCCTTTGACTTTTCCTTCAAGTACAGCAAACTAAATAGCACTCAACTAATGAACTCACTAAACACACTCAAAAATAGACACATAAAAGACTCTAGAAAAACTTTTTTAAGACTCAAAAGACACACTAAGACACTAGAATTCGGCCTCTATTTATAGAGGTAAGTAAAGGCCCAAGGGGTGCTTAAACACCTCTTCAAAAAGTGTCCAGGTTCAATGTATATGCATTTTGAACTGTCTCGCCGTCGGCGAGAAACGACCTCGCCGTCAGCGGGGCTTCTAGAAGGTCTTCAAACCGCGTGATCTCGCTGTCGGCGGGCTCGGGCTCGCAGTCGGCGAGGTAGTTATAATTCCTTCAGAAATTCTCCTCACGATCTCGCCGTCGGCGGTCTCGATCTCGCTGTCGGCGACTTAGTTTAATTTGCATGAATTTCCTCCTTTTTGATCCAAAATTTGCTCCATTTCATGCTTTTTGCTTCCATCACTTAAAAATCTTCATTCCTGCAATAAAATAAAGAAAATACCTTTCTTTAAAGTGCAATTTCATCAAAAATAGATATGAATTTCTTGATGTATTTTTCTGTGATCAAAATCCCCCAAACTTAATTATTACTTGTCCTCAGGTAATTTTAATACTAAATAAAATAATGATTTCTATAATAGAATTTTTCAATTCAGATAATATGAATTAAATTTAAATAACATTATAATAAAGTTAAATATAAATATTTCTGAGTGATTAAATTAAATTTATAGATATAAGATTATTTAGTTATCAGGTCTAAGATTTCTAGCTTTCTATTTATTTCAGGAATGAATATATTTAAATCAATTTCTATGAAATTCTTCCAAGTATTTTCTTCACATTTCAAAATTTTTCAAAATATCCCAATGTAGAAGAAATTCAGGGTGAAAATCAAAAATTTTTACATAGGAGTGAAGCTCTTACCAAGGGAAGATGAAATCCAGTGTCAAAAAGTGTTGAAATCGCTTCAAATCCGAGATCTCTCAAGCCCTAGGTCAGTTTTTTCGAAAATTTGAGGAAAGGGATGATGAATAGTGTCGGTTGACTGGTCAAATATAGGTCTTTTCGCGTTCTCGCTGTCAGCGAGATTTTTCTCGCCGTCGGCGAGCTAATTAATTTCATAAGGCAAAAGTTTTGGGAAAAATCCGCTGTCGGCGAGCTCGGTTTCACTGTCAGCAGGTTTTTCTCGCTGTCAGCGAGGTAATTCTCGTCGTCGGCGAGCTCCCAAAAATTTTAAATTTTTGAAATTCGTCAATCATTTTCAACCTCGAATTGCCCTTAATCAATCTTCCGACCACTTAATTAAATAATAATACGAAGATTAGACACTTATACTCACAAAAAGTCACAAAACACAAACGATATAACTTTATATATGAAATCCATGAAACTTACAATTTTCACACTAACAACTTCACACATACTTAACTTAAATGTTCAAATACATAATACTCAGCATCGCAATCCAAACCACAACACTCTAAATGCTGAGACATAACAATTTACATAAAATCTCATCAATTTTTAGATGATCAAATCAAACTTCGACTCATAATAAAACCTAACTCCAAAACACACACACATATATATACAAATATAGCAAAAACATAGAAATCTTTCATACTCTTCTGTGTCCGAACTAACATCTTCTCTGATATTTCCGATGCGACGCAGGTGCACAAATAAATTGTAGAAAGGCCTGAAAGGGAATTCTGCAGTAGATTCTTCATTAATCCATCCTTTCGTCTTAGTAGATGAATAAAACCGGCCTCCGGATGTCCAAGTATGATCAAAGTGCTCCTTCATTCTCCAATCAATATGATCAAACATATCAGAGATATTGTCAATGGAATTCATCACATTTTGCAATTCTTTCTCCAATCCTTTAATCTTCTTCAGAATGAAATTAGTCTTATCAGTAAGGGGCCTTGCTAAAGGATTGTTCTATGATGCTCTGTCAGAAATAACGGTGATCTCATCATTGTTATCCAAAGTGGGAAACATATCAGTAGGATCCGGGGTTTCCATGGTAAAAGTACTTTTTCCCAAGCCTCATAAGAAACTTGGTACTGACTGCATAAAGCAAATATAGTAGATGGGTGTCCAAGTCCATGCACTGACCCATGCACAATTAATCCCAATGCAGACTTTACTATTATTGATCCAACATCGATAAGTAATCCAATTTGAATACAGTAGTTTAAAATAACGCATTCCTTTGAAACTTTATTTACTCTCATGGTAGGTAATAATTTTGATGATATAAAGAAATGCCAGTGCTTTGAGACAGGATTAAGAAGTGATGCAGAAAAACTGACATACCCATCTTCTCGTAACTCCCAATCATCCGGTTCGTCGGTTAGGTATCTGTAGATCTCGTTCATATTGTATCTTGAAGGCACAAAGTTGGAATAATGACAAACAGAGGTATTTTCTATAGAAAACAATTCATTTACCCTTGCAGGAGTAAATATTACCCATCTTCCTCTAACGTAGACATTTCCATTGTTGATCGCATGTAAATTAGAGTAAAACTCTTTAACTACTGGTATAACTACAGCGGATGTCGTATAACAAAATACCTCTCAATGTCGCCGTGCGATCATTTCTTCGATTTTTGTAGTAGAATTCTCTACTCCTCTATTGACGAATCCTCTTTCTTTAATAAGTCTTTTCTTCATCAAGCCTTTGTTGAAGATTCGCTGTGCCTCAAAACCGACGAATTTTCTCCGGTTGAAAACTTCGCTTTTGTGGTTTCTAAGAATTTGGAGGCCATTTTGGATGGAAAGGATTGGTCTCTAGTCGTTCCTAAGGAAGAAAATGGTGTAAAATCGGATTTGGAATAATTTCTTACGAAGGAATGGCTCGCATCCGTCCAAAACCGCACGAAAAATCTTTAAGAAACCAAATTTTCAACCGCCTCGCCGTCGGCGGAAGTTCCTCGCCGTCGGCGACTTAGTTATAAAACCGAATGAAGTAATGGTCCACGATCTCGCCGTCGGCCGGCTCGAGCTCGCCGTCGGCGAGATTCGTAAAAATCGCCCATTTTCGCTCTGGTCCGAATATTTTCTGATCTCATTCAATAGGTTCAATTTTGTGATGATTCTAATAAAAATTTGAGTAGTAAGATTTGTTTTAATAATATAGACTCACTAATTTGCAAATATTTAAAATAAAAGACTACTATGGGTTACCTCCCATAAAGCGCTTGGTTTAACATCGTCAGCCCGACCTAATTTAGTTAGTGTTCAGGTTGACTAAGCATTAAAACCTCTTTAAAATTTGGTCTTCTACCTTCGAAATATGGTTTTAACCTATGTCCGTTTACTTTAAATCTATGTCCTGTTTTTGGATCTTCAATTTCTACAGTTCCATATGAAAATATTTGAGTTATGGTGAAAGGTCCTAACCATCGAGATTTCAATTTCCTGAGAAATAATTCCAATCTAGTATTATAAAGCAAAACTTCGTCCCGGTTTAAAATTTCTCTCGATTAATCTTCCGATCATGCCATAATTTCATTCTTTCTTTATAAATCCTATCATTACCATATGATTCATTCCTTAATTCTTCCAATTCATTTAATTGCAACAATCTCTTCTCACCAAACTTTCTTTCATATTATAATTAAATTCTTTAATCGCCCAATATGCTTTATGTTCTAATTCAACTGGTAAGTGGCAAGTTTTTTCCATATATAAGCCTATAAGGAGTCATTCCAATCGGAGTTTTATAAGCAGTCCTGTATGCCCATAATGCAGTGTCTAGTCTTATAGACCAGTCTGATCTATTAGGATTTACAGACTTTTATAATATACGCTTAATCTCTCGATTGGAAACTTTAGCTAATCCACTAGTTTGTGGATGATAAGCAGTTGATATCTTATGCATAATATTATATTTTTCTACTAGTTTGTGAATATATTTGTTTCTGAAATGAGTTCCTCCGTCAGTGATAATCACTCTCGGCATTCCAAATCTAGTAAAAATATTTTTCAATAAAAATTTTGAAACACTTTTAGCATCACACCTAGATAAAGCTTGTGCTTCAATCCATTTGGAAACATAATCAACAGCTACTAATATATATGAGATTCCAAATGAAGGAATAAAAGGTCCCATGAAATCTAATCCCCAAACATCAAAAATTTCAACTTCTAATATAAAATTCGGAGGCATTTCATTTTTTCTTGATATGTTTCCTACTTTTCGCATTTATCGCAGGTTTTTATATATCTATATACATCTCTAAATAGAGTAGCCAAGTAGAATCCATATTGTAGAATTTTATATGCAGTTTTATCCGTCCCAAAATGTCCTCCAAAATCGAGTCATGACATTTTTGAATAATTGGTTCAGCTTTCTTCATAAGGTATGCATCTTCTAATAATTAGATCCTTACATTGCTTATATAAGTATGGTTCATCCCGTAAGTATGATTTAGTATCATGAATGAATTTTTTCCGTTGTTGCAAAGTTAACATAGGTGGTAAAATGTCACTTACAATATAATTTACTATATCAAAGATACCAAGGTATTTTCAACTCATTAATATTATAAAGTTGTTCATCGAAAAATCGTCTAAAATTTCATTATCAATATCAGCTTAATTCATGATTTTCTAATCTTGATAAATGATCAAGCAATTTGATTATCGCTTCCTTTTTGTTAATTATCTCAAAATCAAATTCTTGCATTAATAATATCCATCTAATTAATCTTGGTTTAGAATCTTTCTTTTGCATTAAATATTTAATAGCTAGAATGATCAGCATGCACAATACATTTAGTTCCTATTAGATAATGCCGAAATTTATTAAAAGCATATACAATCGCTAATAATTCTCTTTCAAGAATCGTATAATTTATTTCAAGCATCATTTAAAGTTTTACTAAGCATAGTATATAACTTTGAAAATCTTATCATATCTTTGCCCAAGAATCGCTCCTATAGCATAATCACTAGCATCACACCTAAGCTCAAATGGTTTTTCCCAATTAGGTGAAACTATTATAGGTGCTATAATTAATTTATCTTTTAATAATTCGAAAGCATTCAGGCATTCAGTTGTAAATTCAAATTTCTTGTCCTTTTCAAGAAGTTGGCATAGAGGTTTAGTAATTTTTAAAAAATCTTTAATATAACGTCTGTAGAATCCAAGCATGTCCAAGAAAACTTCTTACCCCTTTTACCGTAGTTGGAGGTGGTAATTTAGCTATTACTTGAATTTTTGCAGGGTCTACTTCCATGCCTTTTCCGAAATTTTATGCCCTAATACAATGTCGCCTGTAACCATAAATTGACATTTCTCCCAATTAAGAACTAAATTAGTTTTCTCACATACTTCAAATAATTTTTCAAGATGATTTAATCATGTGTCAAATGTTGTTCCAAATACAGAGAAATCATCCATAAATACTTCTATTCCATTATCAATTAATTTACTAAATATAGACATCATACATCTTTGGAATGTCATGGTGCATTACATAATCCAAAAGGCATTCTTCGAAAAGCAAAAGTTCCATAAGGACTAGTAAGTGTAGTTTTATCTTGATCCTCGGGAGCAATTTATATTTGATGATAACCGGTATATCCATCTAAGAAACAAAAATATTTATGTCCGGCTAATCTATCTAACATCTGGTCTAGAAATGGTAAAGGGAAGTGATCTTTCCTGGTGGATGTGTTTACTTTTCTATAATCAATACATATTCACCATCTAGTAACTTGTCTTATAGGGATAAGATCATTATTTTCATTAGCTTTGACAGTCACCCCTCCTTTTTTAGGTACACAGTGAATTGGGCTTACCCAAGCACTCGTCGAAATAGGATATATAATACCATAATCTAACCATTTTAAAATTTCTTTTCGACTACTTCTTTCATTATCGTATTTAATCTCCTTTGTGGATCTGCTTTAGGTTTATGTTCATTATCTAAAATAATTCTGTGCATACAGATTGAAGGACTAATTCCTTTAATATCTGCTAAAGTCCAACCAAAAATTTTTTTATATTTTTTTAACATATCTAAAAGTTTTTGTTCTTGAGATTCATTTAATTCAGATGAAATAATAACTGGTATAGTTGAAGAATTACCTAAGTAAGCATACTTTAAATGATGAGGTAACATTTTTAACTCAAGTTCAGGAGGTTTAATAATCGATGGAACTATATTTTTTTCAGTGTTTTCTGTGTTATCCAAAAATTCAAATTTCTCTTGAATATAATCTAGTTCTTCCTTTATATCGGCTTTTTCAATTAATTCCATATTTTCTTTTTCTAATTTTTCTTCATAATATTCTTTAAAATGTTCTTTTTGTAAATGATCGAGTACTTCCATTCGAAAACACTCATCATCTTTTTCTAGCGCAGGATATTTCATTGATTTAGCAATATTAAAAGTTACTTTTTGGTCATTTACTCTCATAGTTAATTCTCCTTTCCGAACATCAATCATAGCTTTTCCAGTGGCTAAAAATGGTCTTCCTAAAATGATAGGAATTTCTTTATCTTCTTCCATATCTAGAACAATAAAATCTACAGGGAAGATAAATTTATCCACTTTTACTAATACATCTTCAATAACTCCCTTAGGATATGTAACAGAACGATCAGCTAACTGAAGAGTTACTGAAGTAGGTGAAATTTCTCCTAATCCTAATCTCTTAAAAATTAATAGAGGCATTAGATTGATGCTTGCTCCCAAGTCACACAAAGCATTTCCATAGAATTTTTCTCCAATAGCGCATGGTATAGTGAAACTACCAGGATCTTTTAATTTTTTAGGAAGTTTTTTCTAAATAATAGCACTACACTCTTCACTAAGTGCAACCATTTCATTATCGGTAAATTTTCTTTTTTTATTTAGAATATCTTTCATAAATTTTACATAGTTTGACATCTGTTCTAAAGCTTCTACGAAAGGAATATTTATCGTTAATTTCTTCAAATTTTCAAGGAATTTAGCAAATTTTTGTCTTTTTTATGTTGAATTAGTCGTTGAGGAAATTGTGGTGGAGGTTTTTCAACAGAAATTTTCATGGGTATTAAAGGATTTTCTAAGTTTGGATCTTGTTGATTTTTTTCCTTTTCAATTTCCACTTCCTCTTTTTTACTTTCAAGTTCTTTCTGAATTGGAGGTTCTAATTCTTTTCCACTTTGTAATTGTATCGCTTTAATTTTTTCATTTCCTTTGTCTTTGGGATTTATTTCCACATTACTAGGAAATGTTCCAGGTATTCTATTATTAAGTGCAGTAGCGATATGTCCTAGTTGAGTTTCAATATTTTTGATAGCTGTTCCTTGATTTTGTAATTGGTTTCCTTGTATTTGTAATTGATTTCCTTAATTTTGTAAATGTTGACCCATATTTAATATTAATTCTTCTATAGAAAATTTCTTATCTTTAAATTGAGGGTTATTATTATTAAATCCAGGTGGATAATTAGATTTATAATTAGGATTTCCTTGATTAGATGGATTTCCTAATTGTTGTGTCATATTATTCATCCATGGTAGATTAGTTGTATTATTATTCCAATTAAAATTAGGATGATTTTTCCATCCAGGATTATAATAATTTGCATAAGGATTATTGGGTCTGTTGTTAATTGCATTAATTATTTCACATTGAGATTGGGATTCTATAAGTTGTCCAGATGGATTTTCTTCTGATATAGATAGAGAGTAATTCATTCCAAAATGATCTAATTTTTTAGATACAACAGCGATTTGCGCAGCTAACATAGATATTGCATCATTTTCATGAATACTAGCTATTTTTTTCGGATTCATTCTATCAGCAGGCCATTGAAAATTATTGGTTGCCATTTCTTCGATTAGTGCGTAGGCGTCTGTCGGCATATTTTTAGTTTGTGTCGTTTAATCTTTTTAAAAAGGGGTCACCTACAGAAATTATCGGCGAATTTTAAATTTAATTTACATATATATATAATTTGGAAAGTAGTATTTTGATTTTGAAAATAATTTTAAAAAATTTAAGATATGAAATTAAACTGATCTCACATCTCAAATAGTTTATATAAACGAGCACCGCACCACAAACCGTGTATCTATCCCGAAGAATAGACACACTGTTTGATGGTGGGGCTCGATTAAATAAACTAGAAGGTGTGTGTCATCCGTTTGGTCTGCGAAACCATTTTATTTGCCGACAAGTTCCCCTGCTTAATATGAAAGCATTAAACAGGGTTTATATTACCTGGGTTCTTAAAATTCCTTATAGGGGCAAGCCCTTATAGTTAATTACATCTTAAGTGACGGGAATCACCTAAGAAAACTCTCGATAATGATCAGTAATTTTGCTCTCAAGAATTTCAAAGTTTAAGTTTTCAATGGATTGAATTTTGGAATTTCAATAGGGAATAGATCAAATTTGGAACATTTTATTTTGGGAATTCAAAGGAAGAAAGGTAGGAGAAATCACAGATTCGAAGCGAACTTCGGTAATTTCCCGACTATCCTATTGTTTGGCTTGAATTTAGGAAGGCCCTAATGTTTATTTAATGTTTTGATCTTGCCAATTTTTAATTAATTAGGACTTATATTCGTATGATGTGATCACACAAATAGCCTCGAAGATGTGAGGGTTTATGTCGTATCGGACGACTACCTCGGAATCCTAAGACCGGTTAGGGCTTAATTTGCAATGTAAATGTCTAACAAAAGGTTGAGGATTTATGTTGCACTAGGCAAACTACCTCGAAGTCCTATGGTTTAGTTATTTAATTCTAAGAAATGCTCTGTTGCAGTAGATCCAAGTTTTGCTGACGATGATGGCCGTGTTGCCCACTATGCTCCGAGCTCCTTGTTGTTGCAGAGGGTTTAGTTTTAGAAATTATAAATCAAGAGATGAGAGAAGTGTTCTGGTTTAGAGAAGGACTTAATTTCTAAGTGTTTTTTATGTTTTAATTAAAACAAATCTTAAAGTTGATTAAACAGAACCGATTAAGATCCCACGGTTCCGTCATCCCGGCACCATTATTTTCATTGAATTCACTTAGTCCAGATGAATTTGCTAAACTCAACTGAATGAGTTCCACACTTTCATTTAGACCGTGGGAAATCCCGTTAGCAACACGTGGGTTACATCATCCGAGGTATTCCCGATCATTCAACGAGACGTTTTAATTTAGTTGCAATTGTAGTTTTGTGTTCTGTTCGTGATTAAATTTTGAGTTGTTTTATATTTTGAAATGTTGTGGCGGTGAATTTTATCTTGTAATGATTTTTAATTTAATTTTGGTTTCAGTTTAGGGACTATCCTAAAGGTTTTGGTTTTCATGCAACAGTTGTTTATCATGCAAGAAAAGTAAGTGCGATGCGATAAAGTAAATTGCAATAAAATAAAAGCGTACCTGAAGGGTCTTCCCGTCATCCCAAGCTGCACTTAAAACACATATCAGAGCATTTAAGTATTCCAACAAGTACCTAGGTAAAGCTAAGGGAAAGGTTTTGGTTGTCTACCAAAGTCCTAATCCTATAGCTAGTCATCTCCTATTACGTCTAGGTTCTTGTGTTTTGGTTTAAGGACGATTTTCTTCATCAAAGAACAATTAAGTTCAATTGTTCTTATAAATATCCTATCATATTGAGGAAGTGCTTAAGACGAGTCTTAAACATCTTTTCAATACCTCTAGGATTGTTTTAAGTTCAAGAGAATTTAATTATACAAGTGAATTAATCATCTAGGAGTTTAAGCTTTGTTATCTTGCTCAATGAATTAGGACATTTGAATATCCTATAAGTGAAGTAACACTTCACTTAATACTCCGTTTAGGAGTTATAACAACAAGAGCTTTTGAGGGAAAATTGATGTTTAAGTGATTTGTGATTTAATTTAATTTTAATTAATGGGTTTAAGTTTGGAATAGTGTTCAAGTTGTTTTAGATTTATTTTGAATTCTTTATGTCTTAGGTGATGTTATATTTAATTCAATTAAATTTAATTTAATTTTAATTTAATTTAATTTGGTTTAGTTTTAATTTTAATTTAATTTTATTTTTTTTAATTTAATTTTAATTTTATTTTAACTAGATTTTATTTTTTATTTAATTTAATTTAATTTAATATGTTTTAATTTAATTTAATTTAATTTAATTTAATTTAATTTAATTTAATTTAATTTAATTTAATTTAATTTAATTTAATTTAATTTAATTTTAATTTTAATTAATTTTATTCTAATTTTAATTTAATATTTTATTTTTTATGTTTTAAAGATGATTTAATTTAATTGTTAAAGTATTAATTTAATTGAAATTTTGGAATGATTTAATTTAAATGTTTTAACTTTAACTTAATTTAATGATTAAGTCTTTTAGCATTTTAAATCTTGAGTTTGGATTATCATTTTAATTAGGAATTAAATATTATTGAGGTGATTAATTTAGGGATTTTTAAATTAAAGAATAAATCTTTTCCAAATAATATCCCTATTTTAATAATTCCAATTTTTCATTATTCTTCCAAATTTAATCAATTATTTAATTAAGGTTTATTTTAATTATTTTCAAATTGTTTGGTAGCTTTCCACCCTTTAATTACCTAAGTTTCAAACATCCAAAATCAACTTAGTATCAAATATTATACCCACCCTTTTAATTAAACCTAAGATTTTTAATTATAGGTTAAAATTTTAATTACCATTTTGCCCTTTAAACTTACTAATTCCATAACTCACTAAATTGAGCTCAAATGAATTTGAAATTTTTATCTAACTTCACTCACATATCAATCAAGACATTAGAGGAGAAAATGTGATTTTTTCTGTATTTAATTTATTTATGTAATTATTTTTGGTGGAAAATAGGGATTTTCAAGGTAAATTCAACAACATGACCAAGGGAAAATTTCTGTCCTTAAGAAAATTATGGGACATTTCTAATGACTAGAGGACCACTTGGACCAATTTTGGTGATTTCTTGAATTATATTTTCTTTATTATAATTATTTTGAGTTTTGGAGTATTAATTAATTTAAAAATAAAATAAAGGTTGAAAAATGAATTTTATATTTTTCAAAAATCTCTCTAATATCAAGGAAACTAGAGAACCAATTTTTATAATTTTTTGATTTTTCTTTGATTTATTAGAATTATTTTAGTGGAAATGCTAGAAAATACATTTTTTTAATTTTAAAATTACCTTAGGGCTTTAAAACTTAATATCTCATCATAGAGACTTAAGAAAAATATGGGGTTTGTTCCTAAGTGATTTAAATTCAAAATGTGACATTTTGGTGAATTTTATTATTTTTTGTGATTTTTATTATTTTTAATTATTAAAAATATTAAAATAATGCAAAAAAAATCAACTTTTTTAGAAAATTGCAATTTTAATTTTCTTAAATTCCCCTGATATCAGAGAGGCTCCAAAACCAATTTGGTGAATTTTTGAAAAGTATTTTGAAAGTTATGAATTTTTAAAGTTTAAGTTTGGCTAAATGGCTTAATCAACCCATTTGATAGGGCTAACCAAGTCCAATTGACTTTAAACTTTTATGGTGGGTTCCTCTGATCCTAAAGGTTAGTGGAGAATTGATTTCAAGTCAAATTGATGTAGATTGGCTCTAATTAATTAAAGCTCCATTTTGGGTGTTTAAGCCAATTAGGGTTATTCCAAGTGAGTTAACTCAAAACCTATTTTCTCTAGGGTCCTCTGGTCATAAGAAACATCATCAAATTTTCCTAGAATTTATTTCACAACATGCTAATTATTGGAATTAAAATACTCAGAATAGTGACCTAGAATTGAAAAATCAATAACTCTTCATAGGGATGGCCACTGACTTTAGAAAATTCAGGGAATGTCCCCAAATTCAGAGGCTTCAAAAGCTCTATGGTCTCATGCCATGGTGAATTGTCTACATGCATGGAGAATTGAAAATGTGCAGAGAGTAAATAAATCATTAAAAATTAAATATTCAATGAAATTAAATGATTTCTTTTCCACATTATTCTCCTCTGTTCACTGAGCAAGAGGGTATTTTTATTGTATTTTTATGATTTTTCTATACAAAGATATGAATTTTTGAAGTTTAGGGAATTAAGTAAATCAAAAAAATACCCTGATTTTCTATTTAAAATGGCGGCGCTGACTCATCCTAGGCATCTCCGAAACGTCACGTGTCGCGCTGCCATTCGACGCCTCCACTTGAGTCAGCAGCCCGGGTCCCGCCTTCCGCGTATCATCCGCCGATCCGACCCGATCTGAGCCGTCCGTCCGTGCATGTATTGAATGGACGGCATCCGCTCATCGTCCCCAGCCGTTCTCACCCGAGAGCCGTCCACACTAAAACCCTAAGAACTCACTCATTTCTCAACGGATTTTCGTGTCCTTGTGCTCTATGGATTCGTCTTGAAGAGACGAACACATCTATATGGTGATCATGCATTGAAATTAAAGCATTTGAAATAGACAATCTCCAGAGGCTCGGGATAAAGAGTTAGCTCATACCTTAGCTCAGAGAAGTGTGGCTTCGATCTGAGAGTTGTGTCACCTTCGATTGGGTCTAAGCAAGCCCCAGATGAAGTCCCTTGGCCTGGTGAATTGTCCAGGTATGATTTTGACCAAGCCCGATTTCAACCTTTGGAGTCTGGAACAGATGGGTGGCCTGGAGAGGGGGCTTTCACTGGGGAACTCCTTCTCTTGGTCTTGTGCAGGTGTGGGTGAGTTTAATTTGACTTTGGTGGAGGATTTGGGAGTGTCCTGTTCTGGCCTGAGAATTGAGCTCCAAAATTGAGCTCAATTAGTGGGGATTAGGGCAAGAGAGCAGTGGGGATCAAATGCTCTAGGTGTGGGGGAGAGTCTGGAGTGATTTTGGCAGAGTTTCCTTAAGGTTGGTTCAGCACCTCTTCATGGCCGAGAGGGGTGAGGTTTAAATAGGAGAGGCTGGAGGGCCTCCCGTGGGGAGTTAGGGACTGGGATCAGCTGCTCTTGACAAGGGAAGAACAGCTGCAATGGCCACTGGGCATGGGGCAACTCAGCAAGGGAGAATTTCAATGTTTGGCTCCTTCCAAGGTCTCGGCCATGGTGTTTTCCGGCGACCCAGGCGGCTGGCCGGCAGGCATGAGTCACCATCTTGACCAGGGAGGTCAGGGCTTGGCAATGGTGAAGTTAATTGGGTTTGGACATGTGTAAAGGAGTTGGATCAAAATGGCATGGGGGCATGGCTATTTTGGCTCTAAATGGGTCAACCCATCCTTCTGGGCTAGGTGCACCACCCAAGGCTTAGTTTAGGCTGAAGAGAAAGTGATTTGGATCAGCTTGATTAGTGGGGTCAAGTCACAATCCAAGTACAATTAGGATTAAACATGGTTTAGGGGAGACATGGAAATGGTTAATCACCTTAAGGGAATGTGGAAAGGATCTCCTCCTTTTGCCCAATGTGGTAAGGTCACATGTGAACAACTCACATGGCTTGCATGTGGCTTAAGAGTGGCTTCATGGCTTATATATGGCTTGGGAAAAGTTAGCTTGGTTTCATGAAAGTGGGTTTAAGGAATTTTGGTATTTTAGTGGACAAATTTCATGAAGCTTGATTTGGAACTATTTGGTTATTGATTTTGGAACTTAGGAAGTGTTTTAAATCATAGGTATGATGAGAGAAATTTCATGTGGGCTTTTGGAATAAGTTTGGGCTTTTAAATTTGTTTTGGATGGGTTTTTAGGAAGGTTTAAGAAAGTGGGCTTTTTAAGCTTGGAAATAAATTGGTGGATGGGAAATTTGTAAAAGTTTGGGCCAAATAATTGTTGACTTTTAATTGGAGTTGAATTGGGTTAGTTTGGGCTAAGTTTGGGTCATGGGTCCAAATTGGGCTTTAAGGTCAAAAGTGAAATTGGATTCAAATGCCAATCAAATTGGGCTTGGATTTGGTCTAGATTGGTGTTGGGGATGTTGAATTGAAGTTTAGAATTGAATTGGACCAGAATTTGGGTCAATTGGGTAGGTTTGGTTTGACATTGGGTTCACTTTGGGTTAAAATGGGTTAAATTGGGGATTTTGACAAAAGTGGGGTAAATTGACAAAATTGACCCATGGTGTAGTTGAACAAAATGAAATTGGAAATATTTGGGATTTTCTAAAATTTTCTGGGAATTTTTGGAATTTTTTGGATTTTTGGGTCAAGAGGGGCATTTTGGTAATTTGGAGGGTATTGGGGTATTTTTTGGAATTTTGGGTATTTTGGGTAAAAATGGTCAATTTGAGTGGTGGGAGAATGTTTAGGATTGATTTTGAGGAATTTGGGTGATTTTGGAGAATTTTGAAAAATTTGGGTAATTTCAAGGGTTTTGGGTAGGCTAGGCGGGTCTGGGGTCCCGGGGGTCAAAAATTGAAAATTTAGAAAATTGAAGATTGGGTAAATGTAAGTGGAATGAAATCATTTTGGTTGAGCCATGAAGCCATATCAAGCCCACATGAGCCATGAAGGGACTCATTTGAGGCATTCACTATGTTGTTCCCTACCTTTTAGCCAAGGGCTTAGGGCTTAAGGACCATCCATGTGAATCACCTTCATGAGTCAGAGGTCAAGTTGGGTATGGGTGTGGTTTTAGTAGGTGTGTGAAAGTGTAGTGTATAAGTGTAATGTGTGTGTAAGTCAGCCCTCACCAGACCCGGCCACCCAGGGCAGTCCTAAGGCCAAAGAGTCCTATAAGAACTCATCCTTTAAACTTCCACATTTGATTTCAACCCTCTAGGTGATTAGGGGTCTACAATCAAGTTTGTGGAGTTTGCAGGGAGTTAAGAAGTGGTTTGAATTTCTAAGTGGTGGGTCCCAATTCTAATCCTCTAGGATAGTCAAAGGAAAAGCCTAAGGCTAGATCCTAAGTACTAAAAAAGGAAGAGAAGACATCATCAAAAATGAGGTCAACAGCGTCATCAAATGGTTTTGACATTAATGATCCTCCAGTAGCAGCATCGATGATTGATCTTAAAGATCCTACTAATCCATTATAGAAAGTTTGGATAATTAACCAATCTGGTAACGCATGATGTGGGCATTTCCTAAGAAGTTCTTTAAATCTCTCCCAAGATTCATATATTGACTCTCCATCAAACTGACTAAAAGAAGTTATATCGTTTCTAAGCTTAGCAATTTTAGATGGTGGAAAATATTTGGATAGAAATTTTTGTGATAATTCTCCCCAAGTTTTAATAGATCCATGTGCTAAAGAATTTAACCACATTTAGGTTTATCCCTTAAGGAAAAAAGGAAAATGTCTAAGTCTAATAGCATCGTTAGATACTCCTTCATATTTGAAAGTAGCACATAGTTCTAAAAAACTAGCAAGATGTAAATTAGGATCTTCAGTAGGTGAACCACTAAATTGATTATTTTGTACCATTTGGATAATTGCGAGTTTAAGTTCGAATGAATTAGCAGACTACATCGTGGTTTTGAATAGTTAAATGAATTTCATCTAATGTAGGGTTGGCATAATCTCGTAATGGTCTTGGTTGATTAATATTTTCATTTTTAGGTATATTTGCCATTTGTGTTAAATTTATAATTTCTCTTTTTTGTTTTCTAATTCTTTTAATTGTACGCTCTAATTCTGAATCGTAAGGTATTAAATTTTTGTTTCTAAATTTTCGCATACAATTTTTATAAAATAAATTAGTCTGTTACTCTTAGTAAATAATTTCTTTACTTCCCCGGCAACGGCGCCAAAAACTTGACCCACTTTTAATATGTATGCAATTTTTGTTATAGCAACGGCACCAAAAACTTGATCCCGCTTTAAATATAGATATATGATTTAATGTATAATGTGGATTCTACGCAAGTATACGTATCGTATCAAGTAATACAGGCTCTAGTGGAGTCCTGGTTATCGATCCCACAGTGAAGTTTTTAACGATTTGTTATCGCCTAAATTTAAAGGAATTACTTACGAATAAAGTGAACGGAAATTTAAAGTAACTAAAATAAACTAAAGTAAACTAATGCTTGAAATAAGTTGATTTAAATAATTCAGAAAAAGTATCCTTCTCCTTATTTTTAGAAAATTAAGTGAATGATGAATTTAAATAGAATTTAAATTGTATTGTGACAAATAGTAGCATTCCTATTCTTTACCCTTTGGTCCAGGTGCAAAGAACATTGACTAATCGTATGTTTGATTACTGAATCTGCGGCTATGCTGGGAGGATACTGGCTTCCACTTCAGAGCTCCCACGTTCCCCTCACCTAAGGGCTAACATCTACACTTCAGCTCTCAAACAGTAGGACCGAATTGAATATTTTAGTCTGTCATACTAAATGTCCAATTCTACGTCTGATAATTAATATTTCCCTATTTATTTGCACCCGCCTTCCAAGGCTTTTGACTTCCCGAATATTGGATGTAATTTTTACTATAGTTGATAATTCAACATATTTTAACAACTCAATTGGCCAGATTGAAAGTAAATTAAGTTTTAAGTAAAAATTATCACAATTTATTTTAATATATTAGGTACTTCTATTTAATTTCATCAATTCGCATAATTTTCATAAACAAGGAGAAAGACTAAGAAAACTACACACAATACATGGGAATAAAACAAAGCATGGATTTCATTTAAAGTTAACAACAATAAACAAAGATACTTATCTTAATTTCCTCCCTGCGTACACTCTTTAAGTTCCTTTGACTTTTCCTTCTAGTACAAAGAAACTAAATAAGCACTCAACTAATGAACTCAATAAACACACTCAAAAATAGACACATAAAAGACTCTAGAAACACTTTTTTAAGACTCAAAAGACACACTAAGACACTAGAATTCGGCCTCTATTTATAGAGGTAAGTAAAGGTCCAAGGGGTGCTTAAACACCTCTTCAAAAAGTGTCCATGTTCAATGTATATGCATTTTGAACTATCTCGCCATCGGCGAGAAACGACCTCGCCGTCAGCGGGGCTTCTAGAAGGTCTTCAAACCGCGCGATCTCACTGTCGGCGGGCTCGGGCTTACTGTCGGCGAGGTAGTTATAATTCCTTCAGAAATTCTCCTCACGATCTTGTCGTCGGCGGTCTCGATCTCGCCGTCGGCGACTTAGTTTAATTTGCTTGAATTTCCTCCTTTTTGATCCAAATTTGCTCCATTTCATGCTTTTTGCTTCCATCACTTATAAATCTTCATTCCTGCAATAAAATAAAGAAAATACATTTCTTTAAAGTGCAATTTCATCAAAAATAGATATGAATTTCTTGATGTATTTTTCTGTGATCAAACATGGAAGCAAATATACTAACAAACACAATCGATTCTCTAAATCGATACAACGACTCAACAAACCATAATAACTATCTCTTTACCAGAATATTCTAATCTTCACAAGGGAAATTGTGTATTCCACTTGGAAAAAAGACTAATGTTCTCGGGAAATCCGTAGCCGTCTTTTCATCAATCCGCTTGTTCTTTGCATACATTTCAACTTGATTATCTTGATAAGCCGCAATATGATCAAATTGAATTTTCATTTGCCATTCTAGATGTTCAACTTGAAGAAACATCTCATGAAGGCGATCTCCAATCCTTTTAAAATCTTCTTCAAACTTATCTAAATGACTATAAATTTTCTCTAAACTTACAGTGATGAAATCATTGAAGTAGGGTTGAGGATCCCTTGAGACCTTGTCCCTAGCCTCTTCTCCATGATTTCTCCTTTCCATTTCTTCAAAAATTTCTCAAGTCTCTCAAGAATGAAATTTAAGGGACGTAATTCTCGATTGTTTGATGGTTAGTGGAAGAGGATGGGTAGATTTAAAGGGAAATTCGCGTGAAAACCGAAAATTTTCAGCTTTTGCACGACTCCAAGAATTGTGGCGCTTAGCGCCGACCGGCGCCAGCGCCGTACCTATTGATACATAGTTGATTCTGGTGCTTAGGCACTGAATTATGGTGCCTAGGCGCCGGAACTATGTTCAACTCTGTTTCGCCTAATCGTCAAATTTTCAAAATTTTGTTCTCCAAGATAGGTAAGTTATAATGGTAAGAGTAATTTAGACTCAATAACTCACATCGTAAACTATCATAATGAAGGTAAACTTGATCTCCTTTTTACTCATATTTAAAATAGAGTGATCCTATTTTTAAATCTTACATACCTCAAAATAATTTTCATCTTAAGTCAACCAAGACTTACGAGCATCAAATTTTTCTAAAGTAATATAAAATTAATCATGATCGAGGCATAACCTTTCATCAAAACACAAAAACACAAGATAATTATGGGTTGCCTCCCACAAAGCGCTTGGTCAACGTCGCCGACTCGACTTAAGTAAATCTTTAATCAGGTTGACTCAATTCATAAGCCTCTTTATTAATCTTCTTAATATCTCCTAAATAAGGCTTCAATCTTAATCCATTTACTTTAAAATTTTTGCAGTTTTGGGATCTTTAATATCCACAGCTCCATAATGGTATACTTTCTCAACTAAATAAGGTCTAATCCATTTAGATCTTAATTTTCTAGGAAAAAGTCTTAAATGAGAATTAAACAGTAATACTTTTTGTCCAAGCTGAAAAATTTTTCCTGAAATTTTCTTATCATGCAACATCTTCATCTTCTCTTTATAAATCCTCACATTTTCATATGATTCGTTTCTAATTTCTTCCATCTCATTTAATTGCAATAATCGTTTTTCTCCTGCTTTATTCAAATTAAAATTAAACTCCTTTATCGCCCAATAAGCTTTATTTTCAAGTTCTACAGGTAAGTGCCAATGTTTACCATAAATTAACCGGTAAGGTCACATTCCGATTGGTGTCTTATAAGCTGTTCTATAAGCCCATAATGCGAATCAAGTCTATCAACCCAATCAGTTCTTTTAGGATTAACAGTCTTTTCTAAAATTCTTTTAATTTCTCTGTTTGATACTTCAGCCATTCCACTAGTTTGAGGGTGATATGCAGTTGCAATTCTATGTTTGATTCCAAATTTTTTAAGTAATGATTGAATTCTTATATTCCTGAAATGACTTCCACCATCAGTGATAATTACCTTAGGCATTCCAAATTTTGAAAATATCATTTTCTTTAAGAATTTAGAAACACTTTTGGAATCACAGTTTGGTAAAGAAACAACTTCAATCTACTTTGAAACATAATCAACTGCTAATAAAATATAAATTTTTCCAGATGATGGAACAAATGGTCCCATAAAGTCTAATCCCCATATATCAAAAATTTTAACTTCCAATATATAGTTTAAAGGCATTTCATCTTTCCTAGATATATTTCCCATCCTTTGACATCGATCACATGTTTTCACATATTGTCTCACATCTTTAAATAAGGTAGGCCAATAAAATCCAGAATTTAAAATTTTAAATGCAGTTTTTTCTATGCCAAAGTGTCCTCCAAAATCAGAATCATGACATTTTTTGAATAATAGCAAAAGTATCTTCATAAGGTACACATCTTCGAATCATAGAATCTTTACCAATTTTAAATAAATGAGGTTCTTCCCAAATATAAGATTTAGCATCATAATTAAATTTCTTAATAAATTTGTTATCCAAGTCATAAGGTAAAATATTGCTAACTAAATAATTAACAATATCAGCATATCATGGTGTTTTGTATCTTTGAATAACATATAAAGATTCATCAGGGAATTTCTCATTTATATTTTCTTCCGAAATAATATCATTTTTAATTCTAGACAAATGATCGGCAATTTGGTTTTCGATTCCTTTTCTATCTACTATTTGAAAATCAAATTCTTGTAGAAGTAAAACCCATCTTATAAGTCTAGGTTTAGAATCCTTCTTAGATATTAGATATTTAATAGCAGAATGATTAGTATGAACTATGCATTTAGTACCAAGAAGATAAGGTCTAAATTTATCAAAGGCATATACTATAGCTAGAAGCTCTTTCTCAGTGATAGTGTAATTTCTTTGTGTTTCAGTGAGAGTTTTACTAGCATAATATACAACTTTGAAAATTTTCTCATATTTTTGTCCTAATACAGCTCTAATTGCAAAATCACTTGCATCACACATTAATTTAAAAGATTTATTCTAGTCAGGTGCAACAATGATAGGTGCAGTTATTAATTTTTCTTTTAGAATATTAAAAGCATTAATACATTCTTCATTAAATTCAAATTGTGCATCTTTTTCTAATAAATGAAAAAGAGGTTTAGCAATTTTAGAAAAATCCTTTATATATCTTCTATAAAATCCAGCATGACCTAGAAAACTTCTCACATCAGTAACAGTTGTAGGTGGTTGCAATTCAGCAATAATTTTCACTTTTGCTTGATCTACTTCCATCCCTTTTCGTGATACTTTGTGTCCAAGTACAATGCCTTCTGTGACCATGAATTGACATTTTTCCCAATTAAGAACTAAATTTGTTTCTTCGCATCTTTTCGGAACTTTGGCTATGTTTTCCAAACAAGATTCAAAAGAAGTTCCAAAGATCGAAAATTCGTCCATGAATATTTCAATTCCTTTGTCAATCAAATCACAAAATATTGACATCATACATCTTTGAAAAGTTACAGGTGCATTACATAAGTCAAAAGGCATTCTTCTAAAAGCAAATGTTCCATAAGGACTTGTAAATGTTGTCTTTTCTTGGTCCTCAGGAGTAATAAGTAATTGAATGATAACCAGAATATCCATCCAGAAAATAGAAATATGAGTGTCCAGCTAATTTATCGAGCATCTGATCCAAGAAAGGTAAAGGAAAATGATCCTTTCTAGTGGCTTTATTTAGTTTCCTATAGTCAATACAAATTCTCCATCCAGTAACTTGTCTTGTAGGAATAAGTTCATTTTTATCATTAACAATGACAGTTACTCCTCCTTTCTTCGGACACAATGAATAGGACTTACCGATTGATTATCCGAAATAGGATAAATAATACCGACATCTAACCACTTAATAATTTCTTTTTAACAACCTCTTTCATAATAGGATTTAATCTTCTTTGGGATTCTATAGTAGGTTTAAAATTTTCTTCCATTAAAATTCTATGCATGCAAATGGAAGGGCTTATTCCTTTTATATCGGCGATAGTCAACTAAAAGCTTTCTTATAATTCTTTAACACACCTACTAATTTTTCTTCTTGATCTTTACTCGGTTCGGAAGAAATAATAACGAGGTAAAGTTAACGAATTTCCAAGAAAAGCATATTTTAAATGGGAAGGTAACATTTTTAATTCCAGTTCAGGTGCTTTTTTAATTGAGGGTAAAAGTATATCATTTTGAGTTATGTCTAAAGTTTCCCAATTATCTTTAAGAAAATTAGTCTCTTCTTCTTCTACTATTTCATCTTCATTAGTTAAAAATTCAAATTTTTCTTCTGAAATAACTTTACATTTTTCTTGATAATGTTTTTCAATTAAATAATCAATTATATCCATTCGATAACATTTCTCTTTATCAGGGTACTTCATTGATTTAAGAACATTGAATTTAATTTCTTGATCATTGACTCTCATGGTTAATTCTCCTTTTTGCACATCAATCATAGCTTGTCCGGTAGCTAGAAAAGGTCTTCCTAAAATAATAGGTATCTCTTTATCTTCTTCCATATCAAGTACTACGAAATCTACAGGGAAGATAAATTTATCCACTTTAACAAGGATATCCTCTATAACTCCTTTAGGATAAGTGATAGATCTATCGGCTAATCGAAGAGTTACGGTGGTGGGAGTAGTATCTCCTAAATCCAATCTTCGATAGATAGAAAATGGCATGAGATTAATACTTGCTCCTAAATCACATAAAGCTTTTCCACAAAATTTTTCTCCAATAGCACGAGGTATAGTGAAACTTCCAGGATCCTTAAGCTTTTCAGGTAATTTCTTTTGAATTATTGCACTGAATTCTTCACTTAATGCAACAGTTTCAAAAGCTTCAAATTTTCATTTTTTTTCTTAAAATATCCTTCATAAATTTTGCGTAAGTTAGCATTTGTTCCAAAGCTTCAGCAAAAGATATGTTAATAGTAAGTTTCTTAAAAAATTTCAAAGAACTTAGAAAATTGATGATCAAGTTTCTGCTGTTTAAGTCTTTGAGGAAAAGGTGGTGATGGTTTTTCAACTTCCACATTAACGAGTATAACGTATCGATCTTGACTAGGAGAGAGAGTTTCTTTAGGTTTTTCAATCTCTTCAACCTCAATCTCTTTTCCAATTTCATTCTGCAATCTTTCTTTTAATTCCTTTCCACTTCTAAGTTGCACAGCTTTAACTTGTTCATGTTCTTTCCAGTTTCTTTTGGATTGATTTCAACATTACTAGGAAGTGTTCCTACAGGTTTGTTATTAATTAAAGTAGCAATTTGCCCCATTTGATTTTCAATATTACGAATAGCAGTATTTTGATTTTGTAATTGATTATTCATTTGCATAATTAATTCTTCTATTGATAACTTTTTTTGTTGATTATTAAATCTATGAGGTTTATAATTTGAATTAACTTGATTATTCCAATTTCTAGTGGGATGAGATTGATTATTACCCCATTGTTGTTGTGAATTATTCCAGTTAAAATTAGGATGATTTTTCCACCCAGGAATATAATAATTTGAATAAGGAGTATTTTTACTTACAATAGCTTGTAAAGTTTCAATAGTTTGAGGATCTTCAATATTAGCAGAATTATTATGCGAAATATTAATTGCAAAGTTATCTATTTTCTTAGATATTGCTGCAACTTGTGAAGCTAAGATAGAAAAGGCTTCATTTTCTTGAATACTAGCCATCTTTTTAGGGTTAATCCTTTCAGAAGGCCATTGAAAATTGTTATTAGCCATTTCTTCAATTAAAGTGTAAGCTTCTTCAAATGATTTAGACATTAAAGAACCTCCATAGCAGAAGCATCAATAATTGATTTTAAAGATCCAATTAATCCATTATAAAATGTTTGAATAATCAACCAATCAGGTAAAGCATGATGAGGATATTTTCTTAATAGTTCTTTAAATCTTTCCCAAGTTTCATATATTGTCTCCCCGTCAAATTGATGAAACGAAGTAATATCATTTCTTAATTTAGCAGTTTTAGAAGGAGGAAAATATTTAGCAAGGAATTTTTGTGCCATTTCAGCCTATGTTTTAATAGAACCAGTCGCTAATGAGTTTAACCACATCTTTGCTTTATCTCTTAAAGAAAAAGGAAAGAGTCTAAGTCTAATAGCATCATCAGAAACATTGTTATATTTAATGGTAGCACAAAGTTTTAAAAAACTAATAAGATGTAAATTTGGATCCTCATTTGGTGATCCACCAAATTGATTGTTTTGCACCATTTGAATAATAGACGATTTAAGTTCAAAAGAATTAGCATCTACAGTGGGTATTTGAATACTACTATGAAGTTCATCAATGTAGGGTTAGCATAATCCCTTAATGGTTTATAAACATTTTGATCATTAAGTTCAATTGGATTTTGTAAAGTAGCCATTTCTTGAAATTTTTGAATTTTTTTCCCTTTTAATTTTTCTAATTGTTCTTTCCAATTCAGAATCTAAAGGTATTAATCCTTCAGAACCAAATCTTCGCATAAAACAAGCAATAAAAGTTAACTATTTTATTTCTTTCTTCCTTTGATTTCTTCCCCGGCAACGGCGTCAAAAACTTGACCTGACCGCTGCGCTTAACGCAGTGATGTTGCTTCCAAAAGATAGCCAAAAGCCTTTGACTCGATTTATAATTAGAGGCTAGTGTATAAAATTAATATTATATAAGTAATATTTTTACACACTAGGGGTACTATGCAAGTATACGTATCGTTTCAAGTAATATAGGGTTTTTAAACAAAGACCCCAGTATCGATCCCATAGGGAAGATTTATAGAAATAAATTTTCTATAAAGAGAAAGAGAAATATAATAGTAAAAATATTTTTTATTTTGATTATAATTACTATTTAATTTACTATATGTAATTTAAAGAAAACAATAATAAAAAAATGATTTTATAAACTCTATAAAAAATAAACAACTTTCTTTCCTTCAATTAATCTAAGATTTTTAAGATAATTTAATATTCGTTGTAGTGTTTAATTTATGGTATTGTGCCAAATAGAAGCATTCCTATTCTTTACCCTTTGATCCGGTGCAAAGAACATTGACTAATTCTGACGTAATAGGTCCGGATGTATTGTTAGTAGTAATGGGTTAATCTAGGCTCACACTTCTAGATTTTC
Source organism: Papilionanthe hookeriana x Papilionanthe teres (assembly GCA_022702705.1). Lineage (NCBI taxonomy): Eukaryota > Viridiplantae > Streptophyta > Magnoliopsida > Asparagales > Orchidaceae > Papilionanthe > Papilionanthe hookeriana x Papilionanthe teres. Next base: position 139,413,689 of record CM040429.1, on the reverse strand, counting down.
AAGGGTGGCTATGGTCGGCCCTACTAGTGACCATTTCCTAGTCTATAAATCAAATTATAGGAATTTAGTCTGTCACTCTAAAAACTTATCAATTCTACGCCCTTTAAATATTATCTTCCTATTTATTTGCACTTCACCATGAATAGGCCGCACATGGCCTTCGATTACCCAAGGATTCATGTGACATTTACAAGTTAAGAGTTCTTCTCCTACAAGGTTTTTAAACTCTTCAACGGGTCTTAACAATTCAAATGGCCAATTTAAAAAGTAAAGCAAGATCAGGTATTAATGTCATCACAATGTTTTGAAAATATTTTGATTTTTAATTCTCCATCGAATCTTTATGTTATTTTATATATCTCTTCATAATTGAAGTAAAAAAGTAACTAACTACTCAGAACACATTGAAAATAAATAACAAAACATGATAATTAAACTTTGAATTAAACATAAAAATATACTTATCTCAAATATTTCTTCTACAGATCTTCTGATTCCTACTGACTCCACAGTGTAATGAACTCCAGATGCAATAACTTGAAAATAAACTCACTAAACTAAACAAACGTGGCCTTAAATTTCTCTCTCTAGTTCTCTCTCTAAGGATGAGAGATCTTAAAGTAGATAAGAGAAAGGGGTACAATGGGAGGTGCACGTTTTCTGAAGAATTGGACCTCTATTTATAGGCTCCAAGAGTTGCCTTGAGGCACCTCTTCAAAACATGTCCACATTCAATGAATCTTCTAGAAGGTCGGTCTGGCGCCTAGGCGCCGGAATCTGGCGCCTAGGCACCGGACACCGCGTCCAGTTCTTCGCGCCTCTTCACTTTGGCTCGCACCTCTTCGCGATTAAAACAGTTTTGGAGCATCCAAATGCAATGTATCACATGTCCTATTATCAAGGAACAACTGCCAGCCTTCTAGAATGTCCAATAACCGCTCACTCCGTCAAAATAACAGATCAAACGTTGTCAAAAACTTAACAGTTTTCGTATCGAGTTTGGCGCTTAGGCGCCAGGCCATAATTTTTTATACTTTTGGTATTTTGCTCCATTTTTGCTCCATTTTGCTCATTTTTCCTTCTTAGACCTTTTTACATTGCCTACATCCAAAAATGCAAAAAATACCTTTCATTAAAGCATAATATCCTTAGAAATTAATAAGATTTAAGACATAAAGAAATAGGTATTTTTTATAGATCAATTGACAAAAATTAAACTCTTAGGGTAGTATGACATATTACCCCTAGGATTAAACGTTGACGTTTCTTTCCTTTTTCTTGAAACTTATTAGAAAACAAGTGATTATCTTTAATCAGAAGTTTTCTTAGAAAATTTTAATTGTCTAAGATGTATTAACTATAGGAGCTTCTCCTACCATGGATTTAAGAACTCGGGATAGGAATCACACTAAGAAATCTCTGGATATCAAAATTTCATACATGATCGTCTTATACAAAATTTCTAGAATAAGGTATTCTAGAATTTCTTTTTGTAGGGATTATCACCGACATTTCTTATTCTACTGTTTTCTATTTTATTAGCTCTTACTTTTTTCAGACTTAATATCTAAGGATCCTTTACATGATCCAAAAGAAATAAGATTTTTTGAAGATTAGTGCAATATTATAGATAAATAGAGTGACGCCTCCAAAACAATGACATCGACACAAAAAAATCTCTGACAAGGCTCCAGATGCCACCAAGAGATTTTATTTGGCGACTCTGCTAGGGATTATCTTTCATCTCATCTTTTGTTAACTCATTTGTTATCAAAAAGAAGTTTAGTCCTTTGACATATAGGGCCACATCTTTCAAAACTCTTGTTCTTGACATTTCATAACAACAACGTAACAATAAATTCCCAGTTCATAAATAAAAGTTCATGACTTTTTATTCTTCTTGAATTTTCAAAAAAGCTGCAATATAACCCTCGAGTTCAATCTTTTCTTATTATCAAAATCTCAAAACACCCATTGATGAAGATTTTTGCCTTTATCAAAATGTTTTTGTATTATTTGATGAAACTAAATTTGCATTAGAAAATTCATATCAAACTGATATACAATCTTTTAAAGAATTCAATCTGGAACATTATGAAGATTTTTTTAACTTTACAGAAGACTTACTCAATACATTCCTGCAGAACAAAATCTTTTGAAGAAATGGAAGAACAAGTTGACAAAAAAGGAAAGAGAATTTGTGTTAAACAAGAAAGTGACATTCCACCTCCATCCATATATGAAGTTGGATCTTGCTCCAAGAATGTTTCAAAAACTCAATGAAGAAATAAAACATGCTCTCTTAAAAGAAAGAAAAAATGGAACGAATATGACAATTTTGAGGCATCTGAATTTGCACAAAGTGTTTTCTGGAACCCCTTCTTTCTCCAAACAAAACATATATATTCCAATACCTGTTGAATATGAGGAAAACACTTTCCAACCTTGAAATTCTCTATCAATTAATGTTGTATACTCTGTGTTTAAAATATTAGCACGGAATGACAGGTGTTCATTTTCCTAATAGTTAGATAAAATGGGATGTGCAGTCTCAACGACAATGAAAAGAAGAATTCTCTCGATTGATGATCCTACTTCCTTATAATAGGTTCACAAATTCCCATTAGAGAGTCAATGTACTCAGGTACCAATGAAATTTCGTCTAGGGCCAAGATTAAAAAATGTGGTTGTCACGAGAAATAGAATTAAGCATAACAAATTAATATCAGAAGTAAAAGACACGTTCACTAAAATGACTGCTATGGTCTAAATGTCACAATGTAGAGATCATTCTTATTCACAATACTATGATACACTTCCCATGACATCTCGTCTTATACTAAAAAATAATGTATGGAGACGAGAATCATCGGGAGGAATCTTAAATACCATGGGTACCCCTGCAGACAGTTCTTAGTAACAAACTTATGAAAAACATCCTATAAAATCACTCGAGGAAAGATTAAAGAATTTGAAAATTAACATCAAACAATTCTCAATACGAAGAAAGGATAATTCTTCAAGTAGTTCAAACGAGGAGGTCACTGAGATAAGCATGGTTGAAACATGATCTACTTCCTTAACATGAGAATTAAGAGAAGAAGATATGAAAGAAGAGTTACGAGTGGTTATTCATCAACGAGATGAACAAATCAATCGTCTCGAACAAAAAATGGAAGAATTGATGGCAGCTTTACAAAACCCACCAACGATTCCATTGCTTGTCGTTGAAATCATTAGGCCAGAGGTAATATACATTTTGGACGACAAAAGAGAACCAATAGAAATTCAACAAAGTATAAAAAAGAAAAAGGATTCCTCCCAAAGTGTAATTCCTGAAAAAGAAATAACACCATTGGTAGAACAAAAGATAAAAGATACAATGGCTCAGGTAAAGGCTAGATCATTAATTCCAAAGGGTAGACATTATCTAAAGGAATTTAATTTTGTCCAATACCCCAAAGGGTTTGCTTCTACTGTCTTTAAAATGTTTGACGGAACCAGTAATCCTCATCAGCATCTTGCACACTTCAGAGTGAGTTGCTGCAATGCAAGAGGAAGTGACGCTCTCTTATTCCGTCAATTTGTTAACAATCTCACAGGAGTTGCCTTTGACTGGTATACAGAACTTCCTAATAAGTCTATTAAAATTTTTGTAAAGCTTGAAAGCCTTTTCATTTAACATTTCACTGAAGCTCAACACCATACTACAGTTGGTGACTTGGTAGTCAAAAAACAAAAACCAGAAGAGAGTTATGTGGATTACATTTTGCACTAGAGAAATCTTAGCATGAAATGTGAACCACAACTCCAGGAACAACATGTAGTTGATATCCTGCTAAAAAATACCTACGGTCTTATAGATTCATGCTAAAATGAATCACGATAAAGATATTTGAAAAACTACTTAGTAAAGCTGCCAATCTTTAAGAAGAAGCCAAGCAGATGAGTGTAACGGACAAGACAGAAAAGATAGTCTGTCAAAACATTTGAGAAGAAACCATGAAATGTTGCAGGAAGGGGCAAACAAGTGATGCAAGTCCAGCCTAAACAAAAGGAACAACGAAAGAATATAAATTAACTGCCACAACAGGCATCTTCTCAATTACAATTCCAACAACCAGTTCCAGTACCGACAGAGAAGAGGAAAATGATTAAAAGAATGAATAAGGAATATCCATTCAAAATGGAAGCCATCGGCAAAATATTCTGTAGCTTGCTGAAAATGCCAGAATTCAAGCTTCCTGAGGCTAAAAGACCGGGAGAGGTTGATATGAAAGGCAATCTATATTATTCTTCTTATCACAAGATGCTCAATCACAAAATTGTAGAATGATTTATCTTCAAAAACTGGTTAGAGCGTAACATTAAAGAAGGGATTATAGTAATCTCGAAAGAGTTTTTGAAAGAACTTTAAAAAGTTTCAGTCAATATGATTTCGATTGATAAACTTATCCCTAATTTTGACAAAAGAGATAAAAGAAACACTGTTCAAAGTAAATTTTTTAAGGAGATCCTTTCGGACATTCAATTTACAAAATCTTCTAAGGATGGAAAGAAAAAGAAAAATAAAGAACCAAAAAGGATTAGAGGTCTTTTAGACACAGGAACTGTTGTTCTTTTTGTATCTTCTAGTTCTCATCTTCTTTTATCTTCTACTAGGATAATTTTCTCAGATGAAGGGAGAAAATCCTTGAAGATGTTAACCTTGTATGATTTTTTTATTGCCACTAATGTGAAAAATAGTACTTCTAGTCATGCTTATATTTTGTCTATTTTGGATAATGCTTCTCAAAATGATTGTTCCAATTTTCAATCCTGTATACAATACTTAAATCGTACACGATATAGCGACAACCAAAATGACAATAACATTAATGATAATTTTGATAATGACAAAGACACTATCACGCTCCAATTGCAAAGAACACAAATTTCTATAGAATTAGAATCTTCAGACTCAGAGGCAAAAGAGTCAGACAGTAAACTAGAAGAAATAGTTGAAATTAATTTGAGAAGTGAAAAAGTTCTACCTCCCTGAACGACTCCCCAAGAAAAAGAAAAACAAATTGTCACATTGGAAAGGATTGTTACTCCGATACATACACAATTATCTGAAAGAAATGAAAGACAATCCTCACAATGTGAATTACAATATATTAGCTCATCTGAGGAAATTACCGGCAAAATTGAGCATTTATGATGCCCTTATGCTTTCGAAAAAAAATGAGAGAGTCGTTGATAAAGGCCATTTTAGACCCAGAAATTTGCTTAGCTCAACTTGCTAGCATTACCCAGAATGAAGCATTTCCTTTAGAAGAACAGACAAAAATCACCTTTTCTGACAATGACTTGTTACTTGGGACGACCGATCATAATCGTCCACTATACATCATAGTAAATATAAATGACACGACACTTTCAAGGGTGCTTATTGATCTAGGTGCCTCAATTAGCATAATAAATTTAAGGACTCTTGCATATTTGGATATTAACGCATCCAAATTATTAAGAGATACAATGATGTTACGAGGGTTTAACCAACAAGGAGAACAGGCTCTGCGATTAATAATGTTACTCTTAAAGATAGAAGCCTTGGAAACAATGGTAAAATTCCATATCATCGATTCTCATACCTCATTTAATGTTCTACTTGGAAGACCGTGGCTTTATGAACATAAAATGGTTCCTTCATCACTACACCAATGCATAAAATATCTACAAAAAGGACAAGAATGTTGTATCGTAGGAGATCTATAACCATTTTCAGTCAACGAAATTTGAATGCATGAAGATGCTGCATATTATGCTCCAATAAAATAGACAGTATTCTCTAGAGAAGCATTGGTGAATACAAAAGGGAGAGATAAAGAAATGAAAATAAATTAAAAAATGTTATTCTTCTTCAACACAGACAAAAGGTGATAATTCTAACTAGACTTGCACTCAAGGTCGAGGCCGAGGACAAGGACGAGAGAAAGAAAACCTAATTGTCAAAATGAAGAAGACATTGAAGTTCAAAATTCACCTAAACTCTGAAGAAGATGAAAAGACAACATCAGTGATTCTAAAAGAACCTCAGTTCATGATACCTCTTGAAGAAGAAGTCAAAGAAAAATAATTTAAATCTATATATGAGAAAATTAATCATTATATACACGATATGACCCTAACTCCAATCTCTAATTCTAAAATTGAGAATTTAGTGGTGAAAGAAGAATATGGTGATAGTAAAAAGTCAATTAAGTTTAGACTTGGTTCTAACTCTTCTAGTATTGAAATTGATGTAAAATTAGAAGATAAAATTCTTTCAGAATCAATAAAAATCCATTTTGAGTTGTATTCTCCTTGGGCACAAAAATTTATTCAAAATAGTTTAATGCTCAAACAATGGTTTTTAAAACAAGCACACTTTATTGAACAAATGTGGGATGACAATAAACAAAACCATAACTCCAAAGAGGGTATTTGATTTGGCACACTATAACCTCTAGATGATACGAAATTTTGCCTAGTCATCACCGAAGAACTTGATTTTGAACAAACTGATCTTCTAATGGAAGATGCCCCTCAAAAATTGAAAGAATAAATTAAATTAACAATTGATGAATTAAAATAAATAAATCTAGGGGCTGATGAAAACATAAAACCAACTTTCATTAGTTCATTCGTTAACGACATGGAAACGAAAGAAAAAATTCAACTGTTAAAAGAATACAAAAACTACATTGCTTGGACTTATGACGAACTACCTGGACAAGCTCCATAAGTTGCAGTCCACAAACTTGGGATAAATCAAATTGTAATCCTTGTGAAACAAGCTCCAAGAAGGATGCATGTTGAAATAGAACAATAAGTCATTTCCAAAGATAAAAAATTAATTGAGGCTGGTTTCATACGAGAAGAAAATTATCCGACATGGCTAGCTAATATAGTGCCAGTAAAAAAGAAAAATGATCAAACAAGGGTCTGGATAGACTTCAGGAATTTGAACAAAGCAAGTCCAAAGAATGAATTTTCTTTACCAATTCCAGAATTGATGGTCGATATAACATATAAACATGCAATATTTTCCTTTATGGATGGATCATCACAATATAATTAGATAAAAATGTTTTCAGAAAATGAATCGAATACAACCTTCAGGACACCCATAGGGATATACTGCTATAAAGTTATATCATTTGGATTGAAAAATGCTGGTGCAACCTATCAAAGATCCATGACACAAATTTTTTACGAACTCATTCACAGACAAGTTGAATGTTATGTAGACAATTTAGTTGTCAATAGTATACAAAAAAAACGATCACACGTATGATTTGAGAATTGTTTCTGAATGATTACGTCAATATAATCTTAAAATAAATCCCTTAAAATGCGCTTTCGATGTTACTTCAGGGAAATTTTTAGGATTTTTTGTTTAATATCGTGGGATTGAAATTGATCCCCTCAAAAATGAAGTTATCCTTGTCGGCAAATTTTTAGGTTATGTGTTTTGAAAAGGAGTCGCCTACAGAAATAGTCGCCAAATTTTTAATATTTTAAATTTAATTTAAATATATAGTTTAAAAGATAACATTTGATTTCGAAAGTAATTTTAAATTTAAAAGTTTTAAGATATGAAATCAAACCGATCTCACATCCCAAATAGTTTATATAAACGAGCACTGCACCACAAACCGTGTATCTATCTCGAAGAATAGACACACTGCTTGATGATGGGGCTCGATTAAATAAACCAGGAGATTTGTGACATCCGTTTGGTCTGCGAACCAATTTTATAAGCCGACAAGTTCCCCTGCTTAATATAAATGAATTAAGCAGGGTTTATATTACCTGGGTTCTTAAAATTCCCTATAAGGATACAGAATGTCCAGAAGAAAACTTTTGAATACTTCGAGAGAATCAGAGGCAGTAGGATCAATATACTTGAAGGCCTCGAGCTACATACAGACGTGTTCTCGAATATGAACAACAACAAATCGTGGACCGCATCCGGGATTTGAAAAGATGGGCCGAGCAGGTCGCTCGAGAGAAAACACTTACTCGTAACCCCGGAGATGGATGCCGGGAAGGGGAGAATTACAATACAATGTGGATGCTCGCTATAACTTCGCGAAGACAGAAGGGAAACCCACCGGGATACTCCGTCATGGCCGTGTAGATCCAATGCCATTAGTCATTAAAAGGATGGTAAAAAGAATGGTAACATGGGGGGTATTACCAGCAGATTGCATACCCAACAGCTTGCATTATCAACATTTACAAGAAGGGTGATCGCATTCCCCCGCACATAGATCACCACGACTTCGTCGACCATTCTCGCACGCTTCTTTTCCGAACGAGTGTAATATCATGTTCGGATCTAACCTCCGGATAGCGAGCCTGTGTGAGTTCCGAGGGCCAGTAAAGATACCATTACCGGTAGGTTCCGTCATGATACCGAAGGGCAACGGAGCGAGATGTCGCTAAGCATTGCATACCAGGAGTACCGATGAAGCTGGATCTCGCTTACATTCGAAGGATGGACGACAGGAAAGCACCTTACCACTTCCGACCGTACCCGGAGTTAGAGAGCCTCCGGCCTTACGAGCCGTGAGCTACATGGAAAATATCACACCTCCAACGTACATCCATACGGCATCCTTGCCAAGGATGGCTTGGAAGGTGATGTTATTGACCATGTACCTCACTATTCAGACATGGATTTTTGACAGATACCCTTTTGGATGGATCGACAAAGATCATACATAGTCCGTTTTGAGTCTATATGGATTGTATGAGATGTATTCCAGATCAAGTTGTACGATGTATCTTCAGCATGATTGGAATGAAAGTGACTATGTCACAATTTTGGCCTTCACCTCTTTTGTGCAAATTGACTGGGAAACGCCATTAAAAGTTAAATGAACTTCGAACAAAGAATGTAAAAGAAACAAAAAGAATAAAAGAAAACTTTCCTTAAAAATCTAAAAAAATGATAAACTCCAAATTCACGATAAAATAAAATTTGAATCGTTAAAAGACAAACAAAATGACCACAAAATCTCAATCAAATTTCATATTCAATCTTTCCAAATTTCAAATCAAATCTCAATCAAATTTCAAATTCAATCTTTCCAAATTTCAAATAAAATCTCAATCAAATTTCAAATTCGATCTTTCCGGATCTCACATTAAACCTCAATCAAATTCGAACTTATCCTTCCAAATCTGAAATCCAATCTGTTCTGCTCTCTCCCTTGTCTGGGATGGAAGCGGTTGATTCCATTGACACGGATCGAATCTGATGGCAAGGAATCACATCCAATCTAAACCAGCAACCTTCAATCAACTCTTCTGAATGGGATATGCAACATCTACATATTTCCTCCTAATCTATTTCCTTCCATGAAAGTCTTTTACAACTTTCAAGAAATTCCCGAAACACCAAAATTCCACACTCTTCAAGTCGCCACTACAAATCCTTGCAAAATCAAAATACATCAAAATCAAATTCTTGAGGTTGAGGATTTTACATCCGATACCGCACTGCTTTAGGATTCTTTCCCTATTGCACTGAAATACATCAAAATCAAATTCTCGAGGTCGAGGATTTTACATCCGATACCACACTCGCTTTAGGATTCTTTCCCTATCGCACCGAAATACGTCAAAATCAAATTCTCGAAGTTGAGGATTTTACATCCGATACTCGCATCGCTTTAGGATTCTTTCCCTATCGCACCGAAATACATCAAAATCAAATTCTTGAGGCCGAGGATTTTACATCCGATACCGCACCGCTTTAGGATTCTTTCCCTATCGCACCGAAATACATCAAAATCAAATTCTCGAAGTCGAGGATTTTACATCCGATACCGCACTCGCTTTAGGATTCTTTCCCTATTGCACCGAAATACATCAAAATCAAATTCTTGAGGTCGAGGATTTTACATCCGATACCGCACTCGCTTTAGGATTCTTTCCCTATCAGCACCGAAATACATCAAAATCAAATTCTCGAAGTCGAGGATTTTACATCCGATACTCGCATCGCTTTAGGATTCTTTCCCTATTGCACTCGAAATACATCAAAATCAAATTCTCGAAGTTGAGGATTTTACATCCGATACTCGCATCGCTTTAGGATTCTTTCCCTATCGCACCGAAATACATCAAAATCAAATTCTCGATGTCGAGGATTTTACATCCGATACCGCACTCGCTTTAGGATTCTTTCCCTATCGCACCGAAATACATCAAAATCAAATTCTCGAAGTTGAGGATTTTACATCCGATGCCGCATCGCTTTAGGATTCTTTCCCTATCGCACCGAAATACATCAAAATCAAATTCTCGAAGTCGAGGATTTTACATCCGATACCGCACCGCTTTAGGATTCTTTCCCTATTGCACCGAAATACATCAAAATCAAATTCTCGAAGTCGAGGATTTTACATCCGATACCGCACTCCTTTAGGATTCTTTCCCTATCGCACCGAAATACATCAAAATCAAATTCTTGAAGTCGAGGATTTTACATCCGATACTCGCATCGCTTTAGGATTCTTTCCCTATTGCACTGAAATACATCAAAATCAAATTCTTGAAGTTAAGAATTTTACATCCAATACCGCATTGCTCTGAGATCTCTCCTCATTGTAATGATTCAATCCAATCAATTCAATTTTCTTTTGAGGTTGAAGATATTACATCTAAAACCACAAAATTTCAATTCTCATTTCAAATCAAATCCCTTCAAAATTAATCTTTACAAAACTTCAATCTAAATGAAAACTCAAAATCTAAACTTACACATCAAAACTTAAACTAAAACAAAACAAAAATCTAAATCAAAATTCCCCTAGAACATGTGATTTGGGACTCACCTCCTTTTCCTTTCCCGCCGAGAGTTCGGGAATCTCCGGTCCTCGCAGATATACTTGACACTCCCCGACGGAAATTCTTCTACTTCGTCTTAAGTTTGTCACTGGACATCCGTGTTGGTTTTGTTGATCTTTTCGGTCAACGCCAATACGCGCGGTGTGCTTGGTTAGCACACCACACCTATTGGGGGTCCATTTGTTGACCTCATTTTCGATGAGGTCTTCTCTTTTCTCTTTAGTACTTAGGATCTAGCCTTAGGCTTTTCCTTTCGACTATCTTAGAGGATTAGAATCGGGACCCACCACTTAGAAATTCAAACCACTTCTTAACTCCCCGCAAACTCCACAAACTTGATTGTAAACCCCTAATCACCTAGAGGGTTGAGATCGAATGTGGAAGTTTAAAGGATGAGTTCCTATAGGACTCTTTGGCCTTAGGACCGCCTCGGTGGCTCGGTCCGGTGAAAGGTTGACTCGCACACACACTACACCCGTGCACTACACTTTCACACACCTCTTAAAACCACACCCCTACCCAACTTGACCTCCCGACTCATGAAGGTCATTCACATGGATGGTCCTTAACCCCTAAGCCCTTGGCTAAGAGGGTTAGGAACAACATAGTGTATGCCTCAAATGAGTCCCTTCATGGCTCATGTGGGCTTAATGTGGCTTCATGGCTCAACAAAAATGATTTCATTCCACTTACATTCACCCAATCTTCAGTTTTCCAAATTTTCAGTTTTTGACCCCTGGGACCCTACACCCGCTTAGCCTACCCAAAACCCTTGAAATTACCCAAATTTTTCAAAATCCTCCAAATTACCCAAAAATCCTCAAGACCAATCCCAAACATTCCCACATCACTCAAATTGACCATTCATAGCCAAAAATACCAAAAATTCCAAAAATACCTCCCAATACCCTCCGAATACCCAAAATACCCCTCTTGACCCAAAAATCCAAAAATTCAGAAAATTCCCAGAGAATTCCAGAAAATCCCAAATATTCCCAATTTCATTTTGTTCAACTACACCATGGGCCAATTTTGTCAATTTACCCCACTTTTATCAAAACCCCCAATTTGACCCATTTTAACCCAAAGTGAACCCAATGTCAAACCAAACCTACCCAATTGACCCAAATTCTGGTCCAATTCAATTCTAAACTTCAATTCAACATCCCCAACACCAATCTAGACCAAATCCAAGTCCAATTTGATTGGCATTGGGATCCAATTTCACTTTTGGCCTTAAAGCCCAATTTGGACCCATAACCCAAACTTAGCCCAAACTCACCCAATTCAACTCCAATTAACCCCAAATCTTTTCTAAACCTTCCTTAACATCCCTACAAACAAAACACTAACATGATTTGCCCAAAATTTAGACCCAAACCCCACTTAAATTCAACCCAAAACCAAAAAGCCCAATTTCGACCTAAACCCAAACCTAACCCAAATAAGCCCAAACCCCAAAATCAAAGCCCAACCAAAGTCAAAACCTCTTTGAAACACTCCCAAAAACATTTCCCAACATTAATTTTACATCAATTTCAACCCTAGCCCAACATTGGCCCAAGTTAGCCCAATTTGACCTATATTGGCTCATTCACCAAAGAAGCCCAAATTCAACCCAATTCAAACCCAAATCACTCCCAATTTGCTCCAAGTCACTCATGACACATCCATGAGCTAAACCCAACAATTATTTGGCCCAAGCCTTTACTAAAATTCCATCCTAAAATCCATTTTAAAATCCAAAAGCCCACTTCTCTAAACCTTCCTAAAAGCCCATTTCCACCAAATACAAAAGCCCAAAATTGGCCCTAAAGCCCACATGACATTTCCATTTGCCATCCATTTAATCAAAGCCATTCCCTAAGTTATAATCCCATCATCAAATAATTCCAAATCAAGCCTCATGCCAAATCACCCCCAAATACCAAAATTTTTCTTAAATCCATTTCCATGAAATTGACTTGACTTTTCCCAAGCCAAAGGTGAGCCATGAAGCCATGCATGAGCCACATGAAAGCCATGAGAGCCTCTTTACATGTCACCATGCCATTTTGGGCAAAAGGAGGAGACTCTTTCCTTAATTCCTAAAGGTGATTAACCACTCCCATGATTCCACTAAATCTTGCTTAAGCTTAATTGTACTTGGATGGTGACCATTCCCCACTCGATTAAGCTCGACCTAAATCACTTTCTATTCAGCCTAAACAAAGCCTTGGGTGGTGCACCTAGCCCAAATGGAGGGGTTGACCAATTTGAGCCAAAATGAGCCCTCTCCCATTCCATTCTAATCCAAGCCTTTTACACTCGGCCATTGCCGATCGCTTCGCACAAACACCCAGCCCCGACCCACCCGACCCCGAGGGTGACCCTGCCTGCCGGCCAGCCACCCCGAGCCGCCGGAAAACACCATGGCCGAGAGCTCACATGTGAGCCAACTTTGGAATTCTCACCCGCCGAGCCGCCCCATCCCTACGTGGCCATTGCGGTCGTTCTTCCCATGCCCGAGAGGGTGATCCAAAGCCCTAACTCTCCCGGGAGGCCCTCCACCCTCTCCTATTTAAACACCACCCCCTCACGGCCATGAGAGGAGAGTTGCAAAAACCTTGCCGAAACTCGCCAAAATTGTCCCAAACCCTTCTCCACCCTTAGAGCAGTTGATCCCCAGGTGTCGATTCGCCCTAATCTCCACCGACAAAATCCAATTTCTCAACCGAAATTCCACCCAAAACCAGGACACTTCTCCACAATGGATCAATCCTCAAATTGATTGGTCCTACACCTTCACTGCGACCAAGAGAAGGTGTCCACCAAGCAAAAGCCCCATCTCCGAGCCACCTAGCTTGCTCCGGCCTCCAAGCTTTGTGATCGGCCGTGGTCGAAATCCTACCTAGTGCAATTCATCGGACCAGGAGACTTCATCCGGAGCTTGCCGGGACGCAATCGAAGGTGACACAACCCTCGGATTGAAGCCACACTTCTCTCGAGCAAAGGTATGAGCTAATTATTCATCCCGAGCTTCTAGAGATTCTCCATTTCAAATGCTTTAATTTCAATGCATGATCACCGTATAGATGTATTCGTCTCTTCAAGACGAATCCATAGAGCATAAGAACACAAAAATCCATTGAGTATCGAGTGAGATATTAGGGATTTAGTGTGGACGGCTCACGGCGAGGACGCTCGGGGATGATGAATGGATGCCGTCCATTTAATACACGCGCGGACGGACGGCTCGGATTAGGTCGGATCGGCAGATGATACGCGGAAGGCGGGACCCGGGCTGCTGACTGAAGCGGCGGCGTCGAATGGGAGCGCGCCACGCGGCACTTCGGAGATGCTAAGGTTGACGCGGCGCCGACTTGGATAAGTAGAAAAATAGGATTTTTCTGATTTATTTAATTCCCTAAACTTCAAAAATCCATATCTTTGTGTAGAAAAATCACAAAAATAAAATAAAAATACCCTCTTGCTCGCGTGAACAGAGGAGAATAATGTGGAAAAGAAATTAATTAATTTTGTCCAGTAATTTATTTTTAATTAATTATTTACTCCCTGCATTGTTTTAATTCTCCATGCATTCATACAATTCACCACTGGCATGACACCATAGTGGCTTTTGAAGCCTCCGAACTTGGGAACATTCCCCGAATTTTCCAAGGTCGAGGCCATCCCTATGAGAAGTTACTGATTTTTCAAATTCATGTTGCTGTTTTGAGTATTTTAATTCCAAAAATTAGTATGTTGTGAAATAAATTCCAGGAAAATTTGGTGATGTTCCTTATGACCAGAGAACCCTAGGAAAAATTGGACTTGAGTTAATTCACTCAAAATAACCCTAATTGGCTTAAACACCCAAAATAGACCCTAATTAATTAGAGCTAACTATACATCAAATTGACTTGAAATCAATTCTCCACTGACCTTTAGGATCAGAGGAACCCATCATAAAAGTTTGAAGTCAATTGGACTTGGTTAGCCCTATTAAATGGGTTGATTAAGCCATTTAGCCAATTTAAGCTTTAAAAATTCATAACATTCAAAATACCTTTCAAAAATTCACCAAATTGGTTTTGGAGTCTCTCTGATATCAGGGGAATTTAAGAAAATTAAAATTTCAATTTTCTAAAAAAGTTAATTTTTTAGTATTATTTTAATATTTTAATAATTGAAAATTAATAAAAATCACAAAAATAATAAAATTCATCAAAATGTCATATTTTGAAATTTAATCACTTAGAAACAAACCCCATATTTTTCTCAGGTCTATTTAATGAGATATTAAATTTTAAAGCCCTAGGGTAATTTTAAAATTAAAAAAATGTATTTTCTAGCATTTTCACTAAAATAATTATAATAAATCAAACAAAAATCAGAAAATTGTAAAATTTAGTTCTCTGGAATCCTTGATATCAGAGAGAATTTTAAAAATTATAAAATTCATTTTCCAACTTATATTCTATTTTTAAATTAATTAATACTCCATAACTTAAAATAATTTTAATAAATAAAATATAATTCAAAAAATCACAAAAATTGGTCCAAGTGGTTCCCTGGTCATTAGGAATGTCCCATAATTTTCTTAAGGATAGAAACTTTCCCTTGGTCATGTTATTAAATTTTCTTTGGAAATCCTTATTTTCCACCAAAAATAATTACATAAATAAATTAAATACAAAAAAAAAATCACATTTTCTCCTCTAATGTCTTTATTGACATATGAGTGAGGTCACATAAAAATTTCAAATTCATTTGAGCTCAATTTAGTGAGTTATGAAATTATTAAGCTTGAAGGGTAAAATGGTAATTAAAATTTTAACCCTTAATTAAAACTTTAGGCTTAATAAAATTAAAAAGTAAAATATTTGATCTTAATCTGATTTGGATGATTGAAATTTAAATAATTAAAGGGTAGAAACTTACTAAACACTTTAAGAATAATTAAAATAAACCTTAATAAAATAATTAATTAATTTGGAAGAATAATAAAATTGGAATTATTAAAATAGAGGATGTTATTAGGAAGAGGTTTGTTCTTTAATTTAAGAATCCCTAAATTAATCATCTCAATAATATTTAAGTCCTAATTAAAACGATAATCCAAGTTTAAGATTTAAAATGCTAAAAGATTTAATCATTAAATTAAATTAAAGTTAAATTATTTAAGGCAAACCCTTTTAAAATAAAATATTAAATTAAAATTAAAAAAATTAAATTAAATTAAATTAAATTAAATTAAATCAAAAAAATAAATGTAATAATAATAAAACTAAATTAAATTAAATTGAATGAATAAATTAAATTAAATTAAATTAAATTAAATTAAATTAAATTAAATTAAATTAAATTAAAAAAAATAATACAAAATATTAAGTTAAATTAAATTAAATTAAAACAAATTAAATTAAATTAAATTAAAACAAATTAAATTAAATTAAAATTAAATGAAATTAAAATTAAATTAAATCATATTAAATTAAATTAAATTGAATTAAATAAAATTAAGCTAAATTAAATCAAATTAAATTAAAAATTAAATCAAACTAAACTAAATTAAATTAAATTAAATTAAATCAAAGTTAAATTAAATTGAATTAAAAGACATCACCTAAGACATGAAGAATTCAAAATAAATCTAAAACAACTTGAACACTATTCCAAACTTAAATCCATTAACTAGAATTAAATCACAACTCACTTGAACATCCATTCGCCCTCGCAAGCTCGTGATGTCATAACTCCTAAATGGAGTATCAAATGAAATGTCATTTCACTCATAAGGATATTCAAATGTCCTAAGTTCACTGAGCAAGATAACAAAACTAAAACTCTCGGACGATTAATTCATTTGGACTTAAAACAATCCTAGAAATATTGAAAAGATGTTTAAGATTCGTCTTAAGCACTTCCTCAATATGATAGGATATTTATAAGAACAATTGAACTTAGTTGTTCTTTGATGAAGAAAATCATCCTCAAACTAAAATACAAGAACCTAGACGTCATAGGAAATGATCTAGCTATAGGACTAGGATTTTGGTAGAAAACCATAACCCTTCCCTTAGCTTTACCTAGGAAATTGCTATAAATGCTTAAATGCTCTAAATTGTATTTTAAGTGTAGCTTGGGTTGACGGGAAGACCCTCCAGGTACGCTTTTATTTTATTGCAATTTATCTTACTGCAATTCATTTACTCGTGTTGCACGTTACCTTTCTTGCATGATAAACAACAGTTGCATGAAAACCTACACCTTTAGGACGTAAACCAAAACTGAAACCCATAAATAAATTAAAAGTCATTACAAGATAAAATTCACCGCCACAACATTTCAAAATATAAAACAACTCAAAATTTAATCACAAACAGAAAAACAAAACTACAACTACAACTAAATTAAAACGTCTTGTTGGATGATCGGGAATACCTCGGATGATGTAACCTACGTGTTGCTAACGGGATTTCCCACGGTCTAAATGAAAGTGTGGAACTCATTCAGTTGAGTTTAGCAAATTCATCCGGACTAAGTGAATCCGATAAAATAACGATGCCGAAGGATGGAACCGCGTGGATCTTAACCGGTGTTGTTATAATCAACTTTAAGATTTGTTTTAACTAAAATATTAAAGACACATGGAAATTAAGACTTTCTCTAAAACCAAACACTTCTCTCATCTCCCGATTTATGACTTCTAAAACTAAACCTCTGCAACAACAAGGAGCTCGGAGCATGATGGGCAAGCACGGCCATCGTCATCGTAAGAAACCCGAATCTACTTCAACAAAACTTTCCTTAGAACTAAATAACCAAGCCATAGAACTTCGAGGTAGCTTGCACTTAATGCAACATAAATCCTCAACTCTTCGTTAGGCATTTGCATGATTATGTCATGTAAATTAAGCCCTAATCGGTTTTAGGATTCCGAGGTAGTTGTTTGGTACGACATAAACCCTCACATCTTCGAGGCTATTTGTGTGATTTTACCATACAAATATAAGTCCTAACTAATTAAAATCGGCAAGATCAAAACATTAAATAAACATTAGGACTTTTCTAAATTCAAGCCAAACAAATAGGATAGTCGGGAAATTACCGAAGTTCGCTTTGAATCTGTGATTTCTCCTACCTTTCTTCCTTCGGATTCTCAAAATATAATGTTCAAAATTTGATCCACTCCCTATTGAAATTCCAAAACTCAATCCATTGAAAACTTAAACTTTGAAATTCCCGAGAGCAGAAACTATTGATTATTATCGAGAGTTTTCTTAGGTGATTCCCGTCACTTAAGATGTAATTAACTATAGGGGCTTGCCCTTATAGGGAATTTTAAGAACCTGAGTAATATAAACCCCGTTTAATGTTTTCATATTAAACAGGGAATTTGTCGGCTTATAAAATTGGTTCGCGTGACCAAACGGATGTCACAAACCTTTCTAGTTTATTTAATCGAGCCTCATTATCAAGCAAAGGTGTCTATTCTTTGGGATAGATACACGGCTCGTGGTGCGGCGCTCGTTTATATAAACTATTCGGGATGTGAAATTAGTTTGATTTCATATCTTAAAAATTTTCAAATTTAAAATTATTTTCAAAAGCAAATACTACTTTTCAAATTATTTATTTAAATTAAATTAAAATTCGCCGACAATTTCTGTAGGCGACCCCTTTTCCAAATAAAACACCAAAACCTAAAAATATGCCGACAGTCGTATCGGACGACTACCTCGGAGTCCTAAGACCGATTAGGGCTTAATTTACATGACATGATCGTGCAAATGCCTAACGAAGAGTTGAGGATTTATGTTGCACTAGGCAAACTACCTCGAAGTCCTATGGCTTTGTTATTTAATTCTAAGAAAGTTTTGCTCGAAGTAGACTCGAGTTTTGCTGATGACGATGGCCGTGCCGCCCACCATGCTCCGAGCTCCTTGTCGTTGTAGTGGTTTAGTTTTAGAAATCATAAATCAAGAGGTGAGAGAAGTGTTCGGTTTAGAGAAAGTCTTAATTTCCAAGTGTTTTTAATATTTTAATTAAACAAATCCTAAAGTTGATTATAACAACACCGGTTAAGATCCCACGGTTCCATCCTTCCGCATCGTTATTTTTATCGGATTCACTTAGTCTAGATGAATTTGCTAAACTCAATCGAATGAGTTCCACACTTTCATTTAGATCGTGGGAAATCCCGTTAGCAACACGTAGGTTACATCATCCGAGGTATTCCCGATCATCCAACAAGACGTTTTAGTTTAGTTGTAGTTGTAGTTTTGTTGTTCGTTTGTGATTAAATTTTGAGTTGTTTTATATTTTGAAATGTTGTGGCGGTGAATTTTATCTTGTAATGACTTTTAATTTAGTTTTGGTTTCAGTTTTAGGGACTATCCTAAAGGTGTAGGTTTTCATGCAACAGCTTGTTTATCATGCAAGAAAAGTAAGTGCGATGCGATTAAATAAATTGCAATAAAGTAAATTGCAATAAAATAAAAGCGTACCCGAGGGTCTTCCCGTCATCCCAAGCTCGCACTTAAAACACGATTAGAATATTTAAGCATTTAAAGTAAGTTCATAGGTAAAGCTAAGGGAAGGGTTATGGTTTTCTACCAAGTTCCTAATCCTATGGCTAGTCATTTCCTATGACTTCTAGTGTTCTCGTATTTTAGTTTGAGGACGATTTTCTTCATCAAAGAACAATTAAGTTCAATTGTTCTTATAAATATCCTATCATATCGAGGAAGTGCTTAAGACGAATCTTAAACATCTTTTCAATATTTCTAGGATTGTTTTAAGTCCAAATGAATTTAATTATACAAATGAATTAATCGTCCGAGAATTTAAATTTGTTGTCTTGCTCAGTGAACTAGGACATTTGAATATCCTATGAATGAAGTGACATTTCACTTAATACTCCATCTAGAAGTTATAATAGTAAAAGCTCCTAAGGGTAAAACAATATTTAATGATTTGTGATTCAAATTTAAGTTCAAATTAATGATTTAAGTTTGGAATAGTGTTCAAGTTATTTTAGATTTATTTTGAATTCTTCATGTCTTAGGTGATGTTATATTTAATTTAATTTAATTTAACTTAACTTAAATTAATGTGGTTTAGTTTAATTTAATTTAATTTAAGTTAATTTAATATGATATGCTTTAGCTTAATCTAATTCAATTTGATTTAATTTAATTCGATTTAGTTTTAATTTAATTTAATTTAATTTTATTTAATTTAGTTTAATTTAATTTGATTTAATTTAATTTAATTTAGGTTTATTTAATTTAATTTAATTTAATTTAATTTAATTTAATTTAATTTAATTTAATTTAATTTAATTTAATTTAATTTAATTTAATTTAATTTTAATTTAATATTTTATTTTAAAAGGGTTTGATTTAAATAATTTAACTTTAATTTAATTTAATGATTAAGTCTTTTAGCATTTTAAATCTTAAGTTTGAATTATCATTTTAATTAGGAATTAAATATTATTGAGATGATTAATTTAGGGATTCTTAAATTAAAGAACAAATCTCTTCCTAATGATATCCCTATTTTAATAATTCCAATTTTATTATTCTTCCAAATTTAATTAATTATTTTAATTAAAAATTCATTTCAATTATTGTTGAATTGTTTAATAGGTTTCTACCCTTTACTTATTTAAATTTCAATCATCCCAATCAGATTAAGATCAAATATTTTACTCTTTAATTTTATTAAGCCTAAAGTTTTAATTAAGGGTTAAAATTTTAATTACCATTTTGCCCTTCAAGCTTAATAATTTCATAACTCACTAAATTGAGCTCAAATGAATTTGAAATTTTTATGTGACCTCACTCATATGTCAATAAAGACATTAGAGGAGAAGATGTGATTTCTGTGTATTTAATTTATTTATGTAATTATTTTTGGTGGAAAATAAGGATTTCCAAAGAAAATTTAATAATATGACCAAGGGAAAGTTTCTATTCTTAAGAAAATTATGGGACATTCCTAATGACCAGAGGACCACTTGAACCAATTTTTGTGATTTTTTGAATTATATTTTATTTATTAAAATTATTTTAAGTTCTGGAGTATTAATTAATTTAAAAATAGAATATAAGTTGAAAAATGAATTTTATAATTTTTAAAATTCTCTCTGATATCAAATATTCCAAAGAACCAAATTTTACAATTTTCTGATTTTTCTTTAATTTATTGGAATTATTTTAGTGGAAATGCTAGAAAATGTATTTTTTAATTTTAAAAATTACCCCAAGGCTTTAAAATTTGATATCTCAACCTAAAGACATAAGAAAAATATGGGGTTTGTTCCTAAGTGGTTAGAATTCAAAATATGACATTTTGGTGAATTTTATTATTTTTGTAATTTTTATTATTTTTTAATTATTAAAATATTAAAATAATGATAAAAAATCAACTTTTTTAGAAAATTGCAATTTTAATTTTCTTAAATTCCCCTAATAACAGAGAGGCTCCAAAACTAATTTGGTGAATTTTTTGAAAAGTATTTTGAAAGTTATGAATTTTCAAAGTTTAAATTGGCTAAATGGCTTAACCAACCCATTTAATAGGGCTAACCAAGTCCAATTGACTTGAAATTTTTATGGTGGATTCCTCTGATCCTAAAGGTCAATGGAGAATTCATTTCAAGTCAATTTGATCTATGGTTAACTCTAATTAATTAAAGTTCAATTTTGGGTATTTAGGCCAATTAGGGTTAATCTGAGTGAATTAACTCAAGTCCTATTTTTCCTAGTGGTTCTCTCGGTCATAAGGAACATCACCAAATTTTCCAAGAATTTATTTCACAACATGCTAATTTTTGGAATTAAAATACTCAAAACAGCAACATGCATTTGAAAAATCAATAACTTTTCACGAGATGGCCTCTCGACCTTGGAAAATTCAGTGAATGTTCCCAAGTTCGTAGGCTTCAAAAGCCCTATGGTCTCATGCCATGGTGAATTGTATGAATGCATGGAGAATTAAAACAATGCAGGGAGTAAATAATTAATTAAAAATAAAGTACTAGACAAAATTAATTAATTTCTTTTCCACATTATTCTCCTTTGTTCACTGAGCAAGTGGGTATTTTTATTTTATTTTTGTGATTTTTCTACACAAAGATATGGATTTTTGAAGTTCTGGGATTTAAATAAATCGTAAAATACCCTATTTATCTACTTATCCACGCGGCGCCGACTCAACCTCGGCGGCTCCGAATCGACACGCGTCGCTCCCTGGTTCGGCGCCGCCATCTGACTCAGCTGTCCGGGGCCCCGCGGTTCACGTACCATCTGCCGGTCCGACGCAATCCAAACCGTCCATCCGATACACGCGCGATCCGACGGTTCCTAGTCATCGTCTACGACTGGTGCGATCCCGTGACCGTCCACACTCTAACCCTAAGAACTCACTCGATTCTCAACGGATTTTCGTGTTCTTATGCTCTATGGATTCGTCTTGAAGAGACGAATACATCCATACGGTAAACATGCATTTAAATCGACTCAAATTAAAATGAGAATCTCCGGAAGCTCGGGAAGAAGAGGGAGTCCATACCTTTGCTCGAAGAAGTGAAGCTTCGATCCGAGAGTTGTGTCACCTTCGATCGGGTCCAAGTAAGCTCCGCATGAAGTCCCTCGGCCCGGTGAATTGTCTAGCTATGAAAGTCACCACAGCTCGATCACAAAGCTTGGAGGTCTGGAGCAACCGGGTGGCCTCGGAGATGGGGCTTTCAATGGGAAACTTCTCCTCTTGGTCCAGTGAAGGTGTAGGACCAATCAATTTAGGGATTGGCTCACCGCGAAGAAGTGTCCTGGTTTTTGGGCTAAAGTTCGAGCTCAAAATCGAGCTCACTCGGAGGGAATTAGGGCGGGAATTCAGTGGGGATCAAGTGCTCTATGTGTGGAGAGTGATCTGGAATGATTTTGGCAGAGTTTCCTTAAGGTTTGGTTCAGCACCTTCTTTGGCCGAGAGGGTGAGGGGTTTAAATAGGAGAGGCTGCGAGGGCCTCCTGTGGGGAGCCGAGGGCCGGGATCACCGCTCTTAGCATGTGAAGAACAGCCATGGTGGCCATCGGGCATGAGGCAGCTCGACAAGATGGAATTCCAAAGTTCGGCTCCTCCCAAGGTCTCGGCCATGGTGTTTTCCGGCGACCTGTGCGGCCGGCCGTGCAGGCATGGGTCACCCTCAGAGTCCAGTGGGTCGTGGTTAGAGGTTTGTGCAATTAATCGGCCATTGCCATGTGTAAAGTGGCTGAATTAAAATGGAATGGGGGAGGGGTCATTTTGGCTTCAATTTGGTCAACCCATTGGTTTGGGTTGGGTGCACCTCCCCATGGCTCTGATTTTGGGCCGAGAGGATCGCTGGGTCGCCCAAGGGAGGATGGTGTGGTCTCTATCCATGATGAGGTGGCTAAACATGGTTTAGTGTGTGTCATGGATAAGGTTAAAAAGGCTTAATGAAAGGTTAGGAAAGGAGCCCCTCCTTTTACCATTAATGGTATGGTCACATGCCAAACTTTCATGGCTTCCTATGGCTTGTGAATGGCTCATGCATGGCTCCATGTGGCTTAGTGGAAAAGTTTAGTCAATTTCATGAAAATGGGTTTTGTGACTTTTGGCATTTTGGTGAGAGTTGTCATGAGGTTTAATTTTGGAATAATCCAATGATGAATTTAGGATTTAGGTATTGAGTTTAATTGAAAGTATGATGAGGGGAAATGTCATATGGGCTTTGGGACCAATTTTGGGCCTTTGGATGTGGTAAAAGATGGGCTTTTAAAATGATTTAAGGAATGGGCCTTTTAGTTTAAAAATGAATTTATGGATGGGAGTTTTGTAAAGAGGTTGGGCCAAATAATTGTTGAGTTTGGTTTAGAGATATGTCATGAATGATTTGAAATAAATTTGAGGTGGTTTGGGCTTGAATTGGGTTGAATTTGAGTTCATTTGGTAAAGAGGCTAAGGTGAGCCAAAATGGGCTACCATGGGCCAATGTTGGGCTAGGGTTGAAATTGATGTAAAATAAATGTTTGGAAATGTTTATGGGAGTGTTTCAAAGAGGTTTTGGCTTTGGTTGGGTTTTGATTTTGGGGTTTGGGTCTATTTGGGCTAGGTTTAGGTTTAGGTCAAAATTGGGCCTTTTGATTTTGGGTTGAATTTGAGTGGGGTTTGGGTCTAAATTTTGGGCAAATCATGTTAGTGTTTTGTTTATGGGAATGTTAAGGAAGGTTTAGAAAAGATTTGGGGTTAATTGGAGTTGAATTGGGTGAGTTTGGGCTAAGTTTGGGTCATGGGTTCAAATTGGGCTTTAAGGCCCAAAGTGAAATTGGATTCAAATGTCAATCAAATTGGACTTGTATTTGGTCTAGATTGGTGTTGGGGATGTTGAATTGAAGTTTAGAATTGAATTGGACCAGAATTTGGGTCAATTGGGTAGGTTTGGTTTGACATTGGGTTCACTTTGGGTTAAAATGGGTCAAATTGGGGATTTTGATAAACGTGGGGTAAATTGACAACATTGGCCCATGGTGTAGTTGAACAAAATGAAATTGGGAATATTTGGGATTTTCTGGAATTTTCTGGGAATTTTTTGAATTTTTAGATTTTTTGGCTAAGAGGGGTATTTTGGGTATTTGGAGGGTATTGGGAGGTATTTTTGGAATTTTTGGTATTTTTGGCTATGGATGATCAATTTGATTGGTGAGGAAATGTTTAGGAATGATTTTGGAGAATTTTGGGTGATTTGGAAATTTTGGAAGATTTGGATAATTTCAAGGGTTTTGGGTAGGTTAGGCGGGTGTAGGGTCCCGGGGGTCAAAAATTGAAAATTTGGAAAATTGAAGATCAGGTGAATGTAAGTGGAATGAAATCATTTTGGTTGAGCTATGAAGCCATATCAAGCCCACATGAGCCATGAAAGGGACTCATTTGAGGTATCCACTATGTTGTTCCTAACCCTCTTGCCCAAGGGCTTAGGCGTTAAGGACAATCCATGCGAATCACCTTCATGAGTCAGGAGGTCAAGTTGGGTATGGGTGTGGTTTTAAGAGGTGTGTGAAAGTGTAGTGCATAGGTGTAGTGTGTGTGTAAGTCAACCCTTCACTGCACTAAGCCACCTGTAGGCGGTCCTAAGGCCAAAGAGTCCTATAGGAACTCATCCTTTAAACTTCCACATTTAATTTCAACCCTCTAGGTGATTAGGGTCTAAAATCAAGCTTGTGGAGTTTGGCAGGGAGTTAAGAAGTGGTTTGAATTTCTAAGTGGTGGGTCCCAATTCTAATCCTCTAGGATAGTCAACGGAAAAGCCTAAGGCTAGATCCTAAGTACTAAAGAGAAGAAGAGAAGACCTCATCAAAAATGAGGTCAACAAATGGACCCCCAATAGGTGTGGTGTGCTAACCAAGCACACCGCGCGTATTGGCGTTGACCGAAAAGATCAACAAAACCAACACGGATGTCCAAGTGACACACTTGGGACGAAGTAGAAGAATTCCGCCGGGGAGTGTCAAGTATATCTCTAAGACTGGAGATTCCTGAACTCTCGCTGGGGAAGGGAAATGGAGGTGAGTCCCAAATCACATGATCTGGGGGAATTTCGATTTAGATTTTGTTTCATTTCATGTTCAAGTCATGATGCATAAGTTTAGATTTTGATTTTTCATTTAGATTGAAGTTTTGTTAAGATTAATTTTGAAGGGATTTGATTTGAAATGAAAATTGAAATTTTGTGGTTTTAGATGTAACATCTTCAACCTCAAAAGAAAATTGAATTGATTAGATCGAATCATTACAATGAGGAGAGATCTCAGAGCAATGCGGTATTGGATGTAAAATCCTTAACCTCAAGAGTTTGATTTGGTGTGCTTCATTGCAATAGGAAGAGAATCTAAAGCAATGCGGTATTGGATGTAAAATCTTCAACCCCAAAAATTTGATTTTGATGTATTTCATTGCAATAGGGAAAGAATCCTAAAGCAATGCAGTCTTGGATGTAAAATCCTCAACCCCAAAGAGTTTAATTTTGATGTATTTCAGTGCAATAGGGAAAGAATCCTAAAGCAGTGCGGTATCAGATGTAAAATCCTCAACCTCAAGAATTTGATATTGATGTATTTCAGTGCGATAGGGAAAGAATCCTAAAGCAAGTGCAAGTATCGGATGTAAAATCCTCAACTTCAAGAATTGGATACCGATGTATTTCAAAGTGCAATAGGAAAGAATCCTAAAGCAAAGGCAAGTATCGGATGTAAAAATCCTCAACTTCAAGAATTGGATATTGATGTATTTCAAGGCAATAGGGAAAGAATCCTAAAGCAATGGCAAGATCGGATGTAAAAATCCTCAACTTCAAGAATTGGATATTGATGTATTTCAATGGCAATAGGGAAAGAATCCTAAAGCAATGCAAGATCGGATGTAAAATCCTCAACTTCAAGAATTTGATATTGATGTATTTCAAGGCAATAGGGAAAGAATCCTAAAGCAAGACAAGATCTGACGTAAAATCCTCAACTTCAAGAATTTGATATTGATGTATTTCAGAGGCAATAGGGAAAGAATCCTAAAGCAAAGGCAAGATCGTATGTAAAATCCTCAACCCCAAAGAGTTTGATTTTGATGTATTTCAAGGTACACAGGGAAAGAATCCTAAAGCGAATGCGGTATCGGATGTAAAATCCTCAACCCCAAAGAGTTTGATTTTGATGTATTTCAAGTGCAATAGGGAAAGAATCCTAAAGCAAGGCAAGATCGGATGTAAAATCCTCAACCTCAAGAATTTGATATTGATGTATTTCAGATGCGATAGGGAAAGAATCCTAAAGCAAGGCAAGATCGGATGTAAAATCCTCAACTTCAAGAATTGGATACCGATGTATTTCAAGGCAATAGGGAAAGAATCCTAAAGCAGTGCAGTATCGGATGTAAAATCCTCAACTTCAAGAATTGGATATTGATGTATTCAGTGCAATAAGGAAAGAATCCTAAAGCAGTGCGGTATCGGATGTAAAATCCTCAACCCCAAAGATTTGATTTTGATGTATTTCAGTGCAATAGGGAAAGAATCCTAAAGCAGTGCGGTATCGGATGTAAAATCCTCAACCTCAAGAATTTGATATTGATTGGTAATTGATTTTGCAAAGATTTGTAGTGTTGATTTGAAGAGTGTGGAATTTTGGTGTTTCGAGAATTTCATGAAAGTTGTAAAAGACTTTCATGGAAGGAGATAGATTAGGAGGGAATATGTAGATGCTACATATCCCATTCAAAAGAGTTGATTGAAAGTTGCTGGTTTGGATTGGACACAATTCCTCGCCACTATATCCGAATCAAAAATCTCGTGGCTCCATGTCAATGGAATCGGCCGCTTCCATCCTAGACAAGGGAGAGAGTAGAACGGATTGGATTTCAGATTTGGAAGGTTAAGTTTGAATTTGATTGAGGTTTAATGTGAAATTTGAATGGTTGAATTTGAATTTGATTTAAAATTTGATTTGATGTCATTTTGTTTGTCTTTTAACGATTCAGATTTTATTTTATCGTGAATTTGGAGTTTATCATTTTTTAGATATTTAAGGAAAGTTTTCTTTTATTCTTTTTGTTTCTTTTTTGTTCTTTGTTCGAAGTTCATTTAACTTTAATGGCGTTTCCCAATCGTTTTGCACAAAAAGAGGTGAAGGCCAAAATTGTGACATGGTCACTTTCATTCCAATCATGTTGAAGATACATCATACAACTCGATCTGGAATACATCTCATACAATCGATATAGACTCAAAACGGACTATGTATGATCTTTGTCGATCCATCCAAAAGGGTATTTATCAAAAAAAAATCCATGTCTGAATAGTGAGGTGCATGGTCAATAACATCACCTTCCAAGCCATCCTTGGCAAGGATGCCGTATGGATGTACGTTGGAGGTGTAATATTTTCCATGTAGCTCACAGCTCGTAAGGCCGGAGGCTCTCTAACTCCGGGTCTGGCTGGAAGTGGTAAGGTGCTTTCCTGTCGTCCATCCTTCCGAAAGTAACCGAGATCCGCTTCACTCGGTACTCCCGGTATGCAATGTTTAGCGACATCCGCTCCGTTGCCCTTCGCATCATGACGGAACCCACCGGTAATGGTATCTTTAATGGCCCTCGGAACTCACCTGGGCCTGCTATCCGGAGGTCAGATCCGAACATGATATTACACTCATTCAGAAAAGAAACTGTGCAGAAAGGTCTAACAAAGTCGTGGTGATCTATGTGCGGGGGTATGTAGTCACCCTTCTTGTAAATATTAATGATGCAACTGTTGGGTATGCAATCCGTCAGCGTACTCTCCATGTTATCATTCTTTTTACCATCCTTTTAATGACTAATGGCATTGGATCCACCCGGCCATGATGGAGTATCCCCGGTGGGTTTCCCTTCCCGTCTTCTCGCGAAGTTATAAGCAAGCATCCACATTGTATTGTAATTCTCCCCTTCCCTAGCATCCATCTCCGGGGTTCCGAGTAAGTGTTTTCTCTTAAGCGACCTCGCTCGGCCCATCTTTTCAAATCCCGGATGCGTCCACGATTTGTTGTTGTTCGTATTCCGAGAACACGTCCGTATGTAGCTCGAGGCCTTCAAGTATATCGATCCTCTTGCCTCCGATTCTCTCGAAGTATTCAAAAGTTTTCTTCCGGACATTCCGTATCCTTTCTAGCTCGTATTCCGGGATAATTTGCAAATGGCGAGGCCCGGTGACGCATCGTGGGATATATGGCTCAATCCCTTCACGTTCTCCCGCATACCTCGGCTCTCTGGGATGATGTCCGTCGCGACATCCTCCGGGTTTGCTTCGCAACAAGGTCATGCATTACGGTGGCTTCATCCGGTGGCGTAGTAGCCTTCTTTCTTCCGTTCTTCTTGAGATTTCTCTCGGTTTCTTCCGTCATCCCGGAGCCGGCCTCCTTCCTTCGAGTTCCCGGCGAACCGGTATCCTCGAAATATATGCACCGGCAGAAGTAACCGTCCCGTCGCGCCGGTCCGTCGCTAATTTAGTTAACATCTTGCGGATACGACGATTTTTATTTCTTTGTTGAGTTACCGTGAGAGTAACTCTTCGTATTTCCCGAGTTTCGTGGGCGCGGCGCCGACAAGCTCGCCCTCCGCCGTAGCGACTACGTACTTGATTCTCTTGTCTTCTTCAGTGCTTGTTTTTCTTTTCTTATCGTCGGATTGGTGGCTTGGGCCACCCACTTTCATTATCGTCTGATCGGGCGGCCTCTCTCGGTCAACCGGGACCCGACTCACTTTCCTCGTATTGCGTGCCCGCCGGTGCGAAGTCCGAGTCAATCTCTATTATCGCTCCATCTTTCACCCTCTTTTCATCGAGTGCAAGGCTTACGCCATTTCTAAAGTTCGAGACCAACCGCCCGTTCGACATTTCCCTGCGAAAAGACAAGGAAAAGGATCTGGGGCTGTACTAAGAACAAGAACATTAAGAAAATGTTTATTAAAGACAAAATTTTTATTTTTATATTCAACAAGAATGAAGTGGGAAAAAAAATCAGGAAAGAGATTTTGATTTGGAAAAGAGAAAAACAAGGAAAACTTTATTATCATGGTTTTATTCCTTTTAGCACATTTTTTATTATTTTGGGTTCGGACCCAGTCATAAGTAATTACTTCACCAGTGCTTCTAGGGATGGAAAATTCATTCCTTCGAAACATCAGGTAGCGTAATACTTTTTCAAGTATCGTCCGTTGATCGGAAGCATATGTCGTTCTCCTTGGCAGCTCACTAGCCGGTAGGAGCCTCCTGAGTAGACTGTCTCAACCACAACCGGTCCTTCCCAAGTGGGTTCAAATGTTCCTCGCTATCTTGCGGTGTGCAAGAATAGGTCTTTTGAGAACGAGAACTAAATCACCAACTTTGAAGGTTCTCGGGCGGACCAGTCATCATGGGCTTGAACTATCTTAGCTTGGTATAGTTCTAAATTCTGCTGCGCTGCAAGTCTTTTCCCTTCTAGGCTTTCTAATTCCTCTAGTCGTAATTTGGTATTCTCTTCTGTCGTGATTTTATTTGCAACTGCAATCCTGAGTGAAGGAAGCTGGACCTCTAAAGGTAACACTCGCCTCGGACCCATACACCAGAGCGTAAGGTGTAGATTGAGTAGGAGTTCTGAAGGTTGTCCGGTAGGCCCATAAGGCTTCTAACAATTTCTCGTGCCAATTTCTCTTATTATCGTTCAAAGTCTTCTTTAAAATTTGAACGAGAGTTTTATTAAAAGCCTCGCCGAGCCGTTTGCTCTTGGGTAGTAAATTATCGAATACCGCCGCCGATTCCGTGTCTCCCGACAAAATTGTTGATTTGCGTACTTCGAATGCCGACCCATTATCCGAGATGATCCCGCGTGGCACCCCGAAACGGTAGACAACTTGGTTCTTAAAAACCGTAGCACGTGGTGTGCTTTCACTTCTCCGAGTGGAACCGCTCCGCCCACTCGGGAAAAGTAATCCGTAGCCGCAAGAATGAAGCGATGTCCTTTTGAAGATGGTGGTTCTATTGGACCCACTATATCCGTGCCCCAACATTCAAATGGCCACGATGCAATTGTCGGATGTAGCACATTCTGGGGGTTGGTGTAAAACCACCCCGTGCACTCGGCATTGGTGACGCTCTTGGCGACTTTCATGCGATCAGTCATCATCGAGGGCCGATAGTACCCTAGTCTTTTAATTTTCATTTTCATCTTCGGACCCGACTAGTGAGCGCCACGCAGTCCCGAATGCACCTCTTTAATAATTTCACGGGCCTCGGACCCGCTTAGGCACCTTAGCCACATTTGATCAAAAGACCTTCGTATAATGTATTGTTTATTAATGCGTAGGACGCAGTTCTTTTCTTGATCCGATGGGCTAATGACCTATCGTCCGGTAGTTTTCCTGTTTGCGTGTAGTTCATTAATGGCCGTCGCCAATCTTCCGTGTTTTCTCGTCATCGCCGCAATTGATCCTTTTTCCTTTTTTGATTTGTGTATTGTGTCTATGTCGAGCTGTGATAGGACCTGACGTCCGTGAACTGACACTTTCACTGATTCATCTTGCAAGCAGACAAATTCTTTTGCGAGGCGGGCTAACGCATCTGCTAAAGCATTTTCTTTTCTGGGAATTTTATAGATTGTCACATTCGGAATTTGTTCTAACTGTTTCATGGCATACTGGAAGTATTGCTCGAGTCTTGGCTTTAAAATTCTGTACTGTCCGGCAATCTGTTGAATGATTAACTGCGAATCCCCGTAGATGTTGATGTTTTTTATCCCCATTTGAATAGTTAATTCTAGTCCTGTTATGAGGGCTTCGTATTCTGCTTCGTTGTTCATACACGGCTCTGTTAAGTGGTAGGCATATCTTAACATCCCCCACTTCGATGTTATAAAGATTAGTCCGATCCCTGCCTTACCGGGCACTATCACTTGCAATTCTTCGTCTTTATGTGTTGAAGATGCTCCGTCGAAATACAATTCCCAACGTCGATCATCAGGGTCTTCTAGGTTCATTATTTGTTCATCTGGCAAGTCGTCATTGAGAGGAGATTCGCCGCAACGGGTGTGCTGCGAGGAAGTCCGCTAGGATTTGTCCCTTTACGGCACGAAGAGGCACGAAAGTTATATCGAATTGCAATAATATCATCGACCATCTGGCAAGTCTGCCGGAAAGCGTTGGACGGGTCATCAAGTATTGCAATGGATTAAATTTCGAAATTAGGTTGACCTTGTGAGAAAGCATGTAATGCCTGAGCTTTTGAGCGGCGAAGATCAGGGCTAAACAGTGCTTCTCAATTGCGGGATACCTTATTTCCGTCGGAAGTAAACGACGGCTTAGGTAGTAAAGAGCATTTTCTTTACCCTCATCATTGACTCGGCTAACAGGGCTCCGAGAGAGTCGTCTAAAGCCGCGGTATAAAGTATCGCGGTCTACCCGAGACTCGGGGCTGCTAAGACAGGAGGTGTCATTAAATATTGTTTAATGTCCTCGAAGGCCCTCCGGCATTTCTCTTCCCAAATAAATTTGGCGTCCTTTTAACTAGTGCCGAGAAAGGCCGACACCTACCCGACAAGTTCGAGATAAAGCGTCGAAGATATGCCGCCTTCCCTTGAAAAGATCGTAGTTGTTTTAAGGTTCCGGGAGGCGGCATTTCTAAGATAGCTTTAATCTTTTCCGGGTCGATTTCAATTCCACGATGTCGGACAACGAATCCTAAGAATTTCCCGAGGTGACGCCGAAGGCGCATTTTAAGGGATTCATCTTAAGGTTAAATTGTCTTAATCGTTCGAAAACAATTCTCAAATCATACGAGTGGTTTTCCTTTACTTTGCTTTTGATGACCACATCGTCCACGTAGCATTCAACTTGATTGTGGATGAGGTCATCAAAAATTCTTGTCATCGCTCTCCGGTAGGTCGCTCCCGCGTTCTTCGAGTCCGAATGGCATCACCGTGTAGCAATATACTCCGATCGGCGTTCCGAATGCTCGTAAGTTTTTCATCTTCTCGGAGCCATTTTTATCTGGTTGTATCCGGAAGATCCATCCATGAATGAGAATATTTCATGTGTTGAAGCGATGTCGATCATTAATTCTGGGATCGGTAGAGGGAATTCATCTTTTGGACATGCCTTGTTTAAATATCTGAAATCCACACAAATTCTGATCTGACCATTCTTCTTCCTGACTGGTACCACATTGGCTAACCAAGTCGGGTATTGTTCTTCACGGACAAATTTGGCGTCTATTAGCTTTTTAACTTCAGCTATGACTTGTTGTTCGATTTCTAGACGCATTCTTCTGGAACCTTGTCTCACCTGGAACGTAGTAGGATCCACCCCTAGCTTATGGACTGCGACCTCCGGAGCTAAACCCGGCATCTCATCGTAGCTCCAAGCAAAACAGTCTTTAAATTCCATTAATAACTTGATTATTTCTTCGGAGTCTTCTTTATCGAGTAAGGAGCTAACAAAGGTAGGTCTAGGTTCTTAGCTAGTACCTAAGTTAACTTCCGTTAACTCATCTATCGTAGATTTGATCTCTTCTTCGAATTCGCGTGAGCGTCTCCAATTTGTAAATCTTCGAGTTCTTCCGTAGTTTCCATGCAGCTTTCATTAGACTCGCAGTGACAACCAAGCAAAATTCGGCATCGTCAACCGATCCTACTGTGCCGAATCCGAGACCATGCTTTGAATTGGGTGGACGACCGGAGTTATTCCATAAATTTTCAAAACGTTGTGATTGACCTTTTATCCATTGTCGAGGTAAGAAACCACGCTGAATTAAATTTTGAACACAGGGAGAGTACCACTCAAAAGGCAATTCCATTAATTTCGATGAAGTAGCATCTTCAAATTGTACATTATTTTCTCGTTTTGGAGGAAGGAGCACCACGGTAGAATTTGATGGGCTTTGCACCACCGCTACGTACCTCTTTGACCTCCATACCCTCGATCTTATTAGAATGGATCGGGGTCGTGGTCATAGTATGTACATAGTGGTTAATCTTCTCGTACATTGATTTATATTCTTCGTTTCTTTCATCTTCGAGGAGATTCCGAATTGCGGTTTCTTCCGACTTATTGTCGCCGCTTCTTGTTTGATTTCTTTTTCTTCTTCGAACTATCTTCCCAATCAACATTGATGGCTGGTTTCCTCCGTCCAATCGTCCTAATGTCTCTCGCCACGACCTCGTCCCCGGCCTCGACCTCGGATGCGAGTTGTGGAGAAACCTTCACCATCTCGCCGTAAGGGAGTGGTGAGTGATCGTTGGACTAGAATTTCGAGTTCTTCGTTGTCCCAAATTTCCTTTGCTTCATTTGTTATGGTATCTCTGGAGAAGATTGTTTTCTTCGGAGGTGCATAATAAGCCGCATCTTTATGGATTCCGATTTCATGTACGGAGAACGGTTGTAAGTCACCTTTAATACACTCGTTCCCCTCCATCATAGTATTTAATGCATTGATGTAGAGATGATGGTACCATCCTCGTTTTCATGTATCCATGGTCGGCCCAAGCAGAGCGTCGAATGACGTTTCGAATCAATTATGTGAAATTTCGCGGTTGTCTTTGCTAAATCACCGGTCTTCATCGGCAGTAGTTATTGATCCGAGGGCTCTTCCTCCTTTCCGGTTGAATCCTCTTAATAACATTTTGTCCGCTTCGAGCTCGCGAGCATCAATTTCCAAGTATGCTAGCGTTCGGAGATTCATTATATCGATTGATGCTCCCGGATCCACCAATACTCCGGAGAGTGTAAACTTCCCAATTGTAACCGAAATGTACAAGGGCTCGGTTGTGGTCTCGTCGTCCCAAGTAGTAGGTCGTTGTCCGTGAAGGTAACACCTCGTCGTTCCTTTAACGAGCAAACCTCATCTAAGGAATCTCCGGCCATTTGAGCTAAGCAAATTTCTGGATCAAGTAAGGCCTTAATCGAGCTTCTCTCATCTCCTTTGATAAGATGAGAGCGTCGTAGATGCTCGCCTTGGCCGGTAGTTTCCTAAGATGGGCTAGCACGTTGTAGTCCACTTTGTTTTCATGTGCCTCGTTTTCTTCTCGAATGGGTATTTCTTCGCCGGGTTGGTTCTTCCCGAACAACCACCTGCTTTCCTTTGTCCTTTGGACCCATTCTCGGAGGTAGAACTCTTCCACTTCTTAAGTTGACTTCTGTGATTTCTTCTGAATCTAGTATTAAGTTTGCTGGTGTCTCCTTCTGAATCGGAATGACAGATTCTTCAGGATTAGCTTCGGAGTCTGAAGGCTCTAACTCTATTGTGACTGGAGCTCCTCGAAACTCGCAAATAGATTTGTTGCTTGTTGAACTCTCATAGCCTTCCTGGTGGATGTCTTCTTCATCATTGTGATCGTCGAGATTGTGTATCATTTGAGAATTGTTATTTGTATCGGAATCGACGTCCGGATTAGGTTGATTGTCGCTAGTTACGTAATCGTTAGAAACAATCAAAACGTAGCCAACGCCATAACCCTCGTCATTATAAGATCCCACCGGAGTGGGCAGATAATCATACAGAGTCAGAGGTTCGAGGGATTTCTCCCCCGAATCGGAAACAACTATCCTAGGATAAGCAGCCCCTAGTCTAGCCTTAGGAGCCTCGGTCTTCTCTTCTTCGTCAATTTTCTTCTTTTCTTCAATTGTCTCTTGTTGAGGTGGTTCTTCTATCACAAGTGATAGCGTCGACTTGACAGTTTTCGAACTTTGAATTGAGGCTTGCACCGAAGCGGTTTGGATGCGATCCAAAACCTTCTTCGAAGACTTTGTCCAAGCGGTAGTCCATCCATCATCAGTCGCATAGGGATCTATCGGAACAATGAAATCCGTCGAGATAACATTGACGGAACCTCCTTTCGGGGTTCCTTCATGTATTCTTTCGGGATCGTTATATTCCCTTTCCGAAGATTGTCGTTGAGCCAACTCTTGAAGGTAATACAATCTTCTATTTTGTGCCCAAGCATCCGGTGGTAAGGGCAAAAGTTGGGATCACCTCTCTTGTCGACTTCTTCTGGTCTTTTAGGCTCAGGCAGTTGGAAATCCGGAGTCTTCATCGATCGCGGAACATTTTCGGCACTCGCCTCATTCTTGAACGGATACTCCCCGCTCGAAGCTCCCTTAGCGTACGTTGTGGACGAGGCGATTGTTCATACCGTCGAGATGACCGATAACCGGGTCGGGGTTCGTCGGTACTCGTTGAGGTTGCTCGCGGTCGTTCGACGATATTTGTATCGGTTGCTTGCCTTTATCGACTCGCTGCGACGATCCCGGACTTCTTTTCAAAAGTTTTCACGGCTTCGTTTGTCCGTTTTATCGGTGAAACTTAATTGCTTCGCCTCCTCTTGCAAGCTTCCGGCCTTACTTAACAACTTCTCGAAAGTCTTAATAAGTAAATCCTTCGAGGAGAAGTGCTATCGGGCCATGGATGCTTTTTAGTAAAATGCCGATCGCATGTTGTTCTTGTAGTCGTGGCTCACACTTCATACTTAGATTCCTCCATCGAAGTATGTAGTCCACCAAGGTTTCGTTCGGCTTCGCTTCTCTACCACTAAATCACCTATAGTGATGTGGTGCCGAGCTCCGACAAATCGCTTGATGAAGAGGTTCTCTAATTCTGAAAATGTCTTCACCGAGCCGTTCGGTAATTCCGCATACCAATCAAAGGCAATCCCTGACAGGCTGCTGACAAATTGTCGGAAGAGTAAAGCATCACTTCCGCCGGCATTGCAACAACTGGCACGAAAATGTGCAACATGCTGCCGAGGGTTTCCGGTTCCATCAAAGGTCTTGAACAGAGGTGGTACAAAGCCTTTCGGATATTGGACAGCGTCGAATTCTTCGGGTAAGGTCTACCCGTCCGAATGGATGTCCCGCTCTTTGATTGTGCCAAGGCTTCTCGCACCTGGTGTTCCACCAAGCTCTTGATATCCTTTTCTGGAATCATACTTTTTGTTGCATCCTTCTTTAATTGATCATCCCCGTTGACGGATGTAATCTCCTTTCCTCCGTCTACAATGTGAATGACTTCCGGGGTGTTTCCCTTTGGGGTTGAACCCGACTCCGGAGAGTGGCTAGGGCTACGCCCATCTCTTCCATCCTTTTTGCCATTTGGGCAATCGTATCATCTTTCTCTTGAAGCCGCATTCTCATTACTTCGGCTCCTCTCTTTCTGCGGCTGCAGGAGCACCTTGTGAAGCCGACGAAGCTCGTGTTTCAACCATGTTAATTTCTGCATATTCATCATCCATGAACTCTGACGAGTCAACTTCATCTCCGAATTTCTCTTCTCTTTCCCTTGCTAGTCGACGAATATCAGTTCTTAGTTTTTCCATAGCATCTTCTAGTGGTCTTTTCTGTACATCCTTGCAGTTATCATGTGATAACTGTCGAGTTTCTTTCTCATGAGTTCCCTTTACTGCGGTAGCACTTTCTTCGGACTCAAGTCTCCTGATGAGACTTTCCTTTTCTGGTCGTTGTTTCGGTCTTAATTGGCCGGTAGTGGGACGCCATACCATCCTTCTAGCGGTAGAAGGCCTAGGACCCGATGGTCCGTCGCTCGAATGTCGGAAGGTGGTATCCTCCCCGATCCGTAAACCCGAAACAACAACAAGTGGACTAGCCTTCATCTTCTTATTAGGCTCTTCTGCAGCGATAGCGAGATTCTACTCGCGGCCCAAGACGGGATTTGGTCGGCACCCGCCCTATCCTTCTTAAAATTTCCGATACGAGGCATCTTTCTTTCTTTGCTAACTTCTCAATCACGATCCGTAGTTGGGCAAGTGGTGTAACCCTAGCCCTTTTCTTTCTCGTTGTCGCTGTAATATGCGGGTCGAGGTAATGTAGAGGCAATCCCGCGGACATTTTCCTCGTCGACCTGCGGCGGAAAGGGATGGAATCTACTTCCTTCCAAAAGGGGTGTATACTCGTACAATGGTATGTATTCGAGTAGTGGTGTGTACTCGGGAATTTCTTCTAGGAAAGCGACTTCGGCAGCTTCCGGCCTTCCCGGCAATCTTCCCGCCTCTGTTTCTCCTCCGAGTCCGTGTTAGGGGTGGAACCCTTGAGCTGGACCCAATTTCAAAAACGAAGGTCTTGCACGGAAATCCGTACCCTCCACGGTAACATGCTCGTTACAAATTCGAACTTCCTTCCACTTCGGCTTGGCGGGAGCCGGGTGGGTGCGAGAGACGACTAGACCGGTGGGGGTAGAGATAACGGTCCTTCTATGGACAGCGGTACTCCTCTCGAGCTGGAACCCTTTGCGAGGGGGAAATTCTTGAGTTGATTTAAGGTTGAACTCAATCATGGGTTTCTCAGTTTCTGACACTTTGTCCATCAGTGCAAAAAGGGTAACGTCAGCGATCTTGACATTTGTGTTTTCGAATCCTTGTCCAAACCGGATGA
This sequence comes from Papilionanthe hookeriana x Papilionanthe teres, assembly GCA_022702705.1. Taxonomy (NCBI): domain Eukaryota; kingdom Viridiplantae; phylum Streptophyta; class Magnoliopsida; order Asparagales; family Orchidaceae; genus Papilionanthe; species Papilionanthe hookeriana x Papilionanthe teres. The sequence goes on along the minus strand of CM040429.1, from coordinate 139,375,863 downwards.
TCCCATTATCGGGCAACTCATCCTTGTAAACAGCGAAGTCCAGTCCGTTGGTGAAGGAGAAAATCAGTTTTGGGGCTTCCATTTCTGCAAGGTAGATTCTGATTGTCAGTCCCAAGTTATGCTTCTTCTCATCAGGATGAAAAGAAATGAATCGAAAAGAGTCCGAACACATTCTTGTTCATGTATATTTATTAAAAGAGTCATTCATTAGAGGGTTTGTTTATTTAGAATGGAATGTTCAAAGGTGTAGAGAAGGTAATGAATCTGATTCAAAGTTGGAAAGGAAAAGAAAGTCTTATGCAAGACTTCTCGACTCGAAGGATCACTCCTAAACTAACACCTATTGGGGGGGTCCACCCCACCTCAGAAATGAGGCAAAAGGATCTCGGAACCTCTCTGTTTAGGGATGTCTAAACAGTGGCTCCTAAATCCGAGAGAATGTTGGCCATACTTGTTCAAGGTAGAAATGAACATAATATTCCAACGGAAAGAAGGGTAGTTTGATCCATTAGGGACATGGATACACTACCGATTTTTGAAAGCAGAACTATTTGATCAAAATGGAGTGAGGAACTACTCCCCAGCGGAGTCGCCAGAAATTGTCGGCAAATTTTTAGGTTATGTGTTTTGAAAAGGAGTCGCCTACAGAAATAGTAGGCAAATTTTTAATATTTTAAATTTAATTTAAATATATAGTTTAAAAGATAACATTTGATTTCGAAAGTAATTTTAAATTTAAAAGTTTTAAGATATGAAATCAAACCGATCTCACATCCCAAATAGTTTATATAAACGAGCACTGCACCACAAACCGTGTATCTATCCCGAAGAATAGACACACTGCTTGATGATGGGGCTCGATTAAATAAACTAGGAGATTTGTGACATCCGTTTGGTTTGCGAACCAATTTTATAAGCCGACAAGTTCCCCGCTTAATATAAATGAATTAAGCATGGTTTATATTACTCGGGTTCTTAAAATTCCCTATAAGGGCAAGCCCCTATAGTTAATTACATCTTAAGTGACGGGAATCACCTAAGAAAACTCTCGATAATAATCAGTAGTTCTGCTCTCAAGAATTTCAAAGTTTAAGTTTTCAATGGATTGAATTTTGGAATTTCAATAGGGAATGGATCAAGTTTGGAACATTTTGTTTTGGGAATTCAAAGGAAGAAACGTAGGAGAAATCACAGATTCGAAGCGAACTTCGGTAATTTCCCGACTATCCTATTGTTTGGCTTGGATTTAGGAAAGTCCTAATGTTTATTTAATATTTTGATCTTGCCAATTTTAATTAGTTAGGACTTATATTTGTATGATAAAATCATACAAATAGCCTTGAAGATGTGAGGGTTTATGTCGTATCGGACGACTACCTCGGAGTCCTAAGACCGATTAGGGCTTAATTTACATGACATGATCGTGCAAATGCCTAACGAAGAGTTGAGGATTTATGTTGCACTAGGCAAACTACCTCGAAGTCCTATGGCTTTGTTATTTAATTCTAAGAAAGTTTTGCTGAAGTAGACTCAGGTTTTGCTGATGACGATGGCCGTGCTGCCCACCATGCTCCGAGCTCCTTGTTGTTGTAGTGGTTTAGTTTTAGAAATCATAAATCAAGAGGTGAGAGAAGTGTTCTGGTTTAGAGAAAGTCTTAATTTCCAAGTGTTTTTAATATTTTAATTAAACAAATCTTAAAGTTGATTATAACAACACCGGTTAAGATCCCACGGTTCCATCCTTCGGCATCGTTATTTTTATCGGATTCACTTAGTCCAGATGAATTTGCTAAACTCAACTGAATGAGTTCCACACTTTCATTTAGACTGTGGGAAATCCCGTTAGCAACACGTAGGTTACATCATCCGAGGTATTCCCTATCATCCAACAAGACGTTTTAGTTTAGTTGTAGTTGTAGTTTTGTTGTTCTGTTTGTGCTTAAATTTTGAGTTGTTTTATATTTTGAAATGTTGTGGCGGTGAATTTTATCTTGTAATGACTTTTAATTTAGTTTTGGTTTCAGTTTTAGGGACTATCCTAAAGGTGTAGGTTTTCATGCAATGAGTTGTTTATCATGCAAGAAAAGTAAGTGCGATGCGATTAAATAAATTGCAATAAAGTAAATTGCAATAAAATAAAAGCGTACCTGGAGGGTCTTCCCGTCATCCCAAGTCGCACTTAAAACACGAGTTAGAATATTTAAGCATTTAAAGTAAGTTCATAGGTAAAGCTAAGGGAAGGGTTATGGTTTTCTACCAAGTTCCTAATCCTATAGCTAGTCATTTCCTATGACGTCTAGGTTCTTGTATTTTGGTTTGAGGACGATTTTCTTCATCAAAGAACAATTAAGTTCAATTGTTCTTATAAATATCCTATCATATCGAGGAAGTGCTTAAGACGAATCTTAAACATCTTTTCAATATTTCTAGGATTGTTTTAAGTCCAAATGAATTTAATTATACAAATGAATTAATCGTCCGAGAATTTAAATTTGTTGTCTTGCTCAGTGAATTAGGACATTTGAATATCCTATGAATAAAGTGACATTTCACTTAATACTCCATCTAGGAGTTATAATAGTAAAAGCTCCTAAGGGCAAAACGATATTTAATGATTTGTGATTCAAATTTAAGTTCAAATTAATGATTTAAGTTTGGAATAGTGTTCAAGTTATTTTAGATTTATTTTGAATTCTTCATGTCTTAGGTGATGTTATATTTAATTTAATTTAATTTAACTTAACTTAAATTAATGTGGTTTAGTTTAATTTAATTTAATTTAAGTTAATTTAATATGATATGCTTTAGCTTAATCTAATTCATTTTGATTTAATTTAATCTGATTTAGTTTTAATTTAATTTAATTTTATTTTATTTAATTTAGTTTAATTTAATTTGATTTAATTTAATTTAATTTAGTTTTATTTAATTTAATTTAATTTAATTTAATTTAATTTAATTTAATTTAATTTAATTTTAATTTAATATTTTATTTTAAAAGGGTTTTATTTAAATAATTTAACTTTAATTTAATTTAATGATTAAGTCTTTTAGCATTTTAAATCTTAAGTTTGAATTATCATTTTAATTAGGAATTAAATATTATTGAGATGATTAATTTAGGGATTCTTAAATTAAAGAACAAATCTCTTCCTAATGATATCCCTATTTTAATAATTCCAATTTTATTATTCTTCCAAATTTAATTAATTATTTTAATTAAAAATTCATTTCAATTATTGTTGAATTGTTTAATAGGTTTCTACCCTTTACTTATTTAAATTTCAATCATCCAAATCAGATTAAGATCAAATATTTTACTCTTTAATTTTATTAAGCCTAAAGTTTTAATTAAGGGTTAAAATTTTAATTACCATTTTGCCCTTCAAGCTTAATAATTTCATAACTCACTAAATTGAGCTCAAATGAATTTGAAATTTTTATGTAACCTCACTCATATGTCAATAATGACATTAGAGGAGAAGATGTGATTTTTCTGTATTTAATTTATTTATTTAATTATTTTTGGTGGAAAATAAGGATTTCCAAAGAAAATTTAATAATATGACCAAGGGAAAGTTTCTGTTCTTAAGAAAATTATGGGACATTCCTAATGACCAGAGGACCACTTGGACCAATTTTTGTGATTTTTTGAATTATATTTTATTTATTAAAATTATTTTAAGTTCTGGAGTATTAATTAATTTAAAAATAGAATATAAGTTGAAAAATGAATTTTATAATTTTTAAAATTCTCTTTGATATCAAGGATTCCAAAGAACCAAATTTTACAATTTTCTGATTTTTCCTTAATTTATTGGAATTATTTTAGTGGAAATGCTAGAAAATGTATTTTTTAATTTTAAAAATTACCCCAAGGCTTTAAAATTTGATATCTCAACCTAAAGACATAAGAAAAATATGGGGTTTGTTCCTAAGTGGTTAGAATTCAAAATATGACATTTTGGTGAATTTTATTATTTTTGTAATTTTTATTATTTTTTAATTATTAAAATATTTAAATAATGATAAAAAATCAATTTTTTTAGAAAATTACAATTTTAATTTTTTTAAATTCCCCTAATATCAGAGAGGCTCCAAAACCAATTTGGTGAATTTTTTGAAAAGTTTTTTGAAAGTTATGAATTTTCAAAGTTTAAATTGGCTAAATGGCTTAACCAACCCATTTAATAGGGCTAACCAAGTCCAATTGACTTGAAATTTTTATGGTGGATTCCTCTGATCCTAAAGGTCAATGGAGAATTGATTTCAAGTCAATTTGATCTATGGTTAACTCTAATTAATTAAAGTTCAATTTTGGGTATTTAGGCCAATTAGGGTTAATGCGAGTGAATTAACTCAAGTCCTATTTTTCCTAGGGTTCTCTGGTCATAAGGAACATCACCAAATTTTCCTAGAATTTATTTCACAACATGCTAATTTTTGGAATTAAAATACTCAAAACAGCAACATGCATTTGAAAAATCAATAACTTTTCACAGAGATGGCCTCGACCTTGGAAAATTCGAGGGAATGTTCCCAAGTTCGAGGCTTCAAAAGCCCTATGGTCTCATGCCATGGTGAATTGTATGAATGCATGGAGAATTAAAACAATGCAGGGAGTAAATAATTAATTAAAAATAAAGTACTTGGACAAAATTAATTAATTTCTTCTCCACATTATTCTCCTCATTCATCTGAGCAAGAGGGTATTTTTATTTTATTTTTGTGATTTTTCTAGACAAAGATATGGATTTTTGAAGTTCTGGGATTTAAATAAATCAGAAAATACCCTATTTATCTACTTATCCACGTGGCGCTGACTCAACCTCGGCGGCTCCGAATCGACACACGTCGCTCCCTGGTTCGGCGCTGCCATCTGACTGGGCTGTCCGGGGCCCCGCGGTTCACGTACCATCTGCCGGTCCGACGCAATCCAAACCGTCCATCCGATACACGCGCGATCCGACGGTTCCTAGTCATCGTCTACGACTGGTGCGATCCCGTGACCGTCCACACTCTAACCACTAGAACTCGCTCGATTCTCGACGGATTTTCGTGTTCTTATGCTCTATGGATTCGTCTTGAAGAGACGAATACATCCATACTGATAAACATGCATTTAAATTGACTCAAATTAAAATGAGAATCTCTGGAAGCTCCGGAAGAAGAGGGAGTCCATACCTTTGCTCGGACAAGTGAAGCTTCGATGCGAGAGTTGTGTCACCTTCGATTGGGTCCAAGTAAGCTCCGGATGAAGTCCCTTGGCACAGTGAATTGTCTAGCTATGAAAGTCACCACAGCCGATCACAAAGCTTGGAGGCTGGAGCAACTGGGTGGCCTGGAGATGGGGCTTTCAATGGGAAACTTCTCCTCTTGGTCCAGTGAAGGTGTAGGACCAATCAATTTGGGGATTGGCTCACTGTGAAGAAGTGTCCTGGTTTTTGGGCTAAAGTTTGAGCTCGAAATTGAGCTCGACTTGGAGGGAATTGGGGCTGGAATTCGGTGGGGATCAAGTGCTCTATGTGTGGAGAGTGATCCGGAATGATTTTGGCGAGTTTCCTTAAGGTTTGGTTCGGCACCTTCTTTGGCCGAGAGGGTGAGGGGTTTAAATAGGAGAGGTCTGGAGGGCCTCCCGTGGGGATTGAGGGCAGGATCAGCTGCTCTTGGCATGTGAAGAACAGCCATGGTGGCCATTGGGCATGAGGCGGCTCAGCGAGATGGAATTCCAAAGTTTGGCTCCTCCCAAGGTCTCGGCCATGGTGTTTTCGGCGACCCGGGCGGGTGGCCGAGCAGGCATGGGTCACCCTCGAGTCCGAGTGGGTCGGGGTTAGAGGTTTGTGCAATCAATTGGCCATTGCCATGTGTAAAGTGGCTGAATTAAAATGGAATGGGGGAGGGGTCATTTTGGCTTCAATTTGGTCGACCCATTGGTTTGGGTTGGGTGCACCTCCCCATGGCTTCGATTTTTGGTCGAGAGGATCGATTGGGTCGACCGAGGGAGGATGGTGTGGTCTCTATCCATGATGAGGTGGCTAAACATGGTTTAGTGTGTGTCATGGATAAGGTTAAAAAGGCTTAATGAAAGGTTAGGAAAGGAGCCCCTCCTTTTACCATTAATGGTATGGTCGCATGCCAAACTTTCATGGCTTCCTATGGCTTGTGAATGGCTCATGCATGGCTCCATGTGGCTTAGGGAAAAGTTTAGTCAATTTCATGAAAATGGGTTTTGTGACTTTTGGCATTTTGGTGAGAGTTGTCATGAGGTTTAATTTTGGAATAATCCAATGATGAATTTATGATTTAGGTATTGAGTTTAATTGAAAGTATGATGAGGGGAAATGTCATATGGGCTTTGGGACCAATTTTGGGCCTTTGGATGTGGTAAAAGATGGGCTTTTAAAATGATTTAAGGAATGGGCCTTTTAGTTTAAAAATGAATTTATGGATGGGAGTTTTGTAAAGAGGTTGGGCCAAATAATTATTGAGTTTGGTTTAGGGATATGTCATGAATGATTTGAAATAAATTTGAGGTGGTTTGGGCTTGAATTGGGTTGAATTTGAGTTCATTTGGTAAAGAGGCTAAGGTGGGCCAAAATGGGCTACCATGGGCCAATGTTGGGCTAGGGTTGAAATTGATGTAAAATAAATGTTGGGAAATGTTTATGGGAGTGTTTCAAAGAGGTTTTGGCTTTGGTTGGGTTTTGATTTTGGGGTTTGGGTCTATTTGGGCTAGGTTTAGGTTTAGGTCGAAATTGGGCCTTTTGATTTTGGGTTGAATTTGAGTGGGGTTTGGGTCTAAATTTTGGGCAAATCATGTTAGTGTTTTGTTTATGGGAATGTTAAGGAAGGTTTAGAAAAGATTTGGGGTTAATTGGAGTTGAATTGGGTGAGTTTGGGCTAAGTTTGGGTCATGAGTTCAAATTGGGCTTTAAGGCCCAAAGTGAAATTGGATTCAAATGTCAATCAAATTGGACTTGGATTTGGTCTAGATTGGTGTTGGGGATGTTGAATTGAAGTTTAGAATTGAATTGGACCAGAATTTGGGTCAATTGGGTAGGTTTGGTTCGACATTGGGTTCACTTTGGGTTAAAATGGGTCAAATTGGGGATTTTGATAAAAGTGGGGTAAATTGACAAAATTGGCCCATGGTGTAGTTGAACAAAATGAAATTGGGAATATTTGGGATTTTTTGGAATTTTCTGGGAGTTTTCTGAATTTTTAGATTTTTTGGCTAAGAGGGGTATTTTGGGTATTTGGAGGGTATTGGGAGGTATTTTTGGAATTTTTGGTATTTTTGGCTATGGATGATCAATTTGATTGGTGAGGAAATGTTTAGGAATGATTTTGGAGAATTTTGGGTGATTTGGAAATTTTGGAAGATTTGGATAATTTCAAGGGTTTTGGGTAGGTTAGGCGGGTGTAGGGTCCCGGGGGTCAAAAATTGAAAATTTGGAAAATTGAAGCTTGGGTGAATGTAAGTGGAATGAAAGGCATATCAAGCCCACATGAGCCATGAAAGGCACTCATTTGAGGTATCCACTATGTTGTTCCTAACCCTCTTAGCCAAGGGCTTAGGGATTAAGGACCATCCATGTGAATCACCTTCATGAGTCAGGAGGTCAAGTTGGGTATGGGTGTGGTTTTAAGAGGTGTGTGAAAGTGTAGTGCATAGGTGTAGTGTGTGTGTAAGTCAACCCTTCACCAGACCAGGCCACCCAGGGCAGTCCTAAGGCCAAAGAGTCCTATAGGAACTCATCCTTTAAACTTCCACATTTAATTTCAACCCTCCAGGTGATTAGGGGTCTACAATCAAGCTTGTGGAGTTTGCAGGGAGTTAAGAAGTGGTTTGAATTTCTAAGTGGTGGGTCCCAATTCTAATCCTCTAGGATAGTCAAAGGAAAAGCCTAAGGCTAGATCCTAAGTACTAAAGAGAAGAAGAGAAGACCTCATCAAAAATGAGGTCAACAATCCTAAACATGCCTCCTCTAAAACTTTTAACTCAATTGCAATCCTTTCAAGGAAAACTAGCATATATATGATGTTTCATTTCCAATTTATTAGGTAGGTGTCAGCCTCTTAATGCCCTAACCAAAAAGATACCAATTTTGTGTGCTATGAAAAATGCCAACACGCCTTTGAAAACATCACATAATATTTGACAACACCTCCTGCCTTAGCAGCCCCTGTGATAGGAAGAATTCTAATTCTTTACAATGAGGCATTAGATAATTCCCTTGGAGAATTAATAGCTCAAGTAAACGACGAGGGAAAATAAAATGCATTATTTTATTTAAGCTGCTGCTTAGTTCCAACTGAAATAAAATAATCAACAATTAAGAAGCTTTACTTAGCTTTCTTTTTCGTAGTTAAAAACTAAGACATTATATGCTTTCTCATAAGGTAACTCTTATTTCAAGTGTTAACCTATTACAATATTTGATGACATGAAAAACACTTTCTATAAGATTGGCAAGATGGGTAATGATATTGCTCCAATTTGACATAACATTTATGTCACTGCTTGATGTTAAAGGACAAATCTTGGCAGATTTCTTAGCAGCACGCCCAATTCAGATTGGATCACCTCTTACTGATTATTTATCTGATGAACAAATTTTAGAAATAAAAAGTTCAAATACACAACTATGGGAATTGTATTTTGATGGAGCGTCATTTTCTCAAAAAGGAAAAGGCAAACAGACATTCATACCAGGCAAAGCTGGAGTAGGATTAATTTTTATCATTCCAGACAAAGTAATGATGTCATTTTCCTATCATTTAACTGAACCATGCATGAATAATGAAGCTGAATATGAAGCACTCATAACCGGTCTTGAATTGACAATACTAATGGAAATAAAAAATATTGACATCTACGGAGACTCTCAATTGATCATTAATCAAATTGCGGGCAAATAAAAGACATTGAAACCTCGACTTGAAAAATACTCCCGTTACACTCTAAAACTACTTCAGCAGATTCCTGATGTAACTTTCTTCCAATTCCGAGACCAGACAATTCTTTAGCAGATGCTTTGGCAAAACCTTTAAAATAATTTGCTTGTCTAGAAGAAGATGATATTTCGATCTCTATAAAAGGACGACAAGTTCTTTTCCAAATTGACATAAACAATCTACATAAATTGGTGAAAACACGATGACAACAATAATAGATGAAGAAAGGGATGTTTGGAAACAACCAATTATTCAATATTTACAGACCGAAAGGTTACCCAAAAATAATTCTATCGCAACCCAAATCAAACAAAGAGCATTGTCATATGCTCTGGTAAATGATAGTCTTTATAAAGATCTTTTAACCAAATGTAGTTAGGATGTCCAAACAAATTTGAAGCTCAAGAGATTACATAAGAAGTTCATTCAGTTCTATGCGATGCACACCAAACGGACCTAAAATGAACATGAAAATAAAAAAAATGGGATACTATTGGTCAACAAAGATGATTGATTGTCTTGAAACTGCAAAGAAATGTCATCAATTTCAGATACATGGAGTAGTTTTACATAAACTGCCAAATGTATTACATCCAACCACTGCATCTTGGCCATTTGAATGTTGGGGCATGAAAATAGTGGGCCTTACAGATCCTCCATCATCTAAAGGCCATCGATTTATTTTGGCAACTACTGATTACTTCTCCTAATGGGCAGAAGCGATACCGCTCAGAGAAGTTAAGGCAGAACAAGTTCTTCATTTCTTCAAAACTCATAATGTCTATAGATTTGGAATTCCTAGAAGAATCATATAAGACAATGGACTCGAGTTTAAAAATATGAAAATGAATAATTTTATTCAAAGACATGGGATAGACTAGAGATATTCTACAATCTATTATCCTAAAGCCAATGGTCTAGTTGAAGCCTTCAACCAAACATTGGTACATATTTAGAAAAATACATTAATTAATAGTCCAAGACAGTGGTATGAGTGATTGGTAGAAGCTCTATGGCTCTTTAGGACTACATACCAAACACCAACATGGTCAACACCGTTTGATTTGGTATATGGTCCTGAGGCTGTTTTACCACTTGAAGTGCAAATTCCTTCTCTTACAATTGCTTTTTCCAACAAAATAACTGAAGAAGAAAATGTCATATTATGAATTAAAGAAGTTGAGAGTTTAGAAGGCAAAAGTCTACAAGCTCAGCAAGATCTTAAAGTATCAAGCAAAAATGACAATTCAATATGGATGTTGTTATATTTATGCTGTAAACAAGAATGACAATCCTCTCGGGATTTTACAACATGAACAAGTGGATCCGTTACCCACAATGATTATTCAAATTATTAAACAATTGATAACATGGAATATAATGCCCACTGATTGTGTTCCAGATAGTTGCATCATAAATATATATGAGGAAGGAGACTGTATACCACCTCATATTGACAGTCATGACTTTGAGAGACCCTTTTGCACTCTATCGCTCATGAGCAAATGTTCAATTTTATTTGGGAGAGAAATACAAATTGTGTGACCGAGAGAATTTCGTGGATCTTAGAAGATTCTTCTACCATGAGGATCAATCCTTATTTGCACTATAACGGAGCTGATGTTTCTAAGCATTGCATACCGAGTGTAAGTCGACAATGTATTTCGATAACGTTGCAAAGAATGTGTCCTTAAAAGTGTTCTGATGGATATCAGCCAATACTAGAGCATGAAGGACTACAACCTTTGGAACTACCTTGACCCTATAAACATCCAAACACCTAAGACATACTTCACAAAAGATTTCTTGGAATGTTAGATATTTATAGTAGGTCTAACAGTATCCAGGGTTATGAAAATGACAGAAAAACAATCTGACAGTTTCAGATATGATGATATGTAAATAGATCGTAGTGATCATTTGAATCTAAAAGGTGTTAAGTCTAACGTAGATTAGACTTAAATTGTGTAAAATCTAACATAAGTTAGACTTTAGAATTTTAGATTCGATGTCATTTGAATCTAAAAGGTGTTAAGTCTAATGAAGATTATACTTAAATTGTGTAAAATCTGACAGAAGTTAAACTTTAGAATTTTATATCGATGTCATTTGAATCTAAATGGTGTTAAGTTTAATGTAGATTATACTTAAATTGTGTAAAATCTAACATAAGTTAGACTTTAGAATTTTAGATTGGATGTCATTTGAATCTAAAAGGTGTTAAGTCTAATGTAGATTAGACATAAATTAGAATTAGAACTATTGACTTAAGTTCAGTATGTGTTGAGCTTAAGTTTGGGTTAACTTGGGTACAATTTAGGTTGAACTTAAGTTAGAAATGTTGACCTAAGTTCTATATGGGTTGAACTTAAGTTTGATTTAAATTGGGTTGTGTTTAGATTGAACCTAAGTTAGAAAGGTTGCTTTAAGTTCAATATGGGTTGAACTTAATTTTAAGTTAACTTTAGTTTAATTTAGGTTGAACCAAAGTTATAAATCTTTACTTAAGTTCAATATGGGTTGAACTTAAATTTAGGTTCAAGTTAGATTAAAATTAAGTTAGATTTTGGATGAGTTAGGTTCAATATAGGTTGAACCTAAGGTTTAGGTTAACTTGGGTTCAAGTTAGGTTGAACTCAAGTTAGGTTTTAGTTGAGTTAGGTTCAATATCGGTTGAACCTAAGTTTTGGGTTAACTTGGGTTCAAGTTAGGTTGAACTCAAGTTAGATTTGGTTTAAGTCTAATTAAAGATAGATTTGATTAGGGTTTAAGGTTATTTAATCCAAATTTATGTAAGGCTTAAAGGTTTAGTTAGATCTAATGGGTAAGACCTAATTGGAGTTTAAGGTTGTCTATGCTTAATTTAAGTAAGGCTTAAAGTTTTAATTAGGTCTAATGGGTTAGACCTAATTAGAATTTAAGGTTGTTTAAGCCTAATTTAAGTAAGGCTTAAGGGTTTAATTAAGTCTAATGGGTTATACCTAATTAGTGTTTAAGGTTGTTTATGTCAAGTTTAAGTAAGCCTTAAAAATTTAATTAGCTATAGTGGGTTAGACCTAATTAGAGTTTAAAGTTGTTTAAGCTTAATTTAAGTGAGGCTTAAAGGTTAATTAAACCTAATTTAGGTAAGGTTTAATTTATTACTTAGACTTAGTTATGGTAAAGTCAAATTAGTTTAAGGTTAATTGAACCTAATTTAGGTAAGATTTAATTGATTAATTACACTTAATTAGGGTTAAGTCTAATTGGTTTAGGGTTAATTAAACCTAATTTAGGTCAGGGTTAATTAATTGGTTACGGTTAATTAAACCTAATTTAGGTAAGGTTTATTTGATTAATTATACTTAATTATGGTTAAGTCTATTTGGTTTATGGTTAATTAAACCTAATTTAGGTAAGGTTTAATCGATTAATTAAACATAACTACGGTTAAATCTAATTGGTTTAAGGTTAATTAAACCTAATTTAGGTAAGGTTTAATTGATTAATTAGACTTAATTAGGGATAAGTCTAATTGGTTTAAGGTTAATTAAACCTAATTTAGGTAAGGTTTAATTGATTATTAGACTTAATTAGGGTTAAGTCAAATTGTTTTTAAGGTTAATTAAACCTAATTTAGATAAGGTTTATAATATTAATTAGACTTAATTAGGGTTAAGTCTAATTGGTTTAAGGTTAATTAAATCTAAGTTAGGTAAGTTTTAATTGATTAATTTGGTCTAATGGGTTAGACCTAATTAGGGTTCAGGATATTAAACCTAATTTATTTGAGGTTTAATGGATTAATTAGGTCTAATGGGTTAAACCTAATTAGGGTTTAAGATATTAAGCGTAATGTAGTTATGGTTTAATGGATTAATTAGGTCTAATGGGTTAATCCTAATTAGTTTTTATGATATTAAACCTAATTTAGTTAAGGTTTAATGGATTAATTAGGTCTATAGGGTTAGACCTTGTTTGGGTTTAAGATATTAAGCTTAATGTAGTTAAGGCTTAATGGATTAACTAGGTCTAATGGGTTAGACCTAATTAGGGTTTGATTTGTTTAAGTCTAGTTTGATTAGGGTTTAAATGTCATTTATACCACATTTAATTAAGTCTAATGATGATTAGACCTAATTAGAACTTGTTTGAACTTGTTAGTGAGGTTTAAAGTTTACTTGGCTCATTTGTGGAATGAACTAAGTAAAAGGTAATTTTGGGATTTATAAATTCTTAGAGTTAATTAAATATAAATGAACAATTTATAATTATTAACCCTAAAATTTTAGAATGTCATCTCAAATTTTCCCAAGGTTAAGATTTATCATTCTAAGGTTCATGTATGTCACCTTAAGACACTTAACCAATTTCTACTTTAATTCCCCTTATTTCTTTTTTTATAATTATTTTTTTAAAATAATCACAAAATCTCATGAAAATTAGGGAATCCTATTCTAGAGAATTTTTCTAGCCTTAGAAAAATTAGAGAATGTGTCTAAGGGTTTAAAGGTTATTCAAAATCTGGGCTTCTAACTTTCTTTTGCAACTTCGATCATTTCACGCCCGCACCGATGTCTAATTAGTCCATTTAAGCATTGAATAATGTACTAAAGCCATGGCAAATAATAGTTTATACACAAACAATACAAAACATCACTTTGATATATATAAAATCTAAATTACAAATAAACATAAGTGAAATTAAACTCTACATATCATCAAGCCACAAAACACTAAATTTCAGCGTCGCTCACAACCACGACACACTAACATTGAAAACTGAATAAGAAAGTAAATTAAAACATAACTTTTAAGCAAATAAAATTAAGCATGAAGTTCAAACACGTAAACACATAAATTGAATAATCAAGTCTATATTCTTCCTCAGAACTATCAGCAACTCTTATATCTCCAATTGATTGAACGTGAACGAACAGATTGCAGAATGGAAGAAACGGGAATTCTTCAGTTGAATCCTCCTCAATCCAACCCTTTCTTCTCATTAAACGTATCAGACTTCCTTCAAGGTACACAGCATGATCAAAGTGCTCCTTCATTCTCTAATCCAGGTGATCAAAGAAGTCATATATATTGTTGATTGCATTCATCAGGTATTGCATTTCTTTCTCCAATTTCTTAATCTTCTTTTAAATGATCTGTGAACTTTCAGTAAAGTAAGGAGGAATAGGTGTTGAACTCTTAGATGGTTGATCTTCCATGATACTCATGTCATTCATATCTCTAACTGCCTGGTTACTATGTTCGTCCATTAGGTCTATTGGCTTCCATGGTAGAAGTACATTCTCCCAATTTTCATATGGCACTTATGATTGACTACAGAGGAGAAATATGATTGAAGGTTGTCTAAGCCCATATTTTGATCCATGTACGATCAATCCCAGAACAGATTTCACAATTATAGAACTAACATCAATAGACATCCCCATTTGAATACAATAGTTCAAGATAGTAGATTCCTTGGTTACTTTACTGATTTTCATAGTTGGGAGTAATTTTGCACATATAAAATAATGCAAGTGCTTCGACGTAGGATTCAAGACTGTGGTAAAAAAACTCACGTACCTGTTATCTCTTATCTCCCAATCATCACTTTTATCTGTCAAACATCGATATATATCATGCATGTTGTCTTTCATTGGGGCAAAATTTGAATAGTGGCAGATCGAAACATTCTCAATCATATATAAGTCATTAATCTTCGTAGGAGTAAATGTGACAAACCTACCTCACACATAGACTGATCCTTGGTTGATTAAATGAAGGTTTGCATAAAATTCTTTCGCAACAGGGATGACTACAGCGGCAATAGTGTAAAATAACACTTCCCAACGTCTTTGAACAATGATTTCTTCAATCCAAGTAGTAGGAGAGTTCAAACCTCAATTCATGAAGTCTCGCTCCTTAATTAACCTCTTCTTTGAGATGTTCTTGTTGAATAGATGTTGTGCTTTGAAACTGATGAACATTCTACGATTGAAAACTTGAGATCTTGAAGTTTCGATGGAGTCAAAATCCATTTGGATGACATTTGAGATCTTCCTTTTTGTTTCTCTGGTGATTTTAGTGTTTAAGGGTGGTTTTTGGAAGTTTAAATTGAAGAAATTCTGACTTGAAATGCCAAAATTCAAATTTAAGAATGAAAAACCATTTTGTGAACAGCAACGCAGTCCGGTGCTGATGACAGCGCCGTCCAGCGCTAGTTCAATTTTTGCCAAACTATCATTTTTTCCAAATTCTTTCCAAACTAAGATTTGATTATTTTTTTTAATATTTTTTATGATATTTAAGGAAGGGTAGGACTTAATTAAGTGGCAACCAAACAAAAATAACACATCAAACAAGAAAAACATTCAATAACTATGGGTTGCCTCCCACAAAGCGATTGGTTTAACATCATCAGCCCGACATAACTGATCCAAGAAAAAAATACTTATTTTTATGCCTTGATTTTTATTAAATTTTAAGGATATTATGCTTTAATGAAAGGTATTTTTGTGTTTTTGGATGTAGGTGATACAAAAATGTTCAAGAAGGAGAAAAATATGAAAAAGGAGCAAAAATAGAGCCAAAATGCAAAATTGTCGAAATTACTGGCCTGGCGCCTAGGTGCCAGAGTCCGGCGCCTAAGCGCCAGCTCGATACAGAAAACTGTTAAGTTTTTGACGACTTTTGGGCGGTTATTTTGACGGTGTGAGCGGTTATTGGACCTTCTAGAAGACTGGCAGTTGTTCCTGGTTTATTAGACATGTGATACAATGTATTTGGATGCTTCAAAATGGTTTTAATTGCGAAGAGGTGCGATCCAAAGTGAAGAGGTGCGAAGAACTGGATGTTGTGTCCGGCGCCTAGGCGCCAGATTTCGGCGCCTATGCGCCAGACACACCTTCTACAAGATTCATTGAATGTGGACACATTTTGAAGAGGTGACTTGAGGCAACCCTTGAAGCCTATAAATAGGAGGGTATTCCTTCAAAGAAAAATGCCCCATTTGCCCCATCTACCCCCTCTATCTAGAGTCCAACCTAGAGAGAGAATTAGAGAGATCATATTAGGGCAACCTTTCCTTCATAAATTAGTGAGTTTATTTTAGAGTTTGTATTTAGAGTTTGAAAGAGTTGGTGCATCTGTAGTTCATTACACTGTGGAGTCAGTAGGAATCAGAAGTTCAGTAGGAGAAACATCTAAGATAAGTATTTTTATTTTGATTTTAAGTTTATTTATTATGTTTTGTTATTTAATTTTAATGTGTTCTGAGTAGTTACTTTACTTTATCCTTTCAATTATGAAAAGATAAATAAGATAATACAAAATTCATCAGATAATTAAAAATCATATATTTTCAAAACATTGTGATGATATTAATACCGGTTCTTAATTTACTATTTAAATTGACCATTTAAATTGTTAGAACCTGTTGAAGAGTTTTGAGACCTAGAAGGAGATGAATTCTTAACTTGTAGATATCACATGAATCCATGGGTAGTCGAAGGCCTTGTGCGGGTTATTCAAGGTGAAGTGCAAATAAATAGGAAGATGTTATATATTGGGCGTAGAATTGATAAGTTTTTAGAGTGACAGACTAAAATCTTATGATTTGGTTTATAGAAAAGGAAAGGGTCACTAGTAGG
The DNA here is from genome assembly GCA_022702705.1 of Papilionanthe hookeriana x Papilionanthe teres. Lineage (NCBI taxonomy): Eukaryota > Viridiplantae > Streptophyta > Magnoliopsida > Asparagales > Orchidaceae > Papilionanthe > Papilionanthe hookeriana x Papilionanthe teres. The sequence goes on along the minus strand of CM040429.1, from coordinate 139,359,274 downwards.
ACCGACCATAGCCACCCTTGGACATCTAGTAGTGTGAGCCTAGATTAACCCATTCTACTAACAATACATCCGGACCTGATCTAGAGGCTAGCCAATGTTCTTTGCATCTGGATCAAAGGGTGAAGAATATGAATGCTTCTATTTGGCACAATACCATAAATTTATATTCTCCACGAATATTATCATTATCATAGAAAATCTTAGATTAATTGAAAGGGAGAAAGTTGCTTTCTTATTGTTATTTACATCAATTATTTTATTTCTGTTTTATTATTGCATCTAGTAAATTAAAGATATTTTATTTTTGATTATAAATGAAATACTTCAAAATAAAAATATTTAAAGATCTATAACTCTCTCATCGTGGGAACAATACTGGGGTCTTTGTTTCAAAGCCCTATATTACTTGAAACGATACGTATACTTGCGTAGTACCCCTAGTGTGTAAAACATTTTCCATAAAATTATATTTATATACACTAGCCATTATTATTATTTATAACATATACTTTTGAAAGCATTAATAAGTACGTTGGTCTTCGGAGGACTTCAGGCAAGTTTTTGGCACCGTTGCCGGGGAAGAAGATTTTAGTACGCATATATTTATAATGGGTCAAGTTTTTGGCGCCGTTGCCGGGGAGAGTAGAGGCAAACTTTTAGGTTTTAAGTATTTTTATTTTATTCATTTTTCTTTATTATAAAAAAAACAAAAAAAATTTAATAATAATATTTATTTTAATTCTTGCTAATTGACTTTTTATGCGTAGTTCTGCATCTAAAAAATAATTACCTTTAGATTCTGAATTAGAAAGAACTGTTAGAAGAATTAAAAAAGGAAAAAAAATTCAAAAATTTCAAGAAATGACTAATTTACATAACAATTTACAAAATCCAATTGAAATTAATGATCAAAATGTTTATAAACTATTAAGGGATTATGCTAACCCTACAGTTGATGAACTTCATAGTAGTATTCAAATATCCACTGTAGATGCTAATTCTTTTGAGCATAAACCGTCTATTATTCAAATGGTTCAAAATAATCAATTTAGTGGAACACCAAATGAGGATCCAAATTTACACCTTGCTAGTTTTTTAGAACTTTGTGCTACCTTTAAATATAACAATGTTTTTGATGATGCTATTAGACTTAGACTCTTTCCTTTTTCTTTAAGAGATAAAGCAAAGATGTGCCTGAACTCATTAGCAACAGGTTTTATTAAAACATGGGCTGAAATGGCACAAAAATTCCTTGCTAAATATTTTCCTCCTTCTAAAACTGCTAAATTAAGAAATGATATTACTTCATTAAGTCAATTTGACGGGGAGACAATTTATGAAACTTGGGAAAGATTTAAAGAACTATTAAGAAAATGTCCTCATCATGCTTTACCTGATTGGTTAATTATTCAAACATTTTATAATGGATTAATTGGATCTTTAAAATCAATTATTGATGCTGCCGCTAGAGATTCTTTAATGTCTAAATCATTTAAAGAAGCTTACACTTTAATTGAAGAAATGGCTAACAATAATTTTCAATGGCCTTCTGACCCACTTTTTGTATGTATGTAATTTATGTTTATAGCCACGAAATCAAAAACTTGATCCCGCTTTAAATATAGGAATATGATTTAATGTATAATGTGGATTCTATGCAAGTATACGTATCGTATCAAGTAATACAGGGCTCTAGTGGTGTCCTGGTTATCGATCCCACAGGGAAGTTTTTAACGTAATTGTTATCGCCTAAATTTAAAGGAATTACTTAATAAAGTGAACGAAATTTTAAGTAACTATAATAAACTAAAGTAAACTAATGCTTGAAATAAGTTGATTTAATTAATTCAGAAAAAGTATCCTTCTCCTTGTTTTTAGAAAATTAAGTGAAATGATGAATTTAATTAGAATTTTTTAAATTGTATTGTGACAAATAGGAGCATTCCTATTCTTTACCCTTTGGTCCAGGGTGCAAAGAACATTGACTAATCCTATGTTTGATTACCGAATCTGCGCTAAGCCGGGAGGATACTGGTCGCCACTTCGTAGCTCCCACGTTCCCCTCACTCGAGGGCTAACATCTACACTTCGGCCTCTCAAACAGTAGGATCGAATTGAGTATTTTAGTCTGTCACACTAAAATATCCAATTCTACGCCCGATAATTAATATTTCCCTATTTATTTGCACCCTCTTTCTAAGGCTTTTGATTTCCCTAAATATTGGATGTAATTTTTACTATAGTTGATAATTAAACATATTTTAACTACTCAATTGGTCAGAATGAAAGTAAATTAAGTTTTAAGTAAAAATTATCACAATTTATTTATATTATATTAAGTGCCTTTATTTAATTTCATCAAACCACATAATTTTCATAAACAAGGAGAAAGACTAAGAAAATTACTCAGAATGCATGAGAATAAAACAAAGCATGGATTTCATTTAAAGTTAAAAACAATAAACAAAGATACTTATCTTAATTTCCTTCCCATGAGTACTCCTCGAAGTTCCTTTGACTTTTCCTTCTAGTACAAGCAACTAAATAGTACTCAATTAAACTAATAAACTCACTAAACTCACTCAAACTACACTTAAGACACTAGAAATAGACTCACAGAAGACTCAAAAGACACACTAAAGACTCTATAATTCGGTCTCTATTTATAGAGGTAAGCAAAGGTCCAAGGGGTGCTTAAACACCTCTTCAAAAAGTGTGCAGGTTCAATGTATATGCATTTTGAACTAGCTCGCCGTCGGCGGGAAACGACCTCGCCGTCAACGGGGCTTCTAGAAGGTCTTCAAACCGCGCGATCTCGCTGTCGGCGGGCTCGTGCTCGCTGTCAGTGAGGTAGTTATAATTCCTTCAGAAATTTCTCCTCACGATCTCGCCGTCGGCGGCCTCGATCTCATCGTCGGCGAAGTAGTTATATTTGCATGAATTTCTTCCTTTTTGATCCAAATTTGCTCCATTTCATGCATTTTGCTTCTATCACCAATAAATCTTCATTCTCGCAATAAAATAAAGAAAATACATTTCTTTAAAGTGCAATTTCATCAAAAATAGGTATGAATTTCTTAACATATTTTTCTGTGAACAAAATCCCCCAAACTTAATTATTACTTGTCCTCAAGTAATTTTAATACTAAATAAAAATAATGATTTCTATAATAAAATTTTTCAACTCAAATAATATATGAATTAATTTTAAATAACATTATAATAAATTTAAAAAGAAATATTTCTAAGTAATTTCAATTAATTTTATAGAGATAAGATTATTTAGTTATTAGGTCTAAGATTTCTAGCTTTCTATTTATTTCAGGAAAGACAATATTAAAAATTAATAAATTACTTAAGATATTTAGATGATAGGAAATTCAAGAAAACTCTATTTAGTAAAATACCAATCCATAAATATAAGTTTAGAAATATAGTTAAGTTTTACCCTTTAGGTTGAATCCATTGAAGCCAATTTTTGATAAGGCATCTCCTCAAGCTTCTCCTCACTTATATTTTTCTTTTCTTTTCTTTTCTTTTCTTTTTTTTTCTTTTCTTTTTCTTTTCTTTTTCAAGTGAGGATTACTGTATCTGGAAAGCTTGTTAATAATTTTGAACTTCAATTTCTCTTCCTAAATTTGAAACTTAAAATACTTCTTTGCTTATATATATTTCATAATTTTTACTTCATTAAGTTTCTATCCTTTCTTTTTCATCTATATACTTAAGAATTTCCAATTTTTAGAATATAGTTTCCCTTACTTTAAATAGTCTACTATATTCTTATTCCTTTTAACCAAATATCTTCTTCTATTAATTAATTGGATTACTAGAAACATTTTCTTTAACTTTTTATAATAGTTAAATAAAGTAATTCATATTTATTGAATTTGAAAAATTACTTTAGAAAATCATTTGATAATAATTTTTGAAAATAGAATTTGAGAACAATACTAATAATTAAATTTGTATTTTTACCCTCCCCCAAACTTAAATTTTTCTATCTATACTATATAGTGAAAAAGGGAAAGTATATAAATAAAATTCATCATACCTTTGAGCTTTAGGTATTTCTTTTCTTTGAAATTTTTGCGAGCTTTTTCATTACTTACGTAACCAAGCATCGTTAGTATTCTTCCATATATAATATTTAAAAAGAAAGTGCAGTGGATGGAAATTTTTAAAACAAGTATCAAACATAACATAGAAAACTTAATTTGTTACTACACATACATTTACAATAATACATTAAAGAAAAACTAACATCTTATATATATAAAAATTTGCAACTAATTTAACACACATAAGAAATTTAACATCATAGCTCAATCAAACAAACAAAACATACCAAGTCCATAGTCTACAGAAAGTACGAAATAATCACATCCAAAATAATAAAGTTTCTTAACATAACAACAAATCTAAAACAAACCAAATAAACTAAACAAAAGCTCTAATCCTCTGCATCAAAATCCCAAGCTATGTCATCACCCTGATCTCCAGGCTGAGAAGGCTGAGCAGTCGGTATCGTGAATATCGGGGGCACTCGGGAAAGACAACATCTAAATCACCACTCCTATAACGACGCTCGGCTTCATAGTATGCAATCTCGTATTCCGAATGTCGCCGGAGATATTCGCTATCATAATCGTGTCTTCTCTCAAGCCTCCAATTCTTTGATCTATATGCTCAAATCTTCTTTCCATATTTTCTCCGAATAACTCAAAACTCTTTCTACTCGGGGTTAATTCATTCATCGGATCTTGAAGGGTAGGAGTAGTGTACCGAGGGGTGGTTCATAACTAGTAGAGGGTATATCTCTACTTGAAGAAGGTACATAATCCCTCGTCCCGCATCTCCATCCTTCGTGGGATTCATATTTCTTTATATTAGCCTGAGTAAGGGGTTTCATAGGCTCAATCCATTCTTCGTCATCTCTTGCCTCTACCCCAGATAATTGGCAAAGTGCATAGATAAGACCAGGATGTCCTAGTCCTCCTCCACTTTCAGTTCTAGCAGTGGCTAATATGTTTTTATATATAACATTTCCCACATTAATACTCTTCTGGTTCTGACTGCTCTATCTCTTGTTACCTCACTATGGTGGTAGGTAGGTAACAAAGTAGAGCAAATAAAATAATGTCAGGCTTTTGATGTTGCATTTAGCATAGAAAGAGGGAAGTTTACCCGTTCTCACTGCTTTATCTTCCAGACTCCTTTCCCATCAGTGAGAAAGTCAATCACCTCTTCTAATGCTCCTTCCATAGTTCCAAAAGTTTCATATTCGCTCCAGGTGTCTTGAACTTCATAATATGTGTTTATTCTAGCAGCGCTGAAATCTACGAAAAATCCTCTAACTCTAACCAGTGCATCTTCTGCCTGTGTTAAGTTTGTATAAAATTCCTTCACAACTTCTACAAGCAGCTACGTTGGTAACGAAACAGAAGTTTTCCCATCCTCGCTCCTTTATAACTCGCTCTACTTCTCCTCCTGGATTCTTGAAAACTCGATCTTGTATGCACTTTCTTGCTTGAATATTTTGAAAATATTGTGTTTGTGCTCTCGCATTAATGAATCGAGTTTCGTCAAAATCTAATCGTTGCTTTTGTCGTGGAGCCATTTCTCGATCTGTGAAATTTACAAAATTTTTAACTAAACTCCAAAATATTACTAAAAAGGCTTCCCACAACAACTAAAATCCATTTAAATCTATTTCTATGAAATTCTTCCAAGTATTTTCTTCACATTTCTAAATTTTTCAAAATATCCCAATGTAGAAGAAATCAATGGTGAAAATCAAAAATTTTTGCATAGGAGTGAAGCTCTTACCAAGGGAAGATGAAATCTGGTGTCAAAAAGTGTTGAAATCGTTTCAAATCCAAGATCTCTCAAGCCCTAGGTCGGTTTTTTCGAAAATTTTAGGAAGGGGATGATGAATAGTGTCGGTTGACCGGTCAAATATAGGTCTTTTCGAAATCTCGCTGTTGGCGAGGTTTTTCTCGCCGTCGGCGAGCTAATTAATTCCATAAGGCAAAAGTTTCGGGAAAAATCCGCCGTCGGCGAGCTCGGTCTCGCTGTCAGCGGGTTTTGTCGCTGTCGGCGAGATAATTCTCGCCGTCGGCGAGGTCCTAAAAATTTCAATTTTTGAATTTCGTCAATCATTTTCAACCTCGAATTGCCATTAATCAATCTTCTGATCACTTAATTTGAATATTAATAAGAAGATTAGGTACTATACTTACAAAAATTCACACAAAACAAACAAAATAACTTTATAAATGAAATCCATCAAACTTACAAATTTCACACTAACAACTTCACACATACTTAAATTAATTGTTCAAATCCATACCACTCGAGCATCGCAATCCAAACCACAACACTCTAAATGCTCGAGACATAACAATTTACATAAAATCTTATCAAATCTAAAGTTCGACTCATAATAAAACTTAAACTCCAAAACAAACACTCACACATACACATATAACATAAACATATAAATCCTTCCTACTCTTCCGTGTCTGAACTAATATCTTCTCTGATATTCCCAATGCGACGCAGGTGCACAAATAAATTGTAGAAAGGCCTGAAAGGGAATTCACGATGAGATTCTTCATTAATCCATCCTTTCTGTCTTAGTAGATGAATAAAACTAGCCTCCGGATGTCCAAGTATGATCAAAGTGCTCCTTCATTCTCCAATCAATATGATCAAACATATCGGAGATATTGTCAATGGAATTCATCACATTTTGCAATTCTTTCTCCAATCCTTTAATCTTCTTCGAATAAAATTAGTCTTATCGCTAATAGGTCTTGCTAAAGGATTGTTCCGTGATGCTCCGTCGAAATAACGGTGATCTCATTATTGTTATCCAAAGTGGGAAACATATCGAGTAGGATCCAGGGGTTTCCATGGTAAAAGTACTTTTTCCCAAGCCTCATAAGAAACTTGAGTACTCGATTGCATAAAGAAAATATAGTAGATGGGTGTCCAAGTCCATGCACTGACCCATGCACGATTAATCCCAATGCAGACTTTACTATTATTGATCCAACATCGATAGGTAATCCAAATTGAATACAATAGTTTAAAATAACACATTCCTTTGAAACTTTATTTACTCTCATGGTAGGTAATAATTTTGATGATATAAAGAAATGCCAGTGCTTCGAGACAGGGTTTAGAAGTGATGCAGAAAAACTAACATACCCGTCTTCTCGTAACTCCCAATCATCCGGTTCATCGATCGGATATCTCATAGATCTCGTTCATATTATATCTTGAAGGCAAAAAGTTGGAATAGTGACAAACGGAGGTATTTTCTATAGAAAACAATTCATTTACCCTTGCGGGAGTAAATGTTACCCATCTTCCTTCGACGTACACATTTCCATGGTTGATCGCATGTAAATTAGAGTAAAACTCTTTGACTACTGGTATAACTACAGCGGAAGTTGTATAACAAAATACCTCTCAATGCCGCTGTGCGATCATTTCTTCGATTTTTGTAGTAGCATTCTCTACTCCTCTATTGACGAATCCTCTTTCTTTAATAAGTCTTTTCTTCATCAAGCCTTTGTTGAAGATTCGTTGTGCCTCCGAACTAACAAATTTTCGCCGGTTGAAAACTTTAGTTTTTGTGGTTTCTAGGAATTTTGAGGCCATTTTGGATGGAATGGATTGGTCTCTAGTCATTCCTAAGGAAGAAAATGGTGTAAAATCGGATTTGGAATAATTTCTTACGAAGGAATGGCTTAGATTTGTCCAAAACCGCAAGAAAAATATTTAAGAAACCAAATTTTAAACTACCTCGCCGTCGGCGACTTAGTTATAAAACTGAATGAGTAATAGTCCACGATCTCGCCGTCGGCGAGCTCGAGCTCGCTGTCGGCGAGATTCGTAAAAATCGCCCGTTTTCGCTCTGGTCTGAATATTTTCTGATCTCATATAATAAGTTCAATTTTTGTGATGATTCTAAATAAGAATTTGAGTAGTAAGATTTATTTTAATAATATAGATTCACTAATATGTAGATATATAAAGAATAAAAGACTACTATGGGTTGCCTCCCATAAAGCGCTTGGTTTAACGTCGTCAGCCCGACCGAGTTCAGTTAGTGTTCAGGTTGACTAAGCATTAAAACCTCTTTAAAATTTGGTCGTCTATTTTCAAAATATGGTTTTAATCTATGTCCATTTACTTTAAATCTATGTCCTGTTTTTGGATCTTCAATTTCTATAGTTCCATATGAAAATATTTGAGTTACAGTGAAAGGTCCTAACCATCGAGACTTCAATTTCCCGGAAATAATTTCAATCTAGTATTATAAAGCAAAACTTCTTGTCTCGGTTCAAAATTTCTCTGATTAATCTTCCGATCATGCCATAATTTCATCCTTTCTTTATAAATCCTATAATTATCATATGATTCATTTCTTAGTTCTTCTAATTCATTTAATTGCAACAATCTCTTCTCACCAGCTTCTTTCATATTATAATTAAATTCTTTAATCGCCCAATATGCTTTATGTTCTAATTCGACTGGTAAGTGGCAAGTTTTTCCATATATAAGCCTGTAAGGAGTCATTCCAATCGGGTTTTATAAGCGATCATGTATGCCCATAATGCAGTATCTAGTCTTATAGACCAGTCTAATCTATTAGGGTTTACAGACTTTTCTAATATACGTTTAATCTCTTGATTAGAAACTTCAGCTAATCCACTAGTTTGTGTATGATAAGCAGTCGATATCTTATGCATAATATTATACTTTTCCACTAGTTTGTGAATGTATTTGTTTCTAAAATGAGTTCCTCCGTCAGTGATAATCACTCTCGGCATTCCAAATCTAGTAAAAATATTTTTCATTAAAAATTTTGAAACACTTTTAGCATCACACATAGATAAAGCTTGTGCTTCAATCCATTTGGAAACATAATCAACAACTACTAATATATATGAGTTTCCAAATAACGGAATAAAAGGTCCCATAAAATCTAATCCCCAAACATCAAAAATTTCAACTTCTAATATAAAATTTAGAGGCATTTCATTTTTTTCTTGAAATGTTTCCTATTCTTTGGCATTTATCGCAAGTTTTGAAATATCTATATACATCTCTAAATAGAGTAGGCCAGTAGAATCCAGATTGTAGAATTTTATATGCAGTTTTATCTGTCCCAAAATGTCCTCCAAAATCAGAATCATGACATTTTTGAATAATTGGTTCAATTTCTTCATAAGGTACACATCTTCTAATAATTAGATCCTTACATTGCTTATATAAGTATGGTTCATCCCAAAAGTATGATTTAGTGTCATGAATGAATTTTTTTCGTTGTTGCAAAGTTAACATAGGTGGTAAAATGTCACTTACAATATAATTTACTATATCAGCATACCAAGGTATTTTCAACTCATTAATATTATAAAGTTGTTCATCAGGAAAACTATTTAAAATTTCATTTTCAGTATCAGATAATTCAGGATTTTCTAATCTTGATAAATGATCAGCAATTTGATTATCAGTTCCCTTTTTGTTAATGATCTCAAAATCAAATTCTTGCATTAATAATATCCATCTGATTAATCTTGATTTAGTCTCTTTTTTTGTATTAAATTTTTTATAGCAGAATGATCAGTAGGTACAATACATTTAGTTCCTATTAGATAATGCCTAAATTTATTAAAAGCATATACAACTGCTAATAATTCTCTTTCAAGAATCGTATAATTTATTTCAAAGCATTATTTAGAGTATTACTAAGCATAATATATAACTTTGAAAATCTTATCATATCTTCGCCCAAGAACTCGCTCCTATAAGCATAATCACTAGCATCACACATAAGTTCAAATGGTTTCTCCCAGTTAGGTGAAACTATTATAGGTGATGTAATTAATTTATCTTTTAATAATTCAAAAGCATTCAAACATTCAATTGTAAATTCAAATTTCTTGTCCTTTTCAAGAAGTTGGCATAGAGGTTTAGTAATTTTTGAAAAATCTTTAATATAGCGCCTGTAGAATCCAGCGTGTCCAAGAAAACTTCTTACCCCTTTTACCGTAGTTGGAGGTGATAATTTAGCTATTACTTGAATTTTTGCAGGGTCTACTTCCATGCCTTTTCCTGAAATTTTATGCCCTAATACAATGCCGCTCGTAACCATAAATTGACATTTCTCCCAATTTAGAACTAAATTAGTTTTCTCACATACTTCAAATACCTTTTCAAGATGATTTAAGCATGTGTCAAATGTTGTTCCGAATACAGAGAAATCATCCATAAATACTTCTATTCCATTATCAATTAATTTACTAAATATAGACATCATACATCTCTGGAATGTTGCAGGTGCATTACATAATCCAAAAGGCATTCTTTGAAAAGCGAAAGTTACATAAGGACTAGTAAATGTAGTTTTATCTTGATCCTCAGGAGCAATTTGTATTTGATGATAACCGGTATATCCATCTAAGAAACAAAAATATTTGTGTCTGGCTAATCTAACTAACATTTGGTCTAGAAATGGTAAAGGTAAGTGATCTTTTCTGGTGGCTATGTTTAATTTTCTATAATCAATACATATTCGCCATCCAGTAACTTGTCTTATAGGGATAAGATTATTATTTTCATTAGCTTTGACAGTCACTCCTTCTTTTTTTAGGTACACAGTGAATTGGGCTTACCCAATACATCGTCGAAATAGTATATATAATACCATTATCTAACCATTTTAAAATTTCTTTCTTAACTACTTCTTTCATTATCGGATTTAATCTCCTTTGTGGATGCTGCTTTAGGTTTATGTTCATTATCTAAAATAATTCGTGCATACAGTATCGAAGGACTAATTCCTTTCGATATCTGCTAAGGTCCAACCAAAAATTTTCTTATATTTTTTTAATGTATCTAAAAGTTTTTGTTCTTGAGATTCATTTAATTCGGATGAAATAATAACTGGTAGAGTTGAAGAATTTCCTAAGTAAGCATATTTTAAATGATTAGGTAACATTTTTAACTCAAGTTCAGGAGATTTAATAATTGATGGAACTATATTCTTTTCAGTGTTTTCTGTGTTATCCAAAAATTCATATTTCTCTTGAATATAATCTAATTTTTCATTTATATCGAATTTTTCAATTAATTCAATATTTTCCTTTTCTAATTTTTCTTCATAATATTCCTTAAAATGTTCTTTTTGTAATTGATCGAGTACTTCCATTCGAAAACACTCATCATCTTTTTCTAGTAGCAGATATTTCATTGATTTAGCAATATTAAAAGTTACTTTTTGATCATTTACTCTCATAGTTAATTGTCCTTTCGAACATCGATCATAGCTTTTCCAAGTGGCTAAAAATGGTCTTCCTAAAATGATAGGAATTTCTTTATCTTCTTCCATATCTAGAACAATAAAATCTACAGGGAAGATAAATTTATCCACTTTTACTAATACATCTTCAATAACTCCTTTAGGATATGTAACGAACGATCGACTAATCGAAGAATTACTGAAGTAGGTGAAAGTTCTCCCAATCCTAATCTCTTGAAAATTGATAGAGGCATTAGATTGATGCTTGCTCCTAAGTCACACAAAGCTTTTCCATAAAATTTTTCTCCAATAAGCGCAGGTATAGTAAAACTACCGAGATCTTTTAATTTTTCGGAAGTTTTTTCTGAATAATAGCACTACACTCTTCACTAAGTGCAACCATTTCATTATCAGTAAATTTTATTTTTTTATTTAAAATATCTTTCATGAATTTTACATAGTTTGGCATCTGTTCTAAAGCTTCTACGAAAGGAATATTTATCGTTAATTTCTTTAGAATTTCAAGGAATTTAGCAAATTGTTTATCTTTTTTATGTTGAATTAGTCGTTGAGGAAATGGTGGTGGAGGTTTTTCAACGTAATTTTTCATAGGTATTAAAGGATTTTCTAAATTTGGATCTCGTTGATTCTTTTCCTTTTCAATTTCCACTTCCTCTTTTTGACTTTCAAGTTCTTTCTGAATTTGAGGTTCTAATTCTTTTCCACTTCATAATTGTATCGCTTTAATTTGTTCATTTCCCTTGTCTTTAGGATTTATTTCCACATTACTAGGAAATGTTCCAGGTATTCTATTATTAAGTGTAGTAGCGATATGTCCAAGTTGAGTTTCAATATTTTTGATAGTTGTTCCTTGATTTTGTAATTGATTTCCTTGTATTTGTAATTGATTTTCTTGATTTTGTAAATGTTGACCCATATTTAATATTAATTCTTCTATAGATAATTTCTTATCTTTAAATTGAGGGTTATTATTATTAAATCCGAGTGGATAATTGGTTTTATAATTAGGATTTCCTTGATTAGATGGATTTCATGATTGTTGTGTCATATTATTCATCCATGGTTGATTAGTTGTATTATTATTCCAATTAAAATTAGGATGATTTTTCCATCCAGGATTATAATAATTTGCATAAGGATTATTGGGTCCGTTGTTAATTGCATTAATTGTTTCATATTGAGATTGGGATTCTATAAGTTGTCCAGATGAATTTTCTTCTAATATAGTTGGAGTGTAATTCATTCCAAATTGATCTAATTTTTTAGATATAGCAGCAATTTGTGAAGCTAACATATATATTGCATCATTTTCATGAATACTAGCTATTTTTTTCGGATTTAATCTATCAGCAGGCCATTGAAAATTATTAGTTGCCATTTCTTCAATTAGTGCATAGGCTTCATCAAATGGTTATGACATTAATAATCCTCCAGCAACAACATCGATGGTTGATCTTAAAGGTCCTACTAATCCATTATAGAAAGTTTGAATAATTAACCAATCTCGTAAAGCATGATGTGGGCATTTCCTAAGAAGTTCTTTAAATCTCTCCCAAGATTCATATATTGACTCTCCATCAAACTGACTAAAAGAAGTTATATCGTTTCTAAGCTTAGCAGTTTTAGATGGTGGAAAATATTTGGATAGAAATTTTTGTGATAATTCTCCCCAAGTTTTAATAGATCCCGGTGCTAACGAGTTTAACCACATTTTAGCCTTATCCCTTAAAGAAAAAGGAAAATATCTAAGTCTAATAGCATCGTTAGATACTCCTTCATATTTAAAAGTAGCACATAGTTCTAAAAAAATAGCAAGATGTAAGTTAGGATCTTCAGTAGGTGAACCACTAAATTGATTATTTTGTACCATTTGGATAATTGCGAGTTTAAGTTCGAATGAATTAAGCGACTACATCGTGGTTTTGAATAGTTAAATGAATTTCATCTAATGTAGAGTTGGCATAATCTCGTAATGGTCTTGGTTGATTGTTATTTTGATTTTCAGGAATATTTGCCATTTGCGTTAAATTTATAATTTCTCTTTTTTGTTTTCTAATTCTTTTAATTGTACACTCTAATTCTGAATCGTAAGGTATTAAATTTTCGTTACCAAATTTTCGCATACAATTTAAAAATAGTCTGTTACTTTAGTAAATAATTATTTTACTTCCCCGGCAACGGCGCCAAAAACTTGACCCACTTTTTGTATGTATGTAATTTATGTTTATAGCCACGGAACCAAAAACTTGATCCCGCTTTAAATATAGGAATATGATTTAATGTATAATGTGGATTCTACGCAAGTATACGTATCGTATCAAGTAATACAGGGCTCTAGTGGAGTCCTGGATATCGATCCCACAAGGAAGTTTTTAACGAAATTGTTATCAGCTAAATTTAAAGGAATTACTTAATAAAGTGAACAGGAAATTCTAAGTAACTATAATAAACTAAAGTAAACTAATGCTTGAAATAAGTTGATTTAATTAATTCAGAAAAAATATCCTTCTCCTTGTTTTTAGAAAATTAAGTGAAATGATGAATTTAATTAGAATTTTTTAAATTGTATTGTGACAAATAGCAGCATTCCTATTCTTTACCCTTTGGTCCAGGTGCAAAGAACATTGACTAATCCTATGTTTGATTATTGAATCTGCGGCTAGGCTGGGAGGATACTGGCTGCCACTTCGTAGCTCCCACGTTCCCCTCACCCGAGGGCTAACATCTACACTTCGCCTCTCAAACAGTAGGATCGAATTGAGTATTTTAGTCTCGTCACACTAAAATATCCATTTCTACGCCCGATAATTAATATTTCCCTATTTATTTGCACCCTCCTTCTAAGGCTTTTGATTTCCCTAAATATTGGATGTAATTTTTACTATAGTTGATAATTCAACATATTTTAACTACTCAATCGTGCGATCGAAAGTAAATTAAGTTTTAAGTAAAAATTATCACAATTTATTTATATTATATTAAGTGCCTTTATTTAATTTCATCAAACCACATAATTTTCATAAACAAGGAGAAAGACTAAGAAAACTACTCAGAATGCATGAGAATAAAACAAATCATGGATTTCATTTAAAGTTAAAAACAATAAACAAAGATACTTATCTTAATTTCCTTCCTGACGTACTCCTCAAGTTCCTTTGACTTTTCCTTCTAGTACAAAGAACTAAATAGTACTCAATTAAACTAATAAACTCACTAAACTCACTCAAACTACACTTAAGACACTAGAAATAGACTCACAGAAGACTCAAAAGACACACTAAAGACTCTAGAATTCGGCCTCTATTTGTAGAGGTAAGCAAAGGTCCAAGGGGTGCTTAAACACCTCTTCAAAAAGTGTCCAGGTTCAATGTATATGCATTTTGAACTAGCTCGCCGTCGGCGGGAAACGACATCGCCGTCAGCGGGGCTTCTAGAAGGTCTTCAAACCGCGCGATCTCGCTGTCGGCGGGCTCGGGCTCGCTGTCGGCGAGGTAGTTATAATTCCTTCAGAAATTTCTCCTCACGATCTCGCCATCGGCAGCCTCGATCTCGCCGTCGGCGAAGTAGTTATATTTGCATGAATTTCTTCCTTTTTTATCCAAATTTGCTCCATTTCATGCATTTTGCTTCTATCACCAATAAATCTTCATTCCTGCAATAAAATAAAGAAAATACCTTTCTTTAAAGTGCAATTTCATCAAAAATAGGTATGAATTTCTTAACATATTTTTCTGTGATCACCTTCTGAAAGGATTAATCCTAAAAGAATGGCAAGTATTCATGATAATGAAGCCTTTTCTATTTTAGCTTCACAAGTAGCAGCATTGTCTAGGAAATTAGATAGTTTTGCTTTTAATATATCACATATTAACTCTGCTAATGTTGAAGATTCTCAAATTATTGAAACTTTACAAGCTATTGCTAGTAAAAATAATCCTTATTCAAATTATTATAATCCTAGATGGAAAAATCATCCTAATTAACTAGAATAATTCACAACAATGGGGTAATAATCAATCGCATCCCACTGGAAATTGCAACAATTAAGTTAATTCAAACTATAAACCACCTGGATTTAACAATCAACAGAAAAAGTTATCTATAGAAGAATTAATTTTACAACTAAGTAATCAATTACAAAATCAAAACACTGCTATTCGTAATATTGAGAATCAAATGGGATAAATCGCTAATTTAATTAATTATAGACCCCCAGGAACACTTCCTAGTAATGTAGAAATCAATCCAAAAGAAACTGGAAAAGAACATGAACATGTTAAAGCTGTACAACTTAGAAGTGGAAAGGAATTAAAAAAAAGAATGCAGAATGAAATTGAAAATGAGATTGAAGTTGAAGTGATTGAAAAATCTAAAGAAACTCCTTCTCCTAATAAAGATCAAACTGATATTTCTATTAATATGGAAGTTGAAAAACCACCACCACCTTTTCCTCAAAGACTTAAACGAGCGAAGCTTGATCATCAATTTTCTAAGTTCTTTGAAATTTTTAAGAAACTTACTATAAACATACCTTTTCTTTGAAGCTTTGGAACAGATGCCAACTTATGCAAAATTTATGAAGGATATTTTAAGTAAGAAAAGAAGATTTGAAGCATTTGAAACTGTTGCATTAAGTGAAGAATGTAGTGCAATAATTCAAAAGAAATTACCTCAAAAACTTAAAGATCCTGGAAGTTTTACTATACCTTGTGCTATTAGAGAAAGGTTTTGCGGAAAAGCTTCGTGCAATTTTAGGTGCAAGTATTAATCTCATGCCATTTTCTATTTTTCAAAGGTTGAATTTAGGAGAGATTACTCCCACCACTATAACCCTTCGATTAGTCGATAGATCTGTCACTTACCCTAAAGGAGTTATAGAGGATATTCTTGTTAAAGTAGATAAATTTATCTTCCCTGTAGATTTCATTGTACTTGATATGGAAGAAGATAAAGAAATACCTATTATTTTAGGGAGACCTTTTCTAGCGACCGGACGAGCTATGATTCATGTGTAAAAAGGAGAATTAACCATGAGAGTTAATGATCAAGAGATCAAATTTAATGTCCTTAAATCAATGAAGTACCCTGACAAAGAAAAATGTTATCGAATGGATATAATTGATTATTTAATTGAGAAACATTATCAAGAAAAATGTAATGTCATTTCTAAGAAAAATTTGAATTATTAACCGATGAAGATGAAGAACTAAAAGAAGAAGAAACTCATTATATTAAAGATAATTGGGAAACTTTGGACATAACTCAAAATGATATACTTTTACCCTCAATTAAAAAAAGCCCCTAAACTGGAATTAAAATGTTACCTTCACATTTAAAGTATGAATTTATGAGAAATTCATTAATTTTACCTGTTATTATTTCTTCTGAGCTAAGTAAAGATCAAGAAGAAAAATTGATAAGAGTGTTAAAGAATTATAAGAAAGCATTTGGTTGGATAATTGCTGACATAAGAGGAATAAGCCCGTCCATTTGTATGCATAGAATTTTAATGGAAGAAAATTTTAAACCTACTATTGAACCGCAAAGAAGATTAAATCCTATCATGAAAGAGGTTGTTAAAAAAAGAAATTGTTAAATGGTTAGATGCTGGTATTATTTTTCCTATTTCGGATAGCCAATGGGTAAGTCCTATTCATTGTGTTCCAAAGAAAGGAGGAGTAACTGTCATTGTCAATGATAAAAATGAACTAATTCCTACAAGATAAGTTACTGGATGGCGAATTTGCATTGATTATAGGAAATTAAATGACGCTACTAGAAAGGATCATTTTCCTTTACCTTTCTTGGATCAAATGCTTGATAATTAGTTGGACACTCATATTTCTATTTTCTGGATGGATATTCTGGTTATCATCAATTACCTGTCGCTCCTGAGGACTAAGAGAAAACAACATTTACAAGTCCTTATGGAACATTTGCCTTTAGAAGAATGTCTTTTGGTTTATGTAATGCACCTGCAACTTTTCAAAGATGTATGATGTCAATATTTTGTGATTTGATTGACAAAGGAATTGACATATTCATGGACAAATTTTTAGTTTTTGGAACTTCTTTTGAATCTTGTTTGGAAAATATTTTTAAAATTCTGAAAAGGTGTGAAGAAACAAACTTAGTTCTTAAATAGGAAAAATGTCAATTCATGGTCACAGAAAGCATCTTACTTGGTCACAAGATTTCACAAGAAGGGATGGAAGTAGATCAAGCAAAAGTGAAAATTATTGCTGAATTACAACTACCAACTACTGTTACTGATGTGAGAAGTTTTCTAGGTCATGCTGGGTTTTATAGAAGATATATAAAGCATTTTTCTAAAATTGCTAAACCTCTTTGTCATTTATTGGAAAAAGATGCTAAATTTGAATTTAACAAAGACTGAGTTAATGCTTTTAATATTTTAAAAGAAAAATTAATAACTGCACCTCTCATTGTTGCACCTAATTGGAATAAATCTTTTGAATTAATGTGCGATGCAAGTGATTTTGCAATTGGAGCAGTATTGGGACAAAAATATGAGAAAATTTTCAAAGTTATATATTATGCTAGTAAAACTCTTACTGAAACTCAAAGAAATTACACTACTACCGAGAAAGAGCTTCTAGCTATAGTATATGCTTTTGATAAATTTAGACATTATCTTCTTGGTACTAAATGCATAGTTCATACTGATCATTCCACTATTAATTATCTAATGTCAAAAAAGGATGCTAAACATAGACTAATAAGATGGGTTTTACTTCTACAAGAATTTGATTTTCAAATAGTAAATAGAAAAGGAACGGACAACCAAATTGCTGATCATTTATCTAGAATTAAGAATGATGTTATTACTGAAGAAATCATAAATGAGAAATTTCCTGATGAACATTTATATGTTATTCAAGGATACAAAACACCTTGGTATGCAGATATAGTTAACTATTTAGTTAGCAATATTCTACCTTATGGATTGGATGAAAAATTTATTAAGAAATTTAAAAATGATGCTAAACATTATATTTGGGAAGATCCTCATTTATTTAAATTAGGAAGGGATTCTATAATTCGAAGATGTGTACCTTATGAAGAAACTTATGCTATTATTCAAAAATGTCAGGATTCCGATTTTGGAGGACACTTTAGAGTAGATAAAACTGCATTTAAAATTTTAAATTCAGGATTTTATTGGCCTACTTTATTCAGAGATGTTTGACATTATGTTAAAACATGTGATCGATGTTAAAGAATGGAAAATATATCCAAGAAAGATGAAATGCCTTTAAACTATATATTGGAAGTTAAAATTTTTGATATATGGGGTTTAGACTTTATGGGACCATTTGTACCATCATCTGGAAAAATTTACATTTTATTAGCAGTTGATTATGTTTCAAAGTGGATTGAAGCTAAAGCTTTCCCTAACTGTGACTCCAAAAGTGTATCTAAATTTTTAAAGATGATGATTTTTTCAAGATTTGGAATGCTAAGGTAAATATCACAGATGGTGGAAGTCATTTTAGAAATATAAGAATTCAATCATTACTGCAAAAATTTGGAATCAAACATAAAATTACAACTGCATATCACCCACAAACAAGTGGAATGGCTAAAGTATCAAACAGAGAAATTAAAAGAATTTTAGAGAAGACTATTAATCCTAAAAGAACTGATTGGGTTGATAGACTTGATTCTACATTATGGGCTTATAGAACAGCTTAAAAGACACCAATAGGAATGTCACCTTACCGGTTAGTTTTGGAAAAAACTGTCACTTACCTGTTAAACTTGAACAAAAAGCTTATTGGGCGATAAATGAGTTTAATTCTGATTTGAATACTGCAGGAGAAAAACAATAATTGCAATTAAATGAGATTGATGAAATAAGAAATGAATCATATGATAATGCAAAAAATTATAAAGAGAAAATCAAGGTATTACATGATAAAAAGATTTCAGGAAAAATATTTGAGCCTGGACAAGAAGTATTACTATTTAATACGTTTAAGACTTTTTCCTGGAAAATTGAGATCAAAATGGATAGGACCATATATAATTGAAAAAGTATACCAATATGGAGCTGTGGATATTAAAGACCCCAAAACGAGAAAATTTTTTAAAGTTAATGGATTAAGATTAAAGCCTTATTTGAGAGACATTAAAAAGATTTATAAAGAAGCTTATGAATTAAGTCAACCTAATTAAAAAATTACTTAGGTCGGGCTGACGACGTTAACCCAAGCGCTTAATGGGAGGCAACCCATAGATTTTATTTTTAGTGTGTTTTTACATTTTTAATGTATGGTTATGCCTCGGTCTTGACTAAATTTATATAACTTCAGAAAATTAAAAATTATCTTGAAGTATATAAAGTTTGGACGTTGGATCACTCCATTTCATATGTGAGTAAAAAGGAGATCAAGTTAACCTTCATTGAAATTATGTATAATTGTGTTATTGAGATTGTTCTGATCTTACCATTATAATTTACCTATTTTTGGAGAACGAAACCTTGAAATTTGACGTTAGTCGAAACGGAGTCGAACATGGTTTCGGAGCCTAGGCGCCAGAATTCGGTGCCTAGGCGCCACGGTTACTAAGTCGTGTAAAAACTGAACATTTTCAGTTTTTCACACGATTTTCACCTTTAAATTATCCCATCTTCATCCCCAATCCCTATGCAATCATTATTTCGACCCATACACTCCATTCTTGAGAGATTAGAGAGGATTTTTGAAGAAATGGAGAGGAGAAATCTTGGAGAAGAGGCTAGAGACAAAGGTCCAAAAGATCCTCAACCCTACTTCAATGGTTTCATTGCTGTAAGTTTGGAGAAAATTTCTAGTCGTCTTGATAAATTTGAAGCGGATTTCAAGAGTATTGGAGATCACCTTCTTGAGATGTATCATCAGATTGAATATCAAGAATGGCAGGTGAAACTTCAATTTGACTTATCAAGATGCTCAAGTGGAGATGTATGCGAAGAACAATTGGATCGACGAGAAAGCGGCTATGGATTTTCCAAGAGCATTAGTGTTCTTCCCAAGTGGGCTGAATAGTTTTCCTTACCAAGATAATGTAAATTAGATAGTGATTTGGTGAGATCGTGATATATCTAGTGAGTCGTTGTATCAACTTAGTGAATTGATTGTGTTTGTTTGCGTATTTGCTTTCATGTTAAATGTGTGCTGTATTTGTTTTCAAATTGTGTTGTTTGATTGTTTGTTAGGACTTGAATCATTATATTATACTTATCCGAAGTGTATTGAGCCAATATTAAAGATTATAAATGGAAATTAGAGGAGTTTGATTTAAACCTTGTGTTTGATTGGTGGATTTAATATTTAATTTTTAAAATTTTTTGGAAAATGTTTTGGAAGTTAGAAACTGAAGCCCTACTCTAAAATGTGTAATTGGAAGTTAAATTTATGAATTTTGGTGGAAAATAAAATTTTTAGAGTGATTTATGTGAAAGGCGAGTATGGCGCCTAGGCGCCAGAATTCGGCGCCTAAGTGCCGGTTCGGCCTGCTTACCCGAAAAACACCATATAAACCCCATTAGCCATGGATGACGCCTAAGCTTCATCTCCTTCCCCATTTTCACAAAAATACACCTCTTAGATCCATTTTGAGGTCAAAACATCAAGTATTTGGGCGCGAAATCACTTGATTTCTTCGTCTCGATCTCAGATCTACACTCTAATCCATTTATTTTCGATTTTCACCATAGTTTTTTCCTATGTTTTGCTAAAAACTGAAATTTTTAGAAAAAATTGATTTTTAGGTATTCTATTTAGATTTTTAAACATATTTTAAGTTTCTTAAAATTTAAAAGAGTTTAAATATTTGATTCCTAAATTTGTTCTTGTTTTCTTTCCCGTTTAGATGGCACCGAAATCTAAGCGAGGGAAGGGACGAGAAAATTTTGACAGAAGCAAGTTCGCGATTGCGGCAGCGCATTTTCGATATCACGAATTTGCGACGTCGAGAAAGTTTATCTTGGAGCGAAGCTTTTACAATCTGGGTGAAATGATCGAGAACACAATCGTTGCGCACAACTGGCAACGATTCTGTTATTTCACGGCTTTTGCTGTTATTCCAGTCATTCGCGAATTTTCTGCTAACTTTTTAGATGCGGAAGACTACGAAGTCTTCGTCAGAGGTATTGGAGTAGGATTTACTCCGGAGAGGAACAATGTGTTTTATGGACTGCCACTACCATCGAGTGCCACTATTCTGGATTATCTCCATCTGAGGGACATCTTGAGATGATTATTGCTTATTTGACTGACGACACTGGAGCCTGGAAGATCCGGAATGAAAATTTGGTAAACTTCAAATCTTCTAAGCTAAATGGTGTTTCAAAGGCTTGGCATTATTTTATTTCTGCTAGACTTCTACCTTCCAACCACCTGAGTGAAGTTATCAGAGAAAGAGCTATCCTAAACTATTGCATTCAGGAGAGGAAGCTGATGGATGTCGGCAGTATTATTTATGATTTTGTGGAGTCTACTACTAGATCTAGTACTTCTGTGGGACTGGGATTCCCATCTTTGTTCTATTCTTTATGTGTTAGCAATGGAGTCACTGCTGATATTTATGAGGAGAAGCTGAAGTCTACCAAGCCAATTGGGCAGGAAAGTGTTAGTATCTATGATCGTCTTCGAGGGAAGAGATCGACCACTCCTTCTACTTCTGCACACACTTCAGGTAGACCTTCCACTTCCAAACCTTGTACTTCTACTGCTGAGCTGCCATCTAGTTTTTGGGAATCGATGCATGATCAGTTTATAGAGGAGCAGCATGAGTTATTTCAAACTCACTGCAGAGTTGATTCTATTGATAAAAAAAATTGATCATTTATCTGAGTATACCCAGAGGAAGAGTTGTTACGATGTTGAGTATGATGAAGCTCTCATTAGATTCCTGAAGGGAGAGCATGATGTTCAGTTTCCTACCTTTCCTAGTTTCTCACCATATGTTGATCTTAAGGATATTAAGTTTTCTTTTGGTGATGATGACGATGATGAGACGACAGACAGTGATTAGTGGCCTGATTTACCTCTGAGTTGTGCTAAGTCTGTTGTTAGTTTAGTTTGTTTGCTAGTATTGATTGTTGTTTTTTGTTTGCTAATTTAGATTTGTTTATGTACTTTGTGTGGATTGTTTGGTGTTGAGACTGTTGTTAGAGTATTTTTAATGTATTGTGTTTAATATTGAAATTTGGATAAATTTATGTTTATTTCGGTTTCGGCCTACTGTTTAGTAGTTAGTATTGTTGTTCTATTTCTGTTATTATAAGTAGTATAGGCATTTAACTTAATTACTAATGAGCCTGCTTACTTTTATACCTGCTTCATTATTTCAGTATTATTCATAAAAGCATGTGTAGAAGTAAATTTTTCTTTCTAGAATTTTTTTTACATACTTATAAAAATTCCTTTTTAAAATTATGTTTTTCTTTCTCTCATACTTTAAAAAAAAAAAATTCATGATAGAACAAAACTTAAGTTTGGGGGAAAGAGAAAATACATTCAAATTTAAATTTTATTTGTCCTTTAAGAACTAATATTTTCTTAAAATAAAAATTTTTAACATAACATGAGGAATGAAGAATCTATTTAAGATCACTTAAATTTTTGAAATTATAAATAATTTAGTGGACTTAATAAAAAATTTTAATAACTTTGATTGATTTTAAGAAAAGAATTATTCAACTTAAAGAAGAATAAGATTAAGAAATTTTTCTATTCATAGTAGAGATAATTGAATTTTAGAAGTATTAAGAAATAAAAAATTATAACTCAAAAAAGAATAGATTGAAATTCTTTTTGAAATCTATTTATGTTATAATAATTAAGTGAAAATGTATAAGTTTGAAAATATAAGTTAAGGATAGTGAAGTTCAAAACCATTAACAGGCTATCCAGATACAGTAATCCTCTCTTTAAAAAAAAGGATAGAAAAAAAGAAAAAGAGAGGAGAAGCTTGAGGAAATGCCTAATCAAAAATTGGCTTCACTTGAATTAACTTATAAAAAGAAAACTGATTACATATATTACTTAATTTTTATGCATGTATTTTTATTAGAAAAGAATTTCATGAAGATCTTTTTCTTGTGAATAATTTATGTAATCTTAATATAATAAACTACAATTATTTTCAAAGTGAATGAAAAATTTTTTAAGTCTTATGATTTGGTAGTTAGAATATTCTTTAAATTCTTAAAATTAAACTTAGTTAGTGAAATTTGGTTAATGATTTACTAAAGCCTTAATAAAATCAAAAATCATAAGGAGTTTTAAATATTTACCTTTTTATTCCAAATGTTATACATTTTATATAGTAAAAAGGGTTACTTGAGGACAAGTAACGTTTAAGTTTGGGGGATTTTGATCCAAAAAAAAAATACCTATTTTTATGCCTTAATTTTTATAAATTTTAAGGATATTATGCTTTAATGAAAAGTATTTTTGTGTTTTAGGATGTAGGTGATACAAAAATGTTCAAGAAGGAGAAAAATATGAAAAAGGAGCAAAAAGGAGCAAAAATAGAGCAAAAATGCAAAATTGTTGAAATTTTTGGCCTGGCGCCTAGGCGCCAGAGTCCGGCACCTACGCGCCAGCTCGATACAGAAAACTGTTAAGGTTTTAACGACTTTTGGGCGGTTATTTTGACGGTGTGAGTGGTTATTGGACCTTATAGAAGACTGGCAGTTGTTCCTGGTTTATAGGACATGTGATACAATGTATTTGGATGCTTCAAAACTATTTTAATCGCGAAGAGGTGCGATCCAAAGTGAAGAGGTGCGAAGAACTAGACGCGGTGTCCAGCGCCTAGGCACCAGACACACCTTCTAGAAGATTCATTGAATGTGGACACATTTTGAAGAGGTGCCTTGTGGCAACCCTTAAAGCCTATAAATAGGAGGGTATTCTTTCAGAGAAAAACGCCCCGTTTGCCCCATCTACCCCCTCTATCTAGAGTCCAACCTAGAGAGAGAATTAGAGAGATCATATTAAGGCCACATTTCCTCCATAAATTAGTGAGTTTATTTTAGAGTTTGTATTTAGAGTTTGAAAGAGTCGGTGCATCTGTAGTTCATTACGCTGTGGAGTCAGTAGGAATCAGAAGTTCAGTAGGAGAAACATCTAAGATAAGTATTTTTATTTTGATTCAAAGTTTATTTATTATGTTTTGTTATTTAATTTCAATGTGTTCTGAGTAGTTACTTTACTTTCACTTTTCAATTATGAAAAGATAAATAAGGTAATACAAAATTCGTCGGATAATTAAAAATCATATATTTTCAAAACATTATAATGATATTAATACCGGTTCTTAATTTACTATTTAAATTGGCCATTTAAATTGTTAAAACCTGTTGAAGAATTTTGAGACCTAGAAGGAGATGAATTCTTAACTTCTAGATATCACATGAATCCTTGGGTAGTAGAAGGCCTTGTGCGGGTTATTCAAGGTGAAGTGCAAATAAATAGGAAGATGTTATATATTGGGAGTAGAATTGATATGTTTTTAGAGTGACAGACTAAAATCTTATGATTTGGTTTATAGAAAAGGAAAGGGTCACTAGTAGGGTCGACCATAGCCACCCTTAGACATCTAGTAGTGGTGAGCCTAGATTAACCCATTCTACTAACAATACATCCGGACCTAATCTATAAGCTAGCCAATGTTCTTTGCACCTGGATCAAAGGATAAGGAATATGAATGCTTCTATTTGGCACAATACCATAAATTTATATTCTCCACGAATATTATCATTATCTTAGAAAATCTTGGATTAATTAAAAGGGAGAAATTTGCTTTCTTATTGCTATTTACATCAATTATTTTATTTTTGCTTTATTATTGCATCTAGTAAATTAAAGATATTTTATTTTTGATTATAAAAGAAATACTTTAAAATAAAAATATTTAAAGATCTATAACTCTCTCCTCGTGGGAACGATAATGGGGTCTTTGTTTAAAAGCCCTATATTACTTGAAACGATACGTATACTTGCATAGTACCCCTAGTGTGTAAAATATACTCCTTAAAATTATATTTATATACACTAGCCACTATTATTATTTATAACATATATTTTTGAAAGCATTAATAAGTACGTTGATCATCAGAGAACTTCGGGTCAAGTTTTTGGCACCGTTGCCGGGGAAGAAGATTTTAGTAAGCATATATTTATATTGGGTCAATAACCTCAGGTTATTCAGGTTGATCCAACATTAAAACCTCTTTAAAATTAGGTTTCTTGCCTTTAAAATATGGTTTCAATCTTTATCCATTAACTTTGAATATACTTCCAAATTTAGGGTCTTCAATAATCAGAGCTCTAAATAGATAGATTTTTACGACAGTGAAAGGTCCTTTTCATCTAGATTTCAGTTTCCCAGGAAATAATTTCAATCTTGTATTGTATAATAAAACTTTTTATCATGGTTCAAATTCCTTTTTAACAATTTTCCAATCATGCCATATTTTTCTTCTCTCCTTATATATTCTATTATTATCATATGATTCATTTCTGATTTCTTCTAACACATTCAATTACAACCGTTTTTTCTCACCATCATCTTTCAAATTAAAGTTCAATTCCTTTATCGCCCAATTTGCTTTATATTCTATTTCAACTGGCAAGTGACAAGTCTTTTTAAAAATTAATCTATAAGGGGACATTCTTATAGTAGTTTTATAAGCAGTTCTGTATGTCCATAAAGCGGTGTCTAATCTAGCAGACCGATTTAATTTCTCAGAATTTATGACTTTTTCTAAAATTCATTCAATTTCACGATTAGATACCTCAGCTAAGCCATTAATTTGGGGATGATAAGCTGTAGAGATTCTATGCATAGTATTATATTTTTCTACCAATCTTTGAATCAGATTACTCTTAAAATGGGATCCTCCATCCGTGATGATTACTCTAGGTATTCCATATCTTATGATAATAGTTTTCATTCAAAATCTCGAAACACTTCTAGCATCACACTTAAGTAAAGTTATTGCCTCAATCCATTTTGATACATAATCAACTGTAATTAATATATATAAATTTCCAAATGAAGGCATAAATGGTTCCATAAAATCTAATACTAAGCATCAAAAATCTCAACTTCCAAAGTAAAATAAGGAGGCATTTCATTTCTTCTAGATATATTGTTTATCCTCTGACATCGATCACAGGTTTTGATAAATCTATAAATATCTCTAAAAAAGTAGGTCAATAGAATCCAAATTGTAAAATCTTATGTGTTGTTCTATCAATTCTGAAATGTCCTCAGAATTCAGAATCATGACATCCTAGAATAATTTGTTCAGTTTCTTCATAAGGCACACATCTCTTAATAAAAAGATCTTTACATTGCTTATACAAATAAGGATCATCTCAAAAAAAAAATTTATCATCATGATTAAATTTCTTCTGTTGTTGCATTATTAATTCCGGTGGTAAAATGTTACTAACGATGTAGTTTATAATATCAGCATACCACAGTATATTTCCTTATGTAATATTAAACAGCTGCTCATCAGGGAAAGTTTCCTTTATTTCCTTTTCAAAATCAGTTAATTTAGGTTGTTCAAGTCTAGATAAATGATCAGCTATTTGGTTATCAACCTCTTTTCTATCGACAATCACAAAATCGAATTCTTGCATTAAAAGTATCCATCGAATTAATCTTGGTTTAGCATCCTTCTTTTGCATTAAATATTTAATAGCAAAATGATCAATATGCACTATACATTTGGCTCCAATTAAGTAAGATCTAAATTTTTCAAAGGCATAAACGATAGCTAATAACTCTCTTTCTATAGTAGTGTAATTAATTTGAGCATCAGTAAGAGTTTTACTAGCGTAGTATATAACTTTAAACATTTTCTCGTACATTTGTCCTAAACCACTCTAATAGCATAATCGCTTGCATCACACATTAACTTAAAAGGTTTCTCCTAGTCAGGTAAAACTATTATAGGAGTAGCGATTAATTTTTCCTTCAATAAATCGAAAGCTTTTAAGCATGCATCATTAAAATTAAATTTCTTATCTTTTTCCAAAAGTTGGCATAGAGGCTTAGTTATTTTTGAAAAATCTTTAATATATTGCTTGTAGAATCAAGCATGTCCCAAAAAGGTTCTTACCCCTCTCACAATGGTTGGAGGTGATAATTTTTCTATAATTTGACTTTTCGCAGTATCTACTTCCATGCTATATTCAGATATTTTATTCCCAAGCATAATTCCTCTTGCAACCATAAATTGATACTTTTCCTAGTTTAGGACTAAATTTGTTTTTTTGCATACCTCTAAAAATTTTTCTAAGTTGCATAGGCATGCATCAAATGAATCTCCAAATACTGAGAAACAATCCATAAACACTTCTATTCCATCATTTATTAATTTGATAAATATGGATATCATACATCTTTGAAATGTTGCAGGTGCATTACATAATCCAAAGTGCATCCTTCTAAAAGCAAAAGTTTCGTAAAGGCTAGTAATTGTAGTCTTCTCTTGATCCACAGGAGCATTAGGTATTTGGTGATAACTGGTATATCCATCCAAAAAGAAATAATACTTGTGTCCAGCAAGTCTGTCTAACATTTGGTCTAAGAAAGGTAAAGGGAAATGATCTTTCTGGTGCCAGCATTTAATTTTCTATAATCATTACATATTCGCCAACCAGTGACTTGTCTTGTCAGTATGATTTCATTTTGTTGATTTACATCAACAGTTACTCCACCTTTCTTAGAAACAGAATGAATTGGACTTACCCAAACACTATCAGAAATGGGATATATAATTCCAGCATTTAACCACTTTAAAATCTATTTTTTATCTACTTCTTTCATCATTTGGTTCAGTCTCCTTTGCGGATTAGCTCTAGGTTTATGTTGTTCATCCAACAGAATTCTATGCATATAGATCGAAGGACTGATTCTTTTAATATCTGCTAAGGACCAACCAAAAGCATTTTTGTATCTTTTAAGGTATCCAGTAATTTTTGTTCTTGATATTCATTTAAATCTGAAGATACAATGACTGGTAAGGTAGATGATTCTTCTAAAAACATATACGCCAAATGATTAGGGAGAATTTTCATCTCAAGTTCAAGAGGTTTTATGAAAGATGGAATTAAGCTTTTATCTCCACTTTCCATAGTATCCAATCTTTCCTGAACAAATTCTAACTCTTCACTCTTCATATCATCCAAATCATCTTCACTTTCACTTTCATTCTCACATTCAAAAGTCTCTTCAAACACTTCTTTAAAATGATCTTCTCTCAAATAATCGTAGATTTCCATTCGAAAGCACTCATCATCTTTTTCAGCTGAAGGGTATTTCAGAGATTTCATAATATTGAAAGTCACCTCTTAATTATTAACTCTCCTAGTTAATTCTCCTTTTTGAACGTCGATCATAACTCTCCCAGTAGCAAGGAATGGTCTTCCAAAATAATTGGAATTTCTTTATCTTCCTCCATATCTAATACAATAAAGTCCACAAATAAGATAAATGTATCCAGCTTCACTAATACATCTTCCACAACTTCTTTAGGATAAGTAATAGAACGATCAGCCAATTGAAGAGTCACAGATGTAGGTGAAATTTCTCCTATTCCTGATCATTTGAAAGTTGATAAAGGCATAAGATTAATACTAGCTCCCATATCACATAAAGCTCTTCCGACCTATTGCATACAGGATAGTGAAACTAGCAGGGTTTTTAAGTTTTTCAGGAAGCTTCTTCTGAATAATTGCACTACACTCACTGCTAAGTGCAACAGTCTCATGGTCTGTGAACTTCCTTTTCTTTTTAAGAATATCCTTCATAAACTTTGCATAATCAGGCATCTACTCTAATGCTTCAATAAATGGAATATTAATCGTTAATTTCTTAAGGATTTTCAAAAACTTTACAAATCTGTTATCCTTGTTATGTTTTTTTAGTCATTGAGGAAACGAAGGAGGTGTTTTTTCAATAGTAATCTTCATTGTTTCAATCGGATATTCTAAGTCTGGATATATCTTATTAGAACCTTATTCAATGTCCACTTCCTCTCTCTCAACTTCAACATCTTTTTGTACTCTTATTTCCAATTCTTTTCCACTCCATAATTGAATAGCCTTAATTTGCTCCTTGTTTTGATCTTTTGGGTTGATCTCAACATTGCAAAGAAGATTTCCAGAAAGTCTATTATTAAGCACAGTGAAAATATGTCCCAATTGATTTTTAATGTTCTTCATCGCAACATTTTGAGCTTGTCTTTGATTACACATATTCAGAATTATTTCTTCAGTAGACAACTTCTTTTCCTTAAATTGTGGGTTACTATTAAAACCAGTAGGATAAGAAAGTCTATAATTGGTATTTCCTTGGTTGTTCAGATTTTCAACTGGGTTCATAGGATTGTTTTCCCATTGCGGGTTAACAATAGCATTGTTTCCGTTCCAGTTGAAATTTGGGTGATTCTTCTAACTAGGATTATAATAATTTGAATAAGTATTGTTGAGTCTATTATTTATAGCATTCAAGGTTTCATAAGGTGTTTGAGATTATATCATCTGTCCTGGTGAATTTTCTTCTAACACTGGGGGTGTTTGAGAATAATTCATTTCATATTAATTTATTTTCTTTGAAAGGGCAGCAATTTAAGAGACTATCATAGTTATTGCATCAGAATCATGAATACTAGCTACTCTCTTAGGATTTACCCACTCATAAAGCTATTGAAAATTATTAGTAGTCATCTCTTCTATTAACGAATATGCTTCAACAAAATTTTTTGACATTAATGATCCACCAGCAACATCTATACTCGATCTCAAAGATCTCACTAATTCATTATAAAATGTTTAAATTATTAACCAATCTGGTAAAGCATGATGTGGACATTTTCTCAGAAGATCTTTAAATATTTCACAAGCTTCATATATAGATTCTCCATCAAACTAAATAAAAGATGTGATATTATTCCTCGCCTTAGCGAGTTTTGACGGAGGAAATATTTTGACGTAAACTTTTGTGAAAGTTCTCCCCATGTTCTGATAGATCCAGGTGCCAACGAATTTAACCATGCCTTAGCCTTATCCCTTAATAAAAAAGGAAAAAGTCTAATCCTAGCACACAGTTCTATAAAACTAGTGAGATGTAAGTTAGGATCTTCATTAGGTGTTCCTCTAAATTGATTATTCTGTAACATTTGGATAATAGCAGGTTTAAGCTCGAATGAATTAGCAGTAACATCAGAGTTTTGGATAGTTAAGTAAATTTCATCTACTGTTAGATTAGCATAATCTTTTAAAGGTCTTGGTATATTTTCATTTTGATTATTTTGATTGTTCAAGTTGTTCTCCATTTTGTGAGGATTTTCATATTGTTTTTTTGTTTTCGAATTTTTCTAATAGTACGCAACCTATAGATCTGATACTACGCATACAATCGCAATAAGCACACTAACAATAAACAAGCTAACACAATTATGACTTGTAATTTGAATATACGTTTTCAAATATTACCGAATTAATTTTTATAGTTACCTCTCCGGCAACGTAGCCAAAAAATTGGTGTGACTTTTTTAAAATTGCTAAAATTTATTAACTCAGATTTATATATATATTGCTTTAGTTTTCTATTGAGTCGCACAATTAAACGCAAGTATACGTATTGGTCAAGTAATATAAGGCTCTAATGGAGTCCTGTTTATTGATCCCACGAGGAGGTATTTAATTATATAATGGAGCACAGAACTCACTACACGATTCACAACACAATTGCAGTAATTAATAATAATAAAAAGATGATTAAAAAGTTGCAGTTACTAATTCTACCAATGTAAATTCTAACTTCCTAACTCAGTTAACTAACACAAGACTAAATTTTTGACAAAAGTCCAAATGTAAGAATGAAACCTCCTCCTCCCTAATCGTAATGTGATGATTTAGTGACATATATCAGTGATGCAATAGTATTGTGCCAAATAGAAGCATTCATATTATTTACCCTCTTCTGAGCGATATAAAGAACATTGGCTAATCCTATGTTTACTCCCCAAATCCGTGGTTAGGCTGGGAGGATACCGGCTGTCACTATGGAGCTCCCACTTCCCTTCGCCTGAACGATAACTCTCGCTTTGGTTTCCAAACCATTGGACCAAATTGGGGATTTCAGTTCGTCACTCGAAAATCTCCAATTTTACGCCCATTAAAATATATTTCCCTATTTATTTGCACCCAACCCCCATGAACTATATCACTTATTCATGGACATTTAATGAGACCTTTACTTTTGTTGTGAAACTCATAATCCTTTCGGAAAATATATTTCACAACAAGTTTTAACAATTTAATTGGTCAGATCAAAAAGCAAATGAAGTATGAAGTGAAAAGGTCATCATAATTTCTCCATAATAAATCAGCACATCATTTCCATATCACAACATCAACACATCACATAAAAAGGAGGAAGAAGACAAAGAAATCTACTCAAGACTCATGAGAAAAACACGATAAAAGATGGACTTTATATATACAAGTAAGGTCATTCAAACAGAGTAAATATAACTTATCTCAAACACTTCCCCAAGTAAATCTCAAGGAATTCCTTTGACACTTCTTCTTTCTTCACAACAACACACAATTCTCTATTTAGATAAGTAAGGAAGAAGAAATCTCTTACTTTGCCTCTCCTCCTACACTCCTTAGAAGAGAACACACACAAGCCCTAGATTCTCTCTAATGGACTCTTTACACTAGAACACTCACTCTTTTCACTTACACACTCAAAAGACTATCTCCCCTCAAAATTTTTGGCTCCAAAACAATTTAAATTCGTAATTTCCCAAGATTTTACTCGAGCACCCCTCCAAAACCTAGCCAAATACATTGAATCTGGAATTAAATCGGGATAGGGCGCGGTCCGGTGTAGGGTAGGGTGCCGTCTGGAACTATTTTCTGGAAAATAGCCCAAACTCTGTAGACGGGCGCGGTCCAGCGCTGGTAGCTGCACTGTTCAGTATTCCAGGTAAAAAAGTGCATTTTGCTTCATTTTGTTCTAAATTTGCTACTTTTTCTTCCTTTGCTCCAATGGCCTAAAATCATTATACATGCATGAAATCATCAAAATAACCTTTCTTTAAAGTGCATTATCATCAAAAATAGGTATGAAATAGACATTAAAAAGCTATGAAATTTTCAGTTGATCAATGATCATAGTGATCTTTGGACTTGTAGAAGAATCCATGGGATTTTGAGTTGACTAAGACGTTCCAGGATATGTCCTGATTATGGATGTTAGTTTAAGATAGATCCTCACAAAAGTGAGGTCAACAAAATTCTGTCAGGAGTCCATTAATGCTCCTGAGGGTTGAATCCCTTTGTGTGTTGTAGAATAACCAACGCTTCAGTGGGTCACAGATTTGAAGAGGCAAACATCCAAGTCAAACAAGGCCATGTGGTAGGTTGAATCACTCCAACCCTTTATGAAACTTTGAACTTCTCCAAAGGCTTAGTATCAGAGATTTCCTGAGAAAATGCATTCTTCGGTTGGTGATAGACCTCCATTCCCCTAAATCATGATTTAGCCCTCAGTGTTGGTCCAAAACTATCTTTGAATTTGTAGTCTTTAATTCTTTCTCCCTCATTGAGCCATTTGGTGGTCATGGGTTTCAGGTCCTTCTCGAGGGTAATATTCTTATAGAGTTTGTGACTACACCATCTTACCCGCCATTTCATCTATGAGTTCCCAAATTTGTTGTTGCACAAATTCCCTCACTTTCTCCATGTTTGAGATGTCTCCCAAATTTGTTCCTTCTCTATGGCATGCTTCATTTCTTGTTGATGACATGATTCCACACTCATAATGTCTTTTAGGATGTTAAGAGTAAATACGACAATGTTTAGAGTGTTTGGAGAATGAGAGAACCATAAAGGGAGAGATTGAGAAAGGAATTAAGGATTCATTAACACAATTTTTTAGACAGAAAACTATGTAATCCTTTATTAGAGAAATGACCCCCTAATTACATATTTATCCTTATTTTTTAATACAAACTATTCAAATTATTATGACATATTTTCACATTTGTAACTGACTCTAGCACCCTTTCATATCAATAACTGACATTAGTACCGTTTCGTATTTGGAGCTGCTTGAAGATGAGAATTTAATGACCCTATTAAACGTCCTATTCGATTGGCTGAAAACCTTTGGTCGGCTGGCATATATTTCGTCTGCTTACATTTGGTCCGCTGAAATTTCCTCAATCGACCATTTTAATGGAATCCTGAGTAGAGATCCTCTTGCCGTAAGGGTGAACATCGACCGCTGAGCGAGAAGTCGTATCACCGTAATCCGATGTAGAACTCTCCTCGGACAACAGTACCATCATAGAGTAGTAAGATATTATGTGGGATGCCATTTGACCATCTTTGTGAACAGTTTCAAAGTCGTTTGAAGAAGCTGGTTACGGATGATTGTCCGTTGATTAGCTGCTACTTATCCTTTCGTTGAGTTGTGCTTTCATTCGGTCGGATTAGCACAGTCTTTTGGTGTTTATAAGCAAGACATGTTGAATTTTTTCGAGATTCGGGTAATCATATTTTGACTGTACAAATATATATATATATATATATATATATATATATATATATATATATCATCCTAAAAAAACTTTAATTTAAAATTTACTTAAAATATATAAAAACTCATTACTTATTTTCACATTTTAAAAATAGTCAAGTTTTAAGTTCTCATTTCCCTATATAAGAGAGTAAGTTCTCATTTCCCTGTATGAGAGAGAGAGAGAGAGAGAGAGAGAGAGAGAGATGGATAAAAGTGCAAGCAGCTGGCTTTCATATTGCTGGAAGAGAGCAAAGTATACCAAGTGGCTGTGGAGAAGAAAGGCTATAATTGTTCTCGGCGGCAGGGGCGATGGAAGAGCTAGCCGTAAGGGAAATAGGCCTATAAGGCATAGCCTGAAGGCGAGCAAACTAATAATAGTTGGTCTCAGCACAGTAAGCCTAGTTCTCAACAAGAGCTCTTCGCCGCTGACGCCGCCGGAGAAGAAAGTTATGACGGCTGGAGAATATCGGAAAAGATTCATGAAGTCTGAATTCTCTCGCTCTCTCTCAACTTTCTATTTCTAAGGCATCGGAACGTTGTTTTTTTTTTTTTTTTTTTATTTGACGTATTTTGGAGGGAAAATATGTATGGGATCGTATATATGCGATTCCTTTTAATCATGCTGTAGATTATTGTACACAAAGTAAATGAGTATAATAATGTACAATATAATTACACAAAGGCTTCACAAATATACAAATTCTGCAGCTAATTTTTATCCATATTTATCTTTCAATTTCTGGGGCTGGTATGATTTTTTTTTGAATTAATTTTTTGCATTTTTGGACGTATTTTGATTTAGAAAATGGTTTGTTGGGGTGGCGGTACGGTGGCAGTGCGACACCACACCGTTTTTTTATCTGTTTTGATAAACTGTATTTTGATAATTTTTTCAAAAAACTTTCATTCAAATCAGTGTTTTTTCACTAGTCCTGACTATGTGCAGTGGAATCTTCTAGCTACGGTCTGACTTTTTCAAAAAAAAAAATAAATAAATAAATATATATATATATATATATATATATATATATATATATATATATATATATATATATATATATAAAATAGTTATCGCAGCTTTTGCAACATCGTATTATTCATCATTACTTGAAGAATAAACTGCAGCTGCCCCCAAACTGATATCTTTCAATGGGACGCAACTATTTCATTTTTTTTTTTTTTTCACTTTTTGGGATGAATTTGATAGGAAAGAAATTGTGTTCTTATCGTGTGAATATAAAATTAACACATATATATCACTCAATTTCTACATATTTACATGATTTTATATTTAAAGTTCAATTTATAGAGAAAATTTTTAAATTAATATTTTTAAAAATTTTTTCTTTGTAAATCAACATGTGGTTACTTGTAATATTTTTAAAAAAGTTAATAGAGCGGATCAGTTTTGATAGTTTGTTGGTTGTGAAGTAAAAAAATTTTATAAAAAATTACGGGCATTGAAATAATTTTTAATACATAGATTTACATACAGGCTGCTCATTTCCTATGTATTTAGATATTTTATAGCTATACTTCAATATCACCTAAATGTTAATTTTTACATTCATACTTAAAGCAGTTCTCAGAGAGAGGATTTGTAAAAAATAATAGCTGGGGCCATTTACATACATACCACCCAATTTCTACGTCTTTGTATATATAATTAACATTTGGATGTTATATATGTAAATACATAGAAATTCGGTGGTATAAGATTTTTTAATTTCACACCAACAAACAATCAAAACTCGGCCGCTCCATAAATTTTTATTATTATTATTTTAAGTGATTCCACATATTATTATTTTCACCTTTTTAGGTCGGCAAAGTCTCCGGTGACCTATTCTCAAATTTCTTTTGTCGATTTAAAAAATAAAAATTTTAAAAAATTTCGCCCACTTAGTTTGAATATTCAAAAGAGATTGAATCTAAGATTTAAAAATTAAAATAGTGATATTTTCTATGAATTTTGGATGGTATAATTGTAAAAACTAAAATTAAAAAACTTGGGTGCTATAAACTTAGGCAGATAAAATTGTACATTTGATTATTAAAAAGTAAGTAAAAATTATATTTGATTTTAAACGTGCTAGTTGACACGTGCTAGAAAACTAGCGTTAATATTGTAAGCGTTGTATGACAATCCAGCATATAGATGGAAAATCACACATAGAGACATGTGAAGCTTTTACGTGTAAAATCAGGA
The DNA here is from genome assembly GCA_022702705.1 of Papilionanthe hookeriana x Papilionanthe teres. NCBI lineage: Eukaryota > Viridiplantae > Streptophyta > Magnoliopsida > Asparagales > Orchidaceae > Papilionanthe > Papilionanthe hookeriana x Papilionanthe teres. Next base: position 139,323,089 of record CM040429.1, on the reverse strand, counting down.
AAGAAAAAAGTCTACAATGCCAAATTAGTGGAAATAATTTACCAAGGTTTTGAAAATCAAACCCGATATTGAATCAGAAGAGGAAGATGTTCAATGTTCAACGGTTGAATCAGGGCTGAACTGGAGGTTGAACCAGGTGATGTCATAAATATAAAAAACATTAAATCTAACGTAAATGAGATAATATCGTCGTAGTATGTGAAGTACAAAATAATATCATGAAATATAAATCATATGTGAACTTAAACAACTATTTTAAATGATTTTCAAAAAGAAGGCTAGCAATCAATTATTTTAATAAAAAAAGTATCTAAAAAAAAATAAAAAATAAACCAGTTCAACGGTTGGAGCACCAGTTCTAGCGGGTTCATCAGTTTGACCGACAGTTCTAGCCAGTTCATTCTAATTCAATGTTGGGACGGTTTTTAGGCCACCCAAAATCAGACGTCTAGCCGGTTCACGGTCGAACCAGTCGAAACAACTTGTTTAGTCTGGTTTTCTAGCTCTTAAAATTTACTATGTAATGATGAGTACACAGTGTTGACCTCACTTTTGTGATGACTCACTCCACCTAGTTGCACATGGCCCTATACCAGGGTTGTGCTTTCTTGGGCCTCATCAAGGCAAGCTCAAGCCCCAACCCTTGGTTGGGTTGGCTTAGGGTTTTAACCAGGCGAAAAACCCAAGTTGACCCCCATGGGCAAGGCAATGCCGTGGGTCACTCAAATCAACCCAAGACCCTAGGAGCCTTCTTATGAACCCTAGGGTCCACTTTAATTTTGAAATTCACCTTGGGAGAGGAGTCTACCAAAATTAAACCCTAGCCTCACCAAAGGCCTCACTAACCCCACCAAACCCTAAACTCTGACATGCCCTTTTGACTCCAAAATCTGGTGGTACCTTATGATGGTTAAAACCAATTGGCCCTAGCCAAATTTTGGTCAAATTTTGACCAATTGTCCAAATTCTCATCCATTGAACCTCACCCAACATGTTCATGACACCACACTCTATAGTGAACCTAATTGGCACCATGGGGTCGATCCCCATAATTCAATTAATTAATTAGGAGGATTATGAATTTCCATTAGGGACTAAATTTTGAGCTAGATCCAACCCATTAGCCTGAGCCCAAAAACCTAAAATCTAACCCAATGCCCATGGCTCGTGAAGCCCATAGCCCATTTTTAATTTGTTACCTATGACCCAAGATACCCCACAATGACATGTGGGTTACATTATAAGACAAACAATTCACGTCCAAGCAATAGAGGACAAAACTACAAACTTCACCATAAGGGAGGCCACATGGCACCTTGGTCATGGACCCTTTGACCCATATTTAGAGAGGCAAAACCAGGCCTCAGGGAGCCAAGTCCAGACCAAATATGTTCTTAGCCACCCACCAAAAGGCTCCCTAATCACCTTAAGCTATCTCCCATGCCTTCTTCTTCACCATTGGCACCACCATGACCAAGGAATGGAGAATTGCAAAAGCTAACTCATATAGTCCAAAATCCTCTGAAAAATCTCTCCACATGCTCTGAGGAGCTGCCCAAACATCTCCACACCATGCCAAGCTCCCTCAAACTCTCTCATGACTATATAAAAAAGGAACCCAAGGGCCCTTAGTGTGCACTGAGTTCTCTAGAAAACGCTTGAAACCTATTGCTACCAACACCAAAAACACTCCCAGTGACCTAGAAAATTGATCCCCACCATCCCCAAGGCACCTCCACCACTAGAAAACCTTAATTTTGCCACTGAAATTCGGGGAAAATTTTGTTTTCGTCACAACTTATCCAAAACTCAAATTTAACCCTCCCACAAGGTTCTAAAGACCTCCACGAACCTCCCTCAATCAAAATTGAGGCTTCTCAAGCTCACCAACCTATCTCAGAACCAACCCGAGCCACCGCTTGACCTAGCTCATAGCTAAAGCCAATTTCAGGTTAAATTGAAGCAAGGAGGAGCTTCGTAGAATCATGTGATTGTCTCTATCAAGCCTAATCAAGGCCACACCTCTTGGGACATGGTATGGGTTAAAATCCTTATATTTAGCCTTGAGTTTGGTCTTTTATGAAAGAAACGAACAATACATGTCCTCCTAACCGTATAGATAGCTTCGTCACAATTAGATGAACGTGTTGGAACAAACCCTAAGCAGTTTGATTACGAATCAAGTGAGCTCTTAAGGTTAGATGATGGACGGTTCTTGCTTCTCAGTCCCGTGGGGATGATGAGCTGATGTCGTCCATTTCCGTGTACTGAAAAAAGCGATGCGGATCTCGTTGGTCAAAATTTGTTCGACTGCTTTTAAAAAAAATTGAAGTTTAATTTAATTTTAGTAATTTATTTTGATTTTGAAAAATAGTATATTTATTTAAAAAAAAATGAGATTGAATAGATCTCATATATTTAAGTTTTTAAGTTACTGAGCACAATACTACAAGAGACATCACCTTGAAAAGTAAGCATATCACTTAACACTGGGCTTGATTATATGAACTAAATAATTTATGACATTTTTTTGGTCTATGAACCGTTTATGTATGAACAAAAATTTCCCCTACCTCATATAAGGATTAGATAGGTTTTATTTTACTTGGGTTTTTAGTTCACTATAAAGACATGCCCCAATAGTTCATTAAATCTCAAATAACTAAGGTCACTTAAGGAAATCTCAATTATAATCAGTGGTTTTGTCTTCAAGATTTCAAAGTTTATTTTTTCAAGGGTGTACATTGAAAATCAAGTGGGAAAGGACAAAATAGGAGCAGTTATTTAGGAGTCCAAAGGAAGGAAGAGTAGGGGATGGCTACAGATCCTAAAGAGAACTTTAATGACTTCCTAAACTAATTTATTGTTTTGTTACACGTTTTAGAGATGATGTTATTTAAATGTTCACTTCTACCGATTTTATCATTTAGGGCTTATCCTTGCATGATACCCAATCATGCAAACAACCTACGAAAATATGAGAGTTTAGCTTGCACATAATGACAAACTCAGAACATACAAGAGTTAGGACTTATGTTACACAACATGATTGTGTATGGGCCTAAATGTAGTGCGAGGATTTCTGTCATGCTAGATGAATGATATACCTAAAATATATAATATTTTTATGCACATTTTTATACCTATTTTTGATGATATTGCACTTTAAGCGAAGATATTTGTGTGTTTTTATTTCATGTACACTTAAATGGACAAAATATGGCAAAAGTAGTGAAAAATGATCAAATTTGAAGAAGAAATGAAGGTGTTAAAATGAAATAGGGCACCTAAGTGCCCAATCTGGCGCCTAAGCGCCCAAATCTAGCGCCTAAGCACCAGCTAATAGAGAAGGCTGCTCCTAAGCGCCAAAACCTCGTTCTTAAATGCCAGGTAGTTAATTTGCAATTTTAATGAATTTTTGGTGAATTTTGAAGAGGTGTTTAAGACATCACTTACGTCAAATGTGGGTAAATGATCAAGGCATCTAAAAAGGCATTCAAATTTCACTTGAAATAATGCATTTCTTGGGTAGATTCATTTAATATGGACACAATTTGAAGAGACACCAAAGCACCATTGATAAAGTATAAAAGAAAGGATTTTTTAGAGTTAAAGGTGGCTTTGAAAAAAAGGGAGAATTAGTGTGTTTTTAGTGAGTAGTTAAAGTAAGAAGTTGTAGGATTCTTACTTAGAGGATCTACAAACTTTTCTCATTCCTAGTGAAAGAGAAGGTGAAGAGGGATTCCTAGATAAAAATTCATTGTTGTAGAGAGATTTAAACCCTCTTGGGTTGGGCGACTAGTCCAAGGGAGTCTTGTAAAAGAAAATAAGAGATTCATAGGAACTTCAAGAGTTTCGTGGAGAGGAACTTGAGATAAGTTTTATCTTTGTACTTCATTTGGTTTTAATTGAGTCTTCTTGTGTTTTTACATGGTTTCTACTTTTAAAACTACTTGTTGTTGTGTTTTCTCCAAGGATTTTGAGTAGTCTTCTTTATCATTTTCCTTAACATGAAAAGTAATTAAGTGTTGGATGAAAGTTTTAAAAGTATTGATCTTTAATGTTGGAAGAAATTATGGTTGATTTTATCCTTACACTTCATTTACTTCTTGATTTGTCCAATTAAGATGTTAAAATTTGTTTTGAGAACATGTAAGATCCTAGTAGGTGTTGTCTCAGTCAACAATTGGTAGAAATCACATGAGATTTTATGGATGAGAAAGTAATTTGTATAATTTTGTGCAAATAAATAGGGAAATATACTTTGATGGGCGTAGAATAAGATGACTTTAGGTTGATAGATTAAAGCTCCTAATTTGGTTTATTATTTTAGGTTTTGATGTGAGATTTTAGCCCCAAGTAGAGGGAAAGGAGAGAACTCTAGAGTGAGAGCTAGTATCTTCCCTACCTAACCCGTCTTAAAAACTATTCAAACTTTAAACTAGTCAAGGTCCTTTAAGCATCTCTAGTAATGGTAAAGATTAAAATTGCTCTTATTTGACAAAGCACATTTTGAATACTTCCACAATATAATTTCTGTACATTGTCGGCATATTTTTAGGTTGTGTGTTTTGAAAAGGGGTCGCCTACAAAAGTTGTCGGCGAATTTTTTAGATTTTAAATTTAAATATATATATATAATTTAGAAAGTAGTATTTAATTTTGAAAATAATTTTGAGTTTGAAAATTTTAAGATATGAAATCGAACTGACCTCACATCCCAAATAGTTTATAAAAACGAGCACCGCATCACAAACCGTGTATCTATCCCGAAGAATAGACACACTGCTTGATGATGGGGCTCGGTTAAATAAACTAGAAGATTTGTGACATCCGTTTGGTCTCGCGAACCAATTTTATAAGACGACAAGTTCCCCTGCTTAATATAAATGAATTAAGCAGGGTTTATATTACTTGGGTTCTTAAAGTTCCCTATAAGGGCAAGCCCCTATAGTTAATTACATCTTAAATGTTCGAAGACACTTAAGAAAACTCTCGATAATGATCAGTGGTTTTGCTCTCAAGAATTTCAAAGTTTAAGGTTTTCAAATGATTGATTTTTGGAAATTTCAATAGGGAATGGATCAAATTTGGAACAATTTATTTTAGGAGTCCAAAGGCAGAGAAGTAGGAGAAGCTGATGATCCAAGAAGAATCTTGGCAACTTCCCAAACTATCCTATTAGTTGGCTTCGAGTTTAAGAAAATCCTAATATTACTTGATATTTCAATCTTGCCAATTTTAATTAATTTGGACTTATATTTGTATGATATAATCACACAAATAGTCTCGAAAATGTGAGGGTTTATGTCATACCGAACGACTACCTCGGAGTCCTAAGACCAGTTAGGGCTTAATTTACATGAAATGATCATGCAAATTCCTAACAAATGGGTTGAGGATTTACGTTGCACTAGGCAAACTACCTCGAAATTCTACGGTTTGGTTGTTTAATTCTAGGAAAGGTTTAGCTGATGTAGAGTTGTTTTGCTGACAAAGATGGTCGTGCTGTCCACCGTGCTTTAAGCTCCTTATTGTTGCAGAGGTTTAGTTTTAGAAATCATAAATCAGAAGATGAGAGAAGTGTTTTGGTTTAGAGAAAATCTTAAAATCCAAGTGTTTTTTAATATTTTAATTAAAACAAATCTTAAAGTTGTTTAAACAGAACCGATTAAGATCCCACGGTTCCGTCATCCCGACACCGTTATTTTCATTGAATTCACTTAGTCCAAATGAATTTGCTAAACTCAACTGAATGAGTTCCACACTTTCATTTAGACCGTGGGAAATCCCGTTAGCAACACGTGGGTTACATCATCCGAGATATTCCCGATCATTCAACGCGACGTTTTAATTTAGTTGCAATTGTAGTTTTGTTATTCTGTTTGTGATTAAATTTTGAGTTGTTTTATTTTTTGAAATGTTGTGGCGGTGAATTTTATCTTGCAGTGATTTTTAATTTATTTTTAGTTTCAGTTCAGGGACTACCCTAAAGGTTTTGGTTTTCATGCAACAGTTGTTTATCATGCAAGGAAAGTAAAATACAGTGCATGTAAGTAAATTGCAATAACGTAAATTGCAATAAAATAAAAGCGTACCTGGAGGGTCTTCCCGTCATCCCAAGCTGCAATTAAAACATATGTTAAGGCATTTGAATATTTCGACAAGTACCTAGGTAAAGCTAATGGAAAGGTTTTGGTTGTCTACCAAAGTCCTAATCCTATAGCTAGTCATCTCCTATGACGTCTAGGTTCTTGTGTTTTGGTTTAAGGATGACATTCTTCACCCAAGAACAATTAAATTCAGTTGTTCTTATAAACATCCTATCATATTGAGGAAGTGCTTAAGACGAGTCTTAAACATCTTTTCAATACCTCTAGGATTGTTTTAAGTCCAAGAGAATTTAATTATACAAGTGAATTAATCATCTAGGAGTTTAAGTTTTGTTCTCTTACTCAGTGAACTAAGACATTTGAATATCCTATAAGTGAAGTAACACTTCACTTGATACCTCATTTAAGAGTTATAATAATAAGAGCTTTAAAAGGGCAAATCAAATTATTAAGTATTTTAATGATTTAAACTTAATGATTTAATTTTAATTTTGACTTAATTATAAAAAGTTAGTTTAAGTTTGGAATAGTGTTCAAGTTATTTTTGATTTAATTCTTAATGATTTCATTTAGGTTTGTTGTTAAATGATTTTAATTTAATTTAATTCAATTTAATTTTAATTGAATTTAATTTTAATTCAATTTAATTTAATTTTAATTTAATTTGATTTGATTTTAATTTCATTTTATTTAATTTAACTTGATTTGATTTAATTTTAATTTAATTTACTTTAATTTAATTTCAATTTAATTTTAATTTAATTTAATTTAATTTGATTTAATTTCAATCTTAATTTGATTTAATTTTAGTTTAATTTTAATCTTAATTTGATTTCATTTTAGTTTAATTTTAATTTGGATTATTATTTTATATATTTTTCTTTTAATTAAGAATTAAGTATTATTGAAGTGATTTATTTAGGGATTTTTAAGTTAAAGAATAAATATCCTCTTAATAATATCCCTACTTTAATAATTCCAATTTCTATTATTCTCCCAAAATTTCAATTAATTAATTAATTAAAGTTTTATTTTAATTATTTTTGAAATGGTTAGTAGGTTTCTACCCTCAATAATTTAAGTTTCAATCATCCAAAATCAGTTTAAAATCAAATATTTTACCCTCCCCTTTTGATTAATCCTAAAATTTTAATTAAGGGTTGAAATTTTTAATTACCCTTTTGCCCTTCAAGCTTAATAATTCTATAACTCACTAAATTAAGCTCAAATGAACTTGAAATTTTTATGTAACCTCACTCACATGTCAATTAAGACAATAGAGGAGAAAAATGTGATTTTTCTGTATTTAATTTATTTATGTAATTATTTTTGATAAAAAATAGGGGTTTTCAAGAAAAATTCAATAACATGACAAGAAAATGTTTCTGTCCATAAGAAAATTATGGGATGTTTCTAATGACTAGAGGACCATTTGGACCAATTTTGGTGATTTTTTGAATTATATTTTATTTATTAGAATTATTTTGAGTTTTGGAGTATTAATTAATTTTAGAATAAAATTAAAGTTGAAAAAAGGATTTTATATTTTTCTTAAATCTCTCTGAACTCAAGGAGTCCAGAGAAACAAATTTTATATTTTTCTGATTTTCTTTGATTTATTAGAATTATTTTAATGAAAAGGTTGGAAAATACATTTTTTAATATTAAAAAATTACATTAAGCCTTTAAAATTCAATATCTTATCCTAGGGACTTAAGAAAAATATTTGGTTTGTTCATAAGTAATTAGAATTCAAAATGTGACATTTTGGTGATTTTTAATATTTTTATGATTTTTATTATTTTTTAATTATTAAAAATATTAAAATAATGATAAAAATCAACTTTTTAAGAAAATTACAATTTTAATTTTTCTAAGTTCTTCTGATATCAGAGAAGTTCCAAATTCATTTTTGTGAATTTTTGAAAAGTATTTTGTGAGTTATGAATTTTTAAAGTTTAATTTTACTTATGGGGCTTAACCAACTCATTTGGTGGATCAAATCAAGTCCAATTAGTTTCAAATTTTTATGTGAGACTCTCCTAACCCTAAAGGACAGTGGAGAATTATTTTTAAGTCAATTTGATGTATATTTAACCCTAATTAATTAAAGGTCAATTTTGGATATTTAGACCAATTAGGGTTATTCCAAATGAATTAACTCAAAACTTATTTTTCCTAGGTTCCTCTGGTCATAAGAAACATCACCAAATTTTCCTAGAATTTATTTCTCAACATGCTAATTATTGGAATTAAAATACTCAAAACAGTAATATGCAATTGAAAAATCAATAACTTCTCATAGGGATGGTCTCTGACCTTGGAAAATTCAAAGAATGTTCCCAAGTTCAGAGGCTTCAAAAGCCCTATGGTCTCATGCCATGGTGAATTTCCTATATGCATGGAGAATTGAAATAGTGCAGGGAGTAAATAAATTATTAAAAAAAAAACTAAATAAAATGACTTGATTTCTTTTCCACATTATTCTCCTCTGTTCACCGAGCAAGAGGGTATTTTTATTTTATTTTTAGGATTTTTCTACACAAAGTTATGCATTTTTGAAGTTTTGGATATTTAATAAATAAGAAAAATCCCTATTTATCTACTTATCCACGCGGCGCCACGCGATCCTCGGCAGCTCCAAACGCCCACGCGGCGCATTCCTATTCGACGCCGTCATCCGACTCAGCGCTCCAGGGGCCCGCGATTCATGTACCATTGCGCTGTCCGGCTCGATCTCGACCGTCAGTTCGATACACGTTTGATCCGACGGCTCCTGGTCATCGTCTAAGACTGGTGTGAACCCGTGACCGTCCACACTAAAACCTTAAGAACTCACTCAATTCTCAACGGATTTTTGTGTTCTTATGCTCTATGTATTCGTCTTAAAGAGACAAACATATCCATACAGTAAACATGCATTGAAATTAAGGCATTTGAAATGGAGAATCTCCAGAAGCTAGGGAAGAAGAGAGAGTTCATACCTTTGCTCAGAGAAGTGAAGCTTCGATCTGAGAGTTGTGTCACGTTCGATTGGGTCCAAGCAAGCTCCAGATGAAGTCCCTTGGCCTGGAGAATTGCCTAGGTACAAAAGTGACCACAGTCGATCACAAAGCTTGGAGGCTGGAGCAACTGGGTGGCATGGAGAGGGAGCTTTCACTGGGGAACTTCTCCTCTTGGTATGGTGAAGGTGTAGGACCAATCAATTTGGAGATTGGCTCACTGTTGTGAAATGTCCTGGTTTTGGGCTTGAATTTCAACTCTGAAATTGAGCTCACAGAGAGGAAATGGCAGGGGGATTTTAGCGGGGATCAAGTTCTCCAGGTGTGGGGAAGAGTCTGGAATGATTTTGGCAGAGTTTTTGTGTGATTTTTTTCAGCACCTCCTCCATGGCCGAGAGAGGTGGTGTTTAAATAGGCATGGCTGGAGGGCCTCCCAGGGTAGTCCTAAGGCCAAAGAGTCCTATAGGGAACTCATCCTTTAAACCTTCACATTTGATTTTAACCCTCTAGGTGATTAGGGGTCTACAATCAAGCTTGTGGGGTTTGCAGGGAGTCAAGAGGTGTTTGAACTTCTAAAGGGTGGGTTCCACTTCTAGTCCTCTAAGATAGTCAAAGGAAAAGCCTAAGGCTAGATCCTAAACACTAAAGAGGGAAGAGAAGACCTCATCAAAAATGAGGTCAACAAATGGACCCCCAATAGGTGTGGTGTGCTGACGGAGCACACCGCGCGTATTGGCATTGACCGAAGAGATCAACAAAACCAACACAGATGTCCAAGAGACAAACTTAGGATGAAGTAGAAGAATTTCCACTAGGGAGTATCAGGTATGTTTCCAAGACCGGAGATTCCTGAACTCTCGCTGGGGAATGAAAAAGGAGGTGAGCTCCAAATCACAAGATCTGGGGAATTTAATTTAGATTTCGATTTATTTTTAAATTTCAAGTTTCAATGTGTGAGTTTGGATTTCAATTTGAAGTTTTATCTAAAATCGATTTAAGGAAATTTTGAATTTGAAATTTGGATTTGAAGTGAGAATTAAAACCTGGATTTCAACCTCGGGATTGCGCAGAGAGCTGGAATTTAGGTTCCAGCCTCGGAGTGAGAATCAGAGTTTAGGTATTGACGAAAAAAAAGATGAGAGTCAGAATTTAGGTACTGATCTTGAAAGTTTAAACGGAGCTGGAATTAAATTTAAGTATCAATCTCGAAAGAGAATCGAAATTTAGGTATCGACCTCGAAAGGGATGAGAATCAGAATTTAGGTACTGATCTCAGAATGAGAACTAGAATTTAGGTACTAGTCTCGAAATGAGAGCTGGAATTTAGGTACCAGCCTCGGAAGTTTAGAATTGAAATTTAGGTATCAATTCGAAAGAGAATCGAAATTTAGGTATCGATCTCGAAAAGGATGAGAATCAGAATTTAAGTACTGATCTCAGAATGAGAACTAGAATTTAGGTACCAGTCTCGGAAATTTTGAATTGAAATTTAGGTATCAATTCGGATGAGAATTGAAATTTAGGTATCAATCTCGGAATGAGAACTGGAATTTAGGTACCAGTATCGGAAGTTTAGAATTGAAATTTAGGTATCAATTCGAAAGAGAATCGAAATTTAGGTATCGATCTCGAAAGGAGAGTCGAAATTTAGGTACCGACCTCGAAATGAGAGCTGGAATTTAGGTACCAGTCTCAGAAATTTTGAATTGAAATTTAGGTATCAATTCGGATGAGAATCAAAATTTAGGTATCGATCTCGAAAGGAGAGTCAGAATTTAGGTACCGACCTTGAAATGAGAGCTGGAATTTGCGTACCGCATCTCAGAAATTTTGAATTGAAATTTAGGTATTAATTCGGATGAGAATCAAAGTTTAGGTATCGATCTCGGAATGAGAACTGGAATTTAGGTACCAGTCTCGTAATTTTTGAATTGAAATTTAGGTATCAATTCGGATGAGAATAGAAATTTAGGTATCGATCTCGAAAGGAGAGTCGGAATTTAGGTACCGACCTCAAAATGAGAACTGGAATTTAGGTACCAGTCTCGGAAGTTTTGAAGTGAAATTTAGGTATCAATTCAGATGAGAATCGAAATTTAGGTATCGATCTCGGAATGAGAACTGGAATTTAGGTACCAGTCTCGGAAGTTTAGAATTGAAAATTAGGTATCAATTCGAAAGAGAATCGAAATTTAGGTATCGATCTAGAAAGGAGAGTCAGAATTTAGGTACCGACCTCGAAATGAGAACTAGAATTTAGGTACCAGTCTCGGAAGTTTTGAATTGAAATTTAGGTATCAATTCGAAAGAGAATCAAAATTTAGGTATCGATCTCGAAAGGAGAGTCGGAATTTAAGTACCGACCTCGAAATGAGAGCTGGAATTTAGGTACCAGTCTCGAAAATTTTGAATTGAAATTTAGGTATCAATTCGGATGAGAATCGAAATTTAGGTATCGATCTCGAAAGGAGAGTCGGAATTTAGGTACCGACCTCGAAATGAGAGCTGGAATTTAGGTACCAGTCTCGGAAATTTTGAATTGAAATTTAGGTATCAATTCGGATGAGAATCGAAATTTATGTATCGATCTCGGAATGCGAAGTGGAATTTAGGTACCAGTTTCGGAAGTTTTGAATTGAAATTTAGGTATGAATTCGGATGAGAATCGAAATTTAGGTATCGATCTTGAAATGAGAGTCGGAATTTAGGTACCGACCTCGAAATGAGAACTGGAATTTAGGTACCAGTCTCGGAAGTTTAGAATTGAAATTTAGGTATCAATTCGAAAGAGAATCAAAATTTAGGTATCGATCTCGAAAAGAGAGTCAGAATTTAGGTACCGACCTCGAAATGAGAGCTGGAATTTAGGTACCAGTCTCGGAAGTTAGAATGATGAAGAAGGACCTAGTCTCATGCCATCAGAACCAGACCGAACCAAGTTCGTGGCTCCGTGTCAATAGACCTAGTCAATCTTCGTACAAGAGGGAAAGGAGATCACAGAAAATCAAGGGATCTCGATGTGACGAAAAGGGTGTGGGATTTTTGAAATTTGAAGTGTGAGTTTTCCGTGAGGAAGAACCATCCCGAAAGAGGGTTTCAAAGTAGTTTGAAGTAGATTTTGATCTGAGGAAGAAGGATTTGAAAGAGATAGATTGGGATTGTAATTCCATTTGAGATTCATTTTCATTTTGTTTGTCCTTTAATGATCCAATTTTATTTTTGTTGTTTATTTGATGTTCACGTGAATTTTATTTAGTGCTCATGTGGATTTGAAGTTCATTTGAATATTTGGATTTCTAAGAAATGCTCTTATTTATTTCTCTTTTCTTTTCTGTTCTTTGTTCAAAGTTCATTTAACTCTAATGGCGTTTCCCGACTAATTTGCACAAAAAGAGGTGAAGGCAAAATGTGACATGGTCACTTTCATTCCAATCTTGTTGAAGATACATCATACAACTCGATCTGAAATACTTCTCATACAATCCATGACTCAAAACAGACTATGTATGATTCTTGTTGATCCATCCAAAAGTATGTGTCAAAAATTCATGTCTGAATAATGAGATACACGGTCAATAACACACCTTCCAAGCCATCCTTGGCAGGAATGCCACATGGATGTGCATCGGAGGTGTGCTATTTCCCGTGTAACTCACAACTCGTAGGCCGGAGACTCTCCAATTCCGGATCCGGTCGGAAGTGGTAAGGTGCCTTTCCGTCGTCCATCCTTCTAAAAGTAACGGAGATCCGCTCCACCGGTACCCCGGTATACAATGATTTGCGATGTCTGCTCCATTTCCTTGTAATATCATGACGGAACCTACCGGAAGTGGTATCTCCACCGGCCCTCGGAACTTACCCGGGCCTGCTATCCGGAGGTCAGATCCGAACATGATATTGCATTGGTTGACGAACGAAACTGGTGCAGAAAGGCTCGACAAAGTCATGGTGGTGTATGTGTGGAGGTATGCAGTCGCCCTTCTGATAAATGTTGATGATGCAACTGTTGGGTATGCAGTCTGCTGGCAGTACCCTCCACGTTATCATTCTTTTCACCATTCTTTTAATTATCATCGACATTGGATCCACCTCACCGTGACGGAGTATCCCTGGTGGATTTCCTTTTCTGTCCTCTGCGAAATTATAGCAACATCCGCATTGTATTGTAACTCTTCCTTTCCCTGGTATCCATTTCCGGGGTTCCGAATAAGTCTTTTCTCTTAGACGGCCTGCTCGACCCATTTTCTGAAGTTCTAAGATGCAATCCACAATCTGCTGTTGCTCGTACTCTGAGAATACACCTGTGTGTAACTCGAGGCCTTCCAAAATATTGATTCTTTTGCCTCTAATCCTTTCAAAGTATTCGAAAGTCTTCTTCTCAACATTTTGCATTCTTTCTAGTTCATATTCTGGGATGATCTGCAAATGACGAGGCCTAGTAACGTATTGTGGGATGTATGGCTCAATCCCGCCACGTTCTCCTGCATACCTTGGCTCCTAGTAACGTATTGTGGGAAGACAAGGAAAGGATCAGGGGCTGTACTAAGAACAAGAACATTAAGAAAATATTTTTCACTGAAGATTCTTATTTTCTTATTTTAATTTTAATTTTTTTAATGAAAGTGGGAAACGATGAAGAAAGATCAGGAACGAGATTTGATTTGAACGGAAGGGTAAAACTTTATTATTATGATTTCACATATTTCATTTTTAGCACATATTATTTTTTTTTTGTGATGATTTTTTTTTATCCATTTTTATGTTTTTGGGTTCAGACCCATTTACAAAGTGATTGCTTTACCTGTGTTTCTAGGGATAAGACTCTATTTTAGAGGCCACCCTTCGAAACATCAGGTTGCGTAATACTTCTTTAAATACCGTCCGTTGATTGGAAGCATTTGTCGTTCTCCTTGGCAATTCACAAGTTGGTAGGAGCCTCCTGAGTAGACTGCCTCGACCACAAACGGTCCTTCCCAAGTTGGTTCAAATTTGCCTCCTATCTTGCGATGTGCAAGAATAGGTCTCCTGAGAACAAGAACTAAGTCACCAACTTTGAAAGTTCTTGGGCGGACCAGTTTATCATGGGCCTGGATCATCTTAGCTTGGTACAGTTCCAAATTTAGTTGCGCTGTAAGTCTTTTCCCTTCCAGGCTTTCCAGTTCTTCCAGTCGTAATCTGACATTTTCTTCTGTAGTGATTTTATTTGCAACTGCAATCCTGAGTGATGGAAGCTAAACCTCTAAAGGTAAAACGGCCTCGGACCCATACACTAAAGTGTAAGGCGTAAACTGAGTAGGAGTCCTGAAAGTTGTCCTGTAGGCCCATAAGGCTTCTAACAACTTCTCATGCCAATTTCTTTTATTATCGTTCAAATTTTTCTTTAAAATTTGAACGAGAGTTTTATTAAAAGCCTCGGCCAAGCCGTTTGCTCTTGGGTAATAGATCGTTGAGTATCGCCAATCGATCCCATGTCTTCTGACAAAATTGTTGATCTTTGTACTTTTGAATGCAGACCCATTATCTGAAATGATTCTGCGCGGTACTCCGAAACGGTATACAACTTGATTTTTGAAAAACTGTAGCACGTGGTGTGCATTTACTTCTCTGGGTGGAACTGCTTCTACCCATTTAGAAAAGTAGTATATAGCTGCAAGGATGAAGCGATGTCCTCTTGAAGAAGGCAGTTCTATCGGACCCACTATATCTGTGCCCCAACACTCAAATGGCTACGACGCAATTGTCGGATGTAGCACATTTGGAGGTTGGTGTAGAACCACTCAGTGCACTCGGCATTGGTGACAGCTCTTGGCGACTTTCATACGATCGGTCATCATCGAGGGCCAGTAGTACCCTAGTCTTTTAATCTTCATTTTCATTTTCGGACCCGACTGATGAGCGCCACAAAGTCCTGAATGTACTTCTTTGACGATTTCACGAGCCTCGGACCCGCTCAGGCATCTTAACCACATCTGATCAAAAGACCTTCTGTATAATTTATTGTTTATTAATGCGTAAGACAGAGTTCTTTTCTTGATTTGATGGGCTAATGACTTATCGTCTGGTAATTTACCTGTTTGCAGGTAGTCTATTAGCGGTTGATGCCAATCTTCTGTGTTTTCCGTTACCGCCGCAACTCGATTCCTCTCGCTTTTCCGATTTCGTATCATATCCATGTCGAGCCGTGATAGGACTCCGTCGTCCTTGAACCGACACTTCAACCGACTCATCTTGTAGCGAGGCAAATTCTTTTGCAAGGCGAGCTAGCGCATCCGCGAGAGCATTTTCTCTCCCGGGGATCTTGTAGATTGTTACATTCGGAATTTGTCCCATCAGCTTCATGGCATACCGAAAGTATTGCTCGAGTCTTGGCTTTAAAATTCCGTATTGTCCGACGACTCGTTGGATGATCAACTGAGAATCTCCGTAGATGTTGATGTCCGTTATTCCCATTTGAATGGTTAGTTCTAGTCCTGTTATGAGGGCTTCGTATTCTGCCTCGTTGTTTATGCACAGCTCTGTTATGTGGTAGGAGTATCTTAACATCCCCCGCTCTGGTGTTATAAAGATTAGTCCGATTCCTGCCTTACCGAGCACTATCGTTTGCAATTCTTTGTCTTTCTGTGCTGAGGACGCTCCGTCAAAGTATAGTTCCCAACGTCGATCATCAGTGTCTTCTAGGCTCATTATCTGCTCGTCAGAAAAATCGTCGTCGAGAGGCGAATCTGCCAGTAAAGGGTGTGCTGCAAGGAAGTCAGCTAGAACTTGTCCCTTTACGGCACGAAGAGGAACGAAAGTTATGTCGAATTGCAATAATATCATCGACCACCTGGCAAGTCTGCCAGAAAGTGTCGGTCGGGTCATCAAATATTGCAATGGATTAACTTTCAAAATGAGGTTGATCTTATGAGAAAGCATGTAATGCCTGAGTTTCTGTGCGGCGAAGATCATGGCTAAACAATGCTTCTCAATTGGAGGATACTTTACTTCCGTCAGAATCAGACGACGGCTTAAGTAGTAGAGAGCATTTTCTTTTCCCTCATCATTGACCTGGGCTAGCAGGGCTCCAAGGGAGTCGTTTAGAGCCGCGGTATAAAGTATCAACGGTCTACCTGAGACTGGGGCTGCTAAGACAGGAGGTGTCATTAAGTATTGCTTAATGTCCTCGAAGGCCCGTTGGCATTTCTCTTCCCAAACAAATTTGGCGTCCTTTTTAACTAATGCCGAGAAGGGCTGACACCTACTCGACAAGTTCGAGATAAAGCGTCGAAGATATGCCAGCTTCCCTTGAAAGGATCGTAGTTGTTTTAAGTTCTTGGGAGGTGGCATCTCTAGGATAGCTTTAATCTTTTTCGGATCAATTTCGATTCCGCGATGTCAGACAACAAATCCTAAGAATTTCTCGGAGGTGACGCCGAAGGCGCATTTTAAGGGATTCATCTTAAGGTTGTATTGCCTTAGTCGCTCGAAAAAATTCTCAAATATACAGGTGATCTTCCTTCAGTTTGCTTTTGATGACCACATCATCCACGTAGCACTCAACTTGGTTGTGAATGAGATCATAAAAAATATTTGTCATCGCTCTTTGATATGTTGCTCCTGCGTTCTTTAGTCCGAATGGCATTACTGTGTAGCAATACACTCCGATCGGCATTCTGAAAGCTGGGAGCTTTTCATCTTCTGGTGCGATGTTTATCTGGTTGTATCCTGATGATCCATCCATGAATGAGAATATTTCATGTGTTGAAGCGATGTCGATCATCGGCTCTGGGATTGGCAGTGGAAATTCATCCTTTGGACATGCTTTATTTAAATCCTCGAAGTCCGCGCATCCTTATCCGACCATTTTTCTTTCGATCGGTACCACGTTGGCTAACCAAGTAGGGTATTGTTCTTCACGGACAAATTTAGCGTCGATTAGCTTCTTAACTTCGGCTATTACTTGTTGTTCAATTTCTAGACACATTCTTCCGGGAGCTTGTCCGACTCGGAATGTAGTAGGATCTACTCCTAACTTGTGAACTGCGACTTCGGAGCTAATCCCGGCATTTCATCGTAACTCCAAGCAAAACAGTCCTTGAATTCCATTAATAGCTTGATCATTTCCTCGGAATCTTCTTTATTGAGTAAGGATCTAACAAAGGTTGGCCTAGGCTCTTCGCCAGTACCTAAGTTAACTTCCATTAACTCGTCTATTATAGATTTGATTTCTTCTTCAAATTCTGGTGGAGCATCTCCAATTTGTAGATCTTCAAGATCTTCTGTAGTTTCCAAGCAGTCTTCATTAGATTCACAAGTGACAACCAAGCAAAATTCCGTATCGTCAACTGATCCTACTGTACCGAATCCGAGACCATGCTTTGAATTGGGAGGCCGACCGGCGTTATTCCATAATTTTTCGAAGTGTTGTGATTGACCTTTTGTCCATTGTCGAGGTAAGACACCACGCTGAATTAAATTTTGAACACAAGGAGAGTACCACTCAAAAGGTAATTCCATTAATTCGGAAGAAATAACATCTTCAAATTGTACACCCTTTTCATTATTGGAAGAAGAAGTACCACGGTAAAATTTGATTGGTTTAGCACCACCGCCATGCACTTCCTTGACCACCATACCCTCGATCTTATTAGATCGGATCGGGGTCGTGGCCATAGTGTGTACATGGTAGTTAATCTTCTCGTACATTGATTTATATTCATCATTCTTTTCATCTTCGAGGGAGATCTTGAATTGTGGTTTCTTCTGGTTTATTGTAGCTGCTTCTTTCTTGACTTCTTCTTCTTCCTCAGAGCTGTTCTCCTAATCAACGTCGATGAAGGGTTTCTTTTGTCCAATCGTCCCAACGTCTCTTCCACAACCTCGTCCCCGGCCTCGACCTCGGATGCGAGTTCTGGAGAAACCTTCACCATCTCGCCGTAAGGGAGTGGTGAGTGACTGTTGGACTAGAACTTCAGGCTCTTCGTCGTTTTGAACTTCTTTTGCTTCGTTGGGCATGGTATTTCTAGAGAAGATTGTTTTCTTTGGAGGCGCGTAGTAGGCTGCATCTTCATGAATTCCAATTTCATGTACGGAGAACTGTTGCAAGTCACCTTTGATGCACTGTTCTCCTCCATCGTAGTAGTTTATGCACTGATGCAAAGACGACGGTACCATCCAGTTTTCATGTATCCACGGTCGGCCCAGTAGCGCGTTGAACGATGTTTTAGAATCAATTATATGGAATTTTGCGGTTGTCTTTGTTAAATCACCGGTCTTCATCAACAGCGTTATTGATCCGAGGGCTCTTTCTCCTTTCTGGTTGAATCCTCTTAGTAACATCTTGTTCGCTTCAAGCTCGTGAGCATCAATTTCCAAGTATGCTAACATTCGAAGATTCATTATGTTGATTAACGCTCATGGATCCACCAATACTCTAGAGAGCGTAAACTTTCCGATTGTGACTGAAATGTACAACGGTCGGTTGTGATCAGCTGTCCCAAGTAGTAGATCACTGTCCGTGAAGGTAACACCTCACTGTTCCTTTAACGAGCAAACCTCATCTAAGGAATCTCCGGCCATCCGAGCTAAACAAATCTCTCGGATCAAGTAAGACCTTGATCAGAGCTTCCCTCATCTCTTTTGATAAGATGAGAGCGTCGTAGATGCTTAGTTTGGCCGGTAGTTTCCTAAGATGGGCTAGCACGTTATAGTCCACTTTGTTACCATGTGTTCCAGTTTCTTCCCGAATGGGCAATTCTTCTGCTGGGGTTGATTCTTCCTGAACAACCACCTGCTTTCCTTTGTCTTTTGGACCCATTCTTGGAGGTAGAACCCTTCCGCTCCTTAAGTTGACTTCTGTGATTCTTCTGAATTTGGTACTGAGTTTACTGGTGTCTCCTTTTGAATTGGCATGACAGGTTCTTCTGGAGTCGCTTTGGAATCTGAAAGCTCTAACTCTATTGTGATTGGAACTCCTCGAAATTCACAAATAGATTCATTGCTTGTTGAACTTTCGTAGCCTTCTTGGTGAATGTCTTCTTTGTCATTGTGATTGTCAAGGTTGTGTATGATTTGAGAATTGTTATTTGTATCAGAATCGAGATCCAGATTAGGTTGGTTGTCGTTAGTTGCGTAATCGTTAGAAACAGTAAAAACGTAGCCAACGCCATAACTCTTATCATTATAAGATCCTGCCAGAGCGAGCAAATAATCATACAGAGTCAGAGGTTCGAGGAATTTCTCCCCCGAATCGGAAACAACCATCCTAGGATAAGCAGCCCCTAGTCTAGCCTTAAGAGCCTCAGTCTTCTCTTCTTCTACGATCTCCTTCTTTTCTACGATATTTTTTTCTTGGGGTGGCTCTTCAATCACAAGCGATAGCGCCGGCTTGACAGGTTTCGAACTTTGAATCGAAGCACGCACCGAAGCGGTTTGGATGCGATCCAAAATTTTCTTCGATGACTTCGTCCAAGCGGTACTCCATCCATCATTCGTCGTGTAGGGATCTATAGGAACAATAGGATCCGTTGAAATAACATTGATGGAACCACCTTTCTGGGGTTCCTTAATGTATTCCTTTTGAATCGTTATGCTCCCCTTCCGGAGATTGTTGTCAAGCCAACTCTTGAAGGTGATGCAATCCTCTATCTTATGTCCAAGCATCTGGTGGTAAGGGCAGTCGTTGGGATGATCTTTCTTATTAACTTCCTCTGGCTTCTTGGGCTCTGGCAGCTGAAAATCTAGTGTCTTCATTAAGCTGCGGAACATCTTTGGCACTGCCTCATTCTTGAACGGATATTCCCTATTTATAAGCTCCTTTAACGTGCGCTGCGGGCGAGGCGGTTGCTCATGTTGTTGAGTTGGCTGATAACCGGGTCGAGGTTGTTGGTAATTCTGCTGAGGTTGCTGATAACTGGGCTGCGGCTGCTCCGGCTGTATTTGCATTGGTTGCTTGCCCTTATCGACTGCCGCGACGATCCCGGATTTCTTTTCAAATGTCTTCACAGGCTTCTGTTTGTCTGTCTTGTCGATGAAACTTAGTTGTTTCGCTTCCTCTTGCAAGCTTCCGGCCTTGCTTAACAACTTCTCGAAAGTCTTAATCGTAAATCCCTTAAGGAGAAGTGCTATCGGGCCGTGAATGCTTTTAAGCAAGATACCGACTGCATGCTGCTCTTGTAGCTGTGGCTCACACTTCATGCTTAGATTCCTCCATCGAAATATGTAGTCTACTAAAGTTTCGTTAGGTTTTTGTTTCTCCACCACTAGATCACCGATGGTGATATGGTGTTGAGCTTCGGCAAACTATTTCACGAAGAGGTTCTCTAATTTTAAAAATGTCTTTACCGAACCGTTTGGTAACTTTGCATACCAATCGAAGGCGATCCCTGACAGGCTGCTGACGAACTGTTGGAAGAGTAAGGCGTCGCTTCCACCGGCATTGCAACAACTAGCGCGAAAATGTGCAACATGCTGTCGAGGGTTTCCGGTACCATCAAAAGTCTTGAACAGAGGTGGTACGAAGCCTTTTGGGTATTGTACTGCATCAAATTCTTCGGGGTAAGGTCTACCCGTCTGAATAGATGCTCCGCTCTTAGACTGTGCTAAGGCTTCTCGCACTCCGCCGTTCTACCATGTTCTTGATGTCCTTCTCTAGAATCATATTCCGGTAGAATCCTTCTTTGGTCGATCGTCTCCGTTAACGGATGTAATCTCTTTTCCTCCATCCGTAATATGAATAACTTCGGAGGCGTTTCTCTTGGGGGTTGAACTCGACTCGAAGAGTGGCTAGGGCCGTAGCCATCTCTTCCATCCTTTTCGCCATTTGAGAGATTGTATCATCTTTTTCTTGAAGTTGTGCTCTTAAAATTTCTGGTTCATCCCTTTCCGCAGCTGCCGGAGCACCTTACGAAGCTGACGATGCTCGTGTCTCAACCATGTTGATCTCCACATATTCGTCATCCATGAATTCCGACGAATCGACTTCATCTTCGAACTTTTCTTCTCTTTCTCTTGCTAAGCGTTGAATGTTGGTTCTTAGCTTTTCCATAGCGTCTTCCAGTGGTCTTTTTCGTACGGTTTCGCAGTTATCATGCGATGGCTGTTGGATTTCCTTCTTGGGAGTCCCCTTCGTCGCAGTGGCGCTCTCTTCGGACTCGAGTCTTCTAACGAGACTTTCCTTTCGTGTCGTTGTTTCGGTCTTAACCGGCCAAGTAGTAGGACACCATACCATCCTTCTACGGCACAGGAGGCCTAGGACCGTATGGTCTGTCGGCTGAATGCTGGAAGGTGGTATCCTCCCTGATCTGTAAACCTGAAACAACAACAGGTGGACTAGATTTCATCTTCTTATTCGGCTTTTCTGTGGCGCTCACGGGTTCTACTCGCGGCCCAAGACGGGACTTGGCTGGCACCCGCCCTATCCTTCTTAAAATCTCTGATACAGGACATTTCTCTTTATTTGCTAACTTCTCTATCACAATCTGCAGTCGAGCAAATGGTGTAATTCTAGCCCTTTTCTTTCGGCTGTTGCTATAGTATGCGGGTCGAGGTAATGTAGAAGCAATCTTGCGGACATTTTCCTCGTCACTGCGGTGAGAGGGGATGGAATCTACTTCCTTCCGAAAGCGGTGCATACTCGTGCAATGGTATGTACTCGTGCAATGGTGTGTACTCGTGGATCTCTTCTAAGAAAGCGACTTCAGCAGTCTCCGGCCTTTCGGCAATCTTTCTACTCCCGTTTCTCCTTCGAGTTCGTGTTAGGGGTGAAACCCTCGAGCCGGACCCAACTTCGAAAACGAAGGACTCGCATGGAGATCCGTACCCTCCACGGTAACATGCTCATCACAAATTTGAATTTCCTTCCTCTTCGCCTTGGCGGAAGCCGGGTAGGTGCAGAGATGACTAGACCAGCGGGGGTAGAAACAACAGTCCTCCTGCGAACAACAGTACTCTTCTCAACTAGAACCCTTTGCAGAGGAGGGAACTCTTGAGTTAACTTAAGGTTGAACTCGATCAAAGGCATTTCAGTTTCAGGCACTTTGTCTGTAAGCATGAAAAGGGTGACGTCAGTGATCTTGACATCTATATTCTCGAATCCTTGCCTAAAACGGATGATCCCATTATCAGGCAGTTCCTCTTTGTAGACAGCTAGGTCAAGTCCATTGGTAAAGGAGAAAATCAGCTTTGGGCGTACATTTTCTGCAAGGTAGATTCTGATTGTCAGTCCCAAGTTATGCTTCTTCTCACCGGGATGAAAAGAAAGGAATCGAAAAGAGTCCTAACACATTTTTGTTCATGTATTTATAAAAAGGAGTTATTTTTTAAAAGAGTCGTTCATTAGAGGATTTGTTTATTAGGAACAGAATATTCAAAGGTGTAGAGAAGGTAAGGAATCCGATTCAGAATTGGAAAGGAAGAGAAAGTCTTATGCAAGACTTCTCGACTCGAAGGACTGCTCCTAAACTAACACCTATTTGGGGTCCACCCCACCTCAGAAAGAGGTAAAAGGATCACGGAACCTCTCCGTTTAGGGGGGTCTAAATAGTGGCTCCTAAATCCGAGAGGAGTTGGCTATACTCGTTCAGGACAGAAATGAATGGGGTATTCCAACGGAAGAATGGTAGTTTGGTCCACTAGGGGCATGGAATCACTACCGATTTATGAAAGAAAAACCATCTGATCAAAATGGAGAGAGGAACTAGTCCCCAGCGGAGTCGCCGTAAGTTGTCGGCATATTTTTAGGTTGTGTGTTTTGAAAAGGGGTCTCCTACAAAAGTTGTTGGCAAATTTTTTAGATTTTAAATTTAATTATATATATAATTTAGAAAGTAGTATTTAATTTTGAAAATAATTTTGAGTTTGAAAATTTTAAGATATGAAATCGAACTGACCTCACATCCCAAATAGTTTATAAAAACGAGCACCGCATCACAAACCGTGTATCTATCCCGAAGAATAGACACAATCGCTCGATGATGGGGCTCAGTTAAATAAACTAGAAGATTTGTGACATCCTTTTGGTCTGCGAACCAATTTTATAAGCCGACAAGTTTCCCTACTTAATATAAATGAATTAAGCAGGGTTTATATTACCTGGGTTCTTAAAGTTCCCTATAAGGGGAAGCCCCTATAGTTAATTACATCTTAAATGTCCGAAGACACTTAAGAAAACTCTCGATAATGATCAGTGGTTTTGCTCTCAAGAATTTCAAAGTTTAAGGTTTTCAAAGGATTCGATTTTGGAAATTTCAATAGGGAATGGATCAAATTTGGAACAATTTATTTTAGGAGTCCAAAGGCAGAGAAGTAGGAGAAGCTGAGGATCCAAGAAGAATCTTGGCAACTTCCCAAACTATCCTATTATTTGGCTTCGAGTTTAAGAAAATCCTAATATTACTTGATATTTCAATCTTGCCAATTTTAATTAATTTGGACTTATATTTGTATGATATAATCACACAAATAGTCTCGAAAATGTGAGGGTTTATGTCATATCGAACGACTACCTCAGAGTCCTAAGGCCGGTTAGGGCTTAATTTACATGACATGATCATGCAAATGCCTAACAAATGGTTTGAGGATTTACGTTGCACTAGGCAAACTACCTCGAAATCCTACGGTTTGGTTGTTTAATTCTAGGAAAGGTTTAGCTGATGTAGAGTTGTTTTGCTGACGAAGATGGTCGTGCTGCCCACCGTGCTCCAAGTTCCTTATTGTTGCAGAGGTTAAGTTTTAGAAATCATAAATCAGAAGATGAGAGAAGTGTTTTGGTTTAGAGAAAATCTTAAAATCCAAGTGTTTTTTAATATTTTAATTAAAACAAATCTTAAAGTTGTTTAAACAGAACCGATTAAGATCCCACGGTTCGGTCATCCCGGCACCGTTATTTTCATTGAATTCACTTAGTCCAGATGAATTTGCTAAACTCAACTGAATGAGTTCCACACTTTCATTTAGACCGTGAGAAATCCTGTTAGCAACATGTGGGTTACATCATCCGAGGTATTCCATATCATTCAACGAGACATTTTAATTTAGTTGCAATTATAGTTTTGTTATTCTGTTTGTGATTAAATTTTGAGTTGTTTTATATTTTGAAATGTTGTGGCGGTGAATTTTATCTTGCAGTGATTTTTAATTTAGTTTTAGTTTCAGTTCAGGGACTACCCTAAAGGTTTTGGTTTTCATGCAACAGTTGTTTATCATGCAAGGAAAGTAAAATACAGTGCATGTAAGTAAATTGCAATAACGTAAAATTCAATAAAATAAAAGCGTACCTGGAGGGTCTTCCCGTCATCCGAAGCTGCACTTAAAACACATGTTAAGGCATTTGAATATTTCAACAAGTACCTAGGTAAAGCTAATGGAAAGGTTTTGGTTATCTACCAAAGTTCTAATCCTATAGCTAGTCATCTCCTATGACGTCTAGGTTCTTGTGTTTTGGTTTAAGGATGACTTTCTTCACCCAAGAACAATTAAATTCAGTTGTTCTTATAAACATCCTATCATATTGATGAAGTGCTTAAGACGAGTCTTAAACATCTTTTCAATACCTCTAGGATTATTTTAAGTCCAAGAGAATTTAATTATACAAGTGAATTAATCATCCAGGAGTTTAAGTTTTGTTCTCTTGCTCAATGAACTAGGACATTTGAATATCCTATAAGTGAAGTAACACTTCACTTGATACCTCATTTAAGAGTTATAATAATAAGAGCTTTAAAAGGATAAATCAAATTATTAAGTATTTTAATGATTTAAACTTAATGATTTAATTTTAATTTTGACTTAATTATAAAAGGTTAGTTTAAGTTTGGAATAGTGTTCAAGTTATTTTAGATTTAATTCTTAATGATTTCATTTAGGTTTGTTGTTAAATGATTTTAATTTAATTTAATTCAATTTAATTTTAATTCAATTTAATTTAATTTTAATTTAATTTGATTTGATTTTAATTTCATTTGATTTAATTTAACTTGATTTGATTTAATTTTAATTTAATTTAATTTAATTTAATTTCAATTTAATTTTAATTTAATTTAATTTTAATTTAATTTTAATTTTAATTTAATTTAGTTTGATTTAATTTTAATCTTAATTTGATTTAATTTTAGTTTAATTTTGATCTTAATTTGATTTAATTTTAGTTTAATTTTAATTTGGATTATTATTTTAATTTTTTTTAATTAAGAATTAAGTATTACTGAAGTGATTTATTTAGGGATTTTTAAATTAAAGAATAAATATCCTCTTAATAATATCCCTACTTTAATAATTCCAATTTCTATTATTCTCCCAAAATTTCAATTAATTAATTAATTAAAGTTTTATTTTAATTATTTTTTAAATGGTTAGTAGGTTTCTATCCTCAATCATTTAAGTTTCAATAATCCAAAATCAGTTTAAAATCAAATATTTTACCCTCCCCTTTTGATTAATCCTAAAATTTTAATTAAGGGTTGAAATTTTTAATTACCCTTTTGCCCTTCAAGCTTAATAATTCTATAACTCACTAAATTAAGCTCAAATAAACTTGAAATTTTTATGTAACCTCACTCACATGTCAATTAAGACATTAGAGAAGAAAAATGTGATTTTTCTGTATTTAATTTATTTATATAATTATTTTTGATAAAAAATAGGGGTTTTCAAGGAAAATTCAATAACATGACCAAGGAAATGTTTCTGTCCTTAAGAAAATTATGGGATGTTCCTAATGACCAGAGGACCATTTGGACCAATTTTAGTGATTTTTTTAATTATATTTTATTTATTATAATTTTTTTGAATTTTAGAGTATTAATTAATTTTATAGTAAAATTAAATTTGAAAAAAGGATTTTATATTTTTCTTAAATCTCTCTAAACTCAAGGAGTCCAGAGAAACAAATTTTATATTTTTCTGATTTTTCTTTGATTTATTAGAATTATTTTAATGAAAAGGTTGGAAAATACATTTTTAATATTAAAAAATTACATTAAACCTTTAAAATTCAATATCTTATCCTAGGGACTTAAGAAAAATATTTGGATTGTTCCTAAGTAATTAGAATTCAAAATGTGACATTTTGGTGATTTTTAATATTTTTATGATTTTTATTATTTTTTAATTATTAAAAATATTAAAATAATGATAAAAATCAACTTTTTTAGAAAATTACAATTTTAATTTTCCTAAGTTCCTCTGATATCAGAGAAGTTCCAAAACTATTTTTGTGAATTTTTGAAAAGTATTTTGTGAGTTATGAATTTTTAAAGTTTAATTTTACTTGTGGGGCTTAACCAACCTATTTGGTGGATCAAATCAAGTCCAATTAGTTTCAAATTTTTATGTGAGACTCTCCTAACCCTAAAGGACAGTGGAGAATTATTTTCAAGTCAATTTGATGTATATTTAACCCTAATTAATTAAAGGTCAATTTTGGGTATTTAGACCAATTAGGGTTATTCCAAATGAATTAACTCAAAACTTATTTTTCCTAGGTTCCTCTGGTCATAAAAAACATCACCAAATTTTCTAAGAATTTATTTCTCAACATGCTAATTATTGGAATTAAAATACTCAAAACAGTAATATGCAATTGAAAAATCAATAACTTCTCCTAGGGATGGCCTCTGACCTTGGAAAATTCAGGGAATGTTCCCAAGTTCAGAGGCTTCAAAAGCCCTATGGTCTCATGCCATTGTGAATTTCCTATATGCATGAAGAATTGAAATAGTGCAGAGAGTAAATAAATTATAAAAAATAAAATACTTAATGAAATGACTTAATTTCTTTTCCACATTATTCTCCTCTGTTCACTGAGCAAGAGGGTATTTTTATTTTATTTTTAGGATTTTTCTACACAAAGTTATGCTTTTTTGAAGTTCTGGATATTTAATAAATAAGAAAAATCCCTATTTATCTACTTATCCACGCGGCACCAAGCGATCCTCGGCAGCTCCGAACACCCACGCGGCGCATTCCTATTTGACGCCGCCATCCGACTCAGCGCTCCAGGGGCCCGCGGTTCATGTACCATTGTGCTGTCCGGCTTGTTCTCGACCGTCCGCTCGATACACATTCGATCCGACGGCTCCTGGTCATCGTCTACCACTGGTGTGAACTCGTGACCGTCCACACTAAAACCTTAACAACTCACTCAATTCTCAATGGATTTTTGTGTTCTTATGCTCTATGGATTCATCTTGAAGAGACGAACACATCCATATAGTAAACATGCATTGAAATTAAGGCATTTGAAATGGAGAATCTCCAGAAGCTCGGGAAGAAGAGAGAGTTCATACCTTTGCTCAGAGAAGTGAAGCTTCGATCTGAGAGTTGTGTCACGTTCGATTGGGTCCAAGTAAGCTCCAGATGAAGTCCCTTGGCCTGGAGAATTGCCTAGGTACAAAAGTGACCACAGCCGATCACAAAGCTTGGAGGCTGGAGCAACTGGGAGGCCTGGAGAGGGGGCTTTCACTGGGGAACTTCTCCTCTTGGTCTGGTGAAGGTGTAGGACCAATCAATTTGGAGATTGGCTCATCGTGGTGAAATGTCCTTGTTTTGGGCTTGAATTTCAACTACGAAATTGAGCTCACGCGAGAGGAAATGGCAGGGGGATTTCGGTGGGGATCAAGTTCTCCGGGTGTGGGGAAGAGTCCGGAATGATTTTGGCGAGTTTCGTGTGATTTTTTTCAGACACCTCCTCCATGGCCGAGAGAGGTGGTGTTTAAATAGGCATGGCTGGAGGGCCTCCCAGGGTAGTCCTAAGGCCAAAGAGTCCTATAGGGAACTCATCCTTTAAACCTTCACATTTGATTTCAACCCTCTAGGTGATTAGGGGTCTACAATCAAGCTTGTAGGGTTTGCAGGGTGTCAAGAGGTGTTTGAACTTCTAAAGGGTGGGTTCCACTTCTAGTCCACTAAGATAGTCAAAGGAAAAGCCTAAGGCTAGATCCTAAACACTAAAGAGGGAAGAGAAGACCTCATCAAAAATGAGGTCAACATACATATTACTCATTCATGATAAGGAAAAAGATATTTTCATCTATACTTTTTTAATCTTACAAAAATCTCATTATAGTTACTAAATTGTTTACTTAATTTCACAATTTAAGAAAATACCAAAAAGAATGGAATTTTAAAGTTTTATATTATGTGAAACTGTTTAAGTAAGTGTATGTTTCTAAATAGAATTTGAGATGTAAAAATTTTTTTATCTTTTAAATTTCAAAAAATTTTCCCCCTGAGATCGATATTTTGAGGCTTAATCAGAGAGTCATATTTTACTTGAGAACGATACAGATACTTGCGTAAAATCCCTAAATTTAAATATCATTGTTGCATTCTTATTTACGTCATAATCAAGTTTTTTGTGTCGTTGTAAAGAAAAAATTTTTGTATATAATCTGGTAACCACAAGTATAGATATATTAGTATTAGTCTGGTAGTAATAAGAATCAAGATCAAGTTTTTGTCGTCGTTGCTGGGAAAAAATCAAATTTTCTTTGGATTTGAATTTAATAGAAAAATTAAAAAGAAATTTGAGAAAAAAATATGTATTTTTAGAAAGTCTTATTTAAACCTTATTTGTTTATGTATGTTTTAATTTTATTTTTATTTTTATTGTTGTATTGTAATAGTTTTTGCAATGTTCAAGTTTTGAAGGACTTGTACCTTGACCCGACCGCAAGTAACGCAGTAATATTCGCTTCCAAAAGATAGCCAAAAGCTTGACCCAATTTATAAATAGCGGCTAGTGTTTAAAATCAAAATGTTGTAAAATTTTAGAAAATATTTTACACACTAGGGGTACTACGCAAGTATACGTATCGTTTCAAGTAATATAGGGTTTTCTTTTATAACCCCAGTATTGATCCCACAGAGAAGCGAGATAAGCAATCCTTTAGGCTAATTACAGTCTATTTTTATAAGGCCTAAATTTGGAATGTCAAATTAAATGGGTTTTCTAATAACTAATCCTAGATAATAATCTTAAATAAAAAGATAACTTATGGATAAATTGGTTTGGAGAAATTCGAGATATTAAAAATTACCTTTCTCTTGCAATTACATAGATAATGTGTAAGAAAGATATGCTTAGATTTAATGTAGTAGTGCCAAATAGAAGCATTCCTATTCTTTACCCTTTGGTCCAGGCATAAAGAACATTGGCTAATCTATAGATCGGTTCAGGATGTTTTATTAGTAGAATGGGTTAATCTAGGTTCACACTACTAGATGTCCAAGGATGGCTATGGTCGGCCCTACCAGTGACCCGTTCCCTTTCTATAGATCAAATTATTAGAATCTAGTTTGTCACTCTAAAAACTAATCAATTCTGCGCCCAATAAACAATATCTCCTTATTTATTTGCACTTCACCTTGAATAACCCGCACAAGGCCTTCGACTACCCAAGGATTCATGTAATATCTATTAGTTAAGAATTCATCTCCTTCTAGATCTCAGAATTCTTCAACAGGTTTTAACAATACAAGTGAACAATTTGTAAAGTAAATGAAGATCTGGTATGAATATCATCATCATAATTTAATAAGAGAATATCTAAGCAAATCTTAATTCCTAAACATGCATCTATTTCATTACAAAATAAAAGTAAATGAAAATAATGGCATAAGAAGTAAAAGAATTGATAGAACTATATAATAAATTAAGTGTCAACAAGGAACTTATTTCATTAGTATTCTATTATATTTATGCAACTATCTGTCACCTAGAAGCATCTAATAGAAAATTCTATCATAAAAATGATTTTCCTACGCATGCCACTACTTCATATTAAAAGAAAGAGTAAAGGAAATCACTTACGAAACATGGATAATTCACGATAGAAAACTTGGTTTAAAACAAAAAAAATCCACTAGAAACTGTTTACAACAATTACAAGAGAATGAAGAACGCAATACTTAGCTTTTTTCCTTCTGAAAGAAAGAAGAAGATCTCTCCGCCAAAGTCTCCCATCAATCCATGCGACGCTCGTACATCCCTTACATAAATATCTCAAAATCCCTCACCAATCTCTCCATAAGATATAGAAATCTACATCTTCATGATTCTAAAATGACTAAAATGACTTAGGGGAAAGATAGAGACTATAGGGTGCGATTTTCTCTAAATGAGTGGACTCCTATTTATAGGCTCCAAGGGTTGCCTTAAGGCACCTCTTCAAAATGTGTCCAAATTCAATGAATCTTCTAGAAGGTGTGTCTGGCGCCTGGCGCCTAGGCGCCGTACTCCGCGTCCAGTTCTTCGCACCTCTTCACTTTGGCTCGCACGTCTTCGCGATTAAAACCGTTTCCAAGCGTCCAAATACATTGTATCACATGTCCTATAAATTAGGAATAACTTTCAGGCTTCTAGAAGGTCTAGAAACTACTTAACACCATCAAAATAACTCCCAAAGTCGTCAAAATCCCATCCAATAACCGTTTCTGAATGATTCTGGCGCCTAGGCGCCACCCTGTGCGCAGCTCTACGGCTTTGCTCCGTTTGGCTTCGTTTTAACTCTGTTTCGCCCCATTTCAGTTGCGTTGCATTCCTAACATCTTTACCTACAAGATAGATATAAAAACAACCTTTCTCAAAAGTATAATTTCATCCAAAACATGTGATAAATGTAAAAGATATTAAGCATAGAAAGATATATTGATATGTGCTAAGTTAAAATTTCTTTTTCTTGCTCATTTTGGCTCAAAATTGCATAGTTTTTGCTTCATTTTCTATAAAATCATATTTTTATACTTGAAAACAAAAATATGCAAAATTATGTAAAATACCTTCCTTTAAAGTGTAATATCATTAAAAATATACTACATGAAATGCATACTAAAAATAGGTACTTTTTTTATGAATCAAAATCCCCCAAACTTAAACGTTACTTGTCCTCAAGTAACACTATAATCATTAAAAACCACATAAGCAAATCATGTGTATGAGTTTCCTTAGGAGGTTCTAAAATTTTGTTCTAGAAATATAGTAGTCCAATTTAGAAAAAAAATTTTAGTAAATGAGACCACTTTAAAGTTTACAAATCTCTTAAATGAAAGAGTATGAAAACATGTGTTGCTATCTAATTAAAAAATGCTTGTAAATTTTTCAAAATATAGGGGTTAGGCATTTTATTTTCTTTACTTAAAAATCTTTATTAAAAATAATTATACTAACTATATTATATTTTAAAGCTTAAGATTTTCTCAAATCTTATACTTTAAAAAGCTCAGTTGTGGAACCAATTTTTGATTAGGCCTTTTAATCCTCAAGCTTCTCCTTCCTTTTTCACATAATATACTTTTTTTTTCTTTTTTTTTCTTTTTCTTTTTCTTTTCCTTTTATTTCTTTCTTTTTTTTTTCTTTTTTAGGTAAGGATTACTATATCTAGATAGGCCTTTAATAATTTTGAATTCCACCCTTCCTTTCATAAAGCATAAGGTAGATATATATCTTTTACTTAGAAATATAATAACAGTTTTGAGAATTATTTTTCAATAAAAGAAATTTAAACATTGAAAACAAAATTCTAGTCCTTCTATTTTTCTAAAAATATAACTCTTCTTACTAAACATGGTTACACAATATTTATCATTTCTTCACTAAGAAAAATTAACTTTAAATTTTTCATCACTACTATAAATTTTAACTAAATTCTCTTACTTATTTCTATATTCAAAATTTTATTTCCCTAATATAACTTCATACACATAATTATTTTTCAATCAAAAATCAAATTTATTTATAGCATTTGTGAGGACAAATAAAATTTAAGTTATTGAAAACTGTTTTTCATTCCCCCCAAACTTGAATTTTTTAAAATATTTTGCAATTAATTCCATAAAATGTAGGAGGAAGAAAAATAAAAGTTAAATCTTCTAACTACTACAACATCCTATCAAATTTAAACACATACATAATCAGGATAGAATGATTGTAGGAGATGGTAAATCTAGCCTAAAACAAGTGTACAATTATATTAAACTAAAAAGAAAGTATACTAACTTTAAAATATATTCTTCTTCCTACCCCCAAACTTGAATTTGAATATGTATAGCATTCAACACAAAAAATATAAGCAGGAAGAAAAATAGTTCATAAATTCTATCTACCACAATTGTCTATCAATAACATCTACATGTATTCATCAGGACAGAATAATTTGCAATAGAAAGTAAATCTAAACTAAAATGCTATAATAAAATTAAATTAAAGAAAGGTTAAATAAGCATGAAAAACATCGGCATGGGAAAACATATTTAAGTGTTCTTCAAATCTCTAAATTGTTGTAACACAAACACAAATACAAACACACAAACTAAAATATCTAGACTCGCAGATTCATAAACAAATATCAATTGAGGTTAATTTGATCTCCTTTTCTACTCACATTTTCTCTCCTTACTTTCAATTACAAGAAGAAACTACACTAATAACGTGGGTGTATTAATAAAAGTAGTGCAGTTCATCTATATTTTGTTTACTAAATAAGTTCGCGACCTTACTCGGTGAAAACAAAGTCGGTTAAAGGAAGTAACGAGTTGACATGGAGTGGTCCAAGTATAAACTCTACATGCTTTAAGGTAATGCTCGGCTCAGGTTGAGAGCCGAGTTATAACAGACTCGTCAGCCTGCTACCACCAGAAGTCATATACAAATTTAGTCAAGACCAAGGCATAACCTCACAAATCTAATCTATTATGCACTAAAGAAAACACAAAACATATACATAAACAATCATGACTCTCAAGCACACTAAATCAAAGCACACTGATAACTATGGGCTGCCTCCCATATAGCGCTAGGTTTTAACGTCGCGGACCCGACAAATGTTTCCTCCAAGATCAAAATTCCATTTTAATAATCCTTGATCAATCGCCCAATCATTTCTAGATCCAGGGATTCCTATAAAATCTTCAAATTTTAATTTTTCATTCAGCTCTTCATATTCAGTTTGATTTATATAATTATTCCTCATATTTCTTTCTAGATCCAATATTCTTCTATTGATTTTATGAATTTGCATATTAATATCATTCTTAAAATTTATAAGAAATGGATCTTTATAAGATACTTCAATATCTCCCAAATTTTGGATTGGATTCTCTTCAGATAATTCAAATTCAGGATTAAATTCTTCTATATTACTCTTCTGTTTCAAATTATCTTCCAATTCTCCCCCTTTATAATTATTAAATGATGGAGGATCTATCTTAGTTGAGGAAATAGGTTTTTCTAATTCCTTAGGAATTTCTTCCAATGGTCTTCCAATATCCTTATCCTCTTTTCTCAACTCAAAGTTCTTTTGAAATATATCCTCAAATTCTCTTCCATGTCTTAGTTCAATAATTTTATCATATTCATCATTTAATTCAGGTTTTTCTTGTGATTGAGTCGAATCCAAAGATATAAAGACTGGTTGTGTAGATGAATTCCCCAAATAGGTAGGCTTTAAAATTGTATGGGGTACATCCATCTTAAGTTCATGAGATTTTTCAACAAATGGAATTAAAAGTTTACTATTTTCGGTGACGTCCATCATTTCACACCTCTCTTGAACATACATACAGTCTTCTTTAAATAACATTTTTGAATCATCACGAAAATCCATTTCGACCTCATCTCGTTATCTTACTCTCAAAACTTTCTTGGAAATGGTTTTTATTTAGATAATCAATTTCATCCATCCAAAAACAATCATCAATTTTCTCAGCTGGATGTTTCATAGTCTTTAATACATCAATAGTTACTTCCAGGTCATTAATATTCATAGTCAACTTTCCTTTTCGCACATCTATCATAGCTTGTCCAGTAACAAGGAAAGGTCTCCCTAAAATAATTGGAATTTCTTTATCTTTATCCATATCTAATACAATAAAGTCCACAGGAAAGATAAACTTATCCACTTTAACAAGCACGTCTTCTATAACTCCTTTTGGATAAATGATAGATCGATCAGCTAACATAAGGGTTACAGTAGTGGGAGAAATATTGACTAAACCTATCCTTCTAAATATAGATAGAGGCATCACATTAATGCTCACTTCTAAATCACATAAAGCTTTTCCACATACTCTTTTTCCAATTGTACAAGGAATTGTAAAGCTACAAGGATCGTTAAGTTTCCGAGGAAACTTTTTCTGAAGTATAGCGCTGCACTCCTCATTTAGTGCAACTGTCTCGTTATCCCCAAATTTCCTTTTCTTGTTCAATATCTCCTTCATAAACTTTGCATAACTTGGCATTTGTTCCAAAGCTTCAGTGAAAGGAATACTTATCGTTAACTCCTTAAGTACTTTCATGAATTTTGAAAATTTCTTATCCAACTCATACTGTTTAAGTCTTTGAGGAAATGGAGGTGGTAGACTTTCTAAATTGATTTTAGTTGGAGATATTAATTTTTCTAGATCCTTAGAAACATGTTCTTCAGGTCTTTTAGTTTCCTTTGTGTCTCTCACAACTTCTTTCTCTTTTTTAACCACTTCCTCTATCTCTCTTCCACTTTTTAAATGGACAGCTTCTACTTGTTCATTAGTGTTCTCTTTAGGGTTGATCTCAATGTTGCTAGGAAGTGTTCCTTGGGGTCTATTGCTTTGTGAATTAACAATTTGTCCCAATTGATTCTCTATGTTTATAATCGCAGCATTTTTACTTTGCAACTGGTTTCCCATTTATAATAGCAATTCTTCTATAGACATCTTCTTATCCTCAAATTGTTGATCATTGTTAGAGTCCGGTGGATATGAAGGTCTATAGTTTGTGTTCCCCTGATTATTCCAACTTCCATTAGGATTCACATGATTATATTCCCATTTTTGGTTTCCACCGTTAGTAGTATGATTCCAGTTAAATTCAGGATGGTTCTCCCAACCTGGGTTGTAAAAGTTAGATAATGGGTTGTTTGTGGTATTTAAAGTCTCATATGATAAGTTAGAATCACTTATATGCCCTAATGAACCTTCCTCACTTACAGAAGTAAATTGAGGCTGGTTCATTCCAAATTGGTCCAACTTCCTTAATATTTCAGCAACTTGAGATGCAAGAATTGCAATCGCTTCTATATCATGAACACTGGCTACCTTTTTAGGATTTACCCTTGCAGAGGACCATTCAAATTCATTTGTAGCCATTTCTTCAATTAACACATACGCTTCATCAAATGATTTTGACATTAACGATCCACCAGCGGCAGCGTCAATTATAAACTTAAGGGATCCTACTA
Source organism: Papilionanthe hookeriana x Papilionanthe teres (assembly GCA_022702705.1). Classification (NCBI taxonomy): domain Eukaryota; kingdom Viridiplantae; phylum Streptophyta; class Magnoliopsida; order Asparagales; family Orchidaceae; genus Papilionanthe; species Papilionanthe hookeriana x Papilionanthe teres. The sequence continues at coordinate 139,287,785 of CM040429.1, read as the reverse complement.
ACCCATTATAAAAAGTTTCAATGATTAACCAATTAGGCAGAGCATGGTGTGGACACTTTCTTAGGAGTTCCTTAAATCTTTCCCAGGCTTCGTATATTGTTTCTCCTTCATATTGACAAAATGAGATAATATTGTTTCTAAGTTTAGTAGTCCTTGAAGGTAGAAAATACTTAGCTAGGAATTTCTGAGTTAACTCCTCACAGTTTTTAATAGAGCAATGTGCTAATGAGTGTAACCATATTTTAGCCTTATCACTTAGTGAGAAAGGAAAAAGCCTTAGTCTAACAGCATCGTCTGACATGCTGTTATAACTAAATGTAGCACAAAGTTCTAGAAAATCAGATAAGTGTAAATAGGGATCCTCCAAAGGAGTTCCTCCAAACTATTTGTTCTGCACAAGTTGGATAATCTCAAGATTTATTTCAAACGAGTCAGCTTCTACGACAGGGTTTTGTATACTTGAGTGAATTTCATCTGTCTTAAGATTTTCATAATCCCTCAATGAAGTATGATGATTTTCTAAGTTATTATCTTGAAAGTTTTCCATTTCCATTTCTAGTTTTTCGAGTCCCTTCTGTTTTTTTAATTTTTTCCATTTTTCTAACTCGGGATCATAAGGCACAAGTCCTTTAGATCCTTTGTTTCGCATACAGAGCACAACAAACAGTACATTAACAATTAAACAAATAATAGATAAAATTTATTCAACACAACAAAACATTTTCATGAACATCTTATTTTTCACACAAACAGTTTTTACGAAACTACAATTTTCCAAGTCTAAACCTAATTATTTCAACTAAAATTCTCCTAAAGTTCTTACCGAAGCTTCCCTGGCAACGGCGCCAAAAACTTAACCCGACCGCAAGTAACGCAGTAATATTTGCTTCCAAAAGATGGCAAAAAACTTGACCCAATTTATAAATAGCGGCTAGTGTATAAAATCAAAATGTTGTAAAATTTTAGGAAATATTTTACACACTAGGGGTACTACACAAGTATACTTATCGTTTCAAGTAATATAGGGTTTTCTTTTATAACCCCAGTATCAATCCCACATAGAAGGGAGATAAGCAATCCATTAGGCTAATTCCAGTCTATTTTTATAAGGCCTAAATTTGGAATGTCAAATTAAATGGGTTTTCTAATAACTAATCCTAGATAAAGATCTTAAATAAAAAGATAACTTATGGATAAATTGGTTTAGAGAAATTTGAGATATTAAAAATTACCTTTCTCTTGCAATTACATAGATAATGTGTAAGAAATATATGCTTAGATTTAATGTAGTAGCGTCAAATAGAAGCATTCCTATTCTTTACCCTTTGGTCCAGGCATAAAGAACATTGGCTAATCTATAGATCGGTTCAAGATGTTTTATTAGTAGAATGGGTTAATCTAGGCTCACACTACTAGATGTCCAAGGGTGCCTATGGTCGGCCCTACCAGTGACCCGTTCCCTTTCTATAGATCAAATTATTAGAATTTAGTCTGTCACTCTAAAAACTAATCATTTATGTGCCCAATAAACAATATCTCCCTATTTATTTGCACTTCACCTTGAATAACCCGCACAAGGCCTTCGACTACCCAAGGATTCATGTGATATCTACTAGTTAAGAATTCATCTCCTTCTAGGTCTCAGAATTCTTCAACAGGTTTTAACAATACAAGTGATCAATTTGTAAAGTAAATGAAGATCCGGTATGAATATCATTATCATAATTTAATAAGAGAATATCTAAGCAAATCTTAATTCCTAAACATGCATCTATTTCATTACAAAATAAAAGTAAATGAAAATAATGGCATAAGAAGTAAAAGAATTGATAGAACTATATAATAAATTAAGTGTCAACAAGGAACTTATTTCATTAGTATTCTATTATATTTATGCAACTATCTATCACCTAGAAGCATCTAATCGAACATTCTATCATAAAAATGATTTTCCTACGCATGCCACTACTTCATATTAAAAGAAAGAGTAAAGGAAATCACTTACGAAACATGGATAATTCATGATAAAAAATTTGGTTTAAAACAAAGAAAATCCACTAGAAAGTGTTTACAACTATTACAAGAGAATGAAGAACACAATACTTAGCTTTTTCCTTCTGAAAGAAAGAAGAAGATCTCTCCGCCAAAGTTTCACATCAATCCATGCGACGCTCGTACATCCCTTTTATAAATATCTCAAAATCCCTCACCAATCTCTCCATAAGATATAGAAATCTACACCTTCATGATTCTAAAATGTCTAAAATGACTAAGGGGAAAGAGAGAGACTATAGGGTGTGATTTTCTCTGAAGGAGTGGACTCCTATTTAGGGTTGCCTTGAGGCACCTCTTCAAAATGTGTCCAAACTCAATGAATCTTCTAGAATGTGTGTCTGGGGCCTAGGAGCCGGAATCTGGCGCCTAGGTGCTGGACTCCGCGTCCAGTTCTTCGCACCTCTTCACTTTCGCTCGCACCTCTTCGCGATTAAAACCGTTTCCAAGCGTCCAAATACATTGTATCACATGTCCTATAAATTAGGAATAACTTCCAGGTTTCTAGAAGGTCTAGAAACTACTTAACACCGTCAAAATAACTCCCAAAGTCGTCAAAATCCCGTCCAATAACCGTTTCTGGATGATTCTGCCGCCTAGGCGCTAGGCGCCACCCTGTGCGCAGCTCTACGGTTTTGCTCCGTTTGGCTTCATTTTAACTCCGTTTCGCCCCATTTCAGTTGCGTTGCGTTCCTAACATCTTTACCTACAATATAGACATAAAAACAAACTTTCTCAAAATTATAATTTCATCCCATGTGAGAAATGTAAAAGATATTGAGCATCGAAAGACATATTGATATGTGCTAAGTTAGAATTTGTTTTTCTTGCTCATTTTGGCTCAAAATTGCATAGTTTTTGCTTCATTTTCTATAAAATCATATTTTTATACTTGAAAACAAAAATATGCAAAATTATGCAAAATACCTTCCTTTAAAGTGTAATATCATTAAAAATATGCTGCATGAGATGCATACTAAAAATATGTACTTTTTTTATGGATCATACCCTACGATTCTGATTTAGAACGAACTATTAAAAAAATTTAAAAAAAATAAAAATACAGAAAAAATTCAAAAATTTCAAGAAATGACAAATCAAATTAATCAAAATGCTAACATTCATCATGAATTAAGACGTTTAAGAGATTATGCAAACCCTATAGTAGATGAACTTCATGGTAGTTTTCAAAATGATGTTGCAGCTGCTAATTCATTTGAACTTAAACATGCTTTTATCTAAATGGAATCTAATAATCTGTTTGGATGATCATCAACTGAAGATCCAAATCTACATCTTACCAATTTTCTAGAATGTGTGCTACATTTAAATATGATAACAATTCTGATGATGCTATTAGCTTAGGATTTTTTCATTCTCATTCAGGGATAAGGCTAAGATATGGATGAATTCTTTAGCTCTTGGATTTATCAGAACTTGGGGTGATTTAGCACATAAATTCCTTGTTAAATGTTTTCCATCATAAAAAACTGTGAAGCTTGGAAATGTTATTACATATTTTTGTCAGTTTGAAGGAGAATCTATTTATGAAGCTTGGGAATGATTTAAGGAACTCCTAAGAAAGTGTCCACTCCATGTTATGCCAGATTAGTTAATTATTCAAACATTTTATAATTGACTAGCTGGATCTCTTATATCTATTATCGATGCCGCTGCTGGTGGTTCATTGATGCCAAAAACATTTCCTGAAGCTTATGCTTTAAGTGAAGAAATGTTTACTAATAATTTTTAATGGCCTTCTGAAAGGGTACATCTTAAAAAGTTAGCCAATATTCATTATTCTAAAGCTTTTGCTATTTTAGAAAATCAAGTTGCTACGTTTCCAAGGAAGATAGACCAATTTGGAATGAATTTTTCTCAACCAATTCCAATGATTGAAGAGAATTCATTGGGCCAAATGTTAGATTCTCAAACATCAAAGGAGACTTTAAACATTATAATTAGCAAATCAAATAATCTGTATTCGAACTACTATAATCCAGGTTGGAAAAATCATCCTAATTTTAATTGAAATAATAATTCGGGTAGAACTAATCAACAATGGGGAAGAAACCAAGTAAACCATTTGGGGAAGTGAAACAACCAAGTTAATAGTAATTATAGAAATACCTATCCTCCATAATTTAATAATAATCCATTATTTAAGGATAAGAAGTTGTCTATAGAAGAAGTGGTGTTACAAGCAGAAAATCAGTTACAACGCAAGGAGCCGCAATTAGAAATATTGGAATCAGTTGAGACAAATTGCAAATTCATTAAGTAATAGAACCCAAGGAGCGCTTCCTAGTAATACAGAAGTAAAATTCCAAAAAGCCAGAATAAAAAACAAGTAAAGGTTGTTCAACTTAGAAGTGGAACAGAATAGGAAGGCTGAATTAAAAAAGAGATTGAAGTAGAGAAAGAAGAAATTGAAGAACCTAAAGAAGTTACTCCAGAAGGATTTGAGAGACATGTTTCTCCACTTAAGATTGATTTAGAACAACCGACACCACCTCCACTTCCTTGAAGAATTCTTCAACAAAAGTTGGATAAATAATTTTCAAAATTTTTAGAAATCATTAAAAAGCTTACAATTAATATTCCTTTTGCTGAAGCTTTAGAACAAATGCTAAGCTATGTGAAGTTTATGAAGGATATTATTAACAGAAAAAGGAAGTTTGAAGATAATGAAACAGATGCACTTAGAGAGGAGTTCAGTGCTATAATTCAGAAAAAACTTCTTGAAAAGCTTAAAGATCCTAGAAGCTTCACAATACCATGTGCAATTGGAGACAGATTTTTTGAGAAAGCTTTATGTGACTTGGGTGCATGTATTAACCTTATGTCATTATCAATATTTAAAAGACTGGGATTAAGAGAGATTCTCCTACAACAATAACCTTGCAATTAGCAGATCGTTTTATAATATATCCTAAGGAGTTGTAGAAGATGTTTTTGTATAGGTGGATCGATTTATCTTTGCTGTTGAATTCATTATGTTAGATATGGAGGAAGATAAAGAGATACCTATCATTTTAAGGAGACCTTTCCTAGCAACAGGCAGAGTATGATAGATGTACAAAAAGGGGAATTAAATATGCGCGTTAAAGATCAAATGATTACTTGTAATATTTCCAAATTAATGAAATACCCTTCAAAAGGTAATGATGATGAATGTTTCAAGATGGATGTAATGAGATATCTTAGTGAATGCTATTTGAAAATAACTTATGAAAAGAATTTAGAAATAAATGTATTGGAACACATGCAAGAAGAGGAAATAGAACATCATAATGATTTTATTGAAGAAGATTCAAAGTTTGTTCAAGAATGTTTTGAAGTTTTGGAGATGACAGAAAAAGATAAATCTTTTTTTTAATCAATTAAGAAACCTCCTGAACTTGAATTGATGTTACTTCTAAAATATTTAAAATATGCCTTTTTAGATGATTCTTCAACTTTGTTGGTTAAATTTTCTCGAAATTATCTTTTGAAAAGAAGAATGTTTGCTAAAAATTTTGACAAAGTATGAGAAAGCCTTTAGATGAAAAATTACCGATATTAAAGGAATCAGTCCTTCAATTTATATGCCCAGAATCCTGATAGAAGAAAACTGCAAACCCAAGGCTAATCCACAAAGTTGATTAAATCTCATTATGAAAGAATTTGTTAAGAAAGAAATTTTAAAGTGATTAGATGTTGGGATATCTATCCAATTTCAGATAGTGCATGTGTTAGTCCTATTCACTCTGTTCTTATGAAAGGAGGAGTGACTGTAACTGTCAATGAAAAGAATGAATTAATACAAACAAGACAAGTTATAGGATATCGAATATGCATTGATTATAGAAAATTAAACCTAGCCACAAGGAAAGATCATTTTCCATTACCCTTTCTAGATCAAATGCTGGATAGAGTAGCTGGGCATAAATACTTTTGTTTATCACCAAATATGGATTGCTTCAGAGGATCAAGAGAAAACAATATTTACCAATTCTTATAGTACTTTTGCTTTTAGAAGAATGCCCTATGGTTTATGTAATGCCCATTCAACATTTCAAAGATGTATGATTGATATTTTATGTGATTTAATTGAAAAAGGAATTGAAGTATCTATGGACGATTTCTCAGTGTTTGTAACTTCATTTGAATCATGTTTAGAACATTTATCATGTGTTCTTAAATGTTGTGAAGAAACAAACTTAGTCCTTAATTAAGAAAAATGTCAATTTATGGTAGCAGGAGAAATTATTTTGGGACATCACATTTCAGAGAAAGGTATGGAAGTAGATTTTGCTAAAATTCAAGTGATCGTTAATTTACCTCATCCAACAAATGTGAGGGAAATTAGGAGTTTTTTAGGATATGGTGGATTTTACAGGTGATATATTAATGATTTTTCAAAAATTACTAAGCCACTATGCCATTTGCTCCAGATAGATGTCATTTTCAATTTTGATAAGGATTGCAAAAAACCTTTTAAACTTTTAATAAAAAAATTAGTCACTACACTAGTTATCGTTTCACGAGATCAGAAAAAAACCATTTGAATTAATGTGTGATGCAAGTGATTATGCTATTGGAGCTATTTTGGGATAGAAATATGATAAAATTTTCAAAGTAATTTACTATGCTAGTAAAACTATTAATGAAGCTCAAATTAATTATACCACAACTAAGAAAGAGTTATTAGCAATAGTATTTGCCTTTGATATGTTCAGATCATATTTAATTGGAACTAAAGGTGTGGTACATATAGATCATTCTGTTATTAAATATTTAATGAAAAAGAAGAATGCAAAACTAAGATTGATAAGATGGGTTCTTCTTTTGCAAGAATTTGACTTTGAAATAGTTGATAAAAAGGGTGCCGATAATCAAATTGCTGATCATCTATCCAAGCTTAATTCTGAGAATTCACTTTATTGTGAAGAAGAATATAATGAATATTTTCTAGATAAAAAATTGTTCAATATTAATGAATGGTGTGTTCCATGGTATGCAGACATTGTGAAATTTCTGGTTAGTAACATTTTACCTTATCGTCTGACACAACAACAAAAGAGGAAATTTTTATCTGAAGCCAAGACTTATTTTTGGGACGACCAATTTTTGTATAAACAAGGGAGGGATCTAATTAATTGAAGATGTGTGCCTTTAGAAGAGACTTTTGAAATTATTCAAGAATGTCATAATTCTGATTTTGGAAGACATTTTGGTGTTGATAAAATTACTTACAAAATCTTGCAATCTAGATTTTGTTGACTTACTATTTTTAGAGATGTTAATGCTTATGTTAAAAATTGTGATCGGTTTCAACGTGTAGATAATATTTCTAGAATAAATGAGATGCCCCTCAATTAAATTTTGGAAGTTAAAATATTTGACGTTTGAGGATTAGATTTCATGGGACCATTTAAACCAGCTTTTTGAAATTTTTATACATTGTTAGTAGTTGACTATGTGTCTAAATGGATAGAAGCTGTTACTTTACCTCGATGTGATCCTCAAAGTGTTGCAAAGTTCTTAAAAACAAATATATTTTATAGATTTATAATGCCAAGAGTTATCATAACTGATGGGGAAGTCATTTCAAGAATGCGTTAATTGAAAAATTAATGAAGAAATATCGTATCTATCATCGGATTTCTACTACTTATTATCCTTAGACAAGAGGTTTGGCTGAAGTTTTCAGTCGATAAATCAAATGAATTATGGAAAAATATATAAATCCAACAAAAATGGATTAGTCAGTCAAACTTAATTTTGCTCTGTTGGCTTATAGGACTGCATACAGAACTCTTATAGGTATGTCACCACTTAGGTTAATATATGGGAAAGCTTGTCATTTACCTGTAAAACTTCATAATAAAGCTTATTGGCTATTAAGGAATTTAACTATAATTTGAAGGATGCTGGTAAGAACAAATTATTGCAATTAAATGAGCTGAAAGAGATAAGGAAGGAGTATTATGAGAATGCTAAAATTTATAAAAATCAGATGAAAAGTGGCATGATCAGAAGATTCTTATTAAAAATTTTGAGCAAGGACAAAAATTTTTTCTTTATAATCCAAAATTGAGGTTATTTTTAGGCAAACTTAAGTCCAGGTGGATGGGCCCATTTATTGTGATAAAGTTTTATCCCTATAGAGCTGTGGATATTAAGGATCCTAATACCCTAATAATTTTTAAAGTGAATGGTCATAGGTTGAAACACAATTTTTTTTTGGGATCAGACTAAATTAGAAGATTTTTTTATGTTTGGTCACCCAGAATAAGCCATTGGTACGTCAGGCTAATGATGTAAAACCAAGTACTCTATGGGAGGCAACTCATAGTTATCGATGTGCTTATGTTTTAATTGATGTTATTATGTTTGTTTTAGAGAATTTTGGAAGTATTTTGAACTTTTGGTGATAATTTTAAGACTTTAAATGATGTCTTAGACATGTAATAATGAGTATTTAGACGTTAAGCTGACTTGTGCTAAATTGAGCACTGCCGCCTGATAATCCACCTTAAAATTACGTAAATTTTTATATCATTTTTAACTAATATTTTAAGGATATTACGCTTTAATGAAAGACATTTCTTATGTTCTTGGTTACAGGTACAAGAAAATGAGTTTATGAAAAAAAAGAGTAAAAAAAGGAGTAAAAGAAGCAAAAATGACTCAAGTGAAGAACAGAAGAAAAAAAGGGCTAATACTGGCGCCTAAACACTAGATATGGCGCCCAGGCACCAGACTAAGCAGAGAAATGTAGTGTTATAAATAAGATACAATGAATATAGACACATGGAATCAGTTATTCAACAAAAAGGTGCGACTCAGAACCTGAAGGGACGCATCCATTCGCGTAGGTGACTGGCGCCTAGGCGCCACAGTTACTTTCTAGAATATTCAATGAATTTGGTCGAATTTTAAAGAGGTGCCTGAAGCAACCTCTGGTCATTTTCGAAGCTCTATAAATAGAGGATGATTCTACAGCAAAAGTTTGGTCGTTTGGAGTGTGTAGGTGTTATAAGAGTGAAAGAGGTGTTTATTCTCATTTTAGTTAAAGAGTGTGTAGTGTTATTTACCTTATTTTAGTGAGAGTTCAGAGTGTTTTTAGTGTGATTGTTGGAGTTAGAGTCTTGTAAAAGTCAGTCGGAGTCAGAGAAACATTAAAGTATTGCTTGGATATCATTCCAAATAAGTATTTATAATTTGGTTCCTAAGTTTTGTACTTTGAATTTGAATTATAAAAAATATGGTTTGCGGTGTGAATCCTATGGTTTCTTAGTAGTCTTCTTCTCTTTCTCCCTATGAATATGAAATGATTTAGATATAAGGATTTAATTTAGTTTTGAGAAATTATTTTTATTCTGCCATAATTTCTGATGACACTTTACATAATCTTCATTTACACTACAACTTGATCACATTTAATATTAAAATATGTAGAGAATTCTTAAGATCTGACCGTAGGCTAAGATTTCTTAACTTGTAATTATCACATTTTCCTTGGAAAGGTAGATGATAAATTCTTGAAGGGGGAGGTGTGATTAGATAGGGAGATAATTTTTGAAGGGCGTAGAATTGAATATGTTTTTAGAGTGACAGGCTAAATTCTATCAATTTGGTTTAAGAGAAAGTGAAGGGTCACTAATAGGCCAGACCATAGGCACCCTTAGGGAGAAATCTAGAAGTGAGAGCCTAGAAATTTATCCCTTGCTAATAACAATACATCCTGATCCAATCTTCTAGAACTAGCCAATGTTTTTTATACACTTGACCAGACGGTAAAGAATATATATGCTCCTATTTGTTACAATACCTCATTCTTAAAGTTCTCAAACTAATTTAGATATTTACTAATCATGAAATATTTTGTATGGGGAAATAATCATTATTTATTTTATTAAAGGATTTAAATTACGATCTTATTTATAATTACTGCTTTAATAACTTGCATATTATTACTTTTTAGTTTATTAGTTTTTAAATAGATTTTCTTCTTTCTTCTTTAATTTTTTTTTACTTATCCTTCCCCATATGATCGATATCTGGGGTTTTTAAAAAGAAAGCCCTATATTACTTGAAATGATACATATACTTGTGTAGTACCCTAGTGCACGATTTATATTTATTTACAAATCTTTAACCTTTAATTATCGTATATTAGCCACTTAATCAGATTTGGGGTCACGTTTGGCCATAATTTTATAAGCTAATTTATTTGCGTAATTGTGGTCGGGTCATGTTTTTTGCGCCATTGCCGAGGAACTGCCACTTGAAAATTAATTAAAAAAAAAGATAAAGTTTTTTTATAATATATATATATATATATATATATATATATATATTAAAGTATATTTTTATTTTATTATTCATTAAAAAAATTTTCTAATTTCCTTTTACGAAGTTCGGGATCTGAAGGATTAATACCCTATAATTCTGAATTAGAATGCACTGTAAGAAAAACTAGAAAAGAAAAACGAATTCATAATTTGCATGAAATGGCTAATATACCTCGAAATAATATGGAAAAAAATATTTTAGAAAATGAACATCAAAATTTACAAAGACCCATAAGAGAGTATGCTAACCCTACACCTGATGAAACTCATTTAAGCATTCAAATCCCTGTTGTAGCAGCAAACTCATTTGAACATAAACCTGCAATTATACAAATGGTCCAAAATAATCAGTTTGGAGGATCTCCTACTGAAGATCCTAATTTACACCTTGCTAGTTTTCTAGAACTTTGTGCTACCTTTAAGTATGATAATGTTTCTGATGATGCTATTAGGCTTAGACTTTTTCCTTTTTCTTTGGCTAAATTTGTTAGCAACAGGATCTATTAAAACTTGGGGAGAAATGGCTTAAAAATTAATATCTAAGTATTTTCCGCCATCTAAAACAGCAAAACTTAGAAATGATATAACCTCATTTACTGAATTTGAAGGAGAAACTATTTATGAAGCATGGGTGATGTGATGCGACTTTAAATATGCTTTAAAATACAAGAATTTGATACCACTTTTTAGAAGATTTAACCTCCAACAAATGGTGCCAAAAACTTGATGTGCGAGGTTTACTTTTATAATTTTATATTTAGATTTAATTATTGTAAAGTCACAATTTTAAACGCAAGTATACGTATCGTTCAAGTAATACAGGGCTCTAGTGGAGCCCTGGTTATCGATCCCACAGGGATAGTGAAATAAAAATTAAAATATAAGTAATATTTTGAAATTTTCTTATGCAAATTATATATACGCTTTTTTTTCTTTTTTTATATATATTCAAATAATAATTTTTACTAAAATAAAGGAAGCAGTAAACAGTAAATTAAAATAAGCAGTAATTAAAATTCTATGCAAGTGTAAAAATGACTTTCTCCTTTTTCAATTAATCCAAGAATTATAGATTAATTATGTTTTGTAGGGAAATAAGATTATGGTATTGTGCCAAATAGAAGCATTCCTATTCTTTACCCTTTGGTCCAAGTGCAAAGAACATTGACTAATCTATAGTTGGGCTTAGGATGTTTTATTAGTAGAATGGGTTAATCTAGGCTCACACTACTAGATGTCCAAGGGTGGCTATGGTCGGCCCTACCAGTGACTCGTTACCTTTCTATAAACCAAATTATTAGAATTTAGTCTGCACTCTATAAACTAATTGATTCTACGCCCGATAAATAATATCTTCCTATTTATTTGCACTTCACCTTATACAATTCGCGTATAGCCTGCGATTACCTAAGGATTCATGTGATATCTACTAGTTAGGAATTTATCTCCGAATAGGTCTCAAAATTCTTCAACAGGTTTTAACAAATTAAATGGCCAATTTAAAAAGTAAACTAAGATAAGGTATTAATATCATCACAATATTTTAAAATATTTTATATTTAATTCTCCTACAAAATTTAATTAATTTATAAACTTTCCATAGTTGAAAGGAGAAAGATAACTAACTACTCAAAACTCATTAAAATAACCCAACAAAACATATTTATAAAGCTTTGAACCAAAGTACAAATACTTATCTGAAGTGTTCCTTCAAGAACTCTTTCTACTGACTCCAAAGCAATGATGAAAGACTCCAACAGCAATTACACACAATAAACACTCAAAATAAACTCACTAGATACAAAATAAAGTGGCACCCTAAGTATGGAAGAGACTAAATTAAACTAGAGATGAGAGAGAAGATGCTAAAATGAGTATGTGTACTAAAAGGGGGGGGGGTTTGGTGCGATTTTCTCTGTAGAATGGGCTCCTATTTATAGAAATCTGAATTTGACCAGGGGTTGCTTAAGGCACCTCATCAAAATTCGTCCAAATTCAATATATCTTCTAGAAGTAACCGTCGCGCCTAGCAGACGGGATTTGGCGCCTAGGCGCCGGACTCCGTGACCATGTCTTTCGCACCTCTTCACTTTGGGTCGCACCTCTTCGCGATCCAAACTGTTTTCTTGTGTCCAAATACGTTGTATCACATGTCCTATATATTAGGAATAACTTCCAGTCTTCTAGAAGCTCCAATAACCGCTTAATACCGTCAAAACAACTGCCCAAAGTCATCAAAAAAACTTAACAGTGTCTGTATCGAACTGGCGCTTACGCGCCGGACTCTGGCGCCTAGGCGCTGGACTCTGGCGCCTAGGCGCCAGGCCAATAATTCCAAGAATTGCTTCATAAGCTCCATTTTTTTTCCTTTTTGCTCCTTTTTCCTTCTTTTTCTTTCTTGGACTCTTTTTAATCATCTACATCAAAAAACATAAAAATACCTTTCATTAACGCATAATATCCTTAAGAATTGAATCATAAATAAGGCATAAAAATGGGTATTTTTTAGGTAGATCAAATTCTCCCAAACTTAAATGTTACTTGTCCTCAAGTAACCCTTTTAATTACATAAAATAGATAACATTTGGAATGAAGTTAAAATATTTAAGATTTCTTATAATTTTTGGTTTTATAAATGCTTTAGCAAATCATTAACCATATTTAACTAATTAAGTTTAATTTTAAGAATTTAAGAATATTTAACTACCAAATCATAAGACTTCCAATTTTTCATTTATTACAAGCATAATTGTAGTTTATCATATCAAGGTCACATAGAATATTTACAAGAAGAAGATTTTCATGAAATATATTTTTTTAGTAAAAATACATGTACATAGAAATTAAGTTAAAAATGTAATCAGTTTTCTTACTATAAGATAATTCAGGTGAAGCCAATTTTTTATTAGGCATTTCCTTAAGCTTCTTCTCACTTTCCTTTTCTTTTTTTTCTTTTCACATTTTTTTTTTCTGAATTGTTTTTCAATCCTTTTTTTTTAAGTGAGGATTACTATTTTTGGATAGCCTTTTAATGATTTTGAACTTCACTATCCTTAACTTATTTTCAAAAATTTATACATTCTTACTTAATAAATATGACATTAATAATTTATTATTTTTCAAAAATTATTTCAATCTTTTCTTTTTCAAGCAATATTCTTGATTCCTTAGTATTTCAAAAATACAATTCTCTTTACTATAAATTAAAATTTTTGATCTTATTATTCTTTAAGCTAAATAATTCTATTCTTAAAATCAATCAAAATTTTTGAAATTTTAGTTAAGTTTACTAAATTATTTTTAAAGTCAAAAATTTAGGTAATCTTAAACAGATTTTTCATTCCTTATGTTATGTTAATATATTTTTAAAGAAAATATCAGTTCTTTAAGGAAAAATAATATTTAAATTTTATAGATATTTTTCCTTCCCCCAAACTTCAGCTTTAGTATAAATATGAATTATGAAATTTTCTAAAGCATGAGAGAAAGATAAAAATAGGAATTAATCTAAGTATAACAATTATGTATTAAGGAAAAACTAACTTCTACTTCTACACATGCTTCAATATGAATATAACAGAAATGATTAAGCATATATAGAAAATTTTTGCAGAGCAGGAATTAATTTCTAAAAATAAATCTTCTTTTTCTATTTTAAACATGCAAATTTACTAACTATTCATAAACACTAAATAATAGGCTGAAATAGAAATAAACTTTTATAGAAATTCATTCACATCTCAGTCTTAAACACACGTCAGATAAGATAAGAAACAAAGTTTTAACATAAAAAGTTCACAACAACTCTAACAAATAACATCACAATAAAAGTACAAGAAATAAGAAAACACTTTAAAAACAAAATCAATAATCTCTAGAGATAAGTCAAGCTACTAATCACTGTCTGTAGCTTCATCATCATCATCACCAAAAGTGAACTCCATATCCTTAGGATCAACATAGGGTGAAAATCTGGGACATGTAGGGAACTAAACTCCCTTCAAAAATCTCACTAAAGACTCTGAATATTCAACATCAAAGTCACTCTTTGTTTGTGTATACTCAGAAAGGTGATCAATCTTTTTGTCTATGGTATCTACTCTTCAGTGAGTTCAGAATAACTCATGTTGCTGCTCTATGAACTGATCATGCATGGTTTCCCAAAATGTAGATGATCGCTCAGCAGAAGTAGATGGTCTAGAAGTAGAAGCTCTACCTGAAGCAGGTAATGAATGAGCACGTGCAGTAGAACTCTTACCTCACAGTCGATCATAAATGCTGACGATTTCTCTTCCTATATGCTTCGTCGACTTGAGCTTTTCCTCAGAAAGCTCAGCAACTACTCCAGAACTTTGACATAGAGAATATATCAGTGATGGAAAACCAAGTCTAATAGATGTGCTAGAACGTGCAGTAGCCTCCACAAAATCATAAATAATGCTCCCTTTATCAATAAAATTCCTCTCTTGAATGTAGTAGTTTAGAATAGCTCTATCTCTTGTAACTTCACTCAGATGATTGATTGGAAGGAGACGAGCAGAAATAAAGTAGTGTCATGCCTTGGAAATACCATTAAGCTTAGAAGATGAAAAATTTACCCTTTTTCCATTTCGAGTCTTCCAGGCTCCAGTACTATCAGTTAGGTAGGCAATGATCATGTCCAAATCTTCCTCAGATGGAGATAAACCTGAGTAATAACACTCAATGTTTGGCGGCAGACTATAGAAAATGTTGATGCGTTCAGGAGTGAATCCTACTCCAACTCCTCGAACAAAAATCTCGTATTCCTCCGCATCCACAAAATTAGCATAAAATTCTCTTACCACCAGGATAACGGAAACAGCATTGAAATAGCAAAATCATTGCCAGTTGAGTGCAACGATTGTCTCCTCAATTCTTCCTCCAGGATTATAAAAACTTCACTCTGAGATAAACTTCCTAGTCGTAGCAAAATCATTATGTCAAAAATGTTCAGCAGCAGTGACGAACTTGCTACGATTAAAGTTTTCTCGTTCCTTTCCTGGCTTAGATTTGGGTGCCATCTAAACGTGAAAGAAAAACACGAAATAAATTCAATGAATTTAGAAAAATAAATTAATTTAAGCTTTTCAAACTTGAAATAGCTTAAAGACCCATGGATTTAACCATAAAAAATTAAAATTTTTCTAAAAATTTCAGTTTTTCTAGATGAGAGCAAAATCCATGGTGAAAATAAAAAATAATGAGTTTAGAATGTAGATCTGACCTCGAGATGAAGAAATCGGGTTAGTTCATGTCCAAAAACTTGAAAATCCGGCTCTAAATGGGATCACTAGGTGGTATTTTCGTGAAATACTATGGAGAAGGAAGCTTTGGCATCAAAAATGGCATGGGGGGTTTAAGAAGATGAGTTTTCGGGTTCAGGCCGAGCAGCGCCTAGGCGCCAGACTCGCCTTTCCAAAAATTTGATTTAAATTAAATATTTTCCACCAAATCTTATCAAATTTGACTCCTAATTAGTCTTATGAAAGTATTTATCCATTTTATAAACTCCGAATATTTTCACAATCAATTTAAAATGAAAGTATAGATCCACATAAATGTATCCAAATTCTTCAATTCAAATCCTAATATCCATTCCAAATTCAACAATCTTCAGTACAAGACTTGTATCAAGGTTCAACGTTTTATAAATAACACTAACAATCAACAAAGCAAACATTCAAATCCAACAACACACATTGAACAATTTAAGCAAATACACACATTAGATATTCAAGATACTAAAACAAGACTCGATCACACCTAAAACACATATAGAATCTATTTAATATCGATCTTTAATTTCCATCTCTTTCGCAATGAAGTTTGCTAGGACCGAAGGGATAAGAAACCAACGCCCTTGGAAATTTCAAAGTCATCTATTCATCAATCCACTTGTTCTTCGTGTACATTTCTACTTGAGCGTCATGATAGGCAGCCATGTGATCAGATTAAAGTTTGGTTTGTCATTCCAAGTGTTCGTATTGGTGATACATCTCATGGAGACGATTACCAATACTTTGAAGTTTCGCTTCAATCTTATCCATTCGACTAAATATCTTCTCCAAACTAACAGCAATAAAACCATTAAAATGAGTCTCAGGATCTTTAGGAGATTTGTCTCTTACCTCATTTCCATGATTTCCTCTATCCATGGCCTCCAAATCCTTCCTAATTCCTCCAAAATGAATTGCTCTAATCAAAATTAGTGTGTTTATGGGATTGGGGACAAGAAATAGGATATAAATAAAGAGACTTCGTGTGAAAAACTAAAGAAATTCAATTTTTCCATGATCTGTAACCGCGGCGCTGAGGCACTGAAATCTAGCGCCTAGGCGCCGGATCATCGATACACTAGTTATTCTGGCGCTTAGAAGCCAACTTTTGGCACTTAGGCGTCGGAACCTCGATCGACTCCGATTCAGCTATCGTCAAATTTTACAAAGTTTTGGTCGTAAAAATAAGTCTAATAAATAAGTAAGATCAACACACAAACACAATTATGAAAAATTTAAATCACAAACAATCACAAACAAAGGTTAACTTGATCTCCTTTTTACTCACATTTGACATGGAGTGGTCCAAGTCAAATTTCTATATACTTCAAGAAAATGTTTAGCTTAAGCCAATACAGACTTGTTAGCCTTCTATTTCTAGAAGTTATATACAAATTCAGTCAAGACCAAGGCATAACCTTATAGCGATAATTAAACTCAAACTAATAAATATGGGTTGCCTTCCACAAAGCGCTTGATTTAATGTCGTCAGCCCGACCTAATTAATTAAATTAATCGAGTAGACTCAGCTCATAAGCCTCTTTGTAATTTAATTTCATTTCTCCCATATAAGGCTTCAATCTTAATCCATTAACTTTAAATACTTTTCTAGTTTTGGGATCTTTAATATCCACAGCTCCATAAGGGTATACTTTCTCAATTATAAATGGTCCCATCATTTAGATTTTAATTTTCCAGGAAAAAATCTTAAACGAGCATTAAATAATAATACTTCTTGTCCAGGCTCGAATATTTTCCTTGAAATCATTTTGTCGTGCAATTTCTTCATTCTATCCTTATAAATTCTTGCATTTTCATAAGACTCATTTCTAATCTCTTCTATTTCATTCAGTTGTAATAATCATTTTTCTCCTGCAGTATTCAAATTATAATTAAACTCCTTTATCGCCCAATAAGCTTTCTGCTCCAGTTCAACAAGTACGTGACAATGTTTACCATAAATTAACCTATAAGGTGACATTCCGATAGGTGTCTTATAAGCTATCCTATAAGCCCATAATGCAGAATCAAGTCTATCAACCCTGACAATCCTTTTATGATTAACAGTCTTTTCCAATATTCTTTTAATTTCTCTATTTGATACTTCAGCTATTCCACTTGATTGAGGATGATAAGCAGTTGCAATTCTATGCATAATTCTGAATTTTTCCAGCAATGATTGAATTCTTATATTTCTGAAATGACTTCCCCCATCAGTGATAATTATCCTAGGCATTCCAAATCTTGTAAAAATCATTTTCTTTAAAAATTTTGAAACACTTTTGGAATCACAGTTCGATAAAGCTACTGCTTCGATCCACTTGGAAACATATTCAACTGCTAATAAAATATAAATCTTTCTAGATGATGGTACGAAAGGTCCCATAAAGTCTAAACCCCATACATCGAAAATTTTGATTTCTAATATAAAGTTTTGAGGCATTTCATCTTTTCTGGATATATTTCCTATTCTTTGACATCGATCACAAGTTTTCACATAATGTCCAAAATCTTTAAATAAAGTAGGCCAATAAAATCAAGAATTTAAAATTTTAGATGCAGTTTTATCCACTCCAAAGTGTCCTCCAAATTCAGAATCGTGACATTTTTAAATAATTGCAAAAGTTTATTCATTAGGTACACATCTTTGAATCACAGAATCTCTTCCTATTTTAAATAAATGAAGATCTTCCCAAATATATGATTTACAATCATTCATGAATTTCTTAATATATTTACTATTCATCCCATATGATAAAATATTGCTAACCAAGTAGTTTACTATATCTACATACCACGACATTTGTAATCCTCGAATGACATATAATTGCTCATTCAAGAATTTCTCATTTATATTTTCTTCATAAATCTTCTCATTATTGTTTTTTATTCTTGTTAAATGATCAGCAATTTGGTTGTCAGTCCCTCTTCTATTCACAATTTCAAAATCAAATTCTTACAAAAGTAAAACCCATCTGATCAATCTAGGTTTATCATCCTTTTTAGATATTAAATACTTAATAGCAGAATGATCAGTATGCACAATACATTTTGTTCCAAGAAGATATGGTCTAAATTTATCAAAGGCATATGTTATTGCTAACAGATCTTTTTCAATAGTAGTGTAATTTACTTGAGTTTCATTAAGATTTTTGCTAGCATAGTATATAACTCTGAAAATCTTCTCACATTTTTGTCCTAATACAGCTCCAATTGCATAATCACTTGCATCACACATTAATTCAAAAGGTTTATTCCAATCAGGTGCAACAATGACAGGTGCAGTAATTATCTTTTCTTTTAGAATATTGAACGCATTCAAACAATCTTCATTAAATTCAAATTTAGCTTCTTTTTCCAATAAATGGCAAAGAAGTTTAGCAATCTTAGAAAAATCCTTTATATATCTCCTATAAAATCCAGCATGACCTAGAAAACTTCTTACATCAGTAACAGTAGTAGGTAGTTGCAGTTCAGCCATAATTTTCACTTTTTCTTGATAATCTTCCATCCCTATTTGTGAAACTTTATGTCCAAGTAGAATGCCTTCTGTGACCATAAATTGACATTTTTCCCAGTTTAGAACTAAAGTTTTTTCTTCACATCTCTTCAAAATTGTCATTATATTTTCCAAGAAAGATTCAAAAGAAGTTCAAAAAACTGAAAAATCATCCATGAATACTTCAATTCCTTTATCAATTAAATAACATTATATTGACAACATACATCTTTGAAAAGTTGCAGGTGCATTGCATAAACCAAAAGGCATTCTTCTAAAGGCAAATGTTCCATAAGGACTAGTAAATGTTGTCTTTTTTTGATCCTCAAGAGCAACAGGTAATTGATGATAACCAGAATATCCATCCAGAAAACAGAAAAATGAGTGTCCAGCAAGTTTATCCAACATTTGATCCAGGAAAGGTAAAGGAAAATGATCCTTTCTAGTGGCTGTGTTTAATTTTCGATAGTCAATGCAAATTCACCATCCAGTAACTTGTCATGTTGGGATTAATTCATTCTTTTCATTAACAATGACATTTACTCATCCTTTCTTCGGAACACAATGAATAGGACTTACCCATTGGCTATCAGAAATAGGATAAATAATTCCAGCATCTAACCATTTCAAAATCTCTTTCTTAACAACCTCTTTCATAATAGGATTTAATCTTCTTTGAAATTCAATAGTGGGTTTACAATTTTCTTCCATTAAAATCCTATGCATACAGATTGAAGGACTTATTCCTTTTATATCTGCAATAGTCTAACCAAAAGCTATCAAATAATTCTTCAGAACTCTAATTAATTTTTCTTCTTGATCTTTACTTAATTCTGAAGATATAATTACAGGTAAAGTTAATGAATCTCCAAGAAATGCATACTTTAAATGTGCAGGTAACATCCTTAATTCCAGTTCAGGGTTTTTTTCAATTGAGGGTAATAATATCTCATTTGTAGTTGTATCTAAAATTTCCCAATTTTTATGAATATAATGAGCTTCTTCAGATGAATTTTCTTCATTTAATGACTCATTATATAACATAGATTCTTTATCTTTATCATCAAAAATGACCTTACATCTTTCTTGGTAATGCTTTTCAATCATATAATCAAAAATATCCATCCGATAGCATTTTTCTTATTCACGATACCTCATTGATTTCAGAACATTGAATGTTATCTCTTGATCATTAACTCTCATCATTAATTCTCCTTTTGCACATCAATCATTGCTCGACCAGTAGCTAGAAAAGGTCTTCCTAAAATGATAGGTATTTCTTTATCTTCTTCCATATCTAGAATAATGAAATCTACAGAGAAGATAAATTTATCTACCTTAACGAGAACATCCTCTATAACTCCTTTAGGATAAGTGATCGATCCATCAGCTATCTGAAGAGTTACAGTGTTAGGAGAAATCTCTCCTAAATCTAACCTTTGAAAGATTGAAAATGGCATGAGATTAATACTAGCTCCTAAATCACATAAGGCCTTTCCACAAAATTTTTTTCAATAGCACATGGTATAGTGAAACTTTCAAGATCTTTCAGTTTCTGAGGTAATTTATTCTGAATTATTGCACTACATTCTTCACTTAATGCAACAGTTTCAGAAGCTTCAAATTTTCTCTTCTTGCTTGAAATATCCTTCATAAATTTTGCTTAGCTTGGCATTTGCTCCAAAGCTTCAGCAAAACGAATGTTGATGGTAAGTTTCTTAAAAATTTTAAAGAACTTAGAAAATTGATGGTCAAGCTTCTGTTGTTTAAGTCTTTGAGGAAAAGGTGGTAGTGATCTTTCAACTTCCACTTCAATAGGTACAACAGTATGATCTTTACTTGGTGAAAGGTTATCTTTAGGTTTTTCAATATCTTCAACTTCTTTCTCTTTTTCAATCTCATTCCGTGTTTTCTCTTTTAATTCCTTTCCACTTCTAAGTTGTACAGCTTTTGCTTGTTCATGTTTTCTTCCAGGTCCTTTAGGATTAATTTTGACATTGCTCGACAGAGTTCCTTGAGGTCTGTAACTAATGAAATTAGCAATTTGACCCATTTAATTCTCAATATTACGAATAGCAGTGTTTTGACTTTGTAGCTGATTGCTAAGTTGCAAGATCAATTCTTCTACAGACAACTTTTTCTACTGATTGTTATAACCAGGAGGATAAGTTGGTTTATAGTTTGAATTTCCTTGATTGTTCCAATTTGGATTGGTTTAATGTCCATTACTACAATTAAAATTAGAATTATTTTTCTAACCAGGATTATAATAATTAGAATAAGGATTATTAGTTTTACTAGCAATAGCTTGCAAAGTTTCCATTGTTTGAGAATCATCAGAATTTGCGGCATTATCATTACTTACATGCGATATATTAATAGCACAATTATCTAATTTCTTAGATATCACAGCCACTTATGAAGCTAAAAAAGAAAAGGCTTCATTATCATGAATACTGGCCAATCTTTTAGGATTAACCCTTTCAGAAGGCTATTGAAAATTGTTGTTAGCCATTTCTTCAATTAAGGTGTAGGCTTCTTCAAATGTCTTAGCCATTAAAGAACCACCAGCAACAGCATCAATAATTGATCTAACTGATCCAATAAGTCCATTATAAAATGTTTGAATAATTAACCAATCTGGTAAAGCATGATGAGGACATTTTTTTAATAGTTCTTTAAATCTTTCCCAAGCTTCATAAATTGTTTCTTGAGTAAATGAAGTAATATCATTTCTCAATTTAGCAGTTTTAGAAGGAGGAAAATATTTAGCAAGGAATTTTTCTGCCATATCTGCCCATGTTTTAATAGAACAAGTTTCTAATGAATTAAGCCACATCTTTGCTTTATCTTTTAAGGAAAAAAAAAGAGTAAGCCTAATAGCATCATCAAAAATAATATTATATTTAAAGGTAGCACAAAGTTCTAAAAAACTAGCAAGGTGTAAATTTGGATCCTCATTAGGAGTTCTTCCAAATTGATTGTTTTGAACCATTTGAATTATAGAAGGTTTAAGCTCAAAAAAATCAGCATCTACTGCTGGAATTTGAATACTAACATGAAGTTCATCAGCTGTAGGGTTTGCATATTCCCTTAATGGTTTATAATTATTTTGTTCATTAATTTTGATTGGATTTTGATTATCATTATGTAAGTTAGCCATTTTTTTTATGTTTTAAAAATTCTTTTTCTTTTATAATTCTTTTAATTGTTCTTTCTAATTCAGAATCAAAAGGTAGTAATCCTTCAGATCCAGAACTACGCATAAAAATTAAAAAAAATATTTTTGTTTTTATGTTTTATTTTTATGTTTTGTTTTTAAGTTTTTGTTTTTTATGCTTTGTTTTTTTTATGTTATTATTTTTTCTTACTTTTAGTTTTTATTTTATCTTATCCCCGGCAATGGCGCCAAAAACTTGATACGATGCGACTTTAAATTTGCTTTAAAATACATGAATTTGATACCACTTTTTAGAAGATTTAACCTCCAGCAAATGGTGCCAAAAACTTGATGTGCGAGGTTTACTTATATAATTTTATATTTAGATTTAATTATTATAAAAGTCACAATTTTAAACGCAAGTATACGTATCGTTCAAGTAATACAAGGCTCTAGTGGAGTCCTGGTTATCGATCCCACAGGGATAGTGAAATAAAAAGTAAAATATAAGTAATATTTTGAAATTTTTTTATGCAAATTATATATAACCCTTTTTTTTCTTTTTTTTATATATATTCAAATAATAATTTTTACTAAAATAAAGGAAGCAGTAAGCAGTAAATTAAAATAAACAGTAATTAAAATTTTATGCAAGTGTAAAAATGACTTTCTCCTTGTTCAACTAATCCAAGAATTATAGATTAATTATCTTTTGTAGGGAATTAAGAATATGGTATTGTGCCAAATAGCATTCATATTTTTTACCCTTTGGTCCAGGTGCAAAGAACAATGACTAGTCTATAGTTAGGCTCAGGATATTTTATTAGTAGAATTGGTTAATCTAGGCTCACAATACTAAATGTCCAAGGGTGGCTATGGTCAGCCCTACCAGTGACCCGTTACCTTTCTATAAACTAAATTATTAGAATTTAGTCTGTCACTCTAAAAACTAATTGATTCTACGCCCGATAAATAATATCTTCCTATTTATTTGCACTTCACCTTAAACAATTCGCGTATAGCCTGCGATTACCTAAGGATTCATGTGATATCTACTAGTTAAGAATTTATCTCCGAATAGGTCTCAAAATTCTTCAACAGGTTTTAACAAATTAAATGACCATTTTAAAAGGTAAACTAATATCAGGTATTAATATCATCATAATATTTTAAAATATATTATATTTAATTCTCCTACGAAATTTAATTAATTTATAATCTTTTCAAAGTTGAAAGGAGAAAGATAACTAACTACTCAAAACTCATTAAAATAACACAACAAAACATATTTATAAAACATTGAACCAAAGTACAAATACTTATCTGAAGTGTTCCTTCAAGAGATCCGCTAACTTCTACTGACTCCAAAGCAATAATGAAAGACTCCAACAACAATTACACACAATAAACACTCAAAATAAACCCCCTAGATACAAAATAAAGTGGCACCCTAAGTATGGAAGAGACAAATTTAAACTAGAGATGAGAGAGAAGATGCTAAAATGGGTATGTATACTAAGAGGGGGGGTTTTGGTGCAATTTTCTCTGTAGAATGGGCTCGTATTTATCGAGCTCTGAATTTGACCAGGGGTTGCTTAAGACATCTCTTCAAAATTCATCCAAATTCAATGTATCTTCTAGAAGGTAACTGTCGCGCCGAGGCGCCGGGATCTGGTGCCTAGGTGCCAGACTCCTTGACCAGGTCTTTCGCACCTCTTCACTTTGGGTCGAATCTCTTCGCGATCCAGACAATTTCCTTGTGTCCAAATACATTGTATCACATGTCCTATATATTAGGAATAACTTCCAGTCTTCTAGAAGCTCCAATAACCGCTTAACACCGTCAAAATAACTGCCCAAAGTTATCAAAAAAACTTAACAGTGTCTGTATTGAACTGGCGCTTAAGCACTAGAATCTGGCGCCTAGGCGCGAGGCCAATAATTCCAAAAATTGCTTCATAAGCTCCATTTTTGCTCATTTTTGCTCAATTTTCCTTCTTTTTCTTTCTTGGACTCTTTTTAATCATCTACATGCAAAAACATGAAAATACCTTTCATTAAAGCATAATATCCTTAAGAATTGAATCATAAATAAGGCATAAAAATGGGTATTTTTTAGGTATATCAATGGGCTCAATTTAAAGAACTTCTTAGGAAGTGCCCACATCATGCTTTACCAGACTGGTTAATTATACAAACATTTTATAATGGATTAATGGGTTCTCTTAGATCTATAGTAGATGTTACTGCTGGTGGTTCCTTAATGGCTAAGTCATTTGATGAAGCTAATGCTTTAATAGAAGAAATGGCAACTAATAATTTTCAACGGCCTTCTGATAGAGTAAATACTAAAAGAGTGGCTGGTATTCAAGAAAATGAAGCCTTTTCTATTTTAGTATCTCAAGTTGCTGCAATATCTAAGAAATTGGATACTTTGTCTAAATTATCACTTTTATGTAATGATAATTCAGGAAGTACTGATGAATCTCAAACCTTAAAGACATTGCAAGCTATCACTAGCAAAATAAATAACCTATATTCCAATTACTATAATCGAGGTTGGAAAAGTCACCCTAACTTAAATTGGAAGAATGAAAATCCACAATGGGGTAAGAACCAACCTAACCCAATTGGAAATAGGAATAATCAAGGTAATTCTAACTATCGACCTTCTTATCCACCTGGTTTTAATAACCATCAATTTAAGGAAAAAAATTGTCTTTAGAAGAATTAATTTTACAAATGGGTAGTCAGTTGCAAAGTCAAAATGCTACAATAAGAAATATTGAGAATGAAATTGGGCAAATTGCAAATGCAATTAACAACAGATCACAAGGAACACTTCCAAGTACTGTTGAAGTAAATCCAAGAGAAAATGGAAAAGATCAAGAGCAAACTAAAGTTGTATTACTTAGAAGTGGAAAATGATTAAGGGATGGAAAGGAAAATAAAATTCAAAAAGAGACTGAAGTGTTAGAAGTTGAGAAACCCAAGGAAATAATCCATGAAGAAGAAAAACAATTTCTATATCTCAAGATGAATTTGAAAAACCTCCACTCCATTTTCACAACGACTGAAACAGCAAAAATTGGATCAACAATTTTTGAAATTTTTTGAAGTATTTAAAAGCTTACCATTAATATCCCATTTGTTGAAGCTTTGGAACAAATGCCTAAGTATGCTAAATTTATGAAATATATTCTTAATAAGAAAATTTGAAGCTTTTGAAACTGTTGTACTAAGCGAAGAATGCAGTGTAATTATTCAGAAAAAACTACCTCAAAAGCTTAAAGATCCTAGAAGTTTTACTATACCTTGTGCTAATAGAGACATATTTCATGGAAAAGCCTTATGTGATTTAGGAGCAAGTATTAATCTCATGCCTTTATCCATCTTTAAGAGGTTAGATTTAGGAGAAATATCTCCTATAACTGTAATCTTACAATTAGCAGATCGATCTACTACTCACTCGAGAGGAATGA
The DNA here is from genome assembly GCA_022702705.1 of Papilionanthe hookeriana x Papilionanthe teres. Lineage (NCBI taxonomy): Eukaryota > Viridiplantae > Streptophyta > Magnoliopsida > Asparagales > Orchidaceae > Papilionanthe > Papilionanthe hookeriana x Papilionanthe teres. The sequence continues at coordinate 139,261,953 of CM040429.1, read as the reverse complement.
TACAAGATATATTGGTAAAGGTGGATAAATTCATTTTCCCTATAGATTTTATAATTATGGATATGGAAGAAGATGAAGAGATTCCTATTATTTTAGGAAGAGCTTTCCTTGCTACTAGACATGCTATGATAGATGTACAAAAAGGGGAGATAATCATGAGAGTTAATGATCAAGAAGTAACATTCAATGTTCTTAAATCAATGAGGTATCCTAAAAAGAAAAAGTATTATAGAATGGATATCTTTGACTACATGATAGCACAACATTATCAATAAAAATGTCAGATCATTTATAAAGAAGAAGAGTTGTTAGACCTTGAAGATTTAAGTGATGAAAATAATTCTGACGAAGATATAAAAGATATTGATTATATTAATGAAAATTGGGAAATATTGGATACAACTGAAAGTAATGAATTCAAACCATCAATTGAAAAGGCTCCTAAATTAGAATTGAAGGAATTACCCTCTCATTTAAAGTATGCCTTTTTAGGGAATTCATTAACTTTACCTGTTATTGTATCGTCTAAATTAACTACAGAACAAGAGATGAAATTGATTGAAGTGTCAAAAGTGTATAGAAAAGCTTTTAGATGGACAATAGCAGATATTAAAGGAATTAGCCCATCAATTTGTATGCACAAAATATTATCAGAAGATGACAGTAAACCTAGTATTTAACCTCAAAGGAGATTAATACCATTTATGAAAGATGTTGTTAACAAAGAAATGTTGAAATTGTTGGATGCTGGAATTATTTATCCAATATTTGATAGTCCTTGGGTTAGTCTCATGCATTGTGTTCCAAAGAAAGGAGGAATGACTGTTGTTGAAAATGAAAATAATGAATTAATTCCTACAAGACAAGTGACTGGTTAGCAAATCTGTATTGATTACAGAAAACTAAATGTTGCCACCATAAAAGATCATTTTTCTCTTCCATTCTTAGTTCAAATGCTGGATAGATTAGCAGGACATTCATATTTTTACTTTTTGGATGGATATTCTGGTTATCATAAAATACCTATAACTCCTAAGGACCAAGAAAAGACTACGTTTACTAGCCCTTATGGAACATTTGCTTTTTGAAGAATGCCTTTTAGGTTATGTAATGCACCTACTACTTTTCAAAGGTGTATGATGGTTATTTTTGTGACTTAATTAAAAAAGAAATTGAAATTTTTATGGACGATTTCTCTGTATTTGAAACTTCTTTTGATTCTTGCTTACATAATTTGACAGAAGTGTTAAAGCGCTTTCAAGAAACAAATTTAGTTTTGAATTGGGAGAAGTGTCAATTTATGGTCACAAAAGGAATTTTACTAAGTCATAAAATTTCTAAAAATGGAATGGAAGTTGATCAAGAAAAAAATCCAAATTTTGCTGGATTACAACTCCCAACTAATATAACAAATATAAGAAGTTCTCTTGGGCATGCTGGATTTTATAGAAAATATATTAAATATTTTTCCAAGATTACTAAAATTTTATGCCATCTTTTAGAAAAAGATATAAAATTTGAATTTGATGAAAATTCCCTAAATGCCTTTAATCTATTAAAAGAAAAGTTAATCACAACACTAATCATAGTTGCAACTAATTGAGAAAAATCATTTAAATTAATGTGCAATGCGAGTGACTATGCTAAAGGGGCATCTTTAGGACAAAGATATCATAAGATGTTTAAGGTTATATATTATGCCAGTAAAACTCTTAATGAAGCACAAATTAATTACACTACTACTGAAAAAGAGCTATTGGCTATAGTATATGCCTTTGACAAATTTCGATCATATTTACTTGCGAATAAATGTATAATGCATACAAATCATTCTGCTATTAAATATTTGATGACAAAAAAGAAGCTAAACCTAGATTGATTAGATGGATCCTTCTTTTATAATAATTTGACTTTCAAATAGTTGATACAAAAGGGTCTGATAATCAAATTGTCGATCATCTATCAAGAATTGAAAAAAATAAGGAAATGAGTGATAAGGAAGAAATAACCGAATATGTTCCTGAAGAAAAACTTTATACTGTTTCTGATGGATTAATCCCATGGTATGCTGATATAGTTAATTATTTAGCTAGTAACATTATACCATATGGATTAAATCATCAACAAAAAAAGAAATTCTTACATGATGTGAAATTTTATTTTTGGGATAACCCCTTTCTGTTTAAACACTGTAAGAATTATATTATACGAAGATGTGTTCTTTATGAAGAAACTTACATGATTATTCAAAAATGCCACAACTCTGAATTTGGCGGGCATTTCGGAATTGATAAAACTACTTTTGAAATTTTATTATCCGGATTTTATTGGCCTACATTATTTAAGGATGTTAACAATTTTGTTAAATCCTGTGATCAATGTCAACATATAGGTAATATTTCAAGGAGAGATGAAATGCCTCTAAAATTTAGTTTGGAAGTAGAAATTTTTGATGTTTGGGGTTTTGATTTCATGGGCCATTTGTGCCTTCTTCAGAAAAAATTTATATACTATTGGTTGTTGATGCGATGCGACTTTAAATATGCTTTAAAATACAAGAATTTAATACCACTTTTCGAAGATTTAACATCCAGTAAATGGTACCAAAAACTTGATGTGCGAGGTTTACTTTTATAATTTTATATTTAGATTTAATTATTGTAAAAGTCACAATTTTAAACACAAGTATACGTATCGTTCAAGTAATACAGGGCTCTAGTGGAGTCGTGGTTATCGATCCCACAGGGATAGTGAAATAAAAAGTAAAATATAAGTAATATTTTGAAATTTTCTTATGCAAATTATATATACACTTTTTTCATATATATATTCAAATAATAATTTTTACTAAAATAAAGGAAGTAGTAAGCAGTAAATTAAAATAAGCAGTAATTAAAATTCTATGCAAGTGTAAAAATGACTTTCTTCTTTTTCAACTAATCCAAGAATTATAAATTAAATATCTTTTGTAAGGAATTAAGATTATGGTATTGTGCCAACTAGAAGCATTCCTATTCTTTACCCTTTGGTCCAGGTGCAAAGAACATTGACTAATCTATAGTTAGGCTCAGGATGTTTTATTAGTAGAATGGGTTAATCTAGGCTCACACTACTAGATGTCCAAGGGTGGCTATGGTCGGCCCAACCAGTGACCCGTTACCTTTCTATAAACCAAATTATTAGATTTTAGTCTGTCACTCTAAAAACTAATGGATTATACGCCCAATAAATAATATCTTCCAATTTATTTTCACTTCACCTTAAACAATCTGTGTATATCCTACGATTACCTAAGGATTCATGTGATATCTACTAGTTAAGAATTTATCTCCGGATAGGTCTCAAAATTCTTCAACAGGTTTTAATAAATTAAATGACCAATTTAAAAAGTAAACTTAGATCAGGTATTAATATCATCACAATATTTTAAAATATTTTATATTTAATTCTCCTACGAAATTTAATTAATTTATAATCTTTTCATATTTGAAAGGAGAAAGATAACTAACTACTCATAACTCATTAAAATAACACAACAAAACATATTTATAAAACATTGAACCAAAGTACAAATACTTATCTGAAGTGTTCCTTCAAGAGCTCCGCTGACTTCTACTGACTCTAAAGCAATGATGAAAGACTCCAACAGCAATTACACACTATAAAAACTCAAAATAAACTCACAAGATACAAAATAAAGTGGCACCCTAAGTATGGAAGAGACTAAACTAAACTAGAGATGAGAGAGAAGATGCTAAAATGGGTATGTGTACTAAGAGGAGGGTTTTAGTGCGATTTTCTCTTTAGACTGGGCTCCTCTTTATAGAGCTCTGAATTTGACCACGGGTTACTTAAGGCACCTCTTCAAAATTCATTCAAATTCAATGTATCATCTAGAAGGTAACCGTCGCGCCTAGGCGCCGGACTCCGTGACCAGGTCTTTCGCACCTTTTCACTTTGGGTCGCTCCTCTTCGCGATCCAGACCATTTCCTTGTGTCCAAATACATTGTATCACATGTCCTATATATAAGGAATAACTTCCAGTCTTCTAGAAGCTCCATTAACCGCTTAACACTGTCAAATAACTACCCAAAGTCATCAAAAAAACTTAACAGCGTCTGTATCGAACTGCCGCTCTAGCGCCTAAGCTCCAGGCCAATAATTCCAAAACTTGCTCCATAAGCTCCATTTTTTCTCCTTTTTCCTTCTTTTTCTTTCTTGGACTCTTTTTAATCATCTGCATCCAAAAACATGAAAATACCTTTCATTAAAGCATAATATCCTTAAGAATTGAATCATAAATAAGGCATAAAAATGGGTATTTTTTAGGTAAATCAAATTCCCCCAAACTTAAACGTTACTTGTCCTCAAGTAACCCTTTTAATTACATAAAATAGATAACATTTGGAATGAAGTTAAAATATTTAAGATTTCTTATAATTTTTGGTTTTATAAATACTTTAACAAATCATTAACCAAATTTCACTAATTAAGTTTAATTTTAAGAATTTTATGAATATTTAACTTCCAAATCATAAGACTTCCAATTTTTCATTTATTTCAAGAATAATTATAGTTTATCATATCAAGGTCACATAGAATATTTACAAGAAGAACATTTTCATGAAATATATTTTTTTAGTAAAAATACATGTACATAGAAATTAAGTTAAAAATGTAATCAGTTTTCTTATTATAAGATAATTCAAGTGAAGCCAATTTTTGATTAGGCATTTCCTCAAGCTTCTCCTCACTTTCATTTTTTTTTTCTTTTCATTTTTTTTGGATTGTTTTTCAATTCCCTTTTTTTTAAGGGAGGATTACTATTTTTGGATAGTCTGCTAATGATTTTGAACTTCACTATCCTTAACTTATTTTCAAAAACTTATACATTCTTACTTAATAAATATGACATGAATAATTTATTATTTTTCAAAAATTATTTCTTTCTTTTCTTTTTCAAGCAATAATCTTGATTCCTTAGTATTTCAAAAATACAATTCTCTTTACTATAAATAGAAAAATTTTGATCTTATTATTCTTTAAGCTAACTAATTTTATTCTTAAAATCAATCAAAAATTTTTAAATTTTAGTTAAGTTTACTAAATTATTTATAAATTAAAAAATTTAGGTAATCTTAAACAGATTTTTCATTCCATATGTTATGTTAATATATTTTTAAAGAAAATATTAGTTCTTTAAGGACAAATAATATTTAAATTTGATAGATATTTTTCCTTTCCCCAAACTTCAGCTATAGTATAAATATGAATTATGAAATTTTCCAAAGCATGAGAGAAAAATAAAAACAGGAATTAATCTAAGTATAACAATGATGTAGTAAGGAAAAACTAACTTCTACTTCTACACATGCTTCAATATGAATATAATAGAAATGATTCAGCTTATATAGAAAAGTTTTGCAGAGCAGGAGTTAATTTCTAAAAAAATCTTTTTTTTATTTTAAACTTGCAAATTTACTAACTATTCATAAACACTAAATAATAGGCTGAAACAGAAATAAAATTTTATAGAAATTCATTCACATCTCAGTCTTAAACACACATTAGATAATCTAAGAAAAATAGTTTTAACATAAAAAGTTCACAACAACTCTAACAAATAACATCACAATAAATAGTACAAGAAATAAGAAAACACTCTAAAAACATAATCAATAATCTCTAGAGATAAGTCAAGCTACTAATCACTATCTGTAGCTTCATCATCATCATCACAAAATGAGAACTCCATATCCTTAGGATCAACATAGGGTGAAAATCTGGGACATGTAGGGAACTGAACATCATGCTCTCCCTTCAGAAATTTCCCTAAAGACTCTGAATACTCAGCATCATAATCACTCTTTCTTTTTGTATACTCAGAATTGATCAATCTTCTTGTCTATGGTATCTACTCTGCAGTGAGTTAAGAATAACTCATGTTGCTGCTCTATGAACTGATCATGCATGGTTTCCCAAAATGTAGATGATGGCTCAACAGAAGTAGATGGTCTAGAAGTAGAAGCTCTAACTGAAGTAGGTAATGAACCAGTAGGTGCAGTAGAACTCTTACCTCGCAGTCGATCATAAATGCTGATGCTTTCTCTTCCTATAGGCTTCGTCTACTTGAGCTTTTCCTCAAAAAGCTCAGCAACTACTCCAGCACTTTGACATAGAGAATAGATCAGTGATGGAATACCAAGTCCAATAGATGTGCTAGAACGAGCAGTAGCCTCCACAGAATCATAAGTAATGCTCCCTACATCAATAAACTTCCTCTCTTGAATGCAGTAGTTTAGAATAACTCTATCTCTAGTAACTTCACTCAGATGATTGGATGGAAGGAGACGAGCAGAAATAAAGTAGTGACATGCCTTTGAAACACCATTAAGCTTAGAAGATGAAAACTTTACCCTTTTTCCATTCCGAGTCTTCCAGGCTCCAGTACTATCAGTAAGGTAGGCAATGATCATGTCCAAAAGTTTCATCAGATGGAGATAAACCTAAGTAATAACACTCAATGTTTAGCGGCAGACCATAGAAAATGTTGATCCGTTCAGGAGTGAATCCTACTCCAACTCCTCGAAAGAAAATCTCGTATTCCTCCGCATCCACGAAATTAGCATAAAATTCTCTTACCACCGGGATAACGACAACAGCAGTGAAATAACAAATCATTGCCAGTTGAGTGTAACGATTTTATCCTCAATTCTTCCTCCAGGATTATAAAAACTTCGCTCTGAGATAAACTTCCGAGTCATAGCAAAATCATTATATCAGAAATGTGCAGCAGCAGTGACAAACTTGCTACGATCAAAGTTTTCTTGTTCCTTTCCTCGCTTAGATTTGGGTGTCATCTAAACGTGAAAGAAAAACACGAAATAAATTCAACGGATCTAGAAAAATAAACTAGTTTAAGCTTTTCAAACCTGAAATAGCATAAACAGCCATGGATTTAACCATAAAAAATTAAAATTTTTCTCAAAATTTCATTTTTTCTAGACGAGAGCAAAATCCATGGCGAAAATAAAAAATAGTGAGTTTAGAATGTAGATCTAACCACGAGATGAAGAAATCGGGTGATTTCAAGCCCAAAAACTTGAAAATCTTGCTCTAAATGGGATCTCTAGGGTGTATTTTAGCGAAATACTGCGGAGAAGGAATCATAAACGTCAAAAATGGCGTGGAGAGGTTTAAGAAGATGAGTTTTCGGGTTCAGGCCGAACCAGCGTCTAGGCGCCAGACTCGCCTTTCCAAAAATTTGATTTAAATTAAATATTTTCCACCAAATCTTATTAAATTTGACTCCTAATTACTCTTATGAGAGTATTTATCCATTTTATAACCTCCAAAAATTTTTACAATCAATTGAAAATGAAAGTATAGATCCACATAAATGTATCCAAGTGCTTCAATTCAAAATCTTAATATCCATTCCAAATTCAGTAATCTTCAGTACAATACTTGTATCAAGGTTCAACGTTTTATAAATAATACTAACATCAACAAAGCAAACATTCAAATCCAACAACAGACATTGAACAATTTAAGCAAATACACACATTAGATATTCAAGATACTAAAACAAGACTCGATCACACCTAAAACACATATAGAATCTATTTAACACCGATCTTCAATTTCCATCTCTTTCACAATGAATTTCGTTAGGACCAAAGGGATAGAACACCAACGCCCTTGGAAATTCCAAAGTCGTCTTTTCATCAATCCACTTGTTATTCACGTACATTTCTACTTGAGCGTCATGATAGGCAGCCATGTGATCATATTGAAGTTTGGTTTTTCATTCCAAGTGTTTGTATTGGTGATACATCTCATGGAGACGATTACCAATACTTTGAAGTTCCGCTTCAATCTTATCCATTCGACAAAACATCTTCTCCAATTTAACAATAATAAAACCATTAAAATGAGTCTGAGGATCTCTAGGAGATTTGTCTCTTACCTCATTTCCATGATTTCCTTTATCCATTGTCTCCAAAATCCTTCCTAACTCCTCCAAAATGAATTGCTCTGGTCGAAAATAGTGTGTCTATGGGATTGGGGATGAAAAATAAGCTATAAATAAAGAGATTTCGTGTGAAAAGCTGAAGAAATTCGATTTATCCACGATATGTAACCTCGGCGCTTAGGCGCCAAAATCTGGCGCCTAGGCGCCGGATCATCGATACGCTAGTTATTAGGGCGCTTAGGCACCAAATTTTGGTACCTAAGTGTCGGAACCTCGATCGACTCCGATTTGCCTATCCTCAAATTTTACAAAGTTTCGGTTGTAAAAATAGGTCTAATAAACAAGTGTGATCGCACACAAACATAATTACGAAAAATTCAAATCACAAACAATCACAAACGAAGGTTAACATGATCTACTTTTTACTTATATTTGACATGGAGTGGTCCAAGTCCAATTTCTATATACTTCAAGAAAATGTTTAGCTTAAGCCAATACAGACATGCTAGCCTTCTATTTCTAGAAGTTATATGCAAATTCAGTCAAGACCAAGGCATAACCTTATAGCGATAATAAAACTCAAACTAATAAATATGGGTTGCCTCCCATAAAGCGCTTGGTTTAACGTCGTCAGCCCGGCCTAATTAATTAATTTAATCGGGTTGAATCAGCTCATAACCCTCTTTGTAATTTAATTTCATTTTGCCCATATAAGGCTTCAGTCTTAATCCGTTAACTTTAAATACTTTTCCAGTTTTGGGATCTTTAATATCCACAGCTCCATAAGGGTATACTTTCTCAATTATAAATGGTCCCATCCATTTAGATTTTAATTTTCTAGGAAAAAGTCTTAAACAAACATTAAATGATAATACTTCTTATCTAGGCTCGAATATTTTCTTTGAAATCATTTTGTCGTGCAATTTCTTCATTCTTTCCTTATAAATTCTTGCATTTTCATAAGACTCATTTCTGATCTCGTCCATTTCATTCAGTTGTAATAATCATTTTTCTCCTGCGGTATTCAATTTATAATTGAACTCCTTTATCGCCCAATAAGCTTTATGCTACAGTTCAACAGGTAAGTGGCAATGTTTACCATAAATTAACCGTTAAGGTGACATTCCGATAGGTGTCTTATAAGCTGTTCTATAAGCCCATAATGCAGAATCAAGTTTATCAACTCAGTCAGTCCTTATAGGATTAACAGTCTTTTCCAATATTCTTTTAATTTCTCTGTTTGATACTTCAGCCATTCCACTTGTTTGAAGATGATAAGCAGTTGCAACTCTATGCTTAATTCCAAATTTTTAAACAATGATTGAATTCTTATATTTCTGAAATGACTTCCCCCATCTGTGATAATTATCCAAGGCATTCCAAATCTTGTAAAAATAATTTTCTTTAAAAATTTCGAAACACTTTTGGAATCACTGTTCGGTAAAGCTACAACTTCGATCCACTTTGAAATATAATCAACTGCTAATAAAATATAAATCTTTCCAGATGATGGTACGAAAGGTCCAATAAAGTTTAAACCCCATACATCGAAAATTTCAATTTCTAAAATAAATTTTAGAGGCATTTCATCTTTTATGAATATATTTCTCATTCTTTGACATCGATCATAAGTTTTCACATAATGTCCATCTTTAAATAAAGTAGGCCAATAAAATCCATAATTTAAAATTTAAAATGCAGTTTTATCCACTCCAAAGTGTCCTCTAAATTCAGAATCGTGACATTTTTGAATAATTACAAAAGTTTCTTCATAAGGTACACATCTTCGAATCACAGAATCTCTTCCTATTTTAAATAAATGAGGATCTTCTCAAATATATGATTTACTATCATTCTTGAATTTCTTAATATATTTACTATTCATCCCATATGGCAAAATATTGCTAACCAAGTAGTTAACTATATATACATACCACGACATTTGTAATCCTCGAATGACATATAATTGCTCATACGAGAATTTCTCATTTATATTTTCTTCATAAATCTTCTCATTATTGTTTTTGATTCTTGATAAATGATCAGCAATATGGTTGTCAGTCCCTCTTCTGTTCACAATTTCAAAATCAAATTCTTGTGAAAGTAAACCCCATCTGATCAATCTAGGTTTAGCATCCTTTTTAGATATTAAATACTTAATAGCAGAATGATCAGTATGCACAATACATTTTGTTCCAAGAAGATATGGTCTGAATTTATCAATGGCATATACTATTGCTAACAGATCTTTTTCAGTAGTAGTATAATTTACTTGAGTTTCATTAAGAGTTTTGCTAGCATAGTATATAAATTTGAAAATCTTTTCATATTTTTGTCCTAATACAGCTCCGATTGCATAATTACTTGCATCACACATTAATTGAAAAGGTTTATTTCAATCAGGTGCAACAATGACAGGTGTAGTGATTAACTTTTCTTTCAGAATATTGAACGCATTCAGACAATCTTCATTAGCTTCTTTTTCCAATAAATGGCAAAGGGGTTTAGCAATCTTAGAATAATCTTTATATATCTCCAATAAAATCCAGCATGACCCAGAAAACTTCTTACATCAGTAACCGTAGTAGGTGGTTGCAGTTCAGCAATAATTTTCACTTTTGCTTGATCAACTTCTATCCCTATTTGTGAAACTTTATGTCCAAGTACAATGCCTTCTGTGACCATAAATTGACATTTTTCCCAGTTTAGAATTAAATTTGTTTCTTCACAACTCTTCAAAATTTTTGTTATATTTTCCAAGAAAGATTCAAAAGAAGTTCAAAAAATTGAAAAATTGTCCATGAATACTTCAGTTCCTTTATCAATTAAATCACAAAATATTGACATTATACATCTTTAAAAATTTTTAGGTGCATTACATAAACCAAAAGACATTCTTCTAAAGGAAAATGTTCCATAAGGACTAGTAAATGTTGTCTTTTCTTGATCCTCAGAAGCAACAGGTAATTGATGATAACTAGAATATCCATCCAGAAAACAGAAATATGAGTGTCCAACAAGTTTATCCAACATTTGATCCAAGAAAGATAAAGGAAAATGATCCTTTTTAGTGGATTTGTTTAATTTTCGATAGTCAATGCAAATTCGCCATCCAGTAACTTGTCCTGTTAGGATTAATTCATTCTTTTCATTAACAATGATAGTTACTCCTCCTTTCTTCGGAACACAATGAATAGGACTCCTCCTTTCTCCGGTAGCTAGAAAAGGTCTTCCTGAAATGATAGGTATTTCTTTATCTTCTTCCATATCTAGAACATTGAAATCTATAGAAAGATAAATTTATCTAACTTAACGAGAACATCCTCTATAACCCCTTTAGGATAAGCGATCGATCAATCAGCTAACTGAAGAGTTATAGTGGTAGGAGAAATCTCTCCTAAATCTAACATTCGAAAGATTGAAAATGGCATGAGATTAATAGTAGCTCCTAAATCACATAATGCTTTTCTATAGAATTTTTCTCCAATAGCACATGGTATAGTGAAACTTCCAGGATCTTTAAGTTTCTGAGGTAATTTATTCTGAATTATTGCACTACATTCTTCACTTAATGCAACAGTTTCATAACCTTCAAATTTCTCTTCTTGCTTAAAAAATCCTTCATAAATTTTGCATAGCTTGGCATTTGCTCCAAAGCTTCAGCAAAAGAAATGTTGATGGTAAGTTTCTTAACAATTTCAAAGAACTTAGAAAATTGATGGTCAAGCTTTTACGGTTTAAGTCTTTGAGGAAAAGATGGTGGTGGTCTTTTAACTTCCACTTCAATAGGCAACAGTATGATTTTTACTTGGTGAAAAGGTATCTTTAGTTTTTTTCTCTTCAACTTCTTTCTCTTTTTCAATCTCTTTCTGTGTTTTCTCTTTTAATTACTTTCCACTTCTAAGTTGTATAGCTTTTGCTTGTTCATGTTCTTTTCCAGATCCTTTAGGATTAATTTTGACATTACTCGGCAGTGTTCCTTGAGGTTTGTAATTAATGAAATTAGCAGTTTGACCCATCTGATTCTCAATATTATGAATAGCAGTGTTTTGATTTTGTAGGTAATTGCTAAGTTGCAAGATCAATTCTTCTACAGACAACTTTTTCTTTTGATTGTTATAACCAGGAGGATAAGTTGGTCTATAGTTTGAATTTCCTTGATTGTTCCAATTTGGATTGGTTTGATGTCCATTACTCCAATTAAAATTAGGATGATTTTTCCAACCAGGATTATAATAATTAGAATAAGGATTATTAGTTTTACTAGCAATAGCTTCTAAAGTTTCCATTGTTTGAGAATCATCAGAATTTGCAGCATTATCATTACTTACATGCGATATATTAATAGCAAAATTATCTAATTTCTTAGATATCGTAGCCACTTGTGAAGCTAAAATAGAAAAGGCTTCATTATCATGAATACTGGCCATTCTTTTAGGATTAACCCTTTTAGAAGACCATTGAAAATTGTTGTTAGCCATTTCTTCAATTAAGGTGTAGGCTTCTTCAAATGACTTAGCCATTAAAGAACCAACAACAACATCATCAATAATTGATTTAAGTGATCCAATAAGTCAATTATAAAATGTTTGCATAATTAACCAATTTGGTAAGACACGATGAAGACATTTTCTTAATAGTTCTTTGAATCTTTTCCAAGCTTCATAAATTGTTTCTCCATCAAATTGAGTAAATGAAGTAATATCATTTCTCAATTTAGCAGTTTTACAAGGAGGAAAATATTTAGCAAGGAATTTTTGTGCCATATCTGCCCATGTTTTAATAGAACATGTTGCTAATGAATTAAGCCACATCTTTGCTTTATCTTTTAAGGAAAAAGGAAAGAGTCTAAGCCTAATAGCATCATTAGAAACATTATTATATTTAAAGGTAGCACAAAGTTTTAAAAAACTAGCAAGGTGTAAATTTGGATCCTCATTAGGTGTTCCTCCATTCTGATTGTTTTGAACCATTTGAATAATAGAAGGTTTTAGCTCAAAAGAATTAGCATCTACAGCTGGAATTTGAATACTAACATGAAGTTCATCAGTTGTAGGGTTGGTATATTCCCTTAATGGTTTATAAATATTTTGTTCATTAATTTTGATTGGATTTTGATTATTATTATGTAAGTTAGCCATTTTTTGATGTTTTAAAATTGTTTTCCTTTTTTAATTCTTTTAATTGTTCTTTCTAATTCAGAATCAAAATGTAGTAATCCTTTAGATCCAGAACTTCGCATAAAGATTAAAAAAATACTTTTGTTTTTATGTTTCGTTTTTATGTTTTGTTTTTATGTTTTTTGTTTTTTATGTTTTTGTTTTCTTTTTATATATATATTTTTTACTTTTACTTTTTATTTTATCTTATTCCCCGGAAACGACGCCAAAAACTTGATGCGATGCAACTTTAAATATGCTTTAAAATACAAGAATTTGATACCACTTTTTAGAAAATTTAACCTCCAGCAAATGGTGTCAAAAACTTGATGTGCGAGGTTTACTTTTATAATTTTATATTTTGATTTAATTATTGTAAAAGTCATAATTTTAAACGCAAGTATACGTATCGTTCAAGTAATACAGGGCTCTAGTGGAGTCCTGGCTATCGATCCAACAGGGATAGTGAAATAAAAAGTAAAATATAAGTAATATTTTGAAATTTTCTTATGCAAATTATATATACACTTTTTTTATATATATTTAAAAAATAATTTTTACTAAAATAAAGGAAGCAGTAAGCAGTAAATTAAAATAAGCACTAATTAAAATTCTATGCAAGTGTAAAAATGACTTTCTTCTTTTTCAACTAATCCAAGAATTATAGATTAATTATCTTTTCTAGGAATTTAAGATTATGGTATAGAAGCATTCCTAATCTTTACCTTTTGGTCCATGTGCAAAGAATATTAACTAATCTATAGTTAGGCTAAGGATATTTTATAAGTAGAATATGTTAATCTAGGCTCACACTACTAGATGGCCAAGGGTTGCTATGGTCGGCCCTGCTAGTGACTGTTACCTTTCTATAAACCAAACTATTAGAATTTAGTCTGTCACTCTAAAACTAATTAATCCTAGGCCCAATAAATAATATCTTCCTATTTATTTGCACTTCACCTTAAACAATCCGCATATATTCTGCGATTACCAACGGATTCATCTGATATATACTAGTTAAGAATTTATCTCCAGATAGGTCTCAAAATTCTTCAACAGGTTTTAAAAAAATTAAATGGCCAATTTAAAAAGTAAACTAAGATTAGGTATTAATATCATCACAATATTTTAAAATATTTTATATTTAATTCTCATACAAAATTTAAATAATTTATAATCTTTTCATAGTTGAAAGGAGAAAGATAACTAACTACTCAGAATTCATTAAAATAACATAACCAAACATATTTATAGAACTTTGAACCAAAGTAAAAATACTTATCTGAAGTGTTCTTTCAAGAGCTCTGCTGATTTCTACTGACTCCAAAGCAATCATGAAAGACTCCAACAGCAATTATACACTATAAACACTCAAAATAAACTTACTAGATACAAAATAAAGTGGCACCCTAAGTATGGAAGAGACTAAATTAAACTAGAGATGAGAGAGAAGATGCTAAAATGGGTATGTGTACTAAGAGGGGGGTTTGGTGCGATTTTCTCTGTAGAATGGGCTTCTATTTATAGAGCTCTGAATTTGACCAGGGGTTGCTTAAGGCACCTCTTCAAAATTTTTCCAAATTCAATGTATCTTCTAGAAGGTAACCATCATGCTTAGGGGCAGGGATCGGGTGCCGGACTCCGTGACCAGGTCTTTCGCACCTCTTCACTTTGGGTCGCACCTCTTCGCGATCCAGACCATTTCCTTATGTCCAAATACATTGTATCACATGTCCTATATATTAGGAATAACATTCAGTCTTCTAGAAGCTCCAATAACCGCTTAACACCGTCAAAATAACTGCTCAATGTCATTAAAAAAACTTAACAGCGTCTGTATCGAACTGGCGCTTAGGCGCCAGACTCTGGTGCCTAGGCCCCAGGCCAATAATTACAAAAATTGCTCCATAAGCTCCATTATAGCTCCTTTTTTCTCCTTTTTCCTACTTTTTCTTTCTTGGACTCTTTCTAATCATCTACATCCAAAAACATGAAAATACCTTTCATTAAAGCATAACATCCTTAAGAATTGAATCATAAATAAGGCATAAAAATGGTTATTTTTTAGGTAGATCAGCTGTTGATTATGTTTCAAAATGGATTGAAGCAATAGCTTTACCTCATTGTGATGCCAAATGTGTTGAAAAATTTTTAACTGAAAATATTTTTACTAGATCGGAATGCCAGGAATAATTATCACAGATGGGGAATTCACTTTAAGAATTTTATGATTTAGAGATTACTGAGTAAATTTGTGATTTAACATAGAATTTCAACAGCTTATCATCCCAAAACTAGTGGATTAGCTGAAGTTTCAAATCAAGAGATTAAAAGAATTTTAGAGAAAACAGTTAACCCAAAACGAACTAATTGGGCTGATAGACTCGATGATGCTTTATGGGCTTATAGGACTGCTTATAAAACTTCTATTTGGATGTCACCATATAGGCTCATATATATGGAAAACCTTGTCATTTACCTGTTGAATTGGAGCATAAAGCTTATTGGGCGATTAAAGAGTTTAACTATATATTAAGTAATGCTGGAGATAAACGATGATTGCAACTGAATGAACTTGAAGAAATTAGAAATGATTCATATGAAAGTGATATAATCTATAAAGAGAAAATGAAAAAATTGCATGCAAAAATAATATTAAGAAATACTTTTGAGTCTGGACAAGAAGTTTTTTTATACAATTCCAAATTTAAATTATTTCTAGGAAAATTGAGATCTGTTAAGAAAGTTTATTCTTATGGAGGAGTAGATATAATAGATCAGAAAACAAATTTTGTAATTAAAGTAATGGACAAAGATTGAAGCACTATATTGGAGGAAGTTTGTCATCTTTTAAGGATGTGATATATTTAACCCATTTGGAATAAAACAATTGGTTTTGTCGGGCTGACATCATTAAACCAAGCGCTTTGTGGGAGGTAACCCATAGTATGATTTGATTTTTTTCGATATTGAAAGTGCTTTATAAGTGACTTCAATTAGATACATAACTTTTGATCCACATTTTAGACCCTAATTTGGTATGAAACTTATGAAATTTTGACGAACAGCGAACCTGTAATTTTTAGGATTCTGGCGCCTAGGCACCATAATTGGCACCTAAGCGCCAACATCTGAAATCCAGGTGCCTACGCACCAAAATTGGCACCAAGGCGCCACAGTTCTGTATCGTAGAAAAACCACCCAATTGATCAACTACTTCTTCGTCCCTAAACGTCAAGCCATCAAATTTCCGACCTAAAACTATACTTTTGAGAGAGAAAAGACATTTGATTGTTTCCATGGAGAGACTTAATATAGAGAATGGAGGGAAAGCCAAGTTTGTGCACAAGGATTCACAAACTTACTTTAATGGCTATGTAGTCATGACGTTGGAGAAGCTATTTGGTCAACTTGAGAAGATTGAAGGAGAATTGGTGAATATTAGAGAAAGGATGCATGAAATGTACCGTCAATATGAGCACATGGAATGGCAAAATGAAGGTACAATCTGATCACTAGGCTACATTTGAAGACTATCAGATAACCACGTATGCTCAGAACAAATGAATTGATGAAAAGATGAACTTGGAATTTCCTCGTGTCCCTTTCTTCCACTCCTTTGTTCGTAGTGAATTACCTTGTGGAACTAACGAAGGTTCTGATTTGAGTCCTTGAATTTAGGGTGAGTTTATGTGGAGAAATTGATTGTAATAGTTAAGTGTTAAGTGATTTATTTGATGTTTTTTTTAAGTTATTTGTGTGATTGTTATATGTTGTTGTGAGATGCGAGAAGTTGTTTATGTGTATTTTCTGTATTTTTTGAACCTTATCTTGAAGATTTGAAATGGAATGAAGTAAAATTTGAGTTTGGAATGTATCTTAAATTTGAAATCTATTTTGGACTTCAATATTTTCTAGGAGATGATTGATAAAGTTTCTTATGTAATTTTAAGTTTACAGATGTTAGAACACCTAAATTACAAAATGCAAAAATTTGGGAATTTTTCAAAATTTTTGCCGACTTTGGCGCCTAGGCGTCGGTTCACCTAAACTAATATTTCGTCCTTAAAACTAAACCCATTATCACGTCCAAGCTTCATCTTCTTCCTCAAAACTCGTGAAAACTGGTCCAAGGGTTCCATTTTGTGCTTAATTCGTGAAGTTTCGAAGTTTAAAAACACCAGATTTTAACTTCTCGAGGTTAGATCTACACTTTTTCATAGTCATTTTCAGTTTTCGCCATGAATTTCTCTACATATGAGTAGTGCCAAAATTTGGAAGAAAAATCTGATCTTTAAGTAGAAAATCCATGGATCTAAGCTTAATTTAGTGTTCTAAGCTTAGATTTTGTGCCATGTTATGGATTCTATAAATTGTTTGAAATTATTTTCAAAATTATAGAATGGCACCTAAATCAAAGTGAGGAAAGGAGCGGAGCCAATTTGATCAGTTGAAGTTTGCTAGCGCAAGTGCTCAAGTGCACTACAATGAATTCGCATCGGCTCACAAATTCATTGTGGAATGAAGTTTTTATCATCTCGGCAGATCGATCAAAAATATTATTGCTGCTCAATAGTGAGAGCAGTTTTGTTATTTTTCAGCTGTAGCTGTTATTTTTGTTGTTCGGGAATTCTATGCAAATTTTCTTGAAACAGTCGATAATGAAGTTTATATTAGGTGATGGGAGTCGAGTTCACTCCTGAAGTCATCAACATGTTTTATAGCCTACCTTCTCCTGCAGACTGCTTCTATGATGCTTTTACTCCGTCTGAAGGAGAGCTTGATGAGATTTTAGCATACCCGACTGATGGAAGAAGACCTTGGAAAATCCGGAACAATAAAATAATAAATTTTTCCTCTTCTATGCTTAATGCTACTTCTAAAGCCTGACATTATTTATTTCTACTCGTATTCTTCCATCAAATCACCTCAGTGAAGTGACAAAAGAACGAGCTATTCTAAATTATTGCATTCAAGAAATGAAGCCTATAGATGTGGGAGCTATTATATACGATGTGATCAACACTTCAGCTAGAGGAAGCGTTATTTCTGGATTAGGCTTCTGGCTCTCATTTTCTCGCTATGCAAGAATGTCAGTATTACTTACTCTCATTCTAAAGAGATGCTTAAGCCACTGAAGCCAGTTGGAAAATCTCACGTGGATACTTATGGAAAGACAAAAACTCAAGGTTCTGCAGCATATACTTCTTCTATGCCTTCTACTTCTGCACCTGGACCTTCCACTTCTACTTCTAAGCCTTCACCAGATGTGTGGAATATTGTTTGTCAGAGGTACTTGGAGCATCAAAGTGATATATTCTTAATGCAATGCAGAGTAGATGAGATGGATAGTAAGATTGATCATGTGTCCGAGTATATACAGAGGAAGAGTGACTATGATGGATAATATAATGAAGCTCTTGTGAAATTTTTTAAGGGTGATACAAATATAGAAATTTCTACTTGTCATAATTTCACCCCATGGAGTAATCCCAGAAGTCTTATTCCTGATGATTCTTCCGACGATGAAGAGGAGACTGAGGATGATTGGACTTTATTTTTGCTTTGCTTCGCTTATGTGCCTGTTATGTGTGTTTTTACCTTTTCAGTATGATCGTACTGTATGAGTACTATGTAATAAATCTGTTATATTTCTGTTTCAGATTGCTTAGAATTTAATGTTATTTATGCTCCAGTTGTTTTTAAACATTTAAAATGTAAAAGAGTGTTAGTTTTATTTATGTTATTTACTTTGCTACAATTTTATATTGCTGCTTATACATGTATTACTTTACTGCTTTAAATACCTTATTTAATGTATCTTTTTCTTCCCTCTTAGTTTGAAATTTCATATTTCAAAGTGTTTTAACCTTATTAAAAGAACTAAGTTTAGGGGAGGGAAAAGAACTTAAATTTAAAATTTACTTGTCTTTAGTAAATAATATTTTCAAAATTAATAATATAACTTATGGAAGAAAAGTTAATTTAAAATAGATATGATGTTGTTTTCATGAATACTATAATAAACTTATAAAAGTATTTTTCATATAACAAGGTAAAATTCTAAAAATTGTAATTATTTAATAAAAGAGTGTAAGAATTTTGATTCAAATATCTAAATTAAAAAAATGTTGTATTTTTTAAAGTATTATGGAATCTAGATGTTTACTTGAGAAGATAGAATTGAAACTCTATGAAAAATATTTTTGCTAAACACATATTAATTAAGTGAAAAATGTGTAAAGTCATTAAATCTAAGTTAAGGATAGTGAAGTTCAAAATCATTAACATGCTATCCAGATATAGTAATCCTCACTTGAAAATGAAAAAAAAAGAGAAAAGATTGAAAATAATCCCATATATATATATATATATATATATATATATATATATATATATATATATATATATATATATATATATATATATATATATATATATATATATATATATCATTGATTGGTTTATATGGATGCACAGAAATAGTGTGAAATATGAAGACAAAAGGTGTAGAGTCCTAACTGTGGTGGGAAATTGCCAGTCATTCTTAAGTAAGCTCATCCATTTGAAGAAGTTTCATAACATCCTCAACACTCCACTGTAAGACTACTCAAAGCAGCCTAAAGTTATGTTAATTTACTGGAAAGCTCCAACCCATCCATTTATTAAAGTTAACACTGATGGGGCCTTCTCTGATCATGGTTCTGGTTGTGGGGGTGTTTTCAGGGACTGGGATGGTAAGTGTGTCTGTTTCTTCCATACTCCCATTGATGCTGCTGATGCCCTGGAATCAGAATTAACTGCTATTTTTTGGGCCCTCAGCATGGCCACTTCTTGGCATTGGTGTGATGTTGCTGTTGAATGTGACTCGCCTTCCCTTATTCAGTACATGCAGAATAACCTTCACCCGCCGTGGCATCATGCCACCTAGATTACTAGAATCAAGACATTATCTCAGCAGATTAATAAAAATTTTAATTTTATTTATAGAGAAGGCAAGAGGCCAGCTAATTGGCTTGCCAAGAGGGCTCTTTCCTCCCAGCAAGTTCTTATCTCCTCTGACCCCCCTCCTCAGTTAACTTATCTCATTAAAGCTGATCGAGTGAAGGCTCCTCATATCAGAGTGGTGGACATCTAAGGACTTCTTTAATGATGCTTCTCTACTCTACCCATTGGTTCTATCAGCTATGCATATTTGGTTTTTGACTCCCTTTGGTCCTGAAGAATTGTTTTTGTGATGTTTTTGGTGGGGCATTTTGCTGTTTTTCAGATTTTGTTAATGAGAATGAGTTTTTGGGGTTTACTAGGGATATTGGGCTACTTGTTATGTAGCTGGTGTTTTTGTTTTTTAGTTTGGGCTGACTTGTAAAATCTGAATTTTTACTTTATAAACATGTAGGGAGCCTATTGTTGCTCCTTTTCTCCAATATATATATATATATATAGGATTGAAAAGAAATCCAAATATGAAAAGAAAAATAAAAATAATAAGTGAGGAGAAGCTTGAGGAGATGCCTAATCAAACATTGGCTTCACTTGAATTATCTTATAGGAAGAGACCTGATTACATTTTTTTACTTAAGTCTTATGTACAAGCATCCTTACTAGTAGAGTTATCATGAAAATCGTTTTCTTGTAAATTATCTACATGTTCTTAATATAAAAATTGCAATTATTTTTTGAAATAGATAGGAGAAGAGAGTACTTAACACTTAAATATTAAATATTTTACATATTTTGATTTTAGCCTAAGTTATATAAAAAGCTTTTTAAGTTTCATTATTCTATTTATAAAATGAACATTTATAGAAGTCTTAAAGAAAAGTTTTCTCCATAGATTATTATTTTTAGTAGTAAAGAGTTACTTGAGGACAAGCAATGTTTAAGTTTGGGGGAATTCATCCACCTTAAAAATTACCTGAATTTTTATATCATTCTTAACTAATATTTTAAGGATATTATGCTTTAATGAAAGGTATTTCTTATATTTTTGGTTGCAGTTACAAGAAAATGAGTTTATGAAGAAAAATAGTCATAAAAGGAGTAAAAGGAGAAAAAAATAGTCAAGTGAAGAAATGAAGAAAAAAGAACTGATACTGGCGCCTAGGCGCCAGACTCAGCAGGGAAATCTAGAGAATTCTTGGACAATTTTGTGATGGTTATTGATGACTCAGAAGCAATCTAGAAGTCTCTAGACAAATTCTCATATGTTATAAACAAGATACAATGAATATAGACACAGGGAATCAGTTCAACAAAGTGGTGCGACTCAAAACCTGAAGGGACGCGTCCAATTGCGCAGGAGACTGGCGCCTAGGTGCCACAGCTAATTTCTAGAATATTCAACAAATTTGGACAAATTTTGAAGAGGTGCCTGAAGCAACCCCTGGTCATTTTCGAAGCTCTGTAACTAGAGGACAATTCTACAGTAAAAATGTGGTCGTTTGGAGTGTGTAGGTGTTATAAAAGTGAAAGAGGTGTTTATTCTCATTTAGTTAAAGAGTGTGTAGTGTTATTTACCTTTTTTTAGTGAGAGTTCAGAGTGTTTTTAGTGTGATTGCTGGAGTTGGAGTCTTGTAAAAGTCAGTCAGAGTTAGAGAAACTTCAAAGGATTGTTTGGATACCATTCCTAATAAGTATTTATAATTGGTTTCTTAAGTTTTGTATATTAAATTTGAATTATATGAATATGGTTTGTGGTATGCTTTCTGAGTAGTCTTCTTCTCTTTCTCCTTAAGAATATGAAATGATTTAGATAAGGATTTAATTTAGTTTTGAGAACTTATTTTTATTCTTCCATAATTTTTTATGACACCTTACTTGATCTTCATTTATACTACAACTTGATCACTTGTAATGTTAAAATCTATGGAGAATTATTAAGATTTAACTGTGGGCTAAAAGTTCTTAACTTGTAAATATCACATTTCCCTTAGAAAGGTAGATGGTAAATCCTTGAAGGGGGAGGTGCGAATAGATAGAGAGATAATCTTTGAAGGGCATATAATTGAATATATTTTTAGAGTGACAAGCTAAATTCTATCAATTTTTTTTAAGAGGAGGTGACGGGTCACTAGTAGGTTCGACCATAGGCACCCTTGGAGGGGAATCTAGAAGTGAGAGCCTAGAAATTCGTCCCTTAGTAATAACAATACATCCTGATCCAATCTTCTAAAACTAGCGAATGTTTTTTATACACTTGACCAGAGGGTAAAGAATATATATGCTCTTATTTGTCACAATAACTCATTCTTAAAGTTCTCAAACTAATTTAGATGTTTACAAATCATGAAATATTTTCTATGGGGAAAGAATCTTTGTTTATTGTGTTAAAGCATTTAAATTATGAACTTATTTACAACTGCTAGTTTAATAACTTGCAAATTATTACTTTTTATTTGATTAGTTTTTAAATAGATTTTCTTCTTTCTTTCTTAATTTTTTTTTACTTAGCCTTCCCCGTAGGATCGATATCGGTTTTTAAAAAGAAAGCCCTATATAACTTGAAACGATACGTACACTTGCGTAGTACCCCTAGTGCACGATTTATATTTTTTTACAAAAACTTTAACTTTTAGTTATCGTACATTAGCCACTTAATCAGATTTGGGGTCAAGTTTGACCATAATTTTATAAGCTAATTTCTTTGCGTAATTGCAGTCGGGTAACCTAAGCTCCTAAAACTGGCACTTAAGTTTCGTAGTTATAAATTCCTAAATGATGTTCTAGAAGAATTAAACATGGGAAATTGGTCTTGAATGTTATTTGGTGGTTTTTAGACTTGGGTAGTGGGTATAGGCTCTACTAAAGTCAATAAATAGCATGGAAATGAAGAGAGAATTTGCCCCTTTCAAAATTTTCATTCTTGAGTCTAAGTGAAGAACGATTTGAGTTGTAAGAAGTGATAAGATAGCAAAGATGTCTTCTTAGGAGAATGATTTGAAGAAAAAGGAGGAAGCTATTAAGATTAAGTTTGTAAGTCAAAGTGTGCAAGAATTATATAACGAATTCCTAGCAATATTAAAGGAATATCAGTGAAGATTATGAAAATTAAGGCTGATGTGGCTTCAATTAAGGCAAAGATTAACAAAACTAACACACATTTAGCGCATATTGATTGGCAACTTAAAATGCAATTCAGTCATTCAAGTTATATCAAAGAAGCAGATAAGGCGATGTATCTGAAAAATAAGTGAATTGAAGAGGATTCTATCAATGTTCTTCATCATCGTCCATTTTTCAAATCTATGTGCCAAATTGTTCAGAATGAACAATTTAAGGTCAATGATATATTCCACCTAAGGGAGAAGGGAATTAAGTTCTTTGTTTAGTTCGTTTGTTTAGTTTTTTGTGTTTGTTTGCTTATTTGATTGTGTGTGTTTGTGTTATGTGTTTATGTAAGTTTGTCTTGAGTTATGATAAATTTAGAGAGTATCTCATCCAAAACCTTTTGGAGTGGAGGTTAGTTAAGTAATGAGTATTTGTACTTGTTGAATATATGTTAATCAAAGTGTTGTGTTTGTGTAAAACTATTTGTGTTATTGTGATCGAATCTAATATGTAAAAAGTTGAAAATTTTTTAGAAAGATAAGAGAAGAATGGAAGAAATAGTTATTATGACTTATTTAAGACCACGTGAGGGAGGTTAACTTGAGAAGTTGTGCATTTGAGTCAAAACTTGGAAATATCAAAATTTTACGATGGAACCTAAGAGCCAAAACTCGCGCTTAAGTGCTGGCATACCCGAGAGCATGGCGCCTAAGCATCGAACCAGTTGTGCATAAGTGTCGGTTCACGAAAACTAGTTTATTATGATTTTAAGTGCTGAAAACCACCATTTTCTCCTCATTTCATCATCTTCTTCCTCAAGCTTTTACGGTTTTGCACCTAGGGCATCCCTATAAGTGATGATTTTTGGTAGATTCGAGCCAAAATTTTTGGATTTCATCTTCTCAAGGTTAGAGCTTCTCTTTATTGTAAAAATTTTTTATTTTCACCATGGATTTGGAGTTCATTATGGAAAATTCAAAAATTTACTATTTAATTGATAAATTTTACATGGAAAAGTGAGTTTAAGATTTTAGAAGGTAGATCTAGTGAGTTAGGGTTGATTTTGGAATTTATTGTGAGATTTTTATAATTTTTAGAATGGTACCAAGAATGAAAAGGAGCAATGGGAAGGCTACATTTGACTCGAACAAGTTTGTGAGTTCTAAGGCTTGGGATCATTATGTCGATGCACTCTAATCGAGGAAGTTAATACCTTCGTGTTGTTTTAAACTATGGCCAAAGAAGTGAAAGATTTAATTGTCCACCAACAGCGGGATCGATTCTACTGTTTCTCTGCTGTTGCAGTGATTTCTGTAGTTAGGGAGTTTTTTGCAAATCTCCGTGAATCAAAAGATGAACTTATTCGTTGAACTTATTTTGCTATTTTGTTGGTTTTTGTTGAACTTTTTCATGCTACTTTAGGAAGTTTAGATAGAACTAACCTTCATTTAAAATTTATGTTTAATTTTCAATTTGCTACCATGAATTTTCTGTTGTGGTTGTGATATTATGTTAATTTATGTGATTTATTTTTATATTAGCCTCCACTGCATAGAAGTCTTTTGAATTTCATATATACTAAAATCAAAATGAACTTTGATCATTTTTACACCAGTTTTTAAATTTTATGTATTATTTTTCATTCTTATCTTTTTATGTTATATGCTAAAATGTTTAATCTTTGTAAAATTTTATGTTTGGGGGGGGGGATGAAAAATCAATTTTCAAAAACATGAAATTTATGCGTTCTAAAATATGCTACAAATAAATTTGATATTTGAATTGAAAAAAGATTATGTGTTTGAAGTTATATTAGGTTAATAAAATTTTGAATATAGAAATGTGTAAGAAATTTTGGTTAAAACTTTATAGCGATGAAGAAAATATTCCATTTAAAAACTTTTTCGTGGTGAAGAGAGGTTAAATATGGTGTAACTATCTTTAGGAAGAGATGTTGTACTTTTGAAAAATATAGAAGAAATAGACTTTTACTTTCAATACTTAAATTTATTTTATTAAAAATAATTTTTAAAAATTATTATTATATTTTCAAGTAAAGGATATATTAGAATTTTGCTTTAGGAAATGAAGAGTGGAATTAAAAAATATTAAAGGCCAATCCAGATAGAGTAATCCTTGCTAGAAAAAAAAGAAAAAGAAAAGAAAAAAAGAAAAAGAAAAGAAAAAGAAAAGAAAAAAATAAAAAGAAAAGAAAAAGAAAAGCAAAAGGGAAAAAATAGAAAAGAAAAAGAAAATAAAAAAAGTGAAATATAGTATGAGAGGAGAAGCTTGAGGATTAGTGCCTAATCAAAAATTGATTCCACATCTAATCTTTTTATTGCATAAGATTTGAGAAACTCCTAAACTTAAGGATATAATATAGTGAGTATAATTTTTTTTTAATGAAATTTTTTAGGTAAAGAAGATAGAATGCCTAAAATCTATTTTTGGATAATTTACTAGTATTTCTGAATTAGATAGGAGCTCATATTTTCATACATTTTCACTGTAAATATTTTCTAAATTTTAAAATGGTCTCATTCACTAATTTTTTTTTTTCTAAATTGTAATACCACATTTCTAGAACTAAATTTTAGAATCTCCTAAAGATATTCATTCACATAATTTTCTTATATTTGTATTGAAAGATTGTAGTGTCACTTGAGGACAAGTAACATTTTAAGTTTGGGGAAATTTGATATAACTAAAATATATAATATTGTTATGCACACTTTTAATATTGCACTTTAATGGAAGGTATTTGTATGGTTTTCTTTTAGTTACACTTAAATGGACCAAATATGTCAAAAATAGTGAAAAAAGATCAAATTTGAAGCAAAAAAGAAGAATGTGTTAAAATGAACCGGGGCGCCTAAGAATCCAGATACAGTACCTAGGCGCCAGTAAACAGAGAAGACCACTCCTAAGTGCCAAAACCCTATGCTTAAGTGCCAAGTAAATACATTTTATTTTTAATGTAATTCCGGCAATATTTGAAGAGGTGTTTGGCATCCTTTGGTACAAACGTTGTTAATTGATCAAGGGTGCCAAAAACCATTCAAATTTCACTTGAAAGGATGCATCTCCTAGGTAAATTTATTTAGCATGGACACATTTTGAAGATACACCAAAGCACCTTTTGAGAAAGTATAAAAGAAAGGAGTTTTTGGAGTAAAAAAAGGATGTCGTAAAAGGAGAATTAGTGTGTTTTTAAGAGTAGTTAAAATAAGAAGTTGTAAAATTCTTACTTACATTTTCTTCACATTTTTCTCTTTCCTAATGAAAGAGAAGGTGAGTATGGATTCCTAAGTAAAAATCTGTTGTTGTAGAGAGATTTAAACCCACTTGGGTTTGATGACTAGTCCAAGGAAGAGATTCAAAGGAACTTCAAGAGTTTGGTAGAGAGGAACTTGAGATAAGTTTTATCTTTGTACTTTATTTGGATTTAATTGAGACTTTTTTTACTTTATATATAGTTTTTACTTTTAAAACTACTTGTTGTTGTGTTTTCTCCATAGATTCTAAGTAGTCTTCTTTATCTTTTTCCTTAAAATGAACACTAGTTAAGTGTTGGATGAAAGTTGTGGAAGTATTGATCTTAAACATTGGAAGAAGTTGTGATTGATTTTATCCTTGCACTTCATTTACTTCTTCATTTGTCCAATTAAGATGTTAAGATTTGTTGTGAGACCATGTAAGATCCTAGTATGTTTTGTCTCAATGAACAATGGGTAGAAATCACATGAGATTATATGGATGAGAAAGTAACTCATATAATTTGTGCAAATAAATAAGAAAATATTGTTTGATTGGTGTAGAATTAGAGGACTTTAGGGTGGCAGACGAAAGCCCCTAGTTTGGTTTATTGTTTTAGGTTTTGAAGCGAGTTGTTAGCCCCCAAGTGAAGGAAAAGAAGGGAACTCTAGAGTAAGAGCTAGTATCTTTCTTATCTAACCCGTCTTCAACACTATTTAAACTTTAAACTAGCCAAGGTTCTTTATAACATCTTTAATAAGAGTAAAGAAAAAAATTGCTCCAATTTGACACAGCATATTTTGAATACTTCCACAATAGAATTCCTATACTTATTCCACATTTATGATAAGGAAAAAGATATTTTCATCTATACTTCATTAATCTTATAAAAATCTCGTTATTGTTAGTAAATTGTTTATTTTATTTCACACTTTAAGAAAGTACCAAAAAATAGCATTTAAAGTTTTCTATTATCTGAAACTGTTTTAGTAAGTGTCTTTTTCTAAATAGAATTTGAGCTTTAAAAACTTTTTATCTCTTAAATATCCAAATTTTTTCCCAGTGGGATTGATATTATGAGGCTTAATCAGAAAGTCTTATATTACTTGGTAACGATAAGTATACTTACGTAGAATTGCTAAGTTTAAATATCGCTGTTGCATTCTTATTTACATCAAAATCAAGTTTTTGGGGCCATTTTAAAGAAGGAAATTTTGTATTAAAAATATAAGTATAATATGATTACTAAAAGTATAAATATATCAATATTAGTCTGGTATTAATAAGAATCGAGATCAATGAAATACCTCGAATTTTTACGGGTCATGTTGTTTAAGACTATAGACTGGTTCAGGTTGAGTATATCTCATTCATGTTAGATCTTACTCACTGCTTATAGTCGTCCTCCTACTGTTTGAAGTTTCATCTATTTTTCTAGAAAGCTAGCTCCAAGCTCCTCGTCGTGATGATTTTGCATTTAAAGTTATTTGTGAGCATGCAATTGTTGAGTCGTTGTCTGTCATAGGATTTTACCTAGAATATGTCCTACTATTATCAACCCTAGAGGTCTTGCAAATACATGAAAGTAAACATGTTGTAAAAGTACAGTAAAGTATAGTAAAATTAAAGTAAACATGTGTACGTGAGATTTTTGTCACTGCTATGAAAGGGTTATTATAATAAACATAGCATAGTAATGTACATGAAATTAAACAAAGTGCATAAAAGACACAACATGTAAAACTTTTTAAATGACGTATATGGAAGATCGGAGCTGGGTGTAAGAATTTAGTTATGGAGGAGCTCAGAATCAGAGGTAAAGGCCCTAACAATTCTTCCCAAATGGACTCCGTAAGCAACTGTAAGCATCATGTATGTGAGACCCAACATTGGGTAAAGGGCTACCAACTAGGCAATCATCAGAGGGCAATCCCTAACATGGTCTATGTGACCGACACATGATCTTGTTTCAAGTAACATTTCAAAAGTTGAATTTTAATTTTTCAAGCAAAAATAGTTTAAGTTTGTAAGTGTTTTGGAGAAAAATGGTGTGTGTTTAATTCAAAAAATTAAATTATAAATTTATTTATAAATGTTTTAAATATTAAGCTCTTTATGATTCAGTCACACCGACAGACTGGGACTGCCAACTACCTATAAGGGCAAGGGGTAACTTTTACAAAATGTTAAGGAGCAATAATGACATCTCCGACCCTCTCACAAGTCAAGGACATGCAATACTCCTCACATACCTAGATGTCGTTCTCATTATCACTTATACCACCGAGACCTCTAACTTACACCAGCTTGATGATCCATATGTGCCCACTTTAAATATTTCCAATTGATAAAAGGTTTGAGTGTAATATTCAAACTCATACCCCAAAGAATTAGATATTTCTGTAGGTTAAGTATTGACGGAAATTCCACATTTGAAGGGTCCCCGTATCATATCTTAGTGGGTCCCTATGTTTTAAAGATAATATACTTCAACAAATTTAGATAAGCTGAATGCCCTTTGAAATGTCCAAGATCTTACAAAAGTGCTCGGGGAGTGACCGTGAACATCCCTAGAATCTCTTGGGTCATTTCAAGTTCATTTGTCTTTAATATATCATTGAATCAATCACCTCAGTTACATTAGGAGTTATTAATGTTTTAACCGTGCTTGATGTAAATTGGATGTCTTAATTAACATATGAAGGCAAGTGATTAATCATTTTATGTCATGTTTAAAAGTTATGTAAGTATGCACCCCTAAGGATAAAATTGGTTATTAATGAATTGTACACCCCTTGTCTTGATTAGACTAGAGCTTGTAGTATATTAAGGTGTTCATGGTTACTTGTGTTTAATTTTCTAATCCTCTTTATGAGATTAGGCCTAGTTCCTTAGTTGACTACCAAGCTTTGACGGTTGTAAGGGTATGTTTGTAATTTTTGAAAGAGTTTTTTGAAATGTGTTCACTTCTTATTGAAAAGTTTGAATTGTATTTATCCATTGATTGGGGGATCCAAATCGGCGAGCTAGTTATCTCCTAATCCATACCCCTCACTCTTGGATCATTCATACTTTCTTGTCTTCCAAATTTATGACATTTCACATAATTACATTTTTAACCTTCTGTAGAACTTGAAGTGGATTGGTTTCTACTACTTTTACCCTTGTGTTTCAATCATTTCAGAGGATTAAATGTCATAAATATTACTTATTGACCCGACCTGCAATAACGAAGTAATTTTTGCTTCCAAAAGATGGTAAAAAACTTGACCCAATTTCTAAATAGCAGCTAGTGTATAAAATCAAAATGTTGTAAAATTTTAGAAAATATTTTACACACTAGGGGTACTACGCAAGTATATATATTGTTTCAGGTAATATAGGGTTTTCTTTAATAAACCCAATATCGATCCCACAAAGAAGCGAGGTAAGCAATCCTTTAAGCTAGTTCCAGTCTATTTCTATAAAACATAAATTTGGAATTTTAATTAAAATGGATTTTTTAAAATAACTAATCCTAAATAAAATTCTTAAATAAAAAGATATCTTATATGGATAAATTGGTTTGGAGAATTTTGAGATGTTAAAGACTACTTTTCTTTTGCAATTACATAGATAATGTGTAGGAAAGAAATGCTTAGAATTTTATGTAGTAGTGCCAAATAAAAGCAATCCTATTCTTTACCCTTTGGTCCAGGTGTAAAGAACATTGGTTAATCTATAGATCAGTTCAGGATGTTTTATTAGTAAAATGGGTTAATCTAGGCTCACACTACTAGATGTCCAAGGGTGGCTATGGTCGGCCCTACCAGTGTCCTATTCCCTTTCTATAGACCAAATTATTAGAATTTAGTCTGTCACTCTAAAAACTAATAAATTTTGTGCCCAATAAGCAATATCTCCCTATTTATTTGCACTTCACCATGAATAACCCACATATAGCCTTCGATTACCCAAGGATTCATGTGATATCTACTAGTTAAAAACTCATCTCCGGATAAGTTTCAGAATTCTTCAACAGGTTTTAAAAATACAAGTGATCAATTTGCAAACTAAATGAAGATTCGGTATGAATATCATCACCATAATTTAATAAGAGAATATCTAAGCAAATCTTAATTCCTAAAGATGAATCTATTTCATTACAAAATAAAAGTAAAAGAAAATAATGGCATAAGAAGTAAAAGGGTTGATAGAATTATGTAATAATTCAAGTGCCAACAAGGAACTTAATTCATTAGTATTCTATTATATTTATGCAACTATCTGTCACCTAGAAGCATTTAATAGTTAATTCTATCATAAAAATGATTTTCCTACACATGCCACTACTTTATTTAAAAGAAAGAGTAAAGAAAATCACTTACGAAGCATGGATAAATCACGACAGAATACTCTATTTAAGACAAAGAAAATCCACTAGAAAGAGTTTACAACAATTACAAGAGAATGAAGAACACAATACTTAGCTTTTCCCTCTGAAAGAAAGAAGAAGATCTCTCCACCAAAGTTTCCCACCGATCCATCCGCCGCTCGTACATTCCTTACTTAAAAATCTCAAAATCGCTCACCAATCTCTCCATAAGATGTAGAAATCTACATCTTCATGACTCTAAAATGACTAAAATGACTAAGGGGGAAAAAAGAGAGGGGAAGAGAGAGAGAGAGAGAGAGAGAGAGCGAGAGAGAGAGAGAGACAAGAGAGAGGCAAGAGAGGCACTTTTTCCTGTAGAAATATCTCCTATTTATAGAGCTCTGAAAATAGCCAAGGGTTGCTTAAGACACTTATTCAAAAGTAGTCCACATTCATTGAATCTTCTAGAAACCGACTCTGACGCCTAGGCGCCGGGATCTGGCGCCTAGGTGTTAGACCCCTGTGACCAAGTCTTCGCACTCCTTCACTTTGGTTCGCACCTCTTCGCAATTAAAACAGTTCCAATGTGTCCAAATACATTGTATCACATGTTCTATATATTAGGAGTAACTTCCAGCCTTCTAGAAGGTCTAGAAACTACTTAACACCATCAAAATAACTCCCAAAGTTGTCAAAAATCTGTCTAATAACCATTTTTGGATGATTCTGGCGCCTAGGCCTTGAGTCTGGTGCCTAGGCGCCATTTTCTCATCGTCACTGGTGCCTAGGCACCGGGTTTGGCGCCTAGGCACTAACCTACGTGCAGCTCCACTGTTTTGCTCTGTTTGGCTCCGTTTCAACACCGTTTCAACTCTGTTTCGACCCAATTCAGTTGCGTTGCATTCCTAACATCTTCACCTACAAGATAGACATAAAAACAACCTTTCTCAAAAGTATAATTTCATTCAAAAACATGTGAGAAATATAAAATATCTTAAGCATAGAAAGACATATTAATATGTGCTAAGTTAGAATTTTCTTCCTTACTTATTTTGGCTCAAAATTGCATAGTTTTTGCTTGATTTTCTCTAAAATCATTTTTTTATACTTGAAGACAAAAATATGCAAAATTTCTTCCTTTAAAGTGTAATATCTTTAAAAATGCGCATAAAGTTAGCATGAAATCTACACTAAAAATAGATAATTTTTAAAGTGGATCAAATAACTTAAACGTTACTTGTCCTCAAGTAACACTATAATCATGTAAAACCACATAAGCAAATCATGTGTATGAGTTTCTTTAGGAGTTTCTAAAATTTTGTTCTAGAAATATAGTAGTCCAATTTAGAAAAAATTTTGGTAAATGAGACCAATTTGAAGTTTAGAAATCCCTTAGATGAAAGTGTATGAAAATATGTGTTGCTATCTAACTCAGAAATGCTTGTAAATTTTTCAAAATATGGGGGTTAGGCATTTTATTTTCTTTACTTAAAAACCTTTATTAAAAATAATTATACTAACTATATTATATTTTTAAGCTTAAATTCTTCTCAAATCTTTTACTTTAAAAAGCTCAGGTGTGGAACCAATTTTTGATTAGGCCCTTTAATCCTCAAGCTTCTCCTTCCTTTTTCACATACTATACTTTTCTTTTCTTTTTCTTTTTCTTTTCTTTTCTTCTTCTTTTTCTTTTCTTTTCTTCTTCTTTTTTTTTAGGCAAGGATTACTATATCTTGATAGGTCTTTAATAATTTTGAATTCCACCCTTCCTTTCCTAAAGCATATTGTAGATATATATCTTTTACTTAGAAATATAATAACTGTTTTGAAAATTATTTTTCAATAAAAGAAATTTAAATATTGAAAACAAAAGTCTAATCCTTCTATTTTTCTAAAAATAAAACTTTTCTTACTAACGATGGTTACACAATATTTATCATTTCTTCACTAAGAAAAATTTAACTTTAAATTTTTCATCACTACTATAAATTTTAACTAAATTATCTTACTCATTTCTATATTCAAAATTTTATTTCCCTAATATAACTTCATACACATAATTATTTTTCAACTAAAAATCAAATTTATTTATAGCGTTTTTTAGGACAAATAAAATTTATGTTTTTGAAAATTGTTTTTCATTCCCCCCCAAACTTGAATTTTAAAATATTTTGCAATTAATTCCATAAAATGTAGGAGGAAGAAAAATAAAAGATAAATATACTACCTACTACAACATCCTATCAAATTTATATGCATGCATAATCAGGATAGAATAATTGCAGAAGAAGGTAAATCTAGCCTAAAACATGCTTGTTATAATATTAAACTTAAAGGAAGTATATTAACTTTAAAATATATTTTTCTTCCTACCTTCAAACTTGAATTTGAACATGTATAGCATTCAGACATGTAAAATATAAGCAGGAAGAAAAATAGTTCAGAAATTCTATCTACCACAAATGTTTGTTAAAAACTTCTACAATTATTCGTCAGGACATAACAATTTGCAATAGAAAGTAAATCTAAACTAAACATGCTAGAATAAAATTAAACTAAAGAAAGGTTAAATAAGCAGGACATGTATCTTCATAGGAATTTATATTTAAGTGTTATTCAAATCTCTTAATTATTATAACAAAAACTAAAACACAAACACACAAACTAAAATACCTAGACTCGCAGATTCATAAACAAATATCAATTGAGGTTAATTTGATCTCCTTTCTACTCACATTTTCCCTCCCTACTTTCAAATTCTAACTGAAGAAACTACACTAATAATGATAAT
This sequence comes from Papilionanthe hookeriana x Papilionanthe teres, assembly GCA_022702705.1. Lineage (NCBI taxonomy): Eukaryota > Viridiplantae > Streptophyta > Magnoliopsida > Asparagales > Orchidaceae > Papilionanthe > Papilionanthe hookeriana x Papilionanthe teres. Next base: position 139,228,368 of record CM040429.1, on the reverse strand, counting down.
CTGGTAAATAAAAACAGTGATGTTCATTCATATGTTGTTCATTAAGCAATTTCATGACCTTACTTAGTGAAAACAAAGTCAGATAAATGAAGTAATAGAGTTGACATGGAGTGGTCCAAGTCCAAACTTTACATGCTTCAAGGTAATGCTCGGCTCTGGTTAATAACTGAGTTATAACAGACTCGTCAGCCTGCTACTACCAGAAGTCATATACAAATTTAGTCAAGACCAAGGCATAACCTCACAACATTAATCTATTCTGTACTAAAGAAAACACAAAACAATCATGACTCGCAAGCACACTAAATCAAAGCACACTGATAACTATGGGTTGCCTCCCATAAAGTGCTTGGTTTTAACTTTGCGGGCCCGACAAATGATTCCTCCTGGATCAAAATTCCAATTAAGTAATCCTCGATCAATCGCCCAATCATTGCGAGATCCAGGGATTTCTATAAAATCCTCAAATTGTAATTTTTCATTCAGCTCTTCATTTTCATTTTGATTTATAACATTGTTCCTCATATTTCTTTCTAGAGCCAATATTCTTCAATTATTTTTCTGAATTTGCATATTAATATCATCCTTGAAATTTATAAGAAATGGATCTTTATAAGATACTTCAATATCTCCCAAATTTTGGATCGGATTCTCTTTAGATAGTTCAGATTCTGGATCAGTATCTTCTTGTTACTCTTCTATTTTAAATTATCTTCCAATTCTTCCCCTTTATATTTATTAAATGATGGAGGATCTATCATAGTTGAGGAAATAGGTTTTTCTAATTCCTTAGGAATTTCTTCCAATAGTCTTTCAATATCTTTATCTTCTTTTCTCAACTCAAAGTTCTTTTGAAATATATCCTCAAATTCTCTTCCAAGTCCTAGTTCAATAACTTTATCATGTTCATCATTCAATTCAAGTTTTCCTTGTGATTGAGTCGCATCTAAAGATATAAAGACTGGTTGTGTAGATGAATTCCCTAAATAGGTAGGCTTTAAAATTGTATGGGGTACATTCATCTTATGTTCATGAGATTTTTCAACAAATGGAATTAAAAGTTTACTATTTTTGGTAGCGTCCATTATTTCACACCTCTCCTGAACATACATACAGTCTTCTTTTATTAACGTTTTTGAATAATCATGAAAATCCATTTTAATCTCATCTGTTAACTTACTCTCAAAACTTTCTTGGAAATGGTCTTTAATTAGATAATCAATTTCATCTATCTAAAAACAATCATCATCTTTTCTCTCAGCTGAAAATTTTATAGTCTTTAATATATCAAAAGTGACTTTCTGGTCATTAATATTCATAATCAACTCTCTTTCTTGCACATCTATCATAGCTTGTCCAGTAACAATGAAAGGTCTCACTAAAATAATTGGATTTTCTTTATTTTTCTCCATATCTAATACAAAAAAGTCCAAAGGAAAGATAAATTTATCCACTTTAACAAGCACGTCTTCTATAACTCCATTTGGATAAATGATAGATCGATCAGCTAACATAAGAGTTACAGTAGTGGGAGAAATATCGACTAAACCTAACCTTGTAAATATAGGTAAAGGCATCACATTAATGCTCACTCCTAAATAACATAAAACTTTTCCACATAATCTTTCTCCAATTGCACAAGGAATTGTAAAGCTACAAGGATCTTTAAATTTTTCGAGGAAAATTTTTCTAAAGTATAGCGCCGCACTCCTCACATAGTGCAACTGTCTCGTCATCCCCAAATTTATTTTTCTTGTTTAATATCTCCTTCGTAAACTTTGCATCACTTGGCCTCTGTTCCAGAGCTTCTGTTAAAGGAATATTTATCGTTAACTTCTTAAGTACTTTCATGAACTTTAAAAATTTCTTATCCAACTCATGTTGTCTAAGTCTTTGAGGAAATGGAGGTGGTGGTTTTTCCAAACTGATTTTAGTTGGAGAAATTAATTTTTCCAAATCCTTATAAACATGTTTTTCAAGTTTCTTAGTTTTCTTTGTTTCTATCACAACATCTTTCTCTTTTCTAACCACATCATCTATCTCTCTTCCACTTTTTAATTGAACAGCTTCTACTTGTTCATTAGTGTTCTCTTTAGGGTTGATCTCAATGTTGTTAGGAAGTGTTCCTTGGGGTCTATTGCTAAGTGAATTAGCAATTTGTCCCAGTTGACTCTCTATATTTTTAATCGTGGTATTTTGACTTTGCAACTTGTTTCCCAATTGCAATACCACTTCTTCCATAGACATCTTCTTATCCTCAAATTGTTGACCATTGTTAGAGTCCGGTGGATATGAAGGTCTATAGTTTGTGTTCCCCTTATTATTCCAACTTCCATTAGGATTCGCATGATTATTTTCCCATTTTTAGTTTCCACCATCAGTAGTATGATTCCAGTTAAATTTAGAATGGTTCTCCCAACACGGGTTGTAAAAGTTAGAATATGGGTTGTTTATGGTATTTAAAGCGTCATATGATAATTTAGAATCAATTATACACCCTAATGAATTTTCCTCACTTACAAAAGTAAATTATGGCTGGTTCATTCCAAATTGGTCCACCTTCCTTGATATTGCAGCAACCTGAGATGCAAGAATTGTAATCACATCTGTATCATGAAAATTAGCTACATTTTTATGATTTACCCTTACAGAGGGCCATTGAAATTCATTTGTAGCCATTTTTTCAATTAATCCACACGCTTCATTAAATGATTTTAACATTAATGAACCACCAGCAGTAGCATCAATTATAGACCTAAGGGAACCTACTAACCCATTATAAAAAGTTTGAATGATTAACCAATCGGGCAGAGCATGATGTGGACACTTTCTTAATAGTTCCTTAAAACTTTCCCAGGTTTCATATATTGTTTCTCCTTCATATTGACAAAATGAAATAATATCATTTCTAAGTTTAGTAGTCCTTGAAGGTGGAAAATACTTAGCTAGGAATTTCTGAGTTAACTCCTCCCAAATTTTAATAGAGCCAGGTTCTAATGAGTATAACCATATTTTAGCATTATCCCTTAGTGAGAAAGGAAAACGCCTTAGCCTAACAGCATCGTCTGACATACCGTTATAACGAAATGTAGCACAAAGTTCTAGAAAACTAGATAAGTGTAAATAGGGATCCTCCAAAGCAGTTCCCCCAAACTGATTATTCTGCACCAGTTAGATAATCTCAGGATTTATTTCAAACGAGTCAGCTTCTATGACAGGGTTTTGTATACTTGAGTGAATTTCATCTGTCGTAGAATTTATGTAATCCCTCAATGAAGTATGATGATTTGCCAAGTTATTATCTTAAAAGTTTTCCATTTCCATTTCTAGTTTTTCGAGTCCTTTCTGTATTTTTATTTTCTTATTTTTTTCAAACTCGGGATCATAAGGCACAAGTCTTGCAGATCCTTTGTTTCGCAAACATAGCACAACAAACAATACATTAACAATTAAAAAAATAATAGATGAAATATATTCAACACAACAAAAAATTTTTACGAACACCTTATTTTTCACACAAACAATTTTTTTTTCCTTTTTTTTACAACACTTTTTCATATAACAAAACACATTTTTACACAAAAATAGTTTTTACGACACTACATTTTTCCAAGTCTAAACCTAATTATTTCAACAAAAATTCTCCTAAAGTTCTTACCGAAGCTTCCCCGGCAACGGCGCCAAAAACTTGACCCGACCCGCAATAACGCAGTAATTTTTGCTTCCAAAAGATGGCCAAAAACTTGACCCAATTTTTAATAGCGGCTACTGTATAAAATATTTTCTAAAATTTTACAACATTTTGATTTTATACACTAGCCGTCATTAAAAATTGGGTCAAGTTTTGGCCATCTTTTGGAAGCAAAAATTATTGCGTTATTGCAGGTCGAGTCAAGTTTTTTGGTGTCTGAGCCCGGGCAACGACACCAAAACTTGACCCGACCAGCAATAATGCAGTAATTTTAGCTTCCAAAAGATGGCCAAAAACTTGACCCAATTTATAAATAACAGCTAGTGTATAAAATCAAAAATTTGTAAAATTTTAGAAAATATTTTACACACTAGGGGTACTACGCAAGTATACGTATTGTTTCAAGTAATATAGGGTTTTCTTTTATAACCTCGGTATCGATCCCACAGAGCAGCGAGGTAAGCAATCCTTTAGGCTAATTCTAGTCTATTTCTTTAAGGCCTAAATTTGAAATGTTAATTAAAATGGATTTTTTTTAATAACTAATCCTAAATAAAATTCTTAAATAAAAAGATATCTTATATGGATATATTGGTTCGGAGAATTTTGAGATGTTAAAGACTACCTTTCTTTTACAATTAGATAGATAATGTGTAGGAAAGAAATGCTTAGAATTTTATGTAGTAGTTTCAAATAGAAGCAATCCTATTCTTTACCCTTTGGTCTAGATATAAAGAACATTGGCTAATCTATAGATCGATTCAGGATGTTTTATTAGTAGAATGAGTTAATCTCGGCTCACACTACTAGATGTCTAAGGGTGGCTATGGTCGGCCCAACCAGTGACCCGTTCCCTTTCTATAGATCAAATTATTAGAATTTAGTATGTCACTCTAAAAACTAATCAATTCTACGCCCAATAAGAAATATCTCCCTATTTATTTGCACTTCACCATGGATAACCCGCATATAGCCTTTGATTACCCAAGGATTCATGTGATATCTACTAGTTAAGAACTCATCTTCGGATAGGTTTCAGAATTCTTCAACAGGTTTTAACAATACAAGTGATCAATTTGTAAAGTAAATGAAGATTTGGTATGAATATCATCACCATAATTTAATAAGAGAATATCTAAGAAAATCTTAATTCCTAAACATGCATCTATCTCAATACAAAATAAAAGTAAATGAAAATAATGGCATACGAAGTAATAGGGTTGATAGAATTATGTAATAATTTAAGTGCCATCAAGGAACTTATTTAACTAGTATTCTATTATATTTATGCAACTACTTGTCACCTAGAAGCATTTAATAGTTAATTCTATCATAAAAATGATTTTCCTACACATGTCACTACTTCATTTAAAAGAAAGATTAAAGAAAATCACTTACGAAGCATGGATAAATCATGACAGAATACTCGATTTAAAACAAAGAAAATCCACTAGAAAGTGTTTACAACAATTACAAGAGAATGAAGAGCACAATACTTAGCTTTTCCCTCTGAAAGAAAAAAGAAGATCTCTCCACCAAAGTTTCCCACCGATCCATTCGTCGCTCGTACATTCCTTACATAAATATCTCAAAATCCCTCACCAATCTCTCAATAAGATGTAGAAATCTACATCTTCATGACTCTAAAATGACTAAAATAACTAAGGGGGAAAAAGTGAGGGGGGAGAGAGAGAAAGAAAAAAGAGAGGCAAGAGAGGCACTTTTTCTGTAGAAATATCTCCTATTTATAGAGCTCTAAAAATAGCTAAAGGTTGCTTAAGGCACCTCTTCAAAAGTAGTCCACATTCATTGAATCTTCTAGAAATCGACTCTGGCGCCTAGGCACCGGGATCGGGTGCCTAGGCGCCAGACTCCTGTGACCAAGTCTTCGCACCCCTTCACTTGGGGTCACACCTCTTCGCGATTAAAACCATTCCAATGTGTCCAAATACATTGTATCACATGTCCTATATATTAGGAGTAACTTCCAGCCTTCTAGAAGTTCTAGAAACTACTTAATACCGTCAAAATAACTCCCAAATATGTCAAAAATCCGTTTAATAACTGTTTTGGATGATTCCAGTGCCTAGGCCTTGATTCTGGCACCTAGGCATTGTTTTCTCGTCGTCACTGGCGCCTAGGCACCAGGTTTGGCGCTTACGCGCCAACCTGTGCGCAGCTCCACTTTTTTGCTCCGTTTGGCTCCGTTTTAACTCCGTTTCGACCCATTTCAGTTGCGTTGCGTTTCTAACATCTTCACCTACAAGATAGACATAAAAACAATATTTCTCAAAAGTATAACTTCATTCAGAAACATGTGAGAAATATAAAAGATACTAAGCATAGAAAGACATATTAATATGTGCTATGTTAGAATTTTTTTCCTTGCTTATTTTGGCTTAAAATTGCTTAGTTTTTGCTTGATTTTCTCTAAAATCATTTTTTTATACTTAAAGACAAAAATATGCAAAATTCCTTCCTTTAAAGTGTAATATCTTTAAAAATGTGCATAAAGTTAGCATGAAATCTATACTAAAAATAGATAATTTTTAAAGTGGATCACCTATTATCCCATTGTTTTGACATAAATCTTTATTAAAGTGTAAAATCTCATAATTAATATTTTTGACCCTAAGGTACTCTACCCAATATCTCTTTCATTTCAATTCAAAAGACCATGTAAGTTTGTTATGACTTTGTCCATGGGTTGTTTGACACAACAGAGAAACAATTACAATTTTTTGACACTTATTTTAATTATATGTATTTATTTCACTCCAAAATTGTTAATTTCAAATGACAATTAATTCAACTGTCCAAAAGTTGTTCTGTATCTTTGAAATTTTTTTATAATGTTGATTAAGGTCGAGGGGGAAACCGTAACAATATATATATATATATATATATATATATATATATATATATTAAATATAACTTCATTTTTAAAATTCTTAAATGATTTTTAAGATAACATAAATAGAAAATCAAATATTTATTATTTAAGGTATGATTTAATTTTTTTTCCAATTGCTCTAACTAGAGAGAGCTCAACAAGTTTGATTTTGAAATTTTCTAATTTTTATTTGATTTTATGATTTTTCTTTAATAAAATTGAGATAATTTCCAAAGAAAATTAGTGTTTTTATGACTAGAGTTCTCTAAATGAAAAAATCATAGAACCACCCAAGCTACATAAGGAACAAGCCCAATAAATTTCAAGTCATCTTCATTAATATTTATGTTTTTGTAAATAAAATAAAATTTATGTTATTTATTTAAAATAAAGATATATGTCATATAAATTGAAAATATTTTTGGTCCAACAAATTCCTCTCTATTCCTTGAGCACAAAGGTGTTTTTATTTTATTTTTATGAATTTTCTAGACCAAGATATGATTTTCCTAAGTTTTATTTAGTTTTATTTAATTAATAAACCCAACAAATCTGATTTTTCTACTTAACCACATGGCGTTGACTCAACCTAAGAGGATCCAAAAGAAGGCACCAATAATACCACTGTATATCTCAAATAAAACTAGAATAACAATGGAATAATGATATACCTATAATATGTATCATATTTATACACATGTTTATACCTAATTTTGAGGATATTACACTTTAATGGAAGGTATTTGTGTGTTTTTTCTTATAGGTATAAATAAATGGATAAAATATAACAAAAGGAGTAAAAAATGATCAGATTTAAAGCAAAAAAAAGAAGGTGTGAAAATGAACTTGGGTGCCTATCACCCAGATCTGGCGCCTAAGCGCTAGTAGACAGAGAAGGTCGCGCCTAAGCGCCAAGGGCCCCGTGCTTAAGCGCAAGGAAGTTACTATGGAAGTATAAAGAATTTTGGTAAATTTTCAAGGAGTGTTTGAGGAAAAATTTGGTAAAAACATGAATAACTGATAATGGACGCAAAAATTCATTAAATTTGCTCTTAAAAGGATGCATCCCTTGGAAGATTCATTGAATGTGGAAACATTTTGAAGAGACACCAAGCCACCTTTTGAAAAACAACAAAAAGAAGGACTTTAAGAGAAGAAAGGAAGGAGATTTGAAATGTAGATTTTTGGTGTTTTAAAGTAAGAAGTTTTAGGATTTTTACTTAGGTTTTCTTCTCACTTATCTCATTCCTAGTGAATGGAAAGGTGGGTAAGGAGTTCTAAGTAAGAATCCATTTTTTGTTAGTAATTTAGAGAGATTTAGACCCTCTATGGCTGGGCGACCAGTCTTAGGGAGTCTTTTAACAAAAAGGAAAAATTCAAAGGAAATTCAAGTGTTTGGTGGAGTAGAATTTGCTATAACTCTTTATCTTTGTACTATATTTGGTTTTAATTTAGACTTCTTGTGTTTCTACATGATTTCTACTTTTAAAATTAATTTTTGTTTGTGTTTTCTCCATGAATTCCGAGTAGTTTTCTTTATATTTTCCCTTAAAATGAAAAATAATATAGTGTTGGATGGAAGTTGTGGAAGTATTGATCTTTAATGCTAGAATAAGATGTGATGATTTAATCCTTGTACTTCATTTACTTCTTGATTTAGCCAACTAAGATGTTAATGTTGGTTGTGACAACTTGTAAGATCCGTGATGGTATTGTCTTAGTCAACTAATGATAAAAATCACATAAGATTGTATGGATGAGAATGTAATTCATATAATTGAGTACAAATAAATAGGAAAATATACTTTAACGGGTGTAGAATTAGAGGACTTTAGGGTGACAGACTAGAGCTCCATATTTGGTTTATTATTTTAGGTTTTGATCCGAGAATTTAGCCCCCATGTGGAGGAAAAGGAAAGAACTCTAGAGTGAGAGCTAGTATCTTCCCTACCTAACTCATCTTCAAAACCATTCAAACTTTTAACTAGTCAATGTTCTTTATAGCATCTATAGTAAGTGTAAAGAATAGTATTACTCCTATTTAGCACGACACATTTTGAATACTTCCACAACATAAATCCTATACTTATTACTTAATCATGATAAGTAAAAAGATATTTTCATTTATAGTTCATTTATCTTACAAAAAACTTGTTAAAGATAGTTAATTGTTTACATTATTTCAAAATATAAAATATTACCAAAAAGAATTGAACTTTCAATCCTACGATAATATCCATAGTTTTGAGTATGTATCTTCTTCTAAATAAATTTTGTGTTCTAATTCCTTATTAAAAGTTTACAAGTTTCCTTGCGAATTCAATATTTCAGTGCTTAATTAGAAAGTCATATATTACTTGAAAATGATACGTATATTTGCCTAGAATCCCAAAATTTAATATGTCAGTTTAACTCTTATTTGCATGAGAGTCACATTTTTGGAATTGTTGTAAATGAAGAAAAATTAATAAATAAAAGTAGAAAATTATATCATATATATAAATCATAAAATTCATGTATTAAACAACATTGGAATAGCAGTGGAATAACACTAATAATAACACCAGAATAACATCACGAATAACATCAAAATAACAGCTCGTCATTTCTAGTGTCCATGTGTCACTAGCCATTCGTTGTGATTTCCACATCCTCGCCACGTCAGCCTACAATTTGTGCCCCATTCAGCCGTCTAACTTGATCTTCACCACTCATTTAATGCACACAAAAAGAACAAAATCTAGTTATCGTCCAAAACTAACTCTAGCTTGAGGACTATCCAACTTTAAATAACAAGATCTCTCTCAATTCTTAACAAAATTAAGTTTGGTTTGTTCAAATAGCTTCATTTAAGTGAGGAAAACATATCTATATGGTTAAATAAGCATGAAATTTTCATCTTCTTCACAAAGGTCCAAACCGATGCAAAAAATATAGTTTTAAGGTTATTCCTTAGCCCAAGAGGTGAGGCCTCGATTGGGTGGTTATAGAAGCTTCGTCTGAGTTCCATGAATCTTCTCCATGTGTTGTCCTCCTCTGAAATGGGGTCCAAGTATGACCTAGACCAAAAGTTTGCTTTGTTTTGGTCTTGAACTATGTTAGATGCCTCAAAAAGGTGAATTTTGATGGGGAATGAAGTTTTGTAGAGTGTTGAAGCATTAGGGACAGTTGGTTTGAAGTTTTATTGAAGTTAAATTCTTAGGCCAAAAAAGCACAAGTTAAGTATGCTGAGTGGATGGAAATGGTTAAGTATGCTGGGAATGAGGTTCTTGAGGTTGTGAAAAGGTCTAGAGAGATTTTGGCAAGGCTTCGCCAATGCAAGTGTGTGTGTATTTTGCATGAGGGGTGGTGACTTATTTATAGACTTGGCCATGGTGGCTGATACACCTAGAATATATAGCATTCACGTACACATTTTTATACTAATTTTGAGGATATTGCACTTTAATGGAAGGTAGTTGTTTGTTTTTCTTTCAAGTACACTTAAATGGGTAAATATGGCAAAAGGAGTGAAAAATGATCAAATTTGGAGCAAAAATGAAAATGTATGAAAATGAACAGCGGTGCCTAAGCGCCTAAAATTGAAGATTAAGCTCATAGGACTAAAGCCTAAGAACCCATAAATGAAGCTTAAGCTTACAGGAGAAAGAGAAAGTCACACCTAAGCGGAGAAGACCATGCACTTGAGCACAAGGTAGTTATTATGGAAGTTTAATGAATATTGACAAATTTTGAATGGGTGCTTGAGGAAACCCTTGGTGAAAACGTGAATATCTAATAATGGAAATGAAAATTCATTCAAATGGCTCTTGAATGAAGGCAACTCTTGGAAGATTCATTGAATGTGGACATATTTTTAAGAGACACTAAGGCACCCTTTTGTAAAACTATAAAGAGAAGGATTTGCAGAAGAAGAAGAATGCAAAGAAGGGAGGAGAGGAAGAGAGATTTCAGAGAGTAGAAAGTAAGGAGTTGTAGGATTTTTATTTATACTTGTTTTCATCTTTCTCATTCCTAGTGAACGAGAAAGTGATTAGATAGTTCTAAGTAAGAATCCATTGTAGCTTATTAGTGAAGTAGAGAGAGTTAAACCCTCTAGGGTTGGGCGACTATACCTAGTGAGTTTAGTAAGAGAAAGGAAGAGATTCAAAGGAACTTCAGAATTTAGTAGAGAGAAATTTGAGATAAGTTTCTATATTTGTAAATTTTATTTTAATTTAGACTTCTTGTGTTTCTACATGATTTCTACTTTTAAAATTAATTGTTCTTGTGTTTCCTCCATGAATATTGAGTAGTTTTCTTTATCTTTTTTCCTTAAAACAAGAAGTAATTAGGTGTTGGATGGATGTTGTGGAAGTGTTGATCTTTAATGCTGGAATAAGTTGTGATGATTTAATCCATAAACTTCATTTACTTCTTATTTGGCTAATTATAATGTTAACATTTGTTGTGAGAACATGTAAGATCCGTGATGGTATTGTCTCAGTCAACTAATGGTAAAAATCACATGAGTTTGTATGGATGAGAATGTAATTTAGATAATTAAGTGCAGATAAATTGGGAAATATACTTTAAATGGTGTAGAATTAGAGTACTTTAGAGTGATAAACTAAAGCACCAAATTTAATAAATTATTTTAGGTTTTGATATGGAGGGAGAGGTGGGAACTCTAGAGTTAGATCTAGTATCATCCCTACCTAACTCGTCTTCAAGACTATTCAAACTTTAGACTAGCCAATGTTCTTTATGGTATCTCTAGTAAGGGTAAAGAATAATATTGCTCCTATTTGGCACAACAAATTTTGAATACTTCCATAACAGAACACCTATACTTATTACTCACTCTTGATAAGGAAAAATATATTATAATTATACTTCTTTTAACTTAAAAAAATCTCATTAAAAATAATTAGTTGTTTACTTTATTTTAAACTATTTAAAAGTACCAAAAAAGAATCAAACTTTCATTCCTACGATAATATCTCTAGTTTAAGTATCTTTTTCTAAATAGATTTTGTGTTCTAATTTCTTCTTACATTTTTACAAGTTTCCTTGTTGGTTCGATATTTCGGGGCTTAATCAGAAAGTCCTATATTACTTGACAATGATACGTATACTTGCGTAGAATCCCAAAATTTAAATATAACAGTTAAACTCTTACTTTCATTGGAGTCAAGTTGTTGGCATCATTGTAAAAAAGAAATATATTTAAAAAAATAGCAAATTAAATTCACATATAAATCATAATATTAAAATATAAAAAATGTCAGGATCAAGTTTTTGGCACCGTTGCAAGGGGAACAAAAGAAAATTTATTAAAGTTTGAAGGAATATTTAGAATAAAAAATTTCTATTTTTAGAAAGCCTGATTTAAACTTTTAGACTTATTGAAGAAATATTTTAGTGTTGTTTCTATATAAGTTTATGTGTGATTTTATTTTATTTCCATTTTATTTTGTAGTAGTTTATGCATAGTTCAGGTTCTGAAGGATTAGTTCCATACGATTCTGAATCAGAAAGAAATAATAGAAAATTCAAAAAATTTTAAATTATAGAAAAATTTCAAATCTTTCAAGAAATGGCAAACCAAAATAATCAAAACACTGAAATTCATTAATAATTTAGACCTCTAAGAGATTATGCAATCCTTACAGTGGATAAACATTCAGGTAGTAATTCAAAATTCTACTATACTTACTAATTCATTTGAAATTAAACATGTTATTATCCAAATGGTAACAAATAATCAGTTTGGGGGAGCAAAAACTGAAGATCCAAATTTACATCTTGCCAATTTTCTAGAATTGTGTGCTACATTTAAATATGATGGTGTTTCAGATGATGTTATTAGACTTAGGTTTTTTCCATTCCCACTGAGGGATAAGGCTATGATATGGTTAAATTTGTTTACACCTAGATCTATCAGAACTTTAGGTAATTTAGCGCAGAATATTCTTGCTAAATATTTTGCACTATAAAAAACTACGAACCATAGAAATGATATTACATCCTTTTGTCAATTTAGAGGAGATTTTATCTATGAAGCTTGGGAATGATTTAAAGAACTCCTAGGAAAGTGTCCACACCATGTTGTACCAGATTGGTTAATTATTCAAACTTTTATAATGTATTAGTTGGATCTCTTAGATCTATTATCGATGCCGCTTCTGGTGGTTCATTGATGTCAAAACCATTTCTGATGCTTATGCTTTAATTGAAGAAGTGGCTACAAATAATTTTCAATGGCCTTCTGAGAAGGTAGGTCCTAAGAAGGTAGCTAATATTCATGACTCTGATGCTTTTGCAATGTTAGCAATCAAGTTGCTACAATTTCAAAAAAGATAAACAAATTTGGAATGAATTTTTCTCAACAAATTTCAATGATTGAAGAGAATTCATTAGGCCATTGGAAAATTCTCAAAAATTACTAGAAAATTTAAATACCATAAATAATAAGTCAAATGACCCATATGCAAACTGTTATAAACCGGGTTGGAAAAATCATCCTAACTTTAACTGAAATAATAATAATTTGAGTGGTAATAATCAGCAATGGGGGATCAACCAAGTAAACCAATTGGGAAATTGGAACAACCAAGGTAATAGTAATTATAGACCTACTTTTTATCCAGGTTTTAACAATAATCCACAATTTAAGGAAAAAGAAGCTTTCTATAAAAGAAGTGGTTTTACAAATGAGAAATCAATTACAAAGTCAAGGAGCTACAATTAGAAATAATGAGAACCAATTGGAATAAATAGCAAATTCATTAAGTAATAGAACCCAAGAAACACTTGCTATTAATGCAGAAGTAAATCCAAAAGACAAGAATAAAGAGCAAGTAAAGCTGTTCGACTTAGAAGTGGAAGAGAGTTGGAAAGTAGAGTTCAAAAAGTGATTTAAATAGAGAGAAAAGAAAATGAAGAACCTAAAGAGGACGCTCCAAAAGGTTTAGAGAGTCCTATTTCTCCACTTAATATTGACTTATAAAACCACCACTACCTTCATGTCCTCCGAAACTTTGTCAAAAAATGCTGGATAAACAATTTTTAAAATTTCTCAAAATCTTTAAAAAGCTTACAGTTAATATTCCATTTGCTGAAGACTTAAAACAAATGCCAAGCTAGGTGAAATTTATGAAGAATATTCTTAACATAAAACGAAAGTTCGAAGATAACGAGACTATTGGACTTAGTGAGGAGTGCAGTGCTACAATTCATAAAAAACTTCCTGAAAAGTTTGAAGATCCTGGTAGCTTCACAATTCCATGTACAATATGAGAAATATTTTATGGTAAAGCAATTTATAATTTATGTGCAAGCATTAACCTTATGCCATTATCTATATTTAAAAGGTTGAGATTAAGAGAAATATCATTTACTACTGTAACTTTTAAATTAGTAGATCGTTCAATAACATATCCTAAGGGAGTTAGACAATATGTTTTGGTAAAAGTGGATTGATTTATCTTTCCTGTTAATAACATTGTGCTAGTTATGGAGGAAGATAAAGAGATACCTATCATTTTGGGGAGACCCTTCCTAACTACAGGGAGAGAAATGATAGATGTGTAAATAGGGAAATTAACTATACACATCAATGATCAAATGGTTACTTTTAATATTTCAAAATATATGAAATTCCCTGTAAAAGGTAAAGATGATGAATGATTCAAAATGGATGTAATAAGATATATGTGTGAATGCCATTTCAAAAAACTTACAAAGTGAAATCTGAAATGAAAGAATTGGAGCACGAGCAAGGAGAGGAATTAGAACAATTTAATGATTTTCTTGAAGAAGATTCAAATTTGTTCATGAAAGCTTTGAATTTTTAGAAATGATGGAAGAAGACAAATCTTTTTGTCCATCAATTGAAAAACCTCTTGAACTTGAATTGAAGTTACTTCCTAAACATTTGAAATATATCTTTTTATGTGATTCCTGAACTTTACCAGTTATAATTTCCTTAAATTTTACTTTCAAAGAATAAGAGAGTTTAATGAAAACTTTGAAAAAATATAAGAAAGCCTTTAAATGGACAATTACGGATATCAAAGGAATCAGTCCTTTAATTTGTATTCATAGAATTCTTATGGAAGAAAATTGTAAACCCACAGCTGATCCTCAAAGGAAATTAAATCCTATTATGAAAAAAAATTATTAAGAAATAAGTTTTAAAGTGGTTAGAAGCTAGAATTATGTATCCTATATCAGATAGTGCATGGGTTACTCGAATTCATAGTCTTCCAAAGAAAGGAGGAGTGATTTTAACTATTTATGAACAAAATGAATTAATATCAACAAGACAAGTCACAAGACGGTGAATATGCATTGATTATAGAAAATTATATATTGCCACCAGGAAATATAGTTTTCCATTACCATTTCTAGATGAAATACTGGATATACTAGCCAGTCATAAATACTTTTGTTATTTGAATGGATATACTAATTATCACCAAATACAAATTGCTCCTGAGGATCAAGAGAAAACAATGTTTACCAGTCCTTATAGTACAATTGCTTTTAGAAGAATGCCCTTGCTTTATAAAATGCCCCTGCTATATTTCAAATAATGTGATGGATATTTTCTGTGATTTAATTGAAAAAAGAATTGAAGTTTGTATGGATGAATTTTTAGAGTTTGGAACTTCATTTGAATCAAGTTTAGAACATTTATCACGAGTTCTTAAGCACTGTGAAGAAAGAAATTTAGTCATTAATTGGGAAGAATGCCAATTTATGATAACAAGAGGAATTGTTTTAGTACATCACATATCTGAGAATGGTATGGAAGTAGATCCTGCAAAAATTTAAGTGATCACTAAGTTACCACACCCGATAAATGTGACGAAAATTAGGAGTTTTTTAGGACATGCTAGATTCTACAAAAGATATATTAAAGACATTTCAAAAATTTCTAAGCTACTATGACATTTACTCGAAAAACATGTAATTTTCAGTTTTGAGAAGAAGTGCCAGAAAGCTTTTGACCTATTAAAAAAATTAGTCACTGCACGAGTTATGGTTTCACTAAATTGGAAAAAACTTTATGAATTAATGTATGATGCAAGATATTATGCTATTGGTGTCGTTTTAGAATAGAAACACGATAAGATTTTCAAAGTAATTTACTATGCTAGTGAAACTCCTAATAAAGCTCAAATTAATTATATAAAAACTAAGAAATGGTTATTAGCAATAGTTTATGCTTTCGATAAATTCATATCATATTTAATTTGGAACAAAATTTGTAGTGCATACAGATCATTCTGTTGTTAAGTATTTAATGAAAAAGAATGATGCAAAACTAAAACTGTTATGATAGATTCTTCTTTTATAAAGATTTGATTTTGAAGAAGTAGATAAAAAGGGAGCTGGTAATCAAATTGTTGATCATATGTCCAGGCTTGAATATGAAAAATCACATTTTTTTTTGAAAAAAATTTATGAACATATTCCAAATAAAAAATTGTTCTATATTAATGTGTGATGTGTTCCAGATATGCAGCCATTTTGAACTTTATTGTTAGTAATATTATACCATATCGTCTGACACACAAAAGAAGAGGGAATTTTTATCTGAAGCTAAAACTTATTTTTGGGATGACACATTTTGAGATAAATAAGGAAGGATCTAACTATTCAAAGATGTGTGCCTTTAGAAGAAACTTATGAAATTGTGTTGACCTAACTTTTGGTTGAGGTCTAGTCTCTCTTTAGAATAGCCTAGACTCTAGCCGTAGGAATCTCCCGGTGACTTTCTTAGAAGACTAGTCATGGAACCCTCCCCATAGAAATTCAAACCGTTTTTAGCTTCACTAGGAGTTTTCATATGCTTAAGGCCTAACCTCCACCTTTTGGTAGGAATAAGGCAAGCATAAGGAAGCCTAGGGGAAGTCTCCTATAGGTGGTCTAACATTAGGATTTACCCTGAGTGAGGTATGGGGAGCCCGTATCACACACTTACACTTTCACACTTACATTTACACTGACATTCACATCCTAAATCAAATATATTTTACTGTGATCTTCGGACTCTTTGGAAACTCATGTGTGTGGTCCCACTAGCCTTAAGTCTTTGGCTAAAAGAGCTAAAATCACCACATAGAGGACCAAAAGAGGCTTCCCTTAGCCCGTAGCCCATCCAGAATGATTCCCTTCTTCATGGTCTGACGATACCTTGCTTTTCCCAAAATTTTATTTTTACACCGAAATTACCAGTTTGCCCATGGAAAGGGGCCTAAAACCCAAGATTTCACAGAGTCACCTGGGGTTCCCAAAAATTGTTCCGGAGTGTTCCCCTCGTCGAGCTGAGAAGTTTGACTGTAAACATGCCATACTTTTGAGCTACCGGTGAACCCCTCGCGACTTAAGTAGTCACTAATTGAACGACATTTCGGGCCCCACAAAACCCTCCACCGTGGTCAGAAACGTTCCCGAACACTGTCATTCAATTCCAATTTCTATTTTGCACTGCTTTGTGCCATTGATTTGGTATTTCAGACACTTTCCCAAAATTTCCCCAAAATGCCCCTACATAGCCAAAAATTCGAGAAATTTGAAAAATTTCCAAAATTTCCCAGAATCTCCAAAATATTCCAAACTTCTTTTTCTCCAACTACACAATAGCCTAATTATGTCATTTTAGGCCAATTTAATCAAAAGCCCCAATTTCAACCTAAGCCTGACCTAGGCTCCGATTTGACCCAATTTGACTCAACGTTAGCCAATTTCTTCCCGATTTGAATTTTAAACGCCTCGACACATCCCCCTAAACTAAATGCAACATTCGATCACCATCAAGTCGACCTTAAAATTCAACCAAATCCAATTTAATTGCAAGATCCCCAAATTTGACCATTTTTTTTACTTGTTTTGACGACGAGGTTGCCCAAATGACCTCGGATCGCCAAACGGATTGCGCCATTGCGTTCGGAATGCCGTAATTACTAAGAAAGCATATATAATTTAATATACTTTGATGTACGACAAAATCGACTCAAAATCGGCACGATTTCAATTAAAAAAATACATTTTTGCCACCCAAATCTTAAAATCCCTAATTTCAGCCCTAGCTGCTGGCCCCCCCTCTCCAAATTTGCGATTCTTCTTCCTCCTCTTGCCTTTTTCGCGAATCCTCCGTGGCCGAATCTCCTCCATGCGCCAAGGTGGGAGACAACTTCTTCTTCCCCAAGCAATCTCTGCCATGGGAGCATCTCTGGCTCCATGTCACATGTATGGCAGCCCCCCCCCCCCCCATCACTTCTCCATGGGTGGTCACTTCCCTTTGGCCTTTCTTTTTATTTCCATCATCTCAAAGGTGGGTAAAAGCTTTCACTTGCCTTAGACCTTTGGGTATTACTCATGGGGGATTTTGGCGATTCTTCTTCCTCTTCTTATGGCTACAAATGGGCCTTTTTTTTTCTTGGTTTTTTGTGTTGGCCGAAAATCACAAAGAAAGGGGAAGTGCTGTTATTTTTTTTGCTCTAATCCAAGGCTTAGGTATAGATTTACATTTTTAGGGCTATACATCTTCATCCTCTTTAATTTCCCTAAGTTTGGATGATTTGTTTTAAGCATTTGGGATAGGTTTCCCCACCCATGATTTCACTTTTAATTGCTTTATGATGGTGGATTTCATGGTGATATTTAGATTTCATGCTTGAATCATATGGATTTCTCACATAGCAAAGTTCTAAATTTTTTCTTACATGTGAAGGACTTTGAATCTATGCTCTTATGGCCATTTTACTTATGCTTAAACTTAGGATTTTTTACATGTGTTTTGAAAGTCACTCTTGCATAACAAAAATCTGAAATTTGTGAAGTTTCTTACATGTAAAATATGGGGCTTATGTGGGATTTTATGGCCAAAGTTACATGCTTAGGCTTAGGATTTTATGCTTATATCTAAAGCTTGCCTTTACTTGTGTAAATTTTGGAACTTGGGTTTCATTTTAGGCTCACTCTCACATGTCAAAATTTGGGTTTTCAAGAATATTTTACATGCTTAAAAAGTTGGATTCCTATCTATGTTAAAGGCTTAGCAAATTTACATATGCTTGGGGCTCTCTTTTCACATGCCTTGACATAGCAATTCACACATACATTTGGAAATTTCTCTTTACTTGCTAAAGGCTTAGCAAATTTACTTATGCTTGGGGCTCTCTTTTCACATGCTATGACTTAGCAATTCACACATACATTTGGAAATTTCTATTTACCTGCTAAAGGCTTAGCAAATTTACATACACTTGGAGTATTTTCTCTATATGCAAAAAACAAAATTAGAGATTCTCATATGCATTGGAGTTTATGTGATGTTTTTGGAGTAGTCTTCACATGGTAAGTCCTCTTTGAAGCTTATGGTGGAATTTTTAGATAAAGACATGCTTTACACTTCTTTACGTCAAATCTTGAAATGGTAGCCTTACATAACATGTCTTAGCAAATTTATGCCTCTTTATGTTCAAAGAGATGTGTTAGAAAGGGTAAACATACTTTGTTACATGTAGCTTTCTCCTTTTAAGGAATTTTCTTGTTTCTTGATGAAGGAATATGGCTAGTAATTCACGATCCTCCTTCTCTTTACTTTACTTTCATCATATGCTATCTTGCTAATTGTTGCATGGAAAAGGCACCAAATGCATGCGGCCTTTAAGGTAAGTTGGGAAATAAGGATTGTGAAGAGGTGAACTTTATGTGGCATTTACTAGCTATTTTGATCATGTCTCATTATGTTCAATAAGGAATATTTGGAAGACTTCATGTGCTTGGCCTTTTTAAGCATATTTTGAGCCTTCAAATTTCACATTTGGAAGCATAAAAATACTTAGTGAAAATCTTGCAATTTTTGGATTTGGGAGTGGCACTACTTGAAACACTCATGGAAAATGTTATATGTGTTTATTTCTTACATATTTCTTTAGCCTTTCATATGCATAACACATAGGCTTCGTTTTCTTTGCATACTCTCCAATTCCTTTCATGCACAAAAAGGGGCTTTATCAATCTATACTTGCAAAAAACGAAGAATTTACACTGCTATAGTTTTGTGGAGTTGAGCTAAACTACTCCTAACAAGCTTCAAATGAGAAATCTGCACTTTCGTACTTGCTTAGGATGGGTTTAAATAATTCCAATGCTTGTCCAAATTAAAAACTTGCATCTATATGTTTATGCGGAATTATTTTTTATCAACTTTATGTTTGAATAAATGCAAAATCTGCACTTGCATACTTGTTTTGGGTTGTTTTAAACCATCCCTATGCTACCCCTAAATGAAAATCTGCACTTGTATACTTGTTTTGGGTTGGTTTAAACCATCCCTATGCTGCCCTTAAAGTGAAAATCTGCATTTGTATGTCATTTTGGGATTGTTCTTGGACATATGCTTGTTGCCCCTATGTTGAACTTGAAAGGTTGAGTATCAAACGAGTTGCTTTTTTAAGTAAAAAAAAAAGAAAAGAAAAGAGAGGAGAAGTGGCATTGCTTAGCACTTCACGGAGAGGGTTCCAATATGTATAGCATGTTTGGTTGCCTTAAATTGCTTATGTTGATAGGAAGTTCTTTCCTCTTCACACTCTTCTACATACTTAATATGCTTGGTTGCTCTTAATTTCATATATTGGTGAGAAATCCTTTCTTCTTTACATTCCTTTACTTACTTTAAATGCTTGGGATGTTGTCACATATGTATGTTGGATGTTGCAATTATAAAAAATGCTTGGGAAATGATGCAAATGTTGGGTGATCTCATATATATACATGCTTGCGTACCTTTTAGATTGGAATTTTCAGGTGTGAAAATCGACTTTTCTTGCCATTATGCTGTCAAAATTTTCTGTAAATAGGATTGGACTCTTTTCATTCCTTTTTTGGGTATGTTGCCCCCTTAACTTTTGGTTTTGGTTTCACGAAGCTCTAAGGTTGTCCCTTGCATTTTGGTGTTGACCTCATTTTTGATGAGGTCTTCTCTTCTTCTCTTTAGTACTTAGGATCTAGCCTTAGGCTTTTCCTTTGACTATCCTAGAGGATTAGAATTGGGACCCACCACTTAGAAATTCAAACCCTTCTTAACTCCCTGCAAACTCCACAAACTTGATTGTAGACCCCTAATCACCTAGAGGGTTGAAATCAAATGTGGAAGCTTAAAGGATGAGTTCCTATAGGACTCTTTGGCCTTAGGACTACCCTGGGTGGCCTGGTCTGGTGAAGGGCTGACTTACACACACACTACACCTATACACTACACTTTCACACACCTCCTAAAAACACACCCATACCTAACTTGACCTCCTGACTCATGAAGGTGATTCACATGGATGGTCCTTAACCTCTAAGCCCTTGGCTAAGAGGGTTAGGAACAACATAGTGGATGCCTCAAATGAGTCCCTTCATGGCTCATGTGGGCTCGATATGGCTTCATGGCTCAACCAAAATGATTTCATTCCACTTACAATTACCCAATCTTCAATTTTCCAAATTTTTAATTTTTGACCCCAGGGACCCTGCACCCGCCTAGCCTACCCAAAACCCTTGAAATTACCCAAATCCTCCAAAATTTCCAAATCACCCAAAATTCCCCAAAACCATTCCTAAATATTTCCTCACCAATCAAATTGATCATCCATAGCCAAAAATACCAAAAATTCCAAAAATACCCCCCAATACCCTCCAAATACCCAAAATGCCCCTCTTAGCCAAAAAATCCAAAAATTCATAAAATTCCCAGAAAATTCCAAAAAATCCCAAATATTCCCAATTTCATTTTGTCTAACTATACCATGGGCCAATTTTGTCAATTTACCCCACTTTTATCAATATCCCCAATTTGACCCATTTTTAACCCAAAGTGAACCCAATGTCAAACCAAACCTACCCAATTGACCCAAATTCTGGTCCAATTCAATTCTAAACTTCAATTCAACATCCCCAACACTAATCTAGACCAAATCCAAGCCCAATTTGATTGACATTTGAGTCCAATTTCACTTTTGACCTTAAAGCCCAATTTGAACCCATGACCCAAACTTAGCACAAACTCACCCAATTCAACTCCAATTAACCCCAAACCTTTTCTAAACCTTCCTTAACATCCCCACAAATAAAACACTAACATAATTTGCCCAAAATTTAGACCCAAACCCCACTCAAATTCAACCCAAAGCTAAAAGACCCAATCTTGACCTAAACCCAAACCTAACCCAAATAAGCCCAAACCCCAAAATCAAAACCCAACCAAAGTCAAAACCTCTTTGAAACACTCCCATAAATATTTCCCAACATTAATTTTACAACAATTTCAACCCTAGCCCAACATTGGCCCAAGTTAGCCCAATTTGACCTACATTAACCCCTTTACCAAAGAAGCCCAAATCCAACCCAATTCAAACCCAAATCACTCCAAACTTGTTTCAAATCAATCATGACACATCCTTAGACAAAACTCAACATTTATTTGGCATGGCCCATTGCAAATTTTTCTATTCAAAAGCCCATTATCTAACCTAAAAGCCCACTCCCTTAAACCTTCCTAAAAGCCCACCTTTACCAAATTTTAAAAGCCCAAAGTCCATTTCCAAGCCCACATGAAACCTTTTCTTCATCATTCCTTTGATAATCCTATTTGACCAAAGTCTTAAACCATCATGAAATCAACCCATTTGTAGCATCATGACAAATCCCATCAATGGAATCCAAAGTTTTCAAAATTCCAAATAACCCTTTTCCATGCAAGTGAGCCAACCTTTTCCCCAAGCAATGAGCAAGCCAAATGAAGTCATAGAGCCATGCATAAGCCATATGCAAGCCATGGGGAGCCCTTTCCACCTCACCATGCCACTTATGGCAAGGAGAGGGGAGCCTTTCTTAAGCCTTCACTAAACCTTTTTTAACCCCATTCATGATACACTTTAACCAAAATTGGCCACCTCACCTTGGATGGGGACTTCACCACATATGTGAGGCTGACCCAAATGATCTCACATCAGCCCAAATCAAGCCTTGGTGAGTGAACCAAGCCAAAACCATGAATTGACCCAAATTGGACCAAAAATGCTCCTTACACCCATGCCATTTAAATCCTTGACTTTACACATGGCATAACCCAATTGATTGCACCAAGATCAAGCTCAATCATGTGAGTTTTCCTCAGCCAAAAAACCTTGATGAATGAACCAAGCCAACCCTCATGGCCACCCAAGCTCCACCATAACCTTCCTTATTTAAACCCCACCTCCATGACCAAGTGGAAGAGATACAAAGATTACCTTGGGTAAACTCTGCCAAATTGTTCCCAAAGCTTCTCCAAGCACTCCTAAGCTCAATCCAATCATTTTCAATTGAGGCCTCACCTCTTGGACAAAGGTATCAAATTTTTTCTCCTCCAACCGAGCATGTTTTAATTTTCCGTAATTATTCACATGTTTTAAGTATATCATCACCGTATAGATGTGTGCTACTCGATTAGACGATCATTTTAAAAAAAAAATTCATTCAATTTCGTTGAGAATCGAGGGAGATATCAAGGTTTGAAGTTGGACGGTTTTGGGTGAATAGAACTAGGGGAGAGAAGCAGCAGCCGTCCGATCGGGCGTGTATCCAATGGACGGCGCTGATGGAGTTGGACGGTAGCCGCATCCATGAACGGAACCGCGCCGGCCAATCGGGGAGCGACACGTGGCGATTGAGCGGGAAAATGAAATATTTTATTTATTTTTGACCCTAAACTTCAAAAATGCATAACTTTGTGTAGAAAAATCATAAAAATAAAATAAAAATACCCTCTTGCTCGATGAACGAGAGGAGAATAACGTGGAAAAGAAATCATTTAATTTCATTGAGTATTTGATTTTTAATAATTTATTTACTCTCTGCACATTTTCAATTCTCCATGCATGTATACAATTCACCATGGCATGAGACCATAGGGCTTTTGAAGCCTCTGAATTTGGGAACATTCCTTGAATTTTCCAAAGTCAGAGGCCATCCCTATGAAGAGTTATTGATTTTTCAACTCTAGGTTGCTAG
Source organism: Papilionanthe hookeriana x Papilionanthe teres (assembly GCA_022702705.1). Lineage (NCBI taxonomy): Eukaryota > Viridiplantae > Streptophyta > Magnoliopsida > Asparagales > Orchidaceae > Papilionanthe > Papilionanthe hookeriana x Papilionanthe teres. The sequence continues at coordinate 139,204,747 of CM040429.1, read as the reverse complement.
TTTGAGTATTTTAATTCCAATAATTAGCATATTGTGAAATAAATTCTAGGAAAATTTGGTGATGTTTATTATGACCATAAGACCCTAGGAAAAATAGGTTTTGAGTTAACTCACTTGGAATAACCCTAATTGGCTTAAACACCCAAAATGGAGTTTTAATTAATTAGAGCTAATCATACATCAAATTGACTTGAAATCAATCCTCCACTGACCTTTAGGATCATAGGAACCCACCATAAAAGTTTGAAGTCAATTGGACTTGGTCAGCCCTATCAAATGTGTTGATTAAGCCATTTAGCCAAAATTAAACTTAAAAAATTCATAACTTTCAAAATGATTTTCAAAAATTCACCAAATTGGTTTTGGAGCCTCTATGATATCAGGGGAATTTAAGAAAATTAAAATTTCAATTTTCTAAAAAAGTTGATTTTTTGCATTATTTTAATATTTTTAATAATTAAAAAATAATAAAAATCACAAAAATAATAAAATTCACCAAAATGTCACATTTTGAATTTTAATCACTTAGGAACAAACCCCATATTTTTCTTAAGTCTATATGATGAGATATTAAATTTTAAAGCCCTAGGGTAATTTTAAAATTAAAAAAAATGTATTTTCTAGCATATTTACTAAAATAATTCTAATAAATCAAAGAAAAATCAGAAAATTGTAAAAATTAGTTCTCTGATTTCCTTGATATCAGAGAGATTTTTGAAAAATATAAAATTCATTTTTCAATCTTTATTTTATTTTTAAATTAATTAATACTCCAAACCTCAAAATAATTATAATAAAAAGAATATAATTTAAAAAATCACCAAAATTGGTCCAAGTGGTCCTCTGGTCATTACAAATGTCCCATAATTTTCTTAAGGACAGAAACTTTCCCTTGGTCATATTATTAAATTTTCCTTGGAAATCCCTATTTTATACAAAAAATAATTACATAAATAAATTAAATACAGAAAAATCACATTTTCTCCTCTAATGCCTTTATTGACATATGAGTGAAGTCACATAAAAATTTTAAATTCATTTGAGCACAATTTAGTGAGTTATGGAATTAGTAAGCTTGAAGGGCAAAATGGTAATTAAAATTTTAACCATTAATTAAAACTTTAGGCTTAATAAAATGAAAAAGTAAAATATTTGATCTTAATCTGATTTGGATGATTAAAATTTAAATAATTAAAGGGTATAAACCTACTAAACAATTTAAAAATAATTAAAATAAACCTTAATCAAATAATTAATTAAATTTGGAAGAATAATGGAAAAATTGGAATTATTAAAATAGGGATATTATTAGAAAGAGATTTGTTCTTTAATTTAAGAATCCCTAAATTAATCATCTCAATAATATTTAATTCCTAATTAAAATGATAATCCAAATTTAAAATTTAAAATGCTAAAAGACTTAATTATTAAATTAAATTAAAGTTAAATTATTTAAATTAAATCCTTTTAAAATTTCAATTAAATTAATACTTTAACAATTAAAATTAAATCATCATTAAAACATAAAGAATAAAATATTAAATTAAAATTAAAAATTAAATTAAATTAAAATTAAAATTAAATTAAATTAAATTAAATTAAATTAAATTAAATTAAAACATATTAAATTAAATCAAATTAAATCAAATTAAATTAAATTAAATTAAATTAAATTAAGTTAAATTAAATTAAATTAAACTAAAATTAAATTAAATTAAATCACATTAAATTAAATTAAATTAAGTTAAAACATATTAAATTAAATTAAATTAAATTAAATTAAAATAAAACCAAGTTAAAATTAAAATTAAATTAAATTAAATTAAATCATATTATATTAAATTAAATTAAATTAAATTAAATTAAATTAAATTAAAATAAAAAATAAAATCAAGTTAAAATTAAAATTAGATTAAATTAAATAAATTAAATTAAAATTAAAACTAAACCAAATTAAATTAAATTAAAGTTAAATTAAATTGAATTAAAAATAACATCACCTAAGACATAAAGAATTCAAAAATAAATCTAAAACAACTTGAACACTATTCCAAACTTAAATCCATTAACTCGAAATTAAATTAAATCATAAATCACTTGAACATCAATTTGCCCTCGAAAGCTTTTGTTGTCACAACTCCTAAATGGAGTATTAAGTGAAGTGTTACTTCACTTATAGGATATTCAAATGTCCTAGTTCACTGAGCAAGATAACAAAACTTGAACTCCCAGACGATTAATTCATTTGTATAATTAAATTCTCTTGGACTTAAAATAATCCTAGAAATATTGAAAAGATGTTTAAGATTCGTCTTAAGCACTTCCTCGATATGATAGGATGTTTATAAGAACAATTGAACTTAATTGTTCTTTGATGAAGGAAATCGTCCTCAAACCAAAATACCGACACCTAGACGTCATAGGAGATGACTAGCTATAGGAGTAGGACCTTGGTAAAAACCATAACCCTTCCCTTAGCTTTACCTAGGAACTTGCTTTAAATGCTTAAATATTCTAATTATGTTTTAAGTGCAGCTTGGGATGACGGGAAGACCCTCCAGGTACGCTTTTATTTTATTGCAATTTACCTTATTGCAATTTATTTAATCGCATCGCACTTACTTTTCTTGCATGATAAACAACTGTTGCATGAAAACCCACACCTTTAGGATAGTCCCTAAAACTAAAACCAAAACTAAATTAAAAGTCATTACATGATAAAATTCACCGCCACAACATTTCAAAATATAAAACAAATCAAAATTTAATCACAAACAGAACAACAAAACTACAACTACAACTAAATTAAAACGTCTTGTTGGATGATCGGGAATACCTCGGATGATGTAACCTACGTGTTGCTAACGGGATTTCTCACGGTCTAAATGAAAGTGTGGAACTCATTCGATTGAGTTTAGCAAATTCATCTGGACTAAGTGAATCCGATAAAAATAACGATGCCGGAAGGATGGAACCGTGGGATCTTAACCGGTGTTGTTATAATCAACTTTAAGATTTGTTTAATTAAAATATTAAAAAACACCTGAATTTTAAGATTTTCTCTAAACCAGAACACTTCTCTCATCTCCTGATTTATGACTTCTAAAACTAAACCTCTGCAACAAGGAGCTCGGAGCATGGTGGGCAGAGCACGGCCATCGTCATCAAGCAAAACCCGAGTCTACTTCAACGAAAACTTTCTTAGAATTAAATAACCAAGCCATAGGACTTCGAGGAAGTTTGCCTAGTGCAACATAAATCCTCAACTCTTCGTTAGGCATTTGCATGATCATATCATGTAAATTAAGCCCTAACCGGTCTTAGGACTCCGAGGTAGTCGTCCGATACGACATAAACCCTCACATCTTCGAGGCTATTTGTATGATTTTATCATACGAATATAAGTCCTAACTAATTAAAATTGGCAAGATCAAAATACTAAATAAACATTAGGGCTTTCCTAAATCCAAGCCAAACAATAGGATAGTCGGGAAATTACCGGAGTTCACTTTGAATCTGTGATTTCTCCTACCCTTCTTCCTTTGGATTCCCAAAATAAAATGTTCCAAATTTGATCCATTCCCTATTGAAATTCCAAAATTCAATCCTTTGAAAACTTAAACTTTGAAATTCTTGAGAGCAGAACTACTGATTATTATCGAGAGTTTTCTTAGGTGATTCCCGTCACTTAAGATGTAATTAACTATAGGGGCTTGCCCTTATAGGGAATTTTAAGAACCTGAGTAATATAAACCCTACTTAATTCATTTATATTAAGCAGGGGAACTTGTCGGCTTATAAAATTGGTTCGCAGACCAAACGGATGTCACAAACCTTTCTAGTTTATCTAATTGAGCCTCATTATCATGCAGTGTGTCTATTCTTCGGGATAGATACACGGTTTGTGGTGCGGTGCTCGTTTATGTAAACTATTCGGGATGTGAGATCAGTTTGATTTCATATCTTAAAATCTTCAAATTTAAAAAATTATTTTCAAAATCAAATACTACTTTTCAAATTATTTATTTAAATTAAATTAAAAATTCGCCGACAAATTCTGTAGGCGACCCCCTTTTTTAAAATACAACACACTAACCTAAAAATATGCCGATATTTGGCGAAGGGACTTATATTCACATTTTACACACTACATCACATTACATTACCCTACATGATTACACTACATTACTACATCATTACATCACATTATATCACCCTACATGTTACATTATTACACATCTTACCTCACTCTACATGTTACACTACATTCCTACATTACTTCAATACACTACACTACCTCACGTGTTATACTTTTTTGCCATAATGCTACACACTTCAAATTTCTTCACATGACTTTACTACTCTACTTTGTTACTCTACACGCTTTATACGATAACCTCTTGCACCATGTTGGAGAGGTTCGTCTCCCTTACCCCTTTACACCATGATGGAGGGGTTTAGTCTATTTGTGTCACACGTCTTACCGTCAGCTCTCTGCACCATGTTGGAAGAAGCTTTTGTCGCTTTGACATTTGTTTCAATTTTGACTTTGAGAGGCAACCCACCTCTTTTCCAACAATTACATTAGGTGGATTGTCTTCTCCTCTTTCTTTTCCTTGACCCCCTTCTTTGTTTTTCACCATGTTTCTTGGCTCAATTCACGTGCTTATGCAGGACACATAAATACACATGTATAGCTTTCTGCTATATGTGGGGCCATCAAGCAAGGCTGTAAGTGCGGTGGTGGGACAATGATGAGATTGCATAGAGGAGGGATACGAGAGAACTTTAGAATAGTGTCTCCTGACACAGAGACCCTGGAGAGGGTAGAGCAGGAACTCACGACACCATTAACCCGTCCTTGGGGTTTCTACCGGCGACTGTCTAAAGATGTTAGCAGTCCTAGTCCGATTAGGGTAGTCAACCCGTGGATCGAAATATTTTTAATACAAAAAAATACATATATTTGAAAAATAAAAAAAATCACCTCCACCACAAAAAAAGGCCTACTTACCTACAGCTTTTTACCTGCATGCAAATCCAAATTGAAATGTGTGAAAACTTACAAAGGTCTATGTTTGGCTACTCGTGTCAGGTTAGGGCTGCCTTCTGCATAAAGTCGGCCTAGTAGTTAGTACCTACGGTGGGACATATAGCACAGCTCTGAGTCCCTTGCGCTGTCGCACTTACAGTCCTTGTTTGGACTTATAGTCCTTTATTTTCTATGGTTTTTCCTACGTTGTTTTCTTCGAATTTGCTACAGGTTTCTTTTACATATTTGTTTTCTACGGATCTCCCATGGACTTTTCTTTACAGATTTCTTTTTTTCCTGGATTTCCTATGAGACGTTACCTCTTTAGACTTTTTTTTTGTTTTCTTTTGATTTTTTTTGGTCTACTATACATGTTTTATACCTAGTCTTCCACGCACACACTGTGTCACATATACACACTTATTTGTCAGGCCTTTCGTGCTTTACTTTATTACATGTGCTTGGTTTTCTTACTTTTCTTTTTAGTACATACATACCTGCTTTACTTTCACACATATACATGCTTGCTTAGATACCTGTTTGGTAAAGCTTCCTGCTTTACCTTTTCTTTTTTAGTACATATACATGTTTAGTTTGGCTTGCATACTTTACATTACTGCAAATATACAACTGCATGGTATGAAATAAATTACCTCACAACATTTCAAAATATAAAACAACTCAAATTTTAATCACAAACAAAACAAAACCGACAACTGCAACTAAATCAAAACTTCTCATTGGATGATCGGGAAAACCTCGGATGATGTAACCCACGTGTTGCTAACGGGATTTCCCACTGTATAAATGAAAGTGTGGAACTCATTCAGTTGAGTTTAGCAAATTCATTTAGACTAAGTGAATCCGATGAAAATAACGGTGTCGGGATGACGGAACCGTGGGTCTTAATCGGTTCTGTTTAATCAGCTTTAAAATTTGTTTTAATTAAAACATTAAAATATTTGGATTTTAAGACTTCTCTAAACCAAAACACTTCGCTCATCTCTTGATGATCATTTTCCAAAACTGAACCTCTGCAACGACGTGGAGCACGAAGCACGACTTCGAGGGCGACACGACCATCTTCAACAGCAAAACCTGTGTCAACATTAGCAGAACCACTCTTTAGTTTAAATAACAAGCCCTAGGACTTTGAGTTAGTCTGCCTAGTGCGACATAAATCCTCACCTATTTTTTTAGGCCTTTGCACAACTAGGTTGTGCAATATAAGCCCTAACTCGCTTAGGATTCCGAGGTCATCGTCCGATACCGCGTAAATCCTCCCATCTTCCAGGTTATTTGCATAATCAGGTGATTATGTAATTCCTATAATTAATAGGCAAGATTGAAACTTAAATAAATTCATTTCCAAAATTTAAATCCAAACATTAGGATAGTCTGGGATGTCATCGAGGTTCTCCTCGAGATCTGTGACATCCCCTACCTTTCTTTTCTCTGACTCCGAAAATAATTGTTCCACATTGTGCCTTTCCCCTATTGGATATCCTACTACCACACTTCGTTGAAAACTCTACCCTTGAATTCATGAAGATAGAAACCCTAATCTAAATCGAGAGTTCTCTCAGGTGACTTCGACCATTTGAGGGGTAATTGACTATAGGGACTTGCCTCTATAGGGAGCTTTAAAGACCCCAGGTAATATAAACCCTATTTAATTCTTTTTGTATTAAATAAGGGAATTTGTCGTTCCACATAAAGGTTCGCAGACCATAACAGATGTCATGAATTTCGTAGTTTATTTGATCGAGCGATATCATGAAGTAGGGTGTCTATTCTTCGGGATAGATGTGTTACTTGCGATATGATGCTCTTTCATTTAAACTGCTAAATGAATGAGATTCGTCCATTCTCATTTTTCAAATTTAAAAATTTATTTTAAAAAATAATATATATATTAAGTTGAATCTTAAAATCTCAAACCAATAACAAAAAGGTAATTTTCAAAATCAAATCATTTAAGCGGCTGACAACTTCTGGCGACTCCGCTGGGGATGAGCTCTACTCTCCATTATGATCAAGGGTTTCCATCTTCATATATCAGTAATGTGTCAATGTCCCTCATGGTCCAGATTGCCTTTCTTCCGTTGGCATGCTTCGCTCATTTCTTTCTTGGGCGAGCACGGTCAATTCTATTGGTTCCAGAACCATCTGTTTGACCACCTCAAACAGAGTGGTTCAGGAACCTTTAGGGCTTTCTTTTTGTGTGGGGTCGGATCCCCAATAGGTGCGTTAGTGCGAGAGGTGCATTGTGAATTCAGCCCAGAACTGGTTCCTTTATTTCACTTTTAATCTATGTCTCTCGGATTTGATTTGCTACTGGCAAATTAAACCGAATCTTTACTCTCGTACCTTTTGTTCAAATCCTGAAATTAAGCAAACACTGTTAACAAATGTAAAAGCAAAAAAATATATGTAATAATAAAATAAGGTGAAAGCACCAAGATAAAATAAAATAATACTAGAATAATGTACATAAATTAAATCCAAACAAAAAAAATGTATAAAGAAAATTGCCCAATTTATAGTACGAGTGCGGTCACTTGAGTCTTCTAGTTGAAACTACAAGGCACGTGACGTTACTGTATTCCGAAAGTTCTTCAAATGCAAGGAATGATGTCTTCGCCAAAGTTAATCTTCTCTTTCGCCTCCGGAGTAGAGTTCACCATCAATAGGGACGAGCTGCCTGATTTGGCGGTCATCAAATTCAGACAAGGGTTCGATGATGTTGAAGCTAAGTTCGGGGATGTGGCCGTTGTAGTGTCAAAGTTTGAAATGAGCAAGTCCGTTAAGCCTATTGTAACGTTCAACAATAAGTATGTTAAGGAACTCCCCATGCCAAAGGAGGATTGGATTGAAAAGAACTCAGATGTCGTTGGGACTGCTCCTGAGACTGTTTTTGCTCTTACTGCCGGATTCACTACCGCTGTACCAGTCGCTCCGCTAACTAAAGGAAAAGATATTCAACATGAGGAAGAGTTAGTCGGTGCTTGTGTTTTGCCATCTTCTAAATTCAAGATTGAGTCCAATTCGAAGTCCATACAAATGGCAAAGGCACAGGAATGGAAGTGCAATCAGGGAATTCTGAAGATCAAGCAACCGCGACAACAACCGCATCGGTCTGAAGAACAGTTGTTCCAGTTGAGACCATACCAGAAAGATGGGAGACAGGGTCCGACAATGAATCAAGGATTAAGCAAGGTATACCCTTTCAAAGAGGAGTCAATGTCGCAGATATTCTTTTACTTGATAAAGAGGCCAGAATTCAGACTACCAGAGCCAAAGAATCCAGAGGGGGCCGGCAAGAAAAATCATCCCCAGTACTGACCATACCACTGAATGCTCGGCCATACCATAGAAAACTGCTTCAGCTTCAAGGACTGGCTCGAGAAGAATTTCCGAAGTGGAAATGTGATAATCCCGAATGAGTACTTAAAAGAATTTTAAAAAGGTTCTATAAATACGACTTTGGATGATTCAACTGACTTCTACACGACAACGCCGCTGCTCGAGGGAATAAGTGATTTTTCTCGAAAACCTTCAGCTGATCTTAAAGTTATCAAAGGAAATTCAATTGAGTCTGCCTTGGAAAAGCTTCGAGCTGACGACAACTGTCTAAAGTTCAAAAAGAAGATATTGAAGATGAAGATTACAACCTAACAGATTACGTGGAGGGTGAATTCGCAGAAATCAACGTTGTTGAAACCTGAGCTACGTCGTCTGCGCGTGATGCTCCGTCTGTTGAGGAGAACACAGCGGATGAGTGGCAAAGGGCCTCCCAACAAAAAGATGAAATTATTAACAGCCTCAAGAAGAAGATCAAAGAAATGATGGCCGTCATGGTTGCAGCACAAGGACAGTCGCATTCACAACAAGTGGCATCCTCGGAGATGAACCAGCCAAGGATTTTCCATATTATCGACGAACGAAGGGAGGTCGCTTCTGCAAGCCGAGATGAACCACCAAAGAAAGATTCAACTCAGAATATGGTGCCAGAAAAAGACATTAAGCAGTTGGTCCAACAATAGGTAAAGGAAGCCTTAGCCCAATCGAAAGGGGGTGCGTCAATTTTAAGGGGTAGACCCTACCCGGAGGAGTTCAATGTTGTCCCATATCCTAAGGTTTTTGTACCACCAACCTTTAAGACTTTCGATGGAACGGGCAACCCCCGTCAGCACGTTGCACACTTCCAAGCAAGCTGCTGCAATGCGGGGGGTAGCGAGGCACTACTTTTTCGCTAGTTCGTAAGCAGTCTTTCAGGAATTGCATTTGATTGGTATGTAAAATTGCCTAATGGGTCGATCAAGATGTTTACAGAGTTGGAAGATTTGTTCGTGAAGAGATTTTTCGGGTACATCACCACATTACCATTGGAGATCTTATAATGGAATGTCAGAAACCCACGGAGACTTTAGGAGAGTATATTATACCGTGGAGAAACTTGAGCATGAAGTGCGAGCCCCAATTGCAGGTACAACATGCCATTGAGGTCTTACTCAAAAGCATCCATGGGTCGATAGCTTTCATGCTTAAAGGACTCACCATCAAGTCGTTTGAGAAGTTACTCAGTAAATCCAGCAGCTTACAAGAAGAGATTAAGCATACGGAGTCCCAGGAAAAGACTGAAAAGCCCAGAGTAGTAAAAGCATTCGAGAAGAAGTCTGGGATAGTGGCAATGGTGGACAAAGGTAAGCAGCCCATGCAGATACAGATCGGGCAGTAACCTCGATACAATCAGCAGCAGCAGCCGCCTCAGTACGGTCAGTTTCCACATCAGTACAGTCAGTCGCTTCCTCAATTCAGTCAGCCGCCTCAATGGTATGTTCCACACCCACAACAATATTTCAGCCACCAGAGCAGTACATTCAATAACCACCGCAGTATATTCAGCATGTCCAACAGTATGGTCAGCGGTACAATCAGCCTAGTCAGCAACCATCTCAGCAGAGGTCGTACAGAGCGGGTGGAAGACAGGTTCCAACAACGTTAGATCGGTTACACAGAAACTATTCCTTCAAGGATGATGCCGTGGCGAAGATCTTCAAGAATCTGATCAAGAAACCAGAGTTCAAGTTACCTGAGCCGAAGAAGCCGGAGGAGATGAACAAGAAGGACCACCATAATTTTTGCCCATACCACAGGTTCGTTGGACATACTATAAATGAGTGCTTCAGCTTTAAAGACTGGCATGAGGAGAACTAACAATCCCCGATGAATATTTGAAAGGAACTTAAAGAGGTTCCATCGATATGATTTTGGCGATTTGTTTGCTTCAGTTGATTCCTACGCGATTGACAACAGGAGAGGCACTTTTTATTATTAATGTACTACTTTTGTCACTGAAAGAAGATATTAGCATGATCAATATTGGTCTGTATCATCCCTCCTACTGCAATGAATGAAAAACAAGGAGTTTGTTTTTGTCCAGAATTGCTCAATATTCAGAAAGTTTAAATTTGGATATTTTGCTAAAACTTCGACTTCCGGAAAGAATGAAATTAATGCCTTAATGACTGGGTCCTTCATTTTAAGGAATTCGGATTGGGTCCTGAGTAAATTTCAAAATGAAATAGTGTGGTTGAAATACAAGTAATTGACTCAGGATAACACGAGCCTTTTAATTTCCTGCCATGTGGCTGGGTCCGGACTTTCGAAAAAGTTATAATACCCCAGGATTCACGTTAAGAAATATTTCAAAATTATTAATTAGGGGAGTTTTGACATTCAAAATCTTTAAATAAAATATGTCTTGCCAGATACAGTAATTCTTAGAAAATAAAAGGGACAAAAGAAAAAAAATAGTGAAACTTTTGTTTGTGAAGATTCAACTGAGGAGTAGCTTGAGGTGAGCACAAAATCAAAAATTGGTGCCCAATTCAGGCATTCAAAATCTTTAACATGTGCTCCACCAGATATAGTAATCCTCAATAAAAAAAAGAAAAGAAAAGAAAAGAAACAAAAGGTGCTCCCTGAGAAGAAGCTTGAGATGGACATACAATCAAAAATTGGTGTTTGAATTCAAACATTCAAAATCTTTAAAGTATGCTACACTAGATATAGTAATTCTCAGTAAAAAGTGGAACAAGAATAATAAAAAGGAAAGAAGGCTCTCTGAGAAGAAGCTTGAGGCAAATATATAATCAAAAATCGGTGTCTTAATCCTCCCCTTATTAATGAAACTTGAAAGACTACCTTAAGAAGATTCTTTTGATATTATTCTTTGGAAAAAGTCAAGTGATTTTATGTCTTTTGGCCAGTCATTAATTAGCTCAGAAAAAACTTTGGACAGTGAAAAATATTTTAGGCACATGAACAGAAATTTTGGGATTTGCTTAGGCCAGGAAGAAAGAATTAAAGAAAGGGCCACGTTATTAGCAATTAACGGAAATTCAACCCTGAAGTCTTATCATTCAGTGCCCAGCAATTACAACTTCAACATCAATTCGAAGAATGTCAGAGCTATTTCTCAAAGACAGTGTGGATAACTTCTACAGAATCGATGACAAAGCAAACGATGACTACTACAAGCGAAGCTACGAAGTTGCAGCCTCCTCAGCTGTGACATCCTTAGAAATAACACATCTTTATAGGTGCTTGAAAGGATATAATTTCGATAGCACCTTAAAAGGAGTTATTCTCTACAGTCGCCTTCAGTCAGTGTACGATACCTCAAAAAGAACTGCGCATCGCGATGTTTCAAAGATTAAGCTTTTTCCTACGAAAAATCGGTGTTGCGCTTGTATAAAACTGGGTCCAAATCCTAAAACAAATGCAACGAAATAAAACTTTACATCAAAAAAAGAGGAAAGAAAGAAAGCATTTCCTTCTCAATTCCGAGTACCTCACTCTCTTTTGCATCCTTATCATTACTTTAAGGGGTCGTCCCCCTCTTACATATCTTTCTGGTGCTTTAGAGGCCGCCCTCTACTGCTTCCTTGTCGTCACTTTAGGGGTTGTCCCCCTCTTACTTACCTTTCCGGTGCTTTAGAGGCTGCCCTTTACTGCATCCTTACCATTACTTTAAGGGGCCGTCTCCCTCTTACATACCTTTCCGGTGCTTTAGAGGCCGCCCTCTACTGCATCCTTGTCGTCACTTTAGGGGCCGTCCCCCTCTTACATACTATTCCGGTGCTTTAGAGGCCGCCCTCTACTGCATTCTTTTCCGTCGCTTTAGGGGTCGCCCCCTATGGCGCTCTTTGCCATCACTTTAGGGGCCGCCCCCTATTGCGCTCTTTGGCGTCGCTTTAGAGGCCGCCCTCTATTGCGCTCTTTGTCGTCACTTTACGGGCTGCCCCCTATGGAGCTCTTTGCCGTCGCTTTAGGGGCCGCCCCCTATTGCGCTCTTTGTCGTCGCTTTAGGGGCCGCCCCCTATTGCGGTCTTTGCCGTTCGTCGCTTTAAGGGCCGCCTCCTACTGCGTTATTTATTCGTCGCTTTAGGGGCCGCCTCCTATTGCGTTATTTATTCATCGCTTTAGGGGTCGTCCCCTATTGCGTTATTTATTCGTCGCTTTAGGGGCCGCCCCCTATTGCGTTCTCTGTCGTCGCTTTAGGGGCCGCCCCCTATCGCGTTCTTTGTTCGTCACTTTAGGGGCCGCCTCCTATTGCGTTCCTTGTCGTCGCTTTAGGGGCCGCCCCCTATTGCGTTCCTTGCCGTCGCTTTAGGGGCCGCCCCCTATTGCATTCCTCGTCGTCGCTTTAGGGGCCGCCCCTTATCGTGCTCTTTATCGTCGCTTTAGGGTCCGCCCCCTATCGCGTTCTTTGTCTTCGCTTTAGGGGCCACCTCCTATTGCATTCTTTTTCGTTACCTCTTAGGTTGGATGTAAGTCCATGCGCTTTCCTTCCTAATGTGACACCCCTGCTACCTCTTGGGCTAGATGTGAGTCCTTGCGCTTTCCTTCCCAACGTAGTAAGGTTTCCTAAGGTCGATGCATGGTTGTCCGATTCCTTTTTGTCTTTCCTTTTTTGTCATTTTTGGGTTGGATGTGAGTCCTTGCGCTTTCCTTCCCAATGCCTTAAATTTTCTCGATCAGTCGTTAAGTTGGATGTGAGTCCTTGCGCTTTCCATCTCAACCCGGTTTTCTCACTTCTCTAAATTTGAAATTCTCCTGAAAATGAAATCCTAAATCAAAATTAAAATCCAAAATTGAAATTTAAATTGAAATTGAAATTGAAATTAAAATCAAATTGAAATTGGAGTTGAATGAAAATCAAAGTAAATCAAATCCAAATTTAAAACTTAAAATCGAAAATTAAAGTTGCAACTCTTAATTTGAAAATTCCTCATCTTGTTTCCCCAGCGGAAACAACTCTCTCTCAATTATGTTTTTTGCCCTAAGTATTTTACTTAGGCATCTTTGTGTTAGTTTGTTGATCTTCTTCGGCCAACACTAATACGAGCGGTGTGCCTGTTCGAAACACTACACCTATTGGGGGTCCATTTGTTGACCTCACTTTTGGTTGAGGTCTAGTCTCTCTTAAGAATAGCCTAGGGTCTAGCCGTAGGACTCTCCTGGTGACTTTCTTAGAAAACTAGTCATGGAACCCTCCCCATAGAAATTCAAACCTTTTTTAGCTTCACTAGGAGTTTTCATATGCTTGAGGCATAACCTCCACCTTTTTGTAGGAATAAGGCAAGCATAAGAAAGCATAGGGGATGTCTCCTATAGGTGGTCTAACCTTAGGATTTACCTTGAGTGAGGTCTGGGGAGCCCGTATCACACACTTACACTTTCACACTTACATTTTCACACTTACATTTGCACTGACATTAACATTTACACATTACATTCTACATTCACATCCTAAATCGAATATATTTTACCGCGATCTTCGAACTCTTTGGAAACTCATGTGTGTGGTCCCACTAGTCTTAAGTTTGTGGCTAAAAGAGCTGAAATCACCACATAGAGGACCAAAATAGGCTTTCCTTAGCCCGTAGCCCATCTAGAATAATTTCGTTCTTCATGGTCTGACGATACCTTGCATTTCCCAAAATTTCATTTTTACCCTGAAATTACCAGTTTGCCCTTGGAAAGGGGCCCAAAACCTAAGATTTCACAGTCACCCGGGGTTCCCAAAAATTGTTCTGGAGCGTTCCTTTCGTCGAGCTGAGAAGTTTAACTATAAACATGTCATACTTCTGACCTACCGGCGGACCCCTCGCGGCTTAAGTAGTCACTACTTGAACGTCATTCCGGGCCCCACAAAACTCTCCACAGTGGTCAGAAACGTTCCCGGACACTGTCATTCAATTCCAAATTCCATTTTACACTGCTTTGTGCCATTGATTTGTTATTTCAGAAACTTTCCCAAAATTTCCCCAAAATGCCCCTAAGCCAAAAATTCGAGAAATTCGAAAAATTTCCAAAATTTCCCAGAATCTCCAAAATATTTCAAACTTTTTTTCTCCAACTACACAATAGCCTAATTATGTCATTTTAGGCCAATTTAATCAAAAGCCCCAATTTCGACCTAAGCCCGACCTAGGCTCCGGTTTGACCCAATTTGACACAACGTTAGCCAATTTCTCCCCGATTTTAATTTTAATCACCTCGACACATCCCCCTAAACTAAATGCAACATTCGATCGCCACCAAGTCGACCTTAAAATTCAACCAAATCCAATTTATTCGCAAGATCCCCAAATCTAACATTTTTTTTTACTTGTTTTGACGACGAGGTTGCCTAAATGACCTCGGATCGCAAAACGGACTGCGTCGTTGCGTCCGGAATGTCGTAATTACTTAGAAATCATATATAATTTGCTATACTTTGATGTACGACGAAATCGACTCTAAATCGGCTTGATTTCAAGTAAAAAAATTACATTTTTACCACCTAAATCTTAAAATCCCTAATTTCAGCCCTAGCCGCCGGCCCCCCTCTCCAAATTCGAGATTCTTCTTCCTCCCCTTGCCTTTTTCGCGAATCCTCCGTGGCCGAATCTCCTCCATGCCCCCAGGTGAGAGGTAGCTTATTCTTCCTCAAGCAATCTCTGCCATGGGAGCATCTCTGGCTCCATATCACATCTATGGCAGCGCCCCCCCCCCCCCCATGGGTGGTCACTTCCCCTTGGCCTTTCATTTCATTTCCATCATCTCAAAGGTGGGTCAAAGCTTTCACTTTCCTTAGACCTTTGGGTATTACCCATGGGGGATTTTAGGGTTTCTTCTTCCTCTTCTTATGGCTACAAATGAGCCTTTTTTTTTTCTTGGTTTTTTGTGTTGGCCGAAAATCACAAAGCAAGGGGAAGTGCTGCCATTTATTTTGCTCTAATCCGAGGATTAGGTATGCATTTTTAGGGCTATGCATCTTCATCCTCTTTAATTTCCCTAAAGTTTGGATGTTTTGTTTTAAGCATTTGGGAGAGGTTTCCCCTCCCACGATTTCACTTTTAATTGCTTTATGATGGTGGATTTCATGTTGATATTTAGATTTCATGCTTTAATCATATGGATTTCTCACATAGCAAAGTTCTAAATTTTTTCTTACATGTGAAGGGCTTTGAATCTATGCTCTTATGTCCTTTTTACTTATGCTTAAACTTAGGAGTTTTTACATGTGTATTGAAAGTCACTCTTGCATAGCAAAAAATCTGAAATTGGTGAAGTTTCTTACATGTAAAATATGGAGCTTATGTGGGATTTTATGGCCAAAGTTACATTCTTAGGCTTAGGATTTTATGCTTATATCTAAAGCTTGCCTTTACATGTGTGAATTTTGGAACTTGGGTTTCCATTTTAGGCTCACTCTCACATGTCAAAATTTGGGTTTTCTTGAGCACTTTACATGCTTAAAAGGTTGGATTCCTATCTATGTTAAAGGCTTAGAAATTTTACATATGCTTGGGGCTCTCTTTTCACATGCTATAACTTAGCAATTCACACATACATTTGGAAATTTCTCTTTACTTGCTAAAGGCTTAGCAAATTTACTTATGCTTGGGGCTCTCTTTTCACATGCTATGACTTAGCAATTCACACACACATTTGGAAATTTCTATTTACCTGCTAAAGGCTTAGCAAATTTACGTACACTTGGAGCATTTTCTCTATATGCAAAAAACAAAATTAGAGATTCTCATATGAATTGGAGTTTATGTGATGTTTTTGGAGTAGTCTTCACATGGTAAGTCCTCTTTGAAGCTTATGGTGGAATTTTTAGATAAAGACATGCTTTACACTTCTTTACGTCAAATCTTGAAATGGTAGCCTTACATAACATGTCTTAGCAAATTTATGCCTCTTTATGTTCAAAGAGATGTGTTAGAAAGGGTAAACTTACTTTGTTACATGTAGCTTGCTCCTTTTAAGGAATTTTCTTGTTTCTTGATGAAGGAATATGGCTAGTAATTCACGATCCTCCTTCTCTTTACTTTACTTTCATCATATGCTATCTTGCTAATTGTTGCATGGAAAAGGCACCAAATGCATGCGGCCTTTATGGTAAGTTGAGAATAAGGATTGTGAAGAGGTGAACTTTATGTAGCATTTACTAGCTATTTTTCTCATGTCTCTTTATGTTCAATAAGGAATATTTGGAAGAGTTCATGTGCTTGGCCTTTTTAAACATATTTTGAGCCTTGAAACTTCAAATTTGGAAGCATAAAAATACTTAGAGAAAATCTTGCAATTTTTGGATTTGGGAGTGGCACTACTTGAAACACTCATGGAAAATGTTATATGTGCTTATTTCTTACATATTTCTTTAGCCTTTCATAAGCATAACACATAGGCTTTGTTTTTTTTGCATACTCTCCAATTCATTTCATGCACAAAAAGGGGCTTTATCAATCTATACTTGCAAAAAAATGAAGAATTTACACTGCTATAGTTTTGTGGAGTTGAGCTAAACTACTCCTAAGCATGCTTCAAATGAGAAATCTGCACTTTCATACTTGCTTAGGATGGGTTTAAATAATTCCTATGCTTGTCCAAATTTAAAACTTGCATCTATATATTTATGCGGAATCTTTTTGTATCAACTTTATGCTTGAATAAATGCAAAATCTGCACTTGTATACTTGTTTTGGGTTGTTTTAAACCATCCCTATGCTGCCCCTAAATGAAAATCTGCACTTGTATACTTGTTTTGGGTTGGTTTAAACCATCCCTATGCTGCCCTTAAAGTGAAAATCTGCATTTGTATGTCATTTTGGGATTGTTCTTGGACATATGCTTGCTGCCCCTATGTTGAGCTTGCAAGGTTGAGTATCAAACGAGTTGCTTTTTTAAGTAAAAAAAAAAAGAAAAGAAAAGAGAGGAGAAGTGGCATTGCTTAGCACTTCAAGGAGAGGGTTCCAATATGTTTAGCATGTTTGGTTGCCTTAAATTGCATATGTTGATGGGAAGTTCTTTCCTCTTCACACTCTTCTACATACTTAATATGCTTGGTTGCTCTTAATTTCATATATTGGTGAGAAATCATTTCTTCTTTACATTCCTTTACATACTTTAAATGCTTGGGTTGTTGTCACATATGTATGTTGGATGTTGAAATTATAAAAAATGCTTGGGAAATGATGCAAATGTTGGGTGATCTCATATATATACATGCGTGCGTACCTTTTGGATTGGAATTTTCAGGTGTGAAAATCAACTTTTCCTGCCGTGATGCTGCCGAAATTTTCTGTAAATAGGATTGGACTCCTTTCATTCCTTTTTTGGGTATGTTTTCCCCTTAACTTTTGGTTTTGGTTTCACGGCATTTTGGCGAAGGGACTTATATTCACATTTTACACACTACATCACATTACATTACCCTACATGATTACACTACATTACTACATCATTACATCACATTATATCACCCTACATGTTACATTATTACACATCTTACCTCACTCTACATGTTACACTACATTCCTACATTACTTCAATACACTACACTACCTCACGTGTTATACTTTTTCGCCATATTGCTACACCCTTCAAATTTCTTCACATGACTTTACTACTCTACTTTGTTACTCTACACGCTTTATACGATAACCTCTTGCACCATGCTGGAGAGGTTCGACTCTCTTTACCCCTTGCACCATGATGGAGGGGTTTAGTCTATTTGTGTCACACGTCTTACCGTCAGCTCTCCGCAACATGTTGGGAGAAGCTTTTGTCGCTCTGACATGTGTTTCAATTTTAACTTTGAGAGGTAACCCACCTCTTTTCCAACAATTGCGTTAGGTGGATTGTCTTCTCCTCTTTCTTTTCCTTAACCCCCTGTCCTTTGTTTTTCACCTTGTTTCTTGGCTCAATTCACGTGCTTATGCAGGACACATAAATACACATGTATAGCTTTCTGCTATATGTGGGGCCATCAAGCAAGGCTGTAAGTGCGGTGGTGGGAAAATGATGAGATTGCATAGAGGAGGGATACGAGAGAACTCTAGAATAGTGTCTCTTCACTCAGAGACCCTGGAGTGGGTAGAGCAGGAACTCACGACACTATTCACCCATCCTTGGGGTTTCTACCGCCGACTGTCTAAAGATGTTAGCAGTCCTAGTCCGATTAGGGTAGTCAACCCGTGAATCTAAATATTTTTAATACAAAAAATACATATATTTGAAAAATAAAAAAAAGCACCTCCACCACAAAAAAAGCCTACTTACCTACAGCTTTTTACCTGCATGCAAATCCAAATTGAAATGTGTGAAAACTTACAAAGGTCTATGGTTGGCTACTCGTGTCGGGTTAGGGCTGCCTTCTGCAGAAAGTCGACCTAGTAGTTAGTACCTAAGGTTTGACATATAGCACAGCTCTGAGTCCCTTGCGCCATCGCACTTACGGTCCTTGTTTGGACTTATAGTCCTTTATTTTCTATGGTTTTTCGTACGCTGTTTTCTTCGGATTTGCTATAGGTTTCTTTTACATATTTGTTTTCTACGGATCTCCCATGGACTTTTCTTTACAGATTTCTTTTTTTCCTGGATTTCCTACGAGACATTACCTCTTTAGACTTTTTTTTTGTTTTCTTTTGATTCCTTTTGGTCTACTATACATGTTTTACACTTAATCTTACACGCACACACTGTGTCACATATACAAACTTATTTGTCAGGCCTTTCGTGCTTTACTTTAGTACATGTGCTTGGTTTTCTTACTTTTCTTTTCAGTACATACATACCTGCTTTACTTTCACACATATACATGCTTGCCTAGATACCTATTTGGGAAAGCTTCCTGCTTTACCTTTTATTTTTTAGTACATATACATGTTTAGTTTGACTTGCATACTTTACATTACTGCAAATATACAATTGCTTGGGATGAAATAAATTACCTCACAACATTTCAAAATATAAAACAACTCAAATTTTAATCACAAACAAAACAAAACCTACAACTGTAACTAAATCAAAACTTCTCATTGGATGATCGGGAATACCTCGGATGATGTAACCCACGTGTTGCTAATGGGATTTCCCACGGTCTAAATGAAAGTGTGCAACTCATTCAGTTGATTTTAGCAAATTCATTTGGACTAAGTGAATCCGATGAAAATAACGGTGTCGGGATGACGGAACCGTGGGATCTTAATCGGTTCTGTTTAATCAACTTTAAGATTTGTTTTAATTAAAATATTAAAATATTTGGATTTTAAGACTTCTCTAAACCAAAACACTTTGCTCATCTCTTGATGTTCATTTTCCAAAATTGAACCTCTGCAACGACGTGGAGCACGGAGCACGACTTCGAGGGCGGCACGACCATCTTCAACAGCAAAACTTGTGTCAACATCAGCAGAACCATTCTTTAGTTTAAATAACGAGCCCTAGAACTTTGAGGTAGTCTGCCTAGTGCGACATAAATCCTCACCTGTTCTTTTAGGCCTTTGCACAACTAGGTTGTGCAATATAAGCCCTAACTCGCTTAGGATTCCGAGGTCGTCGTCCGATACGGCGTAAATCCTCCCATCTTCCAGGTTATTTTCATGATCCGGTGATTATGTAATTCCCATAATTAATTGTTAAGATTGAAACTTAAATAAATTCATTTCCAAAATTTAAATCCCAACATTAGGATAGTCTGGGATGTCATCGAGGTTCTCCTCGAGATCTGTGACATCCCCTACCTTTCTTTTCTCTGACTCCGAAAATAACTGTTCCACATTGCGCCTTTCACCTATTGGATTTCCTACTACCACACTTCATTGAAAACCCTACCCTTGAATTCATGAAGATAGAAACCCTGATCTAAATCGAGAGTTCTCTCAGGTGACTTCGGTCATTTGAGGGGTAATTGACTATAGGGGCTTGCCTCTTTAGGGAGCTTTAAAGACCTCAGGTAATATAAACCCTATTTAATTCTTTTTGTATAAATAGGGGAATTTGTCGGTCCACATAAAGGTTCACAAACCAGAACAGATGTCATGAATTTTGCAGTTTGTTTGATCGAGCGATATCGTGAAGTTGGGTGTCTATTCTTCGGGATAGATGTGTTACTTGCGATATAATGCTCGTTCATTCAAACTGCTAAATGAATGAGATTCGTCCATTCATATTTTTCAAATTTAAAATTTTTTTCAAAACTAAAATATTTATTAAATTGAATCTTAAAATCTCAAACCAATAACAAAAAGGTAATTTTCAAAATCAAATCATTTAAGCGGCCGATAAATTGTCCCAAAGTGTCAGCGGATATTTTGGTTTTGATAAAATAAAATAAAATAAATTTGAAATATGGATTTTATTGGCCTACTATCTTTAGAGATGTTAATGCCTATACAAAAAATAGCGATAGATGTCAACGTATAGGTAATATTTCTAGAAGAAATGAGGTGTCACTCAACTATATGTTAGAAGTCGATATATTTGATGTTTGGGGATTAGATTTCATGGGGCCATTTATAACATCTTTCATAAATTTATATACTTTGTTAGCAGTAGATTATGTATCCAAATGGATAGAAACTATTTTTTTACCTCGATATGTTGCTCAAAATGTTGTAAAGTTTTAAAGAACAAACATATTTTGTAGATTTGGAATGCCGAGAGTGATCATAACAGACAGAGGAAGTCATTTTAAAATGTAATAATAGATAAATTTGTAACGAGATATCATATAAACCATCAAATTTCTACTATTTATCTTCATCAGACAAGTGGTTTGGCTGAATTATCCAATCATGAAATTAATAGAATTTTAGAAAAATTTGAAAATCCAACAAAAATGGATTGGTGAGTTAAACTTGTTTATCTTCATCAAAGATTTTAAAACTGAGAAAATATTTGAAGTGAATGGTCACAGACTAAAATCTTATTTCATAGGGGAACAAATTATATTTAATGATCTTATGATGATAGGTCACCTAGAATAAGCATTGGGAACGTCAGGCTGACGACATAAAACCAAGCGTTTTATGGGAGGCAACTAAACCCTTCTGATATTTATACTTGTGATGATTTGATTTATATTTATAATTACGATAAAATATTCTAGTCTCTTATAATTAAATTTTCTTCTATACAACAGTGCCAAAAACATGATTCCATTGTAAATAAGAATTTAACAGTTAGATTTAAATTTAGAGATTCTACTCTAGTATATGTATCATTATCAAGTAAAATAGCACTTTGTGATTAAACCCCGAAATATCGAACCCACAGGAAATCTTTAGGATATTTATAATTATAAGGAATTAGATCACAAAATTTATTTATAAACAGTCACTTACTTAAAAAGTTTAAGATATCAGAAAACTTGAAAATGCAATTCTTTTTGGTACTTTCTTATATTATGAAATAAAGTGAACAATTAACTAACTATAACGAGATTTTTGTAAGATTAAAGAAGTTAAATAAAAATATCTTTTCCCTTATCATGAATAAGTAATAAGTACAATAGTTCTTTTTTGGATGTATTCAAAATGTGTTGTATCAAATAGGAGCAATATTATTCTTTACCCTTACTAGAGATGCTATAAAAAACATTGACTGGTTTAAATTTAAATAGTCTTGAATATGGGTTAGGTAGAGAAGATACTAGCTCTCACTCTAGAGTCCATCCTTTCCCTCCGCCTGGGGGCTAACATCTTGTATCAAAACCTAAAACAATAAACTAAATTGGGGGCTTTAGTCTATCACCCTGAAATCCTCTAAGTTTACAACCATCTAAGCAAATTTCCCTATTTATTTGCACAAAATTATATGTTACTTTCTCATCCATACAATCTCATGTAATTTTATCAATAATTGTCTGAGACAATACCTACAAGGATCTTACATGTTCTTAAAACAAAATTTGACATTTAATTAACCAAATCAAGAAGTAAATAAGGGCATGGATTAAATTATCACAACTTATTCCAATATTAAAGATCAATACTTCAACAACTTCCATCCAATACTTAATTACTTTTCATTTTAAGGAAAAAGACAAATAAAACAACTCAAAATCCATGGAGAAAACACAAGTAATTTTAGAAGTAGAAATCTTGTAGAAAACACAAAAAGCCTCGATTAAAACCAAATGAAGTACAAAGATAAAAACTTATCTCAAGTTCCTCTCCACCAAACTCTTGAGGTTCCTTTGAATCTCTTCCTTTATCTTACAAGAATCCCTAGGAATGGTCTCCCAACCCTACATGGTTAAAATCTCTCTAAAACAATGGATTTTTACTTAGAAATATCTAACCACCTTCCCTTTCACGAGGAATGAGCTAAGTTTGAAGAGACCCTAAGTAATAATCCTACAACTTCTTACTATAACTTCCCTTTCCTAACTCTCTCTACAAACACTATTTTCAGCTTCCTGTAGTCTCTTTAAAGTGTTTTTAAGTCCTTCCTTCTATATTTTCTCAAAAAGGTGTCTTGTTGTCTCTTCAAAATATATCCATATTCAATGAATCTTCCCAAAAGATGCATCCTTCCAAGAGGTTTATGAATGTCTTTTTGCGCCCTTGATCAGTTCCTCATGTTTGTACCAAAGGTTGCCTCAAACACCCCAACAAAATTTGCCAAATATTCCTTAAATTTGCAAAGTAACCACCCTGCGCTTAAGCGTGGGGCCTTCGGCGCTTCACGTCCTTCTTAATTCGTTGGCGCTTAAGTGCCAGATTTGAAGATTAGGCGCCCAGTTCAATTTAAAATATTCTTTATTTTTACTCTAAATTGGACCCTTTCTCACTGCTTTTGACATATTTAGCCATTTAGTTGTACCTGAAAGAAAAATACACAAATACCTTCTATTAAAGTGCAATATCATCAAAAATAAGTATATAAATGTGTAAAAAAATATTATATGTTATAGGTATATCAAATCCCCAAACATAAAATGTTATGTTTCCTAAAAAATACAATATCTCTTACTAAATATAGTTACACAATATTTAACATCTCTTCACTAAGAAAATTTTAACTTTAAATTTTTCATCATCACTATAAAGTTTTAACAAAATTATCTTACTCAATTCTATATTCAAATTTTGTTGCCCAATTATAACTTCATGTACATAATAATTTTTCAAATCAAAATCAAATTAATTTGTTGCATATTTGTGAACAAATAAATTTCAAGTTTTGAAGATTGATTTTTCATCCCCCCCCCCCTCCTAAAATTAAATTTTTAATATGATTAAACATTTTAACATATCATGTATATAGACAGGAATAAAAAATTATAACATTATAGTTATAGAGATATTCATATCGTAAGTATACAAGTACAAAAAATTAAAAACAGGAGTAAAAATGATCAAATTTCATTTTGATTTTAACATATATGAGATTCAAAAGACTTCTATACAGTGGAGACTAACATAAAAGAAAATCACATAATATCATGACAACAATAGAAAGAAATTACATGGTAGTAAATTGAAACTTAAACATAAAATTTTAAAAGAAAGTTAGCTCTATTATAAACTTCCCTAAAGAAGTAAGTTCAATACAAACCAACAAATTACATTTAAAAATAAAAAAGTTCACATACTTACTACCACATCAACGAAACATAACTACGCATCATGACCCTCGATCTGCAGCAATGCACCAAAATCTTGGTTTGCAATCGCCAAACAATGCAGTAATTTATGCTATCAAAAATACGTTATAGTTAATACTTTGACTCAAATAATAATAGCGGCTAGCGTATATAAATATAAATTTATGGAAAATATTTTACACACTAGGGGTACTACGCAAGTATACGTATCGCTTCAAGTAATATAGAGCTTTAAATAAAGACTACAGTATCGATCCCACGAGGAGGATTATAGATTTTTTTTTAAATATTTTGATTTTATTTTTATGTATTTCTTTTAAAGTTAATAAGTTGATATTTAATTTAATAGATGCAGAAATAAAGCAGTAATCAAGTAATGATTGATGTAAGTAAAAATAAGCAAACGACTTTCTTTCTTTCAATTAATCCAAGACTTTTTAGATAATGTAATATTCGTGGAGAATATAAATTTATGGTATTGTGTACAAACGAAGCATTCCTATTCTTTACCTTCGCTCGATAGTATAAAGAACATTGGCTAATCTATAGACATGTACGGATGTATTGTTAGTAGAATGGGTTAATCTAGGCTCACACTACTTAGATGTCCAAGGGTGGCTATGGTCGGTCCTACTAGTGACCCTTTCCTTCTCTATAAACCAAATTACAAGAATTTAACCTCATCACTCTAAAAACTTATCAATTCTACGCCCATTAAATAATATCTTCCTATTTATTTGCACTTCACCTTGAATAACCCGCGCAAGGCCTTCGACCACCCAAGGATTCATGTGATATCTACTAGTTAAGAGTTCATCTCCTTCTTGGTCTCAAAACTCTTCAAAAGATTTTAACAATTTAAATGGCCAATTTAAATAGTAAATTAAGATCCAGTATTAATATCATCATAATGTTTAAAATATATATAGTTTTTAATTCAAAATCAAATTTTATATTATCTTATTTATCTTTTCATAATTGAAAGGAGAAAGTAAAGTAACTACTCAGAACACATTGAATTTAAACAACAAAACATATAAATAAAACTTTGAATCAAAATACAAATACTTATCTCATGTGTTTCTCCAAATGAACCTCTGAATCCTTCTGACTCCAAAGTAAATAGACTTCAATAGCACTGACTCTTCAAATACTCTCAATACAAACTCTAAAATAAACTCACTAATAATAAAAGAAACTATAAATATGGCCCTTAAAATATTTCTCTAATTTCTCTCTCTATATGGAACTATGGGGCTAGGTGGTTTTTGGTTGGGTTGTGGATTTTTGGGCCTTTTTCTCTGAAGGAGTAGCCTCCTATTTATAGGCTTCAAGAGTTGCCTTGAGGTACCTCTTCAAAATGTGTCAATGTTCAATGAATCTTCTAGAAGGTGTGTCTAGCGCCTAAGCGCAGGAATCTGGCGCCTAGGCGCCGGACTCTGCATCCAGTTCTTCGCACCTGTTCACTTTGGGTCGTACCTCTTCGCGATCCTAACCGTTTCCAAGCGTCCAAATACAATGTATCACATGTCCTATAATTCAAGAATAACTGTCAATATTCTAGATGGTCCAATAACCGCTAACACCGTCAAATAACCGTCCAAAATCGTCAAAAATCTTACAGAATTCCGTATCGAACTGGCGCTTAGGCGCCGCATTCTGGCGCTTAGGCGCCGAATTCTGGCGCCTAGGCGCCAGGCCAATTATTTTGACAATTTTGCATTTTGGCTCCATTTTTGCTCCGTTTTCATCTTTTTTTCCTTCTTAGACATTTTTGCATCACATACATCCAAAACACAAAAATACCTTTCATTAAAGCATAATATCCTTCAAAATTTTATAAAAATCAAGGCATAAAAATAGGTATTTTTTTTCATGGATCAGAATCCCCCAAACTTAAATGTTACTTGTCCTCAAGTAACCCTTTTTACTATATAAAATGTATAACAATTGGAATAAAAGGTAAATATTTAAGATTTCTTATAATTTTTTGTTTTATAAAGGCTTTAATAAATCATTAACCAAATTTAACTAACTAAGTTTAATTTTAAGAATTTAAAGAATATTTAACTACCAAATCATAAGATTTCAAAAATTTTTCATTCACTTAGAAAATAATTGTAGTATATTGTATTAAGATCTCATAAATTATTTACAAGAAAAAGATCTTCATGAAAATCTTTTCTAATAAAGATACATTTATAAAAATTAAGTAAAATATGTAATTAGTTTTTTTCTTATAAACTAATTCAAGTGAAGCCAATTTTTGATTAGGCATCTCCTCAAGCTTCTCCTCTCTCTTTTTTTTTATTTTATTTTTTTACAGAGAGGATTACTATATCTGGATAGCCTGTTAATGATTTTGAACTTCGCTATCCTTAACTTATATTTTCAAACTTATACATTTTCACTTAATTACTATAACATGAATAGATTTCAAAAAGAATTTCAACCTTTTCTTGTCCAAGTTATAATTTTTGATTTCTTAATACTTCTAAAATTCAATTATTTCTACTATGAATAGAAAATTCTCTTAATCTTACTCTTCTTTAAGTTGAATAATTCTATTCTTAAAATCAATCAAAGTTATTAAAATTTTGGTTAAGTCTACTAAATTATTTATAATTTCAAAAATTTAAATGATCTTAAATAGATTCTTCATTCGTTATGTTATGTTAATATATTTTTTTTTGAAAATATTAGATCATTAAGCACAAATAAAATTTAAATTTGCATGTATTTTCCCTTCCCCCAAACTTAAGTTTTGGTATATCATGAAAAAAATTTAAAGTATGAGAGAAAGAAAGGTATAATTTAAAAAGGAATTTTTATAAGTATGTAAAAACAGTCTAAAAAGAAAAATTTACTTCTACACATGCTTTTTATGAATATTACTGAAATAATGAAGCATATATAAAAGTAAGCAGGCTCATTATTATTATTATTATTATTATTATTATTATTATTATTTATATCAGTAACTGAATTAAATGACTAAACTACTAATAGTAACAGAAACAGAACAACATTACTAACTATTTAAGAATATTAAACAGTCGGCTGAAACAGAAATAAACATTAATTCATCCAAATTTCAGTCTTCAACACAATACACTAAACATTTAAAACAGTCTCAACATCAAACAATCCACACAAAGTTTCATAAATAAATCTACACTAACAAACAACAAACAACAAACAGCACTAGCAAACAAGAAATAAACTAACAATAGAATCAGCACATCTCAGAGGTAAATCAAGCTACTAATCACTATCTGTAGCCTCGTCATCGTCATCACCAAAAGAAAACTCTACATACTTTGGATAAACATACGGTGAAAATTTAGGACAGGTAGGAAACTGAACATCATGCTCACCCTTCAAGAATCTCACTAAAGACTCTGAATACTCAGCATCATACTCACTTTTCCTTTGGTTAAATTCAAATAAATGATCAATCTTCTTGTCTATAGTATCTACTCTGCAGTGAGATAGAAATAACTCATTCTGCAGCTCCGGAATTGATCATGCATCGATTCCCGAAACTAGATGGTGGCTCGGCGGTAAGTAGAAGCTCTACCTGGAGCGGTACGAAGTAGAAGGACCAGAAGATCTCTTCCCTCGAAGACGATCATAAATGTTAACACTCTCCTGCCTAATTGGCTTTGCAGACTTCAACTTCTCCTCTGATATATCAGCAGAAACTCCATTTCTCATGCATAAAGAATAAGTCAAGGATGGGAATCCTAATCCCACAAAAGTGTTGGATCTAGCAATCGATTCCACTGAATCATAAATAATACTTCCAACATCTATCGGCTTCCTCTCCTAAATGTAGTAGTTTAGGATAGCTCGATCTCTGGTAACTTCACTCAGGTGGTTGGAAGGTAGAAGTCTAGCAGAAATAAAATAATGCCATGCCTTTGAAATACCATTTAGCTTAGAAGATTTGAAGTTTACCCGTTTGTCGTTCTGGATCTTCCAAGTTCCAGAGCCATTAGTCAAATATGCAATAATCATCTCAAGATCTCCCTCAGATGAAGATAAACCAGAATAGTAGCACTCGATGGTAGGTGGCAGGCCATAGAAAATATTGATCCGTTTCGGAGTAAATCCTACTCTGACACCTCTAACGAAGACTTCGTAGTCTTCCGCATCCAAAAGGTTGGCATAAAACTTGCGTACAATAGGAAGAACGATAACAACAGTGAAATAACAGAATCGTTGCCAGTTGTGTGCAACGATCATATTCTCGATCATTTCACCATGATTGTAAAAACTGCGCTCTGAGATAAAATTTCTTGACATCGCAAATTCGTGATAACGAAAATGCGCTGCCACAGTCGAAAACTTGCTTCTGTCGAAATTTTCTCGTGCCTTTCCTCGCTTAGATTTTGGTGCCATCTAAACGTGCAAGAAAACACAAATAAATTTAGGAATCAAATATTTAAACACTTTTTAAGCTTGAGAAACTTATAATGAGTTTAAAAATCTATGGAGAAACTCTAAAAATTAAAATTTTTCTCAAAATTTCAGTTTTTAGCAAAAAATAGGAAAAACTATGGTAAAAATAAAAAATAAATGGATTAGAAGGTAGATCTGACCTCAAGATGAAGAAATCAAGTGATTTCGAGCTCAAAAACTTGATGTATTGACCTCAAGATGGATCTAGGGGGTGCCTTTTCGCGAAAAAGAGAAAGGGGATGGAGCTTAGGCTTCAACCATGGCTAATGGGGCTTAAATGCTAATTTTCGGTAAGCAGGCTGAACCAGCGCCTAGGCGCCGAATTCTGGCGCCTAGACGCCAGACTCGCCTTTCACAAAAATCACTTTAAAAATTTTATTTTCCACCAAAACTCATAAATTCAACTTCCAATTACTCATATTAGAGTAATGCTTCAGTTTCCAACTTCCAAAATATTTCCCAAAAATTTTAAAAATTAAAAATTTAAATCCACCAATTAAACACAAGGTTTAAATCAAACTCTTATAATTCCATTCATAATCTTTAATTTTGCTTAATACAATACAGATAAGTATAGTAATATGATTCAAATCCTAACAAACAATCAAACTACACAATTTCAAACCAAATACAACACACATTGAACAATAAATCAAACACACAAACAACACAATCGATTTACTAAATCGATACAACGACACACTAATAAAAGTCTAGATCACACCACAATAACTATCTAATCTTCAAATTAGAAATTTCCATTCTCTTACCAAGGAAGATTACTAGGCCTACTTGGGAAGAACGCTAACGCCCTCGGAAAATCCGTAGTCATTTTCTCGTCGATCCATTTGTTCTTCGCATACATCTCCACTTGAGCATCTTGATAAGCCGTTAGATGATCAAATTGAAGCTTCGCCTGCCATTCCAGATGTTCAATTTGATGATACATCTCATGGAGGCGATCTCCAATACTTTTGAATTCTGCTTCAAATTTATATAGATGACTTAAAATTTTCTCCAAACTTACAGTGATAAAACCATTGAAGTAGGGTTGCGGATCCTTTGAACCTTTGTCTCTAACATCTTCTCCAAGATTTCTTCTCTCCATTTCTTCAAAAAGCCTCTCTAATCTCTCAAGAATGAAGTGTCTAGGTCGTAATTTTGATTGCTTAGGGATTGGGGACGAAAATGGGATAATTTAAAGAAGAATACCGTGTGAAAAACTGAAAATTTTTTATTTTTACACGATCCAGTAACTGTGGCCTAGGCGCCAAATCTGTGGCCTAGGTGCCAAATCTGGCGCCTAGGCGCCAAATCTAGCGCCTAGGCGCTGGACCCATCGATACACAGTTTTACACTGGCGCTTAGGCGCCAAATTTCGGCGCCTAGGCACCGGAACCACGTTCGACTCCGTTTCGCCTATCGTCAAATTTCAAAGTTTTGTTCTCCAAAATAGGTAAATTAGAATGGTAAGATCAATATAGACTTAGTAACACAAATTATATACAATCATAATTAAGGTTAACTTGATCTCCTTTTTACTCACATAATAAATGGAGTGATCCAAAGTCCAAACATTATATACATCAAGATAATTTTTAGCTTAAGTCAATGAATACATGTTAGCGTCCAATTTTCTATAGTTATATAAATTTAGTCAAAACCGAGGCATAACCTTACAATAAAAATGTAAAAAACACACAAAAATAAATATGGGTTGCCTCCCACAAAGCACTTGGTTTAACGTCGTCAGCCCGACCTAATTAAGCCTTTAATCAGGTAGACTCAACTTGTAAGCCTCTTTATAAATCATTTTAATGTCTCCAAAATAAGGCTTCAGTCTTAATCTGTTAACTTTAAATATTTTTCCTGTTTTGGGGTCTTTAATATCCACAACTCCATAATGGTATACTTTCTCAATTATATATGGTCCTATCCATTTAGATCTTAAGTTTCCAGGAAAAAGTATTAAACGAGTATTAAATAATAATACTTCTTGTCCAAGCTCGAATATTTTTCCTGAAATCTTTTTATCATTAACATCTTCATTTTCTCTTTATAAATCTTTGCATTTTCATATGATTCATTTCTTATTTCATCCATCTCATTTAATTGTAATAATTGTTTTTCTCTTGCAGTATTTAAATCAAAATTAAACTCCTTTATCGCCCAATAAGCTTTATGTTCAAGTTCAATAGGTAGGTGACAATGTTTACCACAAATTAACTAGTAAGGTGACATTCCGATTGGTGTCTTATAAGCTATTCTATAAGCCATTAATGCAGAATCAAGTCTATCAACCCAATCAGTTCTTTTAGGATTAACAGTCTTCTCTAAAATTCTTTTAATTTCTCTGTTTGATACTTCAGCCATTCCACTTGTTTGAGGGTGATACGCAGTTGCGATTCTGTGTTTGATTCCAAAATTTTCCAGTAATAATTGAATTCTTAATTTTCTAGAATGACTTCCACCACCTGTGATAATTACCTTAGGCATTCCAAATTTTGAAAAAATCATTTTCTTTAAAAATTTTGAAATACTTTTGGAATCACAGTTAGGTAAAGCTACAGCTTCAGTCCACTTTGAAATATAATTAACTGCTAATAAAATATAAATTTTTCTAGATGATGGTACAAATGGTCCCATAAAGTCTAAACCCCATATATTAAAAATTTCAACTTCCAATATATAGTTTAAAGGCATTTCATCTTTTCTAGATATATTTCCCATCCTTTGACATCGATCACATGTTTTCACATAATGTCTCACATCTTTGAACAAGGTAGGCCAATAAAATCCTGAATTTAAAATTTTAAATGCAATTTTATCTACTCCAAAGTGTCCTCCAAAATCGGAATCATGACATTTTTAAATAATAGCAAAAGTTTCTTCATGAGGTACACATCTTTGAATTACAGAATCTCTTCCAAATTTAAATAAATGAGGATCTTCCCAAATATAAGATTTAGCATCATTTTTAAACTTCTTAATATATTTGTTATTCAATCCATAAGGTAGAATATTGCTAACTAAATAGTTAACTATATCTGCATACCAAGGTGTTTGGCATCCTTGAATAACATATAAATGTTCATCAGGAAATTTCTCATTTATATTATCCTCAATAATAACATCATTCTTAATTCTAGATAAATGATCAGCAATTTGGTTATTAGTTCCTTTTCTATCCACTATTTGAAAATCAAATTCTTGTAGAAGTAAACCCCATCTTATCAGTCTAGGCTTAGTATCTTTTTTTGTCATTAAATATTTAATAGCGGAATGATCAGTATGAACTATGCATTTGGTACCAAGAAGATAAGGTCAAAATTTATCAAAGGCATAGACTATACCTAAAAGTTCTTTCTCAGTAGTAGTGTAATTTCTTTGAGTTTCAGAATAAGTTTTACTAGCATAATATATAACTTTGAAAATTTTCTCATATTTTTGTCCCAATACAGCTCCAATTGCATGATCACTTTCATCCAACATTAATTCAAAGGGTTTATTCCAATTAGGTGCAATAATTATAGGTGCAGTTATTAATTTTTCTTTTAAAATATTGAAAGCATTAATACAGTATTCATTAAATTCAAATTTAGCTTCTTTTTCTAATAAATGACTAAAACGTTTAGAAATTTTAGAAAAATCCTTTATATATCTTCTATAAAATCCAGCATGGCCCAGAAAACTTCTCACATCAGTAACAGTAGTAGGTGGTTGCAGTTCAGCAATAATTTTCACTTTTGCTTGATCAACATCCATCCCTTTTGTGAAATTTTGTGACCAAGTACAATGCCTTCTGTGACCATAAATTGACATTTTTCCCGAGTTCGAACTAAATTTGTTTCTTCACATCTTTTCGAACTTTGGAAATATTTTCCAAACAAGATTTAAAAGAAGTTCCAAAGGCGAAAAATCGTCCATAAATATTTCAATTCCTTTGTCAATCAAATCACAAAATATTGACATCATACATCTTTGAAAAGTTGCAGGTGCATTACATAAACCGAAAGGCATTCTTCTAAACGCAAATGTTCTATAAATACTTGTAAATGTTGTTTTCTCTGGGTCCTCAGGAGCGACGGGTAATTGATGATAACCAGAATATCCATCTAGAAAACAGAAATATGAGTGCCCAGCTAGTTTATCAAGCATTTGATCTAAGAAAGGTAAACGAAAATGATCCTTTCTAGTGGCGTCATTTAATTTTTGATAATCAATACAAATTCACCATCCAGTAACTTGTCTTGTAGGAATTAGTTCATTTTTATCATTGGCAATGACAGTTACTCCTTTCTTCGGAACACAATGAATAGGACTTACCCATTGGCTATCCGAGATAGGATAAATAATTCCAGCATCTAACCATTTTAAAATTTCTTTTTTAACAACCTCTTTCATGATAGGATTTAATCTTCTTTGAGGTTCAATAGTCGGTTTAAAATCTTCTTTCATTAAAATTCTATGCATACGGATGGAAGGGCTTATTCCTCTTATATCGACAATAGTCCGACCAAAAGCTTTCTTATAATTCTTTAACACTCCTATCAGTTTTTCTTCTTGATCTAAACTTAGTTTAGAAGAAATAATAATAGGTAAAGTTAATGAATTTCCAAGAAAAGCATACTTTAAAGGTGCAGGTAACATTTTTAGTTCTAGTTCAGGGGCTTTTTTATTTGAGGGTAAAAGTATATCATTTTGAGTTATGTCCAAAATTTCCCAGTTATCTTTAATATAATGAGTTTCTTTAGATAATTCTTCTTCTTTTAGTTCTTCATTTTCATCAGTTAATAATTCAATTTTATCTTCGAAAATGACTTTACATCTTTCTTGATAATGTTTTTCAATTATATAATCAATAATATCCATTCGATAGCATTTTTCTTTATCAGGGTATTTCATTGATTTAAGAACATTGAATTTAATCTCTTGATCATTAACTCTCATGGTTAATTCTCCTTTTTTGTACATCAATCATAGCTCGTCCAGTAGCTAGAAAAGGTCTCCCTAGAATAATTGGTATCTCTTTATCTTCTTCCATATCAAGTACAATGAAATCCACAAGAAAAATAAATTTATCCACTTTAACAAGAACATCCTCTATAACTCCTTTAGGGTAGGTGATAGATCTATCATCTAACTGGGGTTACAGTGGTGGGAGTAATCTCTCCTAAATTCAACCTTCGAAAAATAGAAAATGGCATGAGATTAATACTTGCTCCTAAATCAGATAAAGCTTTTCCACAAAATTTTTCTCCAATAGCACATGGTATAGTAAAACTTCCAGGATCTTTAAGTTTCTGAGGTAATTTCTTTTGAATTATTGCACTACATTCTTCACTTAATGCAACAGTTTCAAAAGCTTCAAATTTTCATTTCTTACTTAAAATATTCTTCATAAATTTTGCATAAGTTGGCATTTGTTCTAAAGCTTCAGCAAAAGGTATGTTAATGGTAAGTTTCTTAAAAATTTCAAAGAACTATAAAATTGATGATCAAGCTTCTGCTGTTTTAGTCTTTGAGGAAAAGGTGGTGTTGGTTTTTCAACTTCCAAATTAATAGGAAAAATAGTCTGATCTTGACTAGGAGAAGGATTTTCTTTAGGTTTTTCAATCTCTTCAACCTCAATCTCATTTTCAATTTCATTCTGCATTCTTTCTTTTAATTCCTTTCCACTTCTAAGTTGCACAGCTTTAAAATGTTCATGTTCTTTTCTAGTTTCTTTTGGATTGATTTCAACATTACTAGGAAGTGTTCCTAGAGGTCTGTAATTAATTAAATTAGTGATTTGTCCCATTTGATTCTCAAAACTACGAATAGCAGTGTTTGATTTTGTAATTGATTACTTAGTTGTAAAATTAATTCTTCTATAGATAACTTTTTCTGTTGATTATTAAATCGAGGTGGTTTATAGTTTGAATTTACTTGATTATTCCAATTTCCAGTTAGATGGGATTGATTATTACCCCATTGTTGTTGTGAATTATTCCATTTAAAATTAGGTGATTTTTCTATCCAGGATTATAATAATTGGAATAAGGGTTATTTTTACTAGCAATAACTTGTAAAGTTTCAATAGTTTGAGAATCTTCAATATTAGCAGAGTTGTTATGTGATATATTGATAGCAAAATTATCTAATTTCTTAGATATAACAGATAATAATAGCGGATAGCGTATATAAATATAATTTTATGGAAAATATTTTACACACTAGGGGTACTACGCAAGTATACGTATCGCTTCAAGTAATATAGAGCTTTAAATAAAGACTCTAGTATCGATCCCACGAGGAGGATTATATATTTTTTTAAAATATTTTAATTTTATTTTTATGTATTTCTTTTAAAGTTAATAAGTTGATATTTAATTTACTAGATGCAAAAATAAAGCAGTAACAAAGTAATGATTGATGTAAATAAAAATAAGCAAACAACTTTCTTCCTTTCAATTTATCCAAGACTTTTTAGATAATGTAATATTTGTGGAGAATATAAATTTATGGTATTGTTCCAAATAGAAGCATTCCTATTCTTTACCTTCGCTCGATAGTATAAAGAACATTGGCTAATCTATAGATCAGGTCTGGATGTATTGTTAGTAGAATGGGCTAATCTAGACTCACACTACTAGATGTCCAAGGGTGGCTATGGTCGGCCCTAATAGTGACCCTTTCCTTCTATATAAACCAAATTACAAGAATTTAGCCTGTCACTCTAAAAACTTATTAATTCTACACCCATTAAATAATATCTTCCTATTTATTTGCACTTCACATTGAATAACTCGCGCAAGGCCTTCGACTACCCAAGGATTCATGTGAAATCTACTAGTTAAGAGTTCATCTCCTTCTAGGTCTCAAAACTCTTCAACTGATTTTAACAATTTAAATAGCTAATTTAAATAGTAAATTAAGATCCGGTATTAATATCATCACAATGTTTAAAATATATCTATAGTTTTTAATTCTCCATCAAATTTTATATTATCTTATTTATCTTTTCATAATTGAAAGGAGAAAGTAAAGTAACTACTCAGAACACATTGAATTTAAATAACAAAACATATAAATAAAACTTTGAATCAAAATACAAATATTTATCTCAAGTGTTTCTCCAACTGAACCTCTAAATCCTTCTGACTCCAAAGTAAATAGACTTCAATAGCACCGACTCTTCAAATACTCTCAATACAAACTCTAAAATAAACTCACTAATAATAAAAGAAACTATAAATATGGCCCTTAAAATATTTCTCTAATTTCTCTCTCTAAATGGAACTATGGGGCTAGGTGGTTTTTGGTTGGTTTGTGGATTTTTTGGGCATTTTTCTCTGAAGGAGTAGCCTCCTATTTATAGGCTTTAAGAGTTGCCTTGAGGTACCTCTTCAAAATGTGTCCATGTTTAATGAATTTTCTAGAAGGTTTCTCTGGCGCCTAGGCATCGGAAACTGGCGCCTAGGCGCAGGACTCTACGTCCAGTTCTTCGCACCTCTTCACTTTGGGTCGCACCTCTTCGTGATCCTAACCATTTCCAAGCGTCTAAATACGTGGTATCACATGTCCTATAATCCAGGAATAACTGCCAATCTTCTAGATGGTCCAATAACTGCTAACACCGTCAAAATAACCATCCAAAAGTCATCAAAAATCTTACAGAATTCCGTATCGAACTGGCGCTTAGGCACCGGATTCTGGCGCCTAGGCGCCAGGCCAATTATTTTGACAATTTTGCATTTTGGCTCCATTTTTGCTCCTTTTTCATCTTTTTTTCCTTCTTGGACTTTTTTGCATAACCTACATCCAAAACACAAAAATACCTTTCATTGAAGCATAATATCCTTAAAAATTTGATAAAAATCAAAGCATAAAAATAGGTATTTTTTCATGGATCACATCACAATAAATCATAATAACAAACAACACCATAATAGTCTCAATAACAATACAAACAAAAGTTCAAACATAATCCAACATAATCCAATCACTCGTCATCTTTGTCACCATTGTCATCCTCTTTATCATCATCATCATCCCAGAAACATGCAGGATCATAATGATGGTACTGTGGATATGAAAGAAATACTACACTCTGATCACCTCAAATGAGTTTCCCCAAAGATGTGTTGTATTTTTCTTCATAATCACTATGCCTTCTCAAGTAACTATCAATATGGTCTACATAATTTTCTATAATTGATACCTTATTCGTAGTATAGTTGATTTTATACATCATCCATTACATTAATTGAATCTGTGAATTAGGACAGGTAGATGAACCATGGGATGTCGATGCATGAGATGTAGAAGCATGTGATGTAGAAGCACCAGAACTTCTAGAAATTCCTCCTTTCAAACAAAAATAGAGTTCTCAAAATAAGACTTCACGTTCACACTAGTAATAGGCTTTAGAGGTTGTAGAATCTTCTCTCAACTATCAAATCTCACACCAGCTCATTCACATAAAGAAAAAATTAAGGATATGAATCCTAAACCTGTAGTAGTGGCAGCTCTTGTAGAACTGGTGATAATTTGATAAATCAGAGATCCAATATTAATCGGCTTATACTTCTGGATGCAGTAGTTTAGCGCAGTCTTCTCTCTGATCACTTTGCTAAGATAGTTCGCAGGGAGTAAACGAGCATAAATAAAATAGTGCCATGCTTTGTTGTGGCATCCATGTTCGATGTAGGAAAATTCACTCTTCTTCCACTAGTAATTTTCCATAATCCTCTTCTAGTAGTTAATGAAGATATGATCTCATTTAACTCCTCAAATGTAAATATGTAATTAGCGTAAAAACACGTAGTATCCAAAGGTATTTGGTAAAATGAGTTTATAAACTCAAGTGACAATGCTACTGACTTTCTACTATTCATCACCAGATCATCCTTTGCTTCAGGGAGATTGGTGTATAACTCCCAAACTATAGAAAACACAACAACAACAGAAATACAAGAGAACTGATCCCAGTGTCGGTGGACAATCAAGTCTTTGACTTCTCTGCACGAACTCCTAAACAATGCTCAAGAATTAATTTCCTTGATTGCATCGCATTAGTGTATCTATCCTGAGCTTTTGAACTTCAAATTACACAAAATTCTCACACAAAAAAAAAACACTTTCATTCTCATATTCAACAAGTATAAGCACAATTCATATATCTAATCTCCACTCCAAAAGGTTTTGGATGAGAAAGCATCTAAATTCATCACAATACAAGACAAACCTACATTAAACACTTAAAACAAACAAACAAACACTAACAAAAAGCAAACAATTTAGACTTTCAAAATTAATTCCATTCTCCATTAGGTGGAACAAATCCCCAGCCTTCATTTGTTTCTTCTGAACCATTTGGCACATAGATTTGATAGAACGGATGATGACGAAGAACTTTTGTTGAATCCTCTTCAATCCACTTTTTTTAAGATACATCACCTTGTACGCTTCTTCAACATAACTTCTATGAATGAATTGTATTTTTAATTTCCATCCAATATGCTCTAAGTGTGCGTTGGTTTCATTTACATTTACCTCAATTGAAGCCACATAAACCACAATTTTTGCAATCTTATCCACTATTCCTTCAATAGTAACGGCTAGGATTATGTTATATAACTCGTGTACACTTTAACTTACAAACTTCTTCTAGATGGCCTCATCCTTCTTCTTCAAAGCATTCTCCCAAGAATTCAATTAAAGAATCATAAGTTTAGCATAACATCTTCCATCAGTATCTATGTTATATTATTTTGCTGACTTAACACCTCTTACAATTTTAATCTCTCTTCATTTAGACTTTAGAATGAAAATTTAGAGAACGACAAAAGTTCTCATCATTTTTTATGCCATTTATAGACTTTAGAAGAGCATATACCTACTTCTTATGTCTAGAAACCACCAAATAGAGTTCAAGACCACTTTACCACATTTAATTCTTCTACAACATTATTTAGGAACATTTTTATAGCTCCTACGCTTAAGCGCCAAATTTGGGCGCTTAAGCGCCAATGCTCATTTTAGCACAGGTCAGCTTAACATCCAAATATTCATTCTAACACGTCTAAGACATCAATTAAAGTCTTAAAATTATCACAAAATATTCAAAATACAAACACAATTCTCTAACACAAATATAGCCACATAACATTAAAAAAAAGCACACTGATAACTATGGGTTTTCTCCCACAAAGAGCTTGGTTTTACGTTGTCAGTCTGACATAACCATTCTTTATTCTGGGTGACCCATCATCAAAACATCATTCAGTTTAGTTTGATCCCTTAAAAAATAGGGTTTCTGTCTATGACCATTCACTCTTAAAATTTTCAGGGTTTTAGGATCTTTGATATCCACAGCTCTATAAAGATAAACTTTTATCATAATAAATGGGCCCAGCCACCTGGACTTATATTTGCCTAAAAATAACCTCAATGTTGCATTATAAAGCAATACTTGTTGTCCTGGTTCAAAATTAGTAAAAATTTTCCGATGATGCCACTTTTACATCTTATCTTTATAAATCTTATCATTCTCATAAAATTCATTTCTTATTTCTTTCATCTCATTTAATTGCAATAATCTCTTTTTACTAGCATCCTAAAAATTATATTTAAATTTTTTAATAGCCCAATAAGCTCTATGCTCAAGTTCGACTGGTAAATGACAAGCTTTCCCATATATTAACCTGAATGGTGACATTCCTAAAGGAGTTCTATACGCAGTTCTATAAGCCTACAAAGCATAATCAAGCATGACTAACCAATCCATTTTTATTGGATTTATAGATTTTTCTAAAATTATTTTGATTTCTTGATTAAAATCTTCAGCCAAACCTCTTGACTGAGGATGATAAAAAATAGAAATTTAATGATTGATACAATATTTATTTAATAATTTCTCTATTATCGCATTTTTAAAATGACTTCCCCCATCAGTTATGATCACTCTCGGCATTCCAAATCTGCAAAATATATTCATTCTTAAAAATTTTACAACATTTTGAGCATCACATCGAGGTAAAGCAATAGCTTCTATCCATTTAGAACAATTCAATTGGTTATGTATTTTAGTTACCACATCATGAAATTGAACCTGCTTCTTCCTACCTTTTAGTAGTAGGTCACCCAAATATTTCAAAAGGGTTAAATTGGAGTGAAAGCCTGTATGATCAAGGATCCAATGCTTTATATTGGGGGAAGTCCACTTGTTGAAGGAGCTTTTCTTTTTGGAAGGAGCTTTTCTTTTTGAATGATGTTGGCGCCATTCGATCTGTTGAAAAGTTTTCTTCTTTCTTTGTTTAAGATTATGTTGAAGGTGTTAGAATTCTGGATCTACTC
Organism: Papilionanthe hookeriana x Papilionanthe teres; assembly: GCA_022702705.1. Classification (NCBI taxonomy): domain Eukaryota; kingdom Viridiplantae; phylum Streptophyta; class Magnoliopsida; order Asparagales; family Orchidaceae; genus Papilionanthe; species Papilionanthe hookeriana x Papilionanthe teres. The sequence continues at coordinate 139,164,953 of CM040429.1, read as the reverse complement.
TTCAATTGAATGTTCTTGTTTTTTTTCTTTGTTCTTCCTGGTTTATTGATTTCTATTTTTTGGTCAGAATTTTTCTTTTATAGCTGATCTTAATCGTCCTTCATCCTCTGGTAAATCTTTTGTGGATGTGGTTGGTCCCATGTCTTCTGATCAGCAGGACAGGCTTGTTTTTCCTTAATTATATCATGACTCAGCTGCTGGTAAGGGTGATGGTCTATTCATTAAGAAAGTGGTCAAGAAGGGTGGGAAGCCAGCCTTAATTTTCTCTGATTCTGAAATTACTTCTCTTGTGGAGGTTCATAAATTTACCTTAATCGGTAAATTTCAACTTGGTCATACTAAGATGGAAGCTATCAGGAAATGCTTTGAATATTTTTGTTTAGTTGGTACATGGAAAGTTGGTTTATTTGATGGTAGACACATTATGATTCATTTGACTAAGGAAGAAGATTATCCTAATCTTTTTTTCAAGAAGTTTATTCTTATTGAAGGAAAGTTTATGAAAATTTTAAAATGGTCTCCTCATTTTGATCCTAATCAAGAGGCACCTATAATTTCAATTTGGTTCAGGCTGCCCAATTTAAAACTTAAATTCTTTAATCATCAGGTAATCTATGTTATTGGAACTGCATTGGGCAAGCCTTTAAAACTGGATGTTTCTACTTTTTAGCTGACTAGGCCTTCTTTGGCCAGAGATCTTGAACAAAAAGATATCACTCTTCCTGATGTTGATGAAATCTGGCTGGGATCTCCACATAATGGCTATTGGTAGCCTATCATTATGGAGCAAAGACCTCTTTATTGTCACCATTGTAAGATGTTTGGCCCATTCTAATGATGTTTGTTTAAGACTTCATCCTGACCTTAAGACTTCCAAAGCAAAGAATTCTAATCTTACCAGTGCTGCTAAAAATGTTTCCTTAACTTCAAGAACTGTTAATTCTTCTGTGAACCATGTTTTAAGTGTGCCTTCTTCTTCTGTTCCACAAGTTGTTACACAAATTCTAAATATTACTCTCCCTGTATTTCCTTTTATTCCTAAAGATGTTCCTGCTGTAGTTGTTCCTGCTCTTTCTGATACTAAACTTATTCCTTCTGATGAGGTATTGGTAGAAAGGTCTGAAGAGATTGTGAATACAATACCTGAAATTCCTGGATCACCTGTTGGTGAGGCTAAACTTGCAGATGGTCTAGGGAATGAGTCTCATTATCATTCTAGAGAGGTTCTGCCACCAGTTATGCAATATCCTGATATTCAAAATATTACACATAAAAATAATTGTATCAATGTGAAAGCTATGGCTGCAGTTAATAAGGATCTGAATAAAGATTGGGTGGTTCAAAAAGCCAAAAAGAAGAAATCTGTAGAGCTTATGAATTTATCTGAAGCAAATATTATTCTCTCCTCTCCTTTTGCACCTACTTTCTCTAGAAATATGAGAGGAAGAAGGGTTGCTGACCATGATTGAATTTCTGAGCTGGAATATTAGGGGAGTGGCCAATCCTGGCTCCCTTAATAGATTATTGAGTTTGAACAGGGTTCATAAGTTTTGGGTATTGCTCTTCTTGAGCCTTTGGTGAAAGCTAACTTTCTTATATTCACTAAGAATTTTCCTGGATATCAATTCCTATCTAATTGTTCCAATAAAATATTGTTATTATTCAGAAAAGAATTAAAGATTGATGTTATTAAGGATCACTCCCAATTTCTTCATTTTCATTTTGAACTTGATCAGTTTAAAGGGTTTTCTTCTTTTGTATATGTTGTATCCTCTATAGTGGCAGCTAGAGGTTTTTCTTCTGAATTCTATAAATTAATCTCTAGATGGTTACACAACAATTACTATAGTGTGCTGATCAATGGTGGAAATTTTGGGTTCTTCCAAGCTGGGAGAGGAATTAAGCAAGGGGACCCATTGTTTCCTTATATTTTCATTCAAGCCTTTGATTATTTGTATAGAATGATAAACCAAGCTCAAATATCTCATTCTTTTACTCATTATCAGCACAGATGTAATCAATTGGTCAGTCATCTTGCTTATGCTGATGATTTCATTGTTTTTGCTAATGGCAGTAAAAATTCCATCAAATGCATGATGAAAGTTTTGGCTAACTTTGAAGATATTTCTAGTATGTCATTTAATAAAGCTAAATGTCAATTTTTAGCAAGTTCCAAAGCTAGCATTCAACTAAAGAAATGGATTTCTGATTTCACTGGCTTTAAAGAAGTTCTCTATCCTCTTAAGTATTTGGGGTTTCCTTTAATTAAAGGAAGGAGGAAACTTTCTCATTATGATGATGTGGTTGCCAAGATATCCTCTCAAATTCATTGTTGGACTAATACTTTTCTTTCCAATGGAGGAAGGATCACTCTTCTTAAGAGTGTCTTGACAACTTTCCCCATTTATATCCTCCAAATGGGTTCATTGAAGAAAAGCACTTAGAAAATTTTATCCATAATTTTCAATAATTTCTTTAGGAAGGTCAGCAAAAACAAATGCACTAGTCTAATTGGGATAAACTGTGTAAACCTTTGGCAAGTGGTGGATTGGGATTTAAAAACTTTCAGCATTTAAGCTTCTATTTTTTCTATAAACAGTGGGTCAAATTTAGAACTAATCATTCTCTTTGTGCCAAGTTTATGCATGGTAAATATTTTCAACATAATCATCCTTCTTTGGTTCAAATTAAGATTGGTGACTCAAAGATTTTGAAACAATTGTTATCTGTAAGAGCTCAAGCAAAAAATCTGTTTGTTTGGGAAGTTGGGAATGGACATATTGATTTTTGGTTAGACAATTGGCTCTTCCATGATTCTCTCAAAGATCCGCATAAATCTTCTTCTACCATTCAAAAAGTTGCTGATTGTTGGAGCAATTACAATTGGGATATATCCAAATTCAAAGATTTTTTAAACAAGGAAACTATCAAAAAGATTTTATCCATTCTAATTCAGCCAGTGAAGCAAGATAGATTGATTACTAAGAATCCACATAATCAAAGTCTTTCTAAATATATTTATCATTCCAGTTTTAATTGGCCTAAAAATGATTGGGGAGAGCTGCTCTGGAATAAATATATATCACCTTCTATGTCTTTCTTTTGCTGAAGGGTTTTTAGGAAATTTCTGCCTACTGATGATATCTTAAAGCTTAAAGGAATTAGTGGACCTTCTATTTTTCATCTCTGTTATGCTAACGAGAAATCCATTAATCACATTTTTCTGAATTGTGTAGTTGTTCATGTTGACCTCATTTTTGATGAGGTTCTTTATTTTCTCTCCTTAGTGCTTAGGATCTAGCCATAAGACTTCTCCTTGACTATCCTAGAAGACTAGAGATGGAACCCACCACTTAGAAATTCAAACACTTCTTAACTCCCTTCAAACCCCACATGTTTGATTGTAAACCCCCAGGCCACCTGGAGGGTTAAAACCAATATGTGAAGGTTTAAAGGATGAGTTTCCTATAGAGCTCTTTGGCCTTAGGATTGCCCTGGGTGGTCTGGTCTTGGTGAGGTTTAGCTTTAACACACCACACTCTCACACACATTCCAAATCCTAAAACCATTCTTACCCAACTTGGCTTCCTGTCTTATGTAGGTAATTCATATGGATGGACCTCAACCCCTAAGCCCTTGGCTAAGTGGGTTAGGAACAACATATTGAATGCCTAAAATGAGTCCTCTCGTGGCTTTTGTGAGCTTAACATGGCTTCATGGCTCAACCAAAATGGTTTCACTTTACTCACACCTAATTAATCTTTATTTTTCCCAAATTTCAAGTTTTTGACCATCGGGGCTCTAAACCCACCAAACCTAGTAATACCTTTGAAATTGCCCAAAACTTCCAAAATTGCCTGAATTACCCAAAATTTCTCAAAATCAATCCTAAACATTCCCCACCACTCAAATTGGTCATCCATGGTCAAATGTACCAAAATTTCCAAAAATACCCCCCAATACCCTCCAAGTACCCAAAATACCCTTTTTGACCCAAAAATCCAAAAATTTTAAAAGTTCCCAAAAAAATTCCAGAAAATCCCAAATATTCCCAATTTCATTTTGTTCAACTGCCACATACCCCAATTTTGTCAATTTAACACAATTTGATTAAAGGTCTCAAATTAGCCCTTAAGGCCCAAAGTGACCAACCAACCCAATCCATCCCTATTCAACCCAAATGTCACCCAATTTTCCCCAAATTTGTTTTGAAATTTTCCTAACATCCCCACAAACAAAACTCTAACTTAATTACCCGATATTTGGACCCAAAATCCACCCAAATCTAACCCAAACTAAAATTCCCCAAATTGGCCTAAACCAATCATGAACCTAAACAAGCCCAAATCCCAAAATTAAGATCCAACCACAATTGAAAACCCTTTTACAACACTCCCATAAACCTTTTTCAACATTAATTTTACATCAATCCCAACATTTGCCCAACCTTAGCCCAAGTTAGCCCAATTTGACCCACTTTGGTCTTATTATTAAAAGGCCCAAAGTAAACCCAATTCAACTCCAAATTACGCCAAACTTGTTCCAAATCACTCATGGCACATTCTTAAACCAATTGCAATATTTATTTGGCTCAACCTTTTATCAAAATTTTCATCCACAAATTTATTTTAAAACCTAAAAGCCCACTTTCCTAAAACATTTAAAAGCCCATCCAAAACAATTTCAAAAGCCTAAATTTTATCCTAAAGTCCATATGACATTTTCATTTGTCATCCCTTTAATCAAAATCACTCCCTAAGTTTTAATCTCAAGATCAAATAATTCCAAATCATGCCTCATGACAACTTCCCCTAAATTCATCAAAAATGCCAAAATCCATTTCCATGTGAGCCAAGCCATGGGCAAGCCATAGGCAAGCCATGAAGTCAGTCTTAAGCCACATGCAAGCCATGTGAGTTGTGTCCATGTCACCATACCATCTTGGGCAAGAGGAGGAGCCTCTTTCTTGATTCCCTTAAAGTGATTATGCATTCGCATGTTTCCCTTAACCCATGCTTAAGCCTAATTGTACTTGGATTGTGACTTGACCCCACTAATCAAGCTGAGCCAAATGACTTTCTCTTCAGCCCAAACTAGCCTTGGAGAGGTGCACCAAGCCTAAAGCATGACTTGGGCCATTTTTGACCCAAAATGAACCCTTCCCCCATGCCATTTAAATTAACTCCTTTACACATGACAACAGCCAATTAAGCTCACAAACCTTAAGCCCTGACCTCACTGACCATGAGGATGACCTGACCCTAGCCGGACCACCACCTGGGTCGCTGGAAAACATCAGGCTGAGACCCTCATTTGAATTCAAAAATTCAAATTCACCTTGCTGAGTTGTCCCAGCCCAAATGGCCATTATGGTTGTTCTTCTCCTCCCCTAGGCAGCAAATCCCAGCCTCCAAACCTCCCTGAAATCAGCCATGGCCATGGCTATTTAAACTCACCTCCCTCACGGCCATAGAGGGTGTTGAAACCAAACTTAGTGAAACTCTGCCCAATTCACTCCAAACCCTTCACACAGCACAGAGAATTCAATCCCCACTGCTTCCCTGCCCTAATCTCCATTAACAAAGCTCAATTTCTCAATTCAAAATGCACCACAAAACAGGACAACCCTTGAACCTCCACAGAAATCAAATTAACTTCTCCCACACCTTAACCAGAGGTAGAGAAGAAATTCCCCACTGAAAACCCCCTCACCAGGCCAGCCATTCCTTCTATCAGCCAAGGTTTGAACTCAGTTTTGGACGAAGTCACACCTAGACAATTCATCAGGACCAGAGGCTTCATCCCTAGGCTCTTCCAGCTTGATTGAAAGTGCCGAGCACATTCAATCGAGGCTTCACCTCTTGAACCAAGGTATGGAGACTTATCTTTAACCCGAGCTTCCAGTGATCTATCATTCACTTTGAGTCGATTTCAAAGCATGTTAGCCGTATGGATGTGTAGCTCTTGTCTAGACGAGAATGCAGGACGAAACCCCGTGTGATTTGGTTGAGAAATGAGAGAGATGTTAGGGCTAGAAGGTGGACGGTTCTCAGTTCACACCAGTTAGGACAATGAACGGATACCATCAGATAGCGCGTGTATCGAATCGACAATCCAGATTGCACTGGATCAGGGCACGGGATGAGACCGCGGAATCACGTGGCGCTAAGGTGGAAGGCGGCATTGAATGGAGCGCGCCGCGAGGAAAGTTCGGATCTGCCAAGAATGACACGGTGCCGACGTGTTTAAATAGAAAAATAGGGTATTTTGGATTTATTTAAATACCAGAAACTTCAAAAAATCATATCTTTGCATCGAAAAATCATAAAAATAAAAGAAAAATATCCTCTTGCTCAGTGAACAGAGGAGAATAATGTGGAAAAAGAATTAAGTTAATTTACTGAGTCTATGATTTTTAATGATTTAAATACTCTCTATGATATTTTAATTCTCAATTTACATACATAATTCACCTTGGCATAAGACTATAGGACTTTTGTAGGCTCTGTTCTTGGGAACATTCCCTGAATTTTTCAAGGCTAGAGGCCATCTCTATGGTAAGTTATCTATTTTTCAAGTTTATATGTCTGTTTTGGTATTTTAATTCTAATAATTTGCATATTTCTTAGAAAATTCTAGAAACATTAAGGGAGGTATCTTATAACCAGAGGACCCTAGGAAGATTATGGCTTGATTTAACTCCTTAAGAATAACCCTCATTAGCCCAAATACTTAAAATTGAATTTTAATTAATTAGGGATAATCACACATCAAAATCACTTGAAAACAATTCTTCATCATTACTTAGAATTCAGTGAATCTCACATAAAAATTTCAAGTCAATTGGAATTGATTTAATCCATTAAATGAATGAATTAAGTAAGATGGTTATTTTAAAATTAAAAAAAATTCATAAAACCCAAAATACACTTCAAAATTCACCAAACTTGTTTTGTGGGCTCTCTGATGTCAGGGGAGTCTAAGAAAATTAAAATTGGATTTTTCTAAAAAATTTCATTTTAACTCTATTTTTAATATTTTAATAATTAAAAAATTAAGAAAATCACAAAAATGTCATATTTTGTTCATTAATCACTTAGGAACCAACCAAATATTTTTCTTAAGTCTCTAGGTTAAGATATTGAATTTTAAAAGCTTAATGTAATTTTTAATGTTAAAAAATGAATTTTCAAACCTTCCCACTAAAATAATTCTAATAAATCAAAGAAAAATTAGAAAAATATAAAATTTATTTCTCTGACTTCCTTGAGTTCAGAGGGACTTAATAGAAATACAAAATCTATTTTTCAACTTTAATTTTATTTTGTAATTAATTAATACCCTAAAACTATAAATAATTATAATAAATAAAATATGATTTAAAAAATCACCAAAATTAGTCCAAATGGTCCTCTAGTCAGTAGAAACATCCCATAATTTTCTTAAGGATAGAAACCCTACCTTGGTCTTGTTGTTGAATTTCCATTGAAACCCTTATTTTTCAAAAAAATAATTATATAAATTAAATTAAAAATATAAAAATCACTTTTTCTCTTCTAATGTCTTAATTGACATGTGAGTGAGGTGACATAATATTTTTAAGTTCATTTAAGCTCAATTTAGTGAGTTATGGAGTGAACATGCTTAAAAGGGCATAAAAGTAATTAAGGATTTTAACCCTAATTAATGGTTTAGGCTTAGTCAAAGGGAGGGATGAATATTTGATCTTAATTTTCTATTGGATGACTAAAACTTAAGGAATTAAGGGATAGAAACCCATTAATCACTTTTAATAAATCAAAAATGGAACCTTAATTAATTAAATCATTTAAATTTTGGGAGAATAATTAAAATTTGGATTATTATGATTAGGTATATGATTTAAGAAGATATCAATTCTTTAATTTAAAATCACTAAATGAATCAATCCAATAATATTCAACTTTTAATTAACTATAGAGAAATAATGATCAAAATTAATGATTAAAAAGGAGATAATTTTTAATTAAGTTAAAGCTTAAAACATTAAATGATTTAATAATCAAAATAAAATAAACCTAAAATATTAAAACAAATTTGAAATCACTTGGAAACAAACTTAAAACAAATTTGAAATATAAAAATTAATCTCAAAAAAATTAATAACAAAAAAATGTGAAAACCGAACCAATTAAAATTAACCTAAAAAACTATGATTAATTTAAACCAAATTTGAATCATTAAAATTTAATTAAATTAAATAATCTAAACACCTCTTTCAACTTAAACAATTTGAAATATCAAAGATTAACCTAGAACAGTTCATGATTAAAACATCATAAATTAAATCATTTTAAAACATTAAAAATAACCTAAAATATTAAAATCATTTAAAACATAAAGGTTTAACTGAATTAAACAGCTTGAACACTTTTTCAACTCAAAATGATTTAAAACACCTAAAAGGACCAACTAAACTTTATAATTAAATCAAAATCACTTTAAATCTTCAACTCAAAACTTCGATTAAAATTGGTTAAAATCTTTAATGAACCAAGTTACCCCAAAAGACTTTCATTATCATAACTCTTAAATGAAGCGTTAAGTGAAATGTCACTTCACTCATCAGATAATCAAATGTCCAAGTTCACTGAGCAATAAACAAAATTTAACTAAATATTTGGATGATTAATTCACCTGTACAACGAAATTCATTTGGACTTGAAACAATCTCAGAAGTATTGAAAAGATGTTCAGGATTCGTCCTAAGCACTTTCTCAATATAATGAGATGTTTTAGAAGAACAATTGAACTTAATTGTTCCTTGGTGAAGAAGATCATCCTTAACAAAACACAAGAACCTAGACGTCATAGGAATTGACTAGCAGTAGGATTAGGATTTTGGTAGATAACTAGAACCTTCCCTTAGCTTTTCCTAGGTGCTTTCCTTGAAATATATAAATGTTTTGACATGTGTCTTAAGTGCAGCTGGGAATGACGAGAAGACCCTCCAGGTACGCTTTTATTTTATTGTGATTTATTTACTTGCATTGCATTTTACTTCTTTTGCATGTTAAACAAGAATATCACCCTGCATGAAAACTGAAACTTTTAGGATAGCCACAAAACTGAAACCTAAAACTAAATTAAAATCAACAAAAGATAAAATTCACTGCCACACATTCAAAAGATAAAACAACTCAAAGTTTAATCACAAACAGAACAACAAAACTATAACTTCAACTAAATTAAAACGTCTCGTTGGATGATCGGGAATCCCTCGGATGATGTAACCCACGTGTTGCTAACGAGAATTCTCACAGTCTAAATAAAAATTTGGAACTCATTCAGTTGAGTTTAGCAAATTCATTTGGACTAAGTGAATCCGATGAAAATAGCGGTGCCGGGATGACAGAAGCGTGGGATCTTAATCGGACATGCTTAATCAACTTTAAGATTTGTTTTAATTAAAACATTAAGACATCTGAATCTTAAGACTTTTCTAAACCAAAACACTTTTCTCATCTCTTGATTGCCACTTTCTAAAACTAAACCTCTACAACAACAAGGAGCTTGGAGCACAGTGGCAGCACGGCCATCTTCGTCAGCAAAACTTATGTCTACATCAGCTAAACCTTTCTTAGAATTAAATAACAAAGCCAAAGGATTTCGAGGTAGTATGCCGAGTGCAACATAAATCCTCAACTTTTCGTTAGGCATTTTGCATAATTGTGTTATGCAAATTAAGACCTAATCTGTCTTAGGACTCCGAGGTAGTCGTTTGGGATGACATAAACCCTCACATCTTCGAGGCTATTTATATGATTATGTCATATAAATATAAGTCCTAATTAATTAAAATTGGCAGGATTGAAGCATTAAATAGTTCTCTCAAATTGAAGCCAAACCATAGGATAGTTTGGGAAGTTGCCAAGATTCCTCTTGAATCCTCGGCTTCCCCTACTTCTCTTCCTTTGGACTCTCAAAATAAACTGTTCCAAATTTGAGCAATTCCCTATTGAAATTTCTAAAATCCAACTGTTTGAAAAACTTAAGCTTCGAAATTCTTGAGAGCAAAACCACTGATGATTATCGAGAGTTTTCTTAAGTGTTTTCAGACATTTAAGATGTAATTAACTATAGGGGCTTGCCCTTATAGGGAACTTTAAGAACCCAGGTAATATAAACCCTGCTTAATTCATTTATATTAAGCAGGGGAACTTGTCGGCTTATAAAATTGGTTCGCAGACCAAACGGATGTCACAAATCTTATAGTTTATTTAATCGAGCCTCATCATTAAGCAATGTGTCTATTCTTCGGGATAGATACAAGGATTATGATGCGGTCCTCATTTATGTAAACTATTCGGGATGTGAGATCGGTTTAATTTCATATCTTAAAATTTTCAAACTTAAAATTATTTTCAAAATCAAATACTACTTTCAAATCATATATATTTAAAATAAATTTAAAATTTAAAATTCGCCGACAGTTTCTATGGGCGACCCCCTTTTCAAAACACTTAACCTAAATATATGCCGACAATTTCTGGCGACTCTGCTGGGGAATAGTTCCTCTTTTTAATTTGATCAGATGGTTTTACTTTCATAAATCGGTAGTGAGTCCATATCCCTAGTAGATCAAACTATTGTTCTTTCCGTTGAAATACCACATTCATTTCCGTATTGAACGGGTATTGTCAACTCTTTTGGATTTTGGAGCCACTGTTTAGACACCCCTAAATAGAGAGGTTACTGAATCCTTTTACCTCTTTGAAGTGGGGTGGACCCCCAATAGGTGTTAGCCTAGGAGCAGTTCCTCGGGTTGAGAAGTCTTGTGACACTCTCTCTTCCTTTCCAATTTCTGGATTGGGTCCCTACCTTTCCTTTAACCTTTCCCCTTTTAATTGTTTTATTCCTAATAAACAAACCTACTAATAAACAAAATCTTTAATAAATGAACTTTCTGTTAAACCACAAATACATAAATAAGAAAAAAAATGAGAATTCAAAGTTATTTGTAGAGAAAACGAAAAAGATAAATGAAAATGTGTTCGGACTCTTTTTGAGAAGTTCCTCTCCATTTCGTCTCGATGAAAGGAAGCATATTTTGGAACTGACACTTAGAATCTACCCTGCAGAAAATATCTGCACTGAAGCTAATTTTCTCCTTCGCCAACGGGATAGACTTAGCTGTCTACAAAGACGAGCTGCCTAACGATGTGGTCATTCGCTTTGGATAAGGTTTCGATAATACGGACGTTAAGTTCACTGATGTTACTCTTTTAGCATTAATGAACCAAGTACCGGAGACTGAGAAACCCATAATCGAGTTCAACCTGAAGTCAACTCAAAAGTTCCCTCCCCTACAAAGGGTCCCAACTGGAAGAAACACTGTTGTTCATAGGAGGTTAGCTGCTACCCCCAGAACTGTCATCTCTACCCCCACTGGTCTGGTCATCACTACACCTACCCCTGCTTCCGTCAAACTGAAAGGGAAAGAATTCCAAGTCGGTGAGGAGCCTATTAACGTGGAGTGTTCAGATTTTGCTGCAATACCGTCTGTCTTCGAGATAGGGTCCAGCTCTAAAGTTACACCCTTAACTCAGACTCAAAGAAGAAATAGGAGCAGAAAGATCGCCAGGATCAATAAGACCAAGGCTGCTGAAGTTGCTTTTCTGGAAGAGATTACTGAGGTAGAAGAAGAGCTGTCTGAGATCTCACCGCTGTTAGGAGGAGTACGTTTCACCCTCTCTCTGCTACATCCGATGAAGAAGATGCTCCAAGGATCACCACTGCGTTACCCCGACCTGCATACTCAGTGATTGTAAGAAGAAAGAGATTAAGACTACTCCGCTAACCTGTTTGCGAGCAATAGTAGAGAAATTAGCTAAGAAGGAAGGTTGCCCCGTGTCAGAAATTCTGAGAAGAATGGGACGAGTACCAGCTAGATCCCGCCTTGGACCACGAGTAGACCCTGTCACTGCTCCAAAGAGACCAAGGAAGAAAGTGCGAGCAAGTGAGAGAAGTTCGCCTGTTGTTGTATCAAGTCACCATATTAGAAAGGACACCACCTACCGACGTACAGCCGACAGACCATCTGGTCCTGGGCCTCTACTATAAGAAGGATGGTGTGGAAACCTATTATTGTTGAACCGATACCGACAGAACGCTCTGGGAAGAGGAGTCTCGTCAGAGAGCCCGAATCTGAAGAAAGTGCTACTACATTAAAAGAAACTTTTGAAAAAGAAGTTAAACAGTCATCGACTGACAACCGTGAGACCGTTTGGAAAAGTTCACTTGAGGATGCTATAAGAAAGCTAAGGACGGACATCAGACAGTTGGCAAGGGAAAGAAGAGAAGGATTGGGAAATGAAGTGGATTCATCAGAATTCATGGATGAAGGATGTGCTGAGATCAATATGGTCGAGACCCGAGCATCGTCAGCTCTCCAGGGAGCTCCATCAACTTCAGAAAGAGATGAACCAGAAGCGATGAGAGCACATCTCCAAAAAAAGGATGACATGATTTCTCAGATGGCAAAGAGGATGGAGGAGATGGCGGCTGCCTTAGCCACTCTCCAGAGTCAGCTTTAACCTCAGAAGGAAACACCCCCAGAGATCATTCACAATGCAGATGGAGGAAAAGAAGTTACATCCGTCAATGGAGACGAACAGCTAAAGAAGGATTCAGTGCAGAGCATGATTCCCGAAAAGGATATTAAGAACATGGTAGAACAGCAGGTGCGAGAAGCCTTAGTTCAGTCTAAGATTGGAGCATCTATCCAGACGGGTAGACCTTACCCTGAGGAGTTTGATGCAGTCCAATATCCGAAGGGCTTCGTACCACCTCTGTTCAAGACTTTAGACAGTACGAGAAACCCCCGGCAGCATGTCTCACATTTTCGTGCTAGTTACTGCAATGCTGGTGGGAGCGATGCTTTACTCTTTCGTCAGTTCCTCAACAGCCTGTCAGGGATTGCCTTCGATTGGTACACAGAATTGTCGAATGGTTCAGTTAGACATTTTCAGAATTAGAAAACCTCTTCGTTAAGCGGTTTGCCAGGGCTCGTCACCACATCACTATCGGTGATCTAGTGGTGGAGCAACAGAAATCGAACGAGACTTTAGTGGATTACATACTTCGATGGAGGAACTTAAGTATCAAGTGTGAACCACAACTTCAATAACAACATGCAGTCAGTATCCTGTTGAAGAGTTTCCATGGCTCGATAGCACTTCTCCCTAAATGATTCACAATTAAGACTTTCAAGAAGTTGCTTAGCAAGGCCGGGAGCTTGCAGGAGGAGGCAAAGCAGCTGAGTTTTGTTGACAAGACTAATAAGCAGAAACCCGTAAAAGCATTTGAAAAGAAATCCGGGATCATTGCAGCAGTGGATAAAGGTAAGCAGCCAGTGCAAATACAGCCAGAGCAGCCACAACCAAGTTATCAACCACCACAACGGATTTATCAGCAACCTCAACAGAGTTATCAACAACCTCGACCAAACTATCAACCATGGCAGCATGATCAACCGCCGCCGCATCCATCGAATGTCCCGAAGGAACTTTTGAATAAGGAATACTCCTTTAAGACTGAAGCAGTGGCAAAGATGTTTCACAGTTTGATGAAGACGCCTGACTTTCAGCTACCAGAGCCCAAGAGGCCAGAAGAAGTCAACAAGAAAGACCATCCGAACTACTGCCCCTACCACCGGATGATCGGACATACCACCGGATGATCGGACACAAGATAGAAGACTGCTTCACCTTTAAGAATTGGCTTGATGATAATCTCCGGAAAGGAAACATAACGATCCCAAAGGAATACATGAAGGAGCCCTAAAAAGGAGGTTCCGTTAATGTTATTTCAACGGATCCTATTGTTCCAATAGACCCCTACGCGACCAATGATGGATGGAGTACTGTCTGGACAAAGTCTTCAAAGAAAATTTTGGATCGCATCCAGACCGCTTCGGTGCACGCTTCAACTCAGAGTTTGAAACCTGCTGAGCCGGCGTTATTACTTGCAATTGAAGAACTGCCCGAGGAGGAGAAGATCGTGAAAGAAGAAAAGACCGGGGCTCCAAAGGGTAGACTAGGGGCTGCTAATCCTAGGATGGTTGTTTCTGATTTGGGAGTGAAATCCCTCGGACCTCTGACTCTGTATGATTATTTGCTCGCCCCGGCGAGATCTTATAATGATAAGAGTTTTGGTGTTGGCTACGTTTTGACTGTTTCTAACGATTACGTAACTAACGACAACCAACCTAATCTGGATCTCGATTTCGATACAAATAACGATTCTCAAGTCATACTAAACCTCGATGACCACGATGAAGGAGAAGACGTTCATAAGGATGGCTACGAAAGCTAGAGAAGTGACGAGTCTGTTTGTGATCTGAGGAGCTCCAATCACAATAGAATTAAAGCTAGGTTCAGCACCAGATGCAGAAGAAATAATAGAAGTTATTTTAAGAAGTGGAAAAGTTCTACCCCCAGAATGGGTCCAAAGGATAGAGGAAAGCAGGTGGTTGCTCAGGAAGAGCCAACCCAGCGGAGGAACTGGCCATTCTGGAAGAAATTGAAGAACCTGGTAATCAAGTGGATTACAACGTGCTAGCCCATCTTAGGAAGCTACCAGCCAAACTGAGCAACTACGACACTCTAATCCTGTCAAAGGAGATGAGAGAAACTCTGATCAAGGCCTTACTTGATCCAGAAATTTGTTTAGCTCAAATGGTTGGTAATTCCTTAGACGAGGTTTGCTCGTTAAAAGAATAGTGTGGTGTTGCCTTCACAGACAGTGATCTACTACTTGGTACAGCTAATCACAATCGACTGTTGTACATTTCAGTCTCCATCGAAAAATTCATGCTCTTCAGAATGTTAGTTGATCCGGGAGCATCAATCAACATAATGAACCTTCAAACTGTAGCATATTTGGACATTGATGCTCGTGACCTTGAAGCAGACAAGATGTTATTAAGAGGCTTCAATCAAAAAGGAGAAAGAGCACTTGGATCGATAACACTGTTAATGAAGACTGGCAATTTGGCAAAGACAACCGTAAAATTCCATATAATAGATTCTGAGACATCGTTCAATGCTCTACTGGGTCGGCCGTGGATCCATGAGAACCGGATGGTACCGTCATCTCTGCACCAATGCATAAAGTAATAAGAAAGGAGGAGAACAGTGTATCAAAGGTGATTTGCAACCGTTCTCTGTACACGAGATTGGGATTCACGAAGATGCGCCTACTATGCACCTCCAAAGAAAACAATCTTCTCTAGAAATGCTATACCAAATGAAGCAAAAGAAGTTCGAGACAATGAAGAACCTGAAATTTTAGTCCAACAGTTACTCACCACTCCCTTACGGCGAGATGGTGAAGGTTTCTACAGAACTCGCACCCGAGGTCGAGGTCGGGGATGAGGTTGAGGAAGAAATTGTTGAACAAAAGAAATCGGTCATCGAAGTTTACTCAGAGAATAGTTTCGAAGAAGAAGAAATCAAGAAAGAAGCAGTGACAATAAGTCAGAAGAAACCCCAATTCAAGATCTCTCTCGAAGATGAAAAGAATGAAGAATACAAATCAATGTACGAGAAGATTAACCACTATGTAAATACTATGACCCTGACCCCGATCTATCCTAATAAGGTCGAGGGTATGGTGGTCAAAGAAGTACGTGGTGGCGGTAATAAGCCGATCAAATTCTACCTTGGTGCTTCTTCTTCCAAAATTGAAGATGATGTACAATTTGAAGATGTTACTTCATCTGAATTAATGAAATTGCCTTTTGAGTGGTACTCTCCCTATGTTCAGAATTTAATTCAACGTGGTGTCTAACATAAACAATTGACAAAAGTTCGATCACAACACTTTGAAAAATTATGGAATAATGCCAGTCGGCCTCCCAATTCAAAACATGGTCTCAGATTCGGCACAGTAGGATCAGTTAATGATAAGGGATTTTGCTTGGTTGTCACTTGTGAGCCTAATGAAGATTGCTTGGAAGCTTCAGATAATCTTAAGGATCTACCAATCGGAGATGCTCCATCAGAATTTGAAGAAGAAATTAAATCTACAATAGACAAGTTAATGGAAGTTAACTTAGGTACTAGCGAAGAGCCTAGGCTGACCTTTGTTAGCTCCTTACTCAATAAAGAAGAGTCTGAAAACATGATCAAGCTACTAATGGAATTCAAGGACTGTATTGCTTGAAGTTATGATGAAATGCCAGGATTAGCTCCAGAAATTGCAGTTCACAAGCTAGGAGTGGATCACACTGTCATTCCAGTCAGACAAGCTCCAAGAAGAATGCGTCTAGAAATTGAACAACAAGTTTGTTGACCTCAATTTTGGTTGAGGTCTAGTCTCTCTTTAGAATAGCCTAGGGTCTAGCCGTAGGACTCTCGTGGTGACTTTCTTAGAAGTCTAGTCATGGAACCCTCCCCATAGAAATTCAAACCTTTTTAGCTTCACTAGGATTTTGCATATGCTTAAGGCCTAACCTCTACCTTTTGGTAGGAATAAGGCAAGCATAAGGAAGCCCAGGGGAAGTCTCCTATAGGTGGTCTAACCTTAGGATTTACCCTGAGTGAGGTCTGGGGAGCCCGTATCACACACTTACACTTTCACACTTACATTTACACTGACCTTCACATTTACACATTACATTATACATTCACATCCTAAATCGAATATATTTTACTACGATCTTTGGACTATTTGGAAACTCATGTGTGTGGTCCCACTAGCCTTAAGTCTGTGGCTAAAAGAGCTAAAATCACCACATAGAGGACCAAAAGAGACTTTCCTTAGCCCGTAGCCCATCCAGAATGATTCTGTTCTTCATGTTCTGACGATACTGTGCTTTTCCCAAATTTCATTTTTATCTTGAAATTACCAGTTTGCCCTTGGATAGGGGCCCAAAACCCAAGATTTCACAGAGTCACCGGGGTTCCTAAAAATTATTCCGGAGCGTTCCTCTCGTCGAGCTGAGAAGTTTGATCGTAAACATGCCATACTTTTGAGCTACTGGCGAACCCCTCACGGCTTAAGTAGTCACTACTTGAACGACATTCCGGGCCCCACAAAACCCTCCACAGTGGTCAGAAACATTCCCGGACACTGTCATTCAATTCCAAATTCCATTTTACACTGCTTTGTGCCATTGTTTGGTATTTCAGATACTTACCCAAAATTTCCCCAAAATGCCCCTACATAGCCAAAAATTCGAGAAATTCAAAAAATTTCCAAAATTTCCTAAAATCTCCAAAATATTCCAAACTTCTTTTTCTCCAACTACACAATAGCCTAATTATGTCATTTTAGGCCAATTTAATCAAAAGCCCCAATTTCGACCTAAGCCCGACCTAGGCTCCGGTTTGACCCAATTTGACTCAACGTTAGCAATTTCTTCCCGATTTGAATTTTAAACGCCTGGACACATCCCCCTAAACTAAATGAAACATTCGATCGCCACCAAGTCCACCTTAAAATTCAACCAAATCCAATTTAATCGCAAGATCCCCAAATTTGACCATTTTTTTTACTTATTTTGACAACGAGGTTGCCCAAATGCCCTCGGATCGCCAAACAGACAGTGTCGTTGCATCCGGAATGTCGTAATTACTTAGAAAGAATATAAAATTTGCTATACTTTTATATACGACGAAATCGACTTGAAATCGGCACGATTTCAATTAAAAAAAATTACTTTTTTGCCACCCAAATCTTAAAATCCCTAATTTCAGCCCTAGCCGCCGGCCCTCCCTCCTCCAATTCAAGAATTAACCCTGGTCGAGCCCTCCTTTTCGCAAATTCCTCCCTAGCCGAGCCCCCTTGCCGCGCCTCTCCTCCTCCATGCGCCTCTCCTCGTGGCTTCTCCTCCTCCATGCGCCTAGGGGTGATGTGGCCTCTCCCCTTCTAGGTAGGTACTGCCATGGCGGAATCTCTGGCTCCAAGTTCCATCCATGGCAACCCCCATCACTTCCTACATGGTTTATCATTTCTCCATGGCTTCCTTTCATGTCTATCATCTAAAAAAGGTGGATTTAGGGCTGCTTTCTTTTTGGCCCATTGGGTATTACCCATGGGAAGGTTGGGGGCACTCTCTTCTTCTTCCCTATGCTATAAGATAGCTTTTATTTTGCCATTTTTAGTGTTAGTTGAAAATCACAAAGCAAGGGGAAGTGCTGCCATTTATTTTGCTCTAATCCAAGGCTTAGGTATGGATTTACATTTTTAGGGCTATGCATCTTCATCCTCTTTAATTTCACTAAAATTTGCATGTTTTGTTTTAAGCATTTGGGAGAGGGTTCCCCTCCGATGATTTCACTTTTAATTGCTTTATGATGGTGGATTTCATGGTGATATTTAGATTTCATGCTTGAATCCTATGGATTTCTCACATAACAAAGTTCTAAATTTTCTCTTACATGTGAAGGGCTTTGAATCTATGCTCTTATTGCCATTTTAATTATGCTTAAACTTAGGAGTTTTTACATGTGTATTGAAAGTCACTCTTGCATAGCAAAAAATCTGAAATTTGTGAAGTTTCTTACATGTAAAATATGGGGCTTTATGTGGGATTTTATGGCCAAAGTTACATGCTTACGCTTAGGATTTTATGCTTATATCTAAAGCTTGCCTTTACATGTGTGAATTTCTGAACTTGGGTTTCCATTTTAGGCTCACTCTCACATGTCAAAATTTAGGTTTCATGAGCACTTTACATGCTTAAAAGGTTGGATTCCTATCTATGTTAAAGACTTAGCAAATTTACATATGCTTGGGGCTCTCTTTTCACATGCTATGACTTAGCAATTCACACATACATTTGGAAATTTCTCTTTACTTGCTAAAGGCTTAGAAAATTTACATACACTTGGAGCATTTTCTCTATATGCAAAAAAAAAAATTTAGAGATTCTCATATCCATTGGAGTTTATGTGATGTTTTCGGAGTAGTCTTTACATGGTTAGTCCTCTTTGAAGCTTATGGTGGAATTTTTAGATAAGGACATGCTTTACACTTCTTTACATCAATTCTTGAAATGGTAGCCTTACATAACATGTCTTAGCAAATTTATGCCTCTTTATGTTCAAAGAGATGTGTTAGAAAGGGTAAACTTACTTGTTACATGTAGCTTGCTCCTTTTAAGGAATTTTCTTGTTTCTTGAAGAAGGAATATAGCTAGTAATTCACGATCTTCCTTCACTTTACTTTACTTTCATCATATGCTATCTTGCTAGTTGTTGCATGGAAAAGGCACCAAATGCATGCAGCCTTTATGGTAAGTTGGGAAATAAAGATTGTGAAGAGGTGAACTTTATGTGGCATTTACTAGCTATTTTGCTCATGTCTCTTTATGTTTAATAAGAAATATTTGGAAGACTTCATGTGCTTGGCCTTTTTAAGCATGTTTTGAGCCTTGAAACTTCACATTTGGAAGCATAAAAATACTTAGTGAAAATCTTGCAATTTTCGAATCCAAATTGGGTTACTTTTGGAACACTCATGAATGAGCCCACACATGCTTGTTTTACATTTATTTCATCAAGTTTTCATACATATGACACTTGGGCTTTGAAATCACACATGCTCTACCTCACTCCTTACATTTAGAGTGCTTTATATGGATTGGATTACACATAAAAATAAATGGTTTAAAAAAAACTTGTAATTTTCGGATTTGGACTTACCCCTACAAAAAAAGTTCAAATGTGAAGTTATAAGTGCTTTTACTCTATTCATTTCAATGTGTATTCATATACACAACACCCAAGCTTCAAACTCACATACACTTCACCTCATTTTGTGCTTTATGGTGGCTTAATGTTGGCTAGCTAAATATGGGAATAAATGTGCTTATCATATGCAATTTTCGGATTCGAAACTTGTCACTTTTGAAACACTCATAAAGGAGGCCATGTAAGCTTATTTTTCACTCATTTCACTAAGGCCTCATATATATAATATCAAGGCTTCAATTTAGCACATTTTCTATCTCACCCCATGCTTTAACATTGTTTGAAAGTGGCTAGTTCATATTGAAATGTTTTGATGAACTTATGTGCAATTTTCGGATTTGGGAGTGGCACTTCTTAGAACACTCATGGAAAATGTTACATGTGCTTATTTCTTACATATTTCTTTAGCCTTTCATATGCATAACACCTAGGCTTGGTTTTTTTGGCATACTCCCCAATTCATTTCATGCACAAAAAGGGTTTTTTTTTTTATCAATCTATACTTGCAAAGAGATGAAGGACTTACACTTGTATAGCTTTGGGATTGATTTAGACTACTCATATGCTTCCCTTGAGTGAAAATATGCACTTATATGTTTATGTAGAGTTGGTTTACGTCATCCTCATGCATGCCTAAGTGAAAATCTGCACTTGTGTAGGTTTGGGGAGTTGATTTAGATCACTACTATGCTTGCATAAAGTGAAAATCTGCACCTATGCTTTTGCTTGGACATGAGTTAGATCACTTCTATGTTGCTAAAAAATAAAAATCTGCATTGGTATGTTTGTTTGGAGTTGATTTAGAGCACACCTATGTCGCTATAAAGTGAAAAATTGCATTGTTACACATGTCTCAAGTTGGTTTAGATTATCTCCTTGCCGCCCTCATTCACAATTTACATTGGTAAGCTTCATTTTGAGAGGCTATTTAGTGAAAAAAGGGGAAGGAAGAGAAGTGGCATCATTTACCGCTTTAAAAAAAAGAGGGTTCTAACATGCTTTACACATGCTTGGGTGCCTTAAATTGCTTATATTGATGAGAAGTCATTTCTTCTTTAAATGCTTGGGAGTTGTCATATATACATGTTAGATGTTGCAATTATAGAATGCTTGGGAAATGATGGCAAATGTGGATGTCGTTACATATATATACATGCTTGGTGCACTTTTTTTGGTTGAATTGCAGGTGTGAAAATTTGATTTTCCTGCCGTTATACTGCCGAAATTTTCTCTAAATATGATTGGACTATTTTCATTCTTTTTTGGGTATGTTGCCCCCTTAACTTCTGGTTTTGGTTTCACGAAGCTCTAAGGTTGCCTCTTGCATTTTGGTGAAGGGACTTATATTCACATTTTTACACATTACATCACTACCCCACTTTACATTACCTTACATGCTACACTACATCACCATCTCACATTACATTATCCTACATGATTACACTACATTACTACATCATTACACCACATTATATCATCCTACATGTTACATTATTACACATCTTACCTCACTCTACATGTTACACTACGTTCCTACCTTATCTCACCTTACACATTAAATCACTACATGTCCTACATCATTACTCTACACACTACATTACTACACATCTTATACACTACGTTACCTCTTACATACCTCATTTCCTATCATATTACTCCATTACTTTATCTCCTATCTTACATGTTATATCACCACACCCCCCCCCCCACATTTTCTTCACATGACTTCACTATCCTACTTCATTGCCTTACATGTTTTATATGATAACCCCTTGCACCATGATGAAGGGGTTTAATCTGTTTGTGTTATACGTCTTACCGTCAGCTCTCCGCACCATGTTGGGAGAAGCTTTTGTCGCTTTGACATGTGTTTCAATTTTGACTTTGAGAGGCAACCCACCTCTTTTCCAAAAATTGCGTTAGGTGGATTGTCTTCTCCTCTTTCTTTTCCTTGACCCCCTATCCTTTGTTTTTCACCTTGTTTCTTGGCTCAATTCATGTGCTTATGCAGGACACATAAGTACGCATGTATAGCTTTCTGCTATATGTGGGGCCATCAAGCAAGGCTGTAAGTGCGGTGGTGGGACAACGATGAGATTGCATAAAGAAGGGATACGAGAGAACTCTAGAATAGTGCCTCCTAACTCAGAGACCCTGGAGAGGGTAGAGCAGGAACTCGCGACACTATTCACCCATCCTTGGGGTTTCTACCGCTGACTGTCTAAAGATGTTAGAAGTCCTAGTCCGATTAGGGTAGTCAACCCGTGGATTGAAATATTTTTAATACAAAAAAATACATATATTTGAAAAATACAAAAAAAAATCACCTCCACCACAAAAAAGGGCCTACTTACCTACAACTTTTTACCTGCATGCAAATCCAAATTGAAATGTGTGAAAACTTACAAAGGTCCATGGTTGGCTACTCGAGTCGGGTTAGGGCTGCCTTCTGCAGAAAGTCAATCTAGTAGTTAGTACCTAAGGTGGGACATATAACACAGCTCTGAGTCACTTGCGGCATCGCACTTACGGTCCTTTTTTGGACTTGCAGTCCTTTATTTTATTTGGTTTTTCCTACGTTGTTTTCTTCGGATTTGCTACGGGTTTCTTTTTACATATTTGTTTTCTATGGATCTCCCATGGACTTTTCTTTACGGATTTGTTTTTCCTGGATTTCCTACGAGACGTTACCTCTTTAGACTTTTTTTTGGTTTTCTTTTGATTCCTTTTGGTCTACTATACATGTTTTACACTTAGTCTTCCACGCACACACTGCGTCACATATACACACTTATTTTTCAGGCCTTTCGTGCTTTACTTTAGTACATGTGCTTGGTTTTCTTACTTTTCTTTTCAGTACATACATATCTACTTTACATTCACACATATACATGCTTGCTTACATACCTGTTTGAGAAAGCTTCCTGCTTTACCTTTTCTTTTTTAGTACATATACATGTTTAGTTTGGCTTGCATACTTTACATTACTGTAAATATACAATTGCTTGGGATGAAATAAATTACCTCACAACATTTCAAAATATAAAACAACTCAAATTTTAATCACAAACAAAACAAAACCTACAACTACAACTAAATTAAAACGTCTCATTGGATGATCGGGAATACCTCGGATGATGTAACCCATGTGTTGCTAACGGGATTTCCCACGGTCTAAATGAAAGTGTGGAACTCATTCAGTTGAGTTTAACAAATTCATTTGGACTAAGTGAATCCGATGAAAATAACGGTGCTGGGATGACGGAACCGTGGGATCTTAATCGGTTATGTTTAATCAACTTTAAGATTTGTTTTAATTAAAACATTAAAATATTTGGATTTTAAGACTTCTCTAAACCAAAACACTTCTCTCATCTCTTGATTATCATTTTCCAAAACTGAATCTCTGCAACGATGTGGAGCACGGAGCATGACTTCGAGGGCAGCACGACCATCTTCAACAGCAAAACCTGTGTCGACATCAGCAAAGCCATTCCTTAGTCTAAATAACAAGCCATAGGACTTCGAGGTGGTCCGCCTAGTGCGACATAAATCCTCACTGTTCTTTTAGGCCTTTGCATAGCCTTGCTGTGCAATATAAGCCCTAACTCGATTAGGATTCTGAGGTCGTTGTCAGATACCGCGTAAATCCTCCTATATTTCAGGTCATTTACATAATCAGGTGATTATGTAAATGTAATTCCTATAATTAATTGGCAGGATTGAAATTTAAATACACTCATTTCCAAAACTTAAAGCCCAACCATAGGATAGTCTGGGAAGTCATCGAGTTTCTCCTCGAGATCTGTGACGTCCCCTACCTCTCTTTTCTTTGACTCTGGAAATAACTGTTCCAAATTGCGCCTTTCACCTATTGGACTTTCTACTACCACACTTCATTGAAAGCCCTACCCTTTGAATTCATGAAGATAGAAACCTTGATCTAAATTGAGAGTTCTCTCAGGTGACTTTGGTCATTTGAGGGGTAATTGACTATAGGGGCTTGCCTCTATAGGGAGCTTTAAAGACCCCAGGTAATATAAACCCTATTTAATTCTTTTTGTATTAAATAGGGGAATTTTTCAGTCCACATAAAGGTTCGCAGACCAGAACGGATGTCATGAATTTGGCAGTTTATTTGATCGAGCGATATCGTTAAGTAGGGTGTCTATTGTTTGGGATAGATACGTTACTTTCGATATGATACTCGTTCATTCAAACTGCTAAATGAATGAGATTCTTATTCTCATATTATAAAATTTAAAATTTTATTTTCAAAAAAAACAAATATATATATATATATATATATATATATATATATATATATATATATACATACATATATATATATATACATATATATATATATATTTATTTATATATATATATATATATATTAAATTAAATCTTAAATCTCAACAAAAAGATAATTTTCAAAAAACCAAATCTTAAACACTTCAGCGGCCGATAAAGTTATAGCTAAAGTTAAGAAGCTAATAGACGCTAAATTTGTCCGTGAAGAACAATACCTGAATTGGTTAGCCAATGTGGTACCAGTCAGAAAGAAGAATGGTCAGATCAGAATCTGCGTTGGATTTCAGAGATTTGAATAAAGCGTGCTTGAAGGACGAGTTACCGCTACCAATTCTAGAATTGATGATCGACATCACTTCAACACACGAAGTCTTCTCTTTCATGGATGGATCATCAGGATACAATCAGATAAAGATGGCACTGAATGCCGATCAGAATATACTGCTACACAGTAATGCCTTTCGGATTGAAAAACGCAGGAGCAACCTACCAAAGAGCGATGGCGAGGATTTTTGATGATCTCATTCACAACCAAGTCGAGTGCTAAGTGGATGATGTGGTCATCAAAAGCAAACTGAAGGAAGATCACCTGTATGATTTGAGAATTGTTTTCGAGCGATCAAGACAATATAACCTTAAGATGAATCCCTTGAAATGAGCCTTCGGCGTTACCTCCGGGAAATTCTTAGGATTTGTTGTTCGACATCGCGGAATTGAAATCGATCCTGAAAAGATTAAAGCTATCTTAGAAATGCCGCCTCCCAAAACTTTGAAACAACTACGATCCTTTCAAGGGAAGTTGGCATATCTTCGACGCTTTATCTCAAATTTGTCAGGTAGGTGTCAGCCCTTCTCGGCATTAATTAAAAAGGACGCCAAATTTGTTTGGGAAGAGAAATGCCAGCAGGCCTTCGAGGACATTAAGCAGTATTTAATGACACCTCCTATTTTAGCAGCCCCAGTCTCGGGAAGACCGATGATACTTTATACCGCAGCTTTAGACGACTCCCTTGGAGCCCTGTTAACCCAGGTCAATGACGAGGGGAAAGAAAATGCTCTCTACTACTTAAGTTGTCGCCTAATTCTAACAGAAGTAAAGTATCCTTCGATTGAAAAGCATTATTTGGCCCTGATCTTTGCTGCTCAAAAGCTCAGGCATTACATGCTTTCTCATAAGGTCAACCTTATTTCAAAGTTTAATCCATTGCAATATTTGATGACCCGATCGACGCTTTCTGGCAGACTTGCCAGGTGGTCGATGATACTATTGCAATTCGATATAAATTTCATTCCTCTTTGTGTCATAAAGGGACAAGTTCTAGCAGACTTTCTCGCAGCACACCCTTTACTGGCAGAATCGCTTCTCAACGACGACTTGCTCGATGAGCAGATAATGTGCTTAGAAGACCCTGATGATCAGCGTTGGGAACTGTACTTCGACGGAGCATCCTTAGCACAGAAAGACAAAGAATTGCAAACGATAGTGCCCGGTAAGGCAGGAATCGGACTAATATTTATAACACTAGAGCGTGGGATGTTAAGGTACTCCTACCATTTAACAGAACCGTGTATGAACAATGAAGCAAAATACGATGCCCTTATAATCGGACTGGAGTTAACCATTCAAATGGGGATAACCAATATCAACATCTACGATGATTCGCAGTTGATCATAAAACAAGTCACAGGACAGTACAGAATTTTGAAACCAAGGCTCGAACAGTACTTTCAGTATGCAATGAAGTTGCTAGACTAGATTCCGAATGTAACGATCTATAAGATCCCCAGAAGAGAAAATGCCCTTGCAGACGTGCTAGCCCGCCTTGCAAAAGAATTTGCCTGCTTATAAGACGAGTCAGTTGAAATGTCAGTTCAGGGACAACAGGTCCTCTCACAGCTCAACATGGATGCAATACACCAATAAGAAGGAAAAAAAGAAAAAATAGTTGTAGCAGTAGCAGAAAGTACAAAGGATTGGCGGCAGCCATTAATTGACTACCTGCAAACAGGAAACCTACTGGATGATAAGTCATTAGCCCATCAGATTAAGAAAAGAACTATGTCATACACATTAATAAACAATACGTTATACAGAAGGTCTTTCGACCAGACGTCTGAGGCTCGTGAAATTGTTAAAGAGGTGCACTCAGGACTTTGTGGCGCTCATCAGTCAGGTTCGAAGATGAAAA
The DNA here is from genome assembly GCA_022702705.1 of Papilionanthe hookeriana x Papilionanthe teres. Taxonomy (NCBI): domain Eukaryota; kingdom Viridiplantae; phylum Streptophyta; class Magnoliopsida; order Asparagales; family Orchidaceae; genus Papilionanthe; species Papilionanthe hookeriana x Papilionanthe teres. Next base: position 139,138,711 of record CM040429.1, on the reverse strand, counting down.
TGAAGATTAAAAGACTAGGGTACTACTAGCCCTCGATGATGACCGATTTCCTGAAAGTTGCCATAAGTTGTCACCAATGCCAAGTGCATGGAGTGGTTCTACATCAACCTCCAAATGTGCTGCATCCGACAATCACGTCATGGTCGTTTGAGTGTTGGGGCATAGATATCTTGGGTCCGCTATAACCGCCTTCCTCAAGAGGACATCGCTTCATTCTTGCAGTGACAGATTACTTTTTTAAATGGGCAGAAGCTATACCGCTCAGGGAAGTGAAAGCACATCACGTGCTACAGTTCTTCAAGAATCAAGTCGTCTATCGTTTTGGGATACCACGCAGAATTATCTCAGACAACGGATCTTCATTCAGAAGTACAAAGATCAACAATTTTGTTAGAAGGCACGGGATCGACTGGCGTTATTCAACGATCTACTACCCAAGAGCGAACGGCTTGGCCGAGGCTTTTAATAAAACTCTCATCCAAATTCTAAAGAAAACATTGGACGACGACAAAAGAAATTGGCACGAGAAGTTGTTAGAAGCCTTATGGGCCTACAGGACTATGTTCAGAACTCCTACTCAGTCTACACCTTACGCTCTAGTGTACGGGTCCGAAGCCGTTTTACCCTTGGAGGTGCAGCTTCCGTCACTCAGAATTGCAGTTGCAAAAAAAATCACTACAGAAGAGAATGCCAGATTATGACTAGAAGAATTGGAAAGCTTGGAAGGAAAACGACTTTCAGCGCAGCAGAATCTTGAACTGTATCAAGCCAAGATGATCCAGGCCCACGATAAGCTGGTCCGCCCAAGGACATTCAAAGTCGGTGACTTGGTTCTAGTTCTCAGAAGACCTATTCTTGCACACCGCAAGATAGGAGGTAAATTTGAACCAACCTGGGAGGGGCCGTTCATGGTCGAGATAGTCTACTCAGGAGGTTCCTACCAACTTGTGAATTACCGTGTAGAACGACCTATGCTTCTAATCAATGGATGATATTTGAAGAAGTATTACGCAACCTGATGTTTCGAAGGATGAACTTTATAAAGTGAAGTCTCATTCCTAGAAGCACGGGTGGAGTAATCATTTGTAACAGGGTTAAAAATGGACGATAAAAATCATTAACAAAAAATGTGTTAAAAAGAAAATATGTGAAATCAAAATAATAAAATTTTGATCCCTCCTTTTAAATCAGCTCACTCCTGATCATTCCTCATCTTTTCCTACTCTTATTAAAATTTGAAAAAAACGAAAAAAATTTTTCCATTGATAACTGATTTTTCTTATTGCTCTTGTTCTTAGCACAGCCCCTGATCCTTTCCTTGTTGTTCGCAGGGAAATGTTGAACGGGCAGTTGATTCTGAACTTTAAGAATGGCGTGAGTCTAGCACTTGACGAAAAGAGGATGAAGGATGGGTTCGTGATTGAGATTGACTCTGATTTCACACCGGCCGGGCTACAGTACGAGGAAACTGATTGGACCCCGATTGACCGGGAAGAGTTCCACAGCCAGACAGTGATGAAATTGGGTGGCCCAAGTTAGCAGTCCACCAGCAAGAAAAGAAAAGCAAACGCCGCTCATGCAACAGGAGAGTACAAGAAAGTCAAGTCCGTGGTTGCTACAACAGAGGGCAGGCTTGTCAGCGCCATGCTTACAGAAGTTCAAGAGGTAAGAAGAGCTACTTTCACTCCGACCCAACGAAGAAATAAGAACTGTCGCATTCGCAAGATACTGACCAAGCTAGCAGCGGATCAACATGAAGAGACAGTTGCTACCATCATTGCAAGTACTTCGAAGAAATCGGTTCATCATAAGCCAGAAAAGAGGAGATCAACTCCAAGAATAGCAAAAAAGATGAGATAAATCCTAAGAAGAACAGGAACAGAATCGGTGCCACGACGCCAGACAAATGCACCAGTTTTGAAGAGTCTTGTTGCAAAAGCAACCCCAGAGGATGTCCTGACAGAGACTATCCCCAAGGAGCCAAGACATGCAGGAGAATGTGCTGGGGTTGAACCATACATCCCACAGTACGTTACCAGACCTCGTCAATTACAAATAATTCTGGAATACGAGCTGGAAAGAATGCAGAAGGTTGAAAAGAAAACTTTCGAGTATTTTGAAAGAATTTGAGGCAAGAGGATCAACATTCTATAGGGCCTTGAGCTGCATACAGATGTGTTCTCAGACTACGAGTAGCAGCAAATTGTGGACTCTGTCGTTGAGCTTCAGAAAATGGGTCAAGCTGGTCGTTTGAGAGAGAAGACCTACTCAGAACCTCGAAGGTGGATGAAAGGAAAAGGTAGAGTTAAAATCTAGTGCGGGTGTTGCTACAATTCACCGAGGATAGAAAAGTAAATCCACCAGGGATACTCCGTCTTAGTGAGTTTGATCCGATGCCAAGAAATCAAGAGAATGGTAAAAAGGATGGTGACATGGAGGGTATTGCCCGCAGATTGCATACCCAACAGCTGCATCATTAACATATATAGGGAGGGCAACTGCATACCGCCACACATAGATCATCATGACTTTGTCAGACCTTTCTGCACAGTGTCCTTCATCAACCAATGTAACATCATGTTCTGATCTGACCTCCGGATAGTAGACCCCGGAGAATTTTGAGGGCCGGTGGAGATACCTCTACCGGTAGGTTCCGTCTTAGTGTTGAAAGGAAATGGAGCGGACATAGCAAAACACTGCATTCCAGGTGTGCTTGTTGAGCTGATCTCCATCACTTTCAGGAGGATGGATGACAGCAAAATGCCTTTCCACATTCAGCCAGATCCAGAGTTAGAGAGCCTTCAGCCCTATGAGCTGTGAGTTACATGGAAAATAGCACACCTCCAATGCACACCCAAACGGCATTTCCTGCCAAGGGTGGCTTGGAAGGTGATGTTATTATCCATTTGTCTCGCTATTCAGACATGGATTTCGATGGATGCTCTTGGAAGAAACTTGCAAGGATCTTACACAACCTGTTTTTAGATTTATAAGGATTGTATGAGATACTAATTTTTCAAGAAAAATAACATCATGTTTTGGATCGAGCTATATGATGTATTTTCAACAAATTGGAATGGAAACGACCATGTTGTGTTTTTCCTTCACCTCTTTTGTGCAAATTGACTGGAAAACGCCATTAAGTTAAATGAACATCAAACAAAGAATGAAAAGAAAAGAAAATAAATGAAGAACTCTTTTTAAGAATCTGAATGTCAAAATAAACTTTAAATTAACACGAACTCTAAATAAATGAAAATAAAATTGAATCACCAAAACAAACGAAACAAATCTAAATCTTGAATTGAATTCCAATCCGAATTTGTCGATTTGAATCTTTCGACTGAAATCCATTTGAAGCTCCTTTAAACCCTCTTGCGAGTTGATTCTTCCCCATAGAAAACTTCAACTTCAGTTTCAAACTTCTAAACTTCTTCGTCGTCTTGAAATCCTTTCGACTCTCCATGATCTCTTTCCTCTTTTGAGAAGGTCGACTGAGTCTACTGACACAGAACCACAAAAATTTTCAATTTGGTTATGATGGCATGGATTCATATCTTTCACCAAACAATCAAATTTTAATCAACTCTCTTGGGATGTGAAACACTATCATGTCTCATTCCAATCTTCCACTAAACTAAAATTTTTGCAGAATCTTCAAAACCAAATCAAATACCAACTTTTGGGGATTGGTACTTAAATTCCAATTCCCATCTTTCCTGAGGCTGGTACTTAAATTCCAGTCCTCGTTTCAAATCTTGAGATCGGTACCTGAATTCTGATTCTCTTCTGAGGCTGGTACTTAACTTCCAGTTCTCATTTCAAGATCGACATTTGAATTTCGATTCTCTTCTTTGAATGTCCGCCAAATCTGCATCCTTCTGAGAAATTTTTCCGCATTCTAGTCCTCCGACATGGGTATAAGACCAACAAGGCATCCTGATCTCGGTGTCCGCCAAATTTGCACTCTTTCCGAGAAATTTTTCTGCATTCTAACCCTCCTACTTGGATATAAGACCGACAAGGCATCCCGATCTCGGTGTCCGCTAAATTCACATCCTTCCGAGAAATTTTTCCACATTCTAATCCTCCGACTTGGGTATAAGACCGACAAGACATCCCGATCTCGGTGTCCGCCAAATCCGCATCCTTCCGAGAAATTTTTTCGCATTCTAATCCTCCGACTTGGGTATAAGACCGACAAGGCATCCCGATCTCGGTGTCCGCCAAATTCACACTCTTTTTGAGAAATTTTTCTGCATCCTAATCCTCTGACGTGGGTATAAGCCCGCCAAGACATCCTGATCTCGGTGTCCGATAATCTTGCATTATATCCGAGAAAATTTCCCGCACTCCTAAAATTTTGAGGTCCGTACTTAACTTCTGACTCTCTTCCGAGACTGGTACCTAACTTCCAAATCTCATCCTTTTCGAGGTCGGTACCTAACTTCCGACTCTCTTCCGAGACTAGTACCTAACTTCCAGTTCTCACCCTTTTCTCAATTGGTACTTAATTGCAGATTTCTTCTCGAGGCTGGTACCTAAATTCTGGTTCTCTTTGCAATCCTGAGGTTGGAATCTAACTTCCAATTCTCATTTTAAATCCAAAATCTCTGCGAAAATCACCTTGAAATCAAATTAAATTTGAATCAAAATTCCGATTAAGTCAAATTGCAATTGAAAGTGAAACTCGAATTGAAAATTCAAACTCAAAATTGAAACTTGAAATGAAAATGAAACGAATATAAATCCAATCAATCTCTCTCCAGATCTTGTGATTTGGAATTCACTTCTTCTTCCCCTGCGAGAGTTTTGGAATCTTCAGTCTTGGAGATTTACCTGATACTCCACAGCGGAAATTTTCTACACTTTGTTATAAGTGTGTCACTTAGACGTCTGTGTTGGTTTTTTTGATCTCCTCGATCAACGTCAATATGCGCGGTGTGCTTGGTTAGAACACCACACCTATTGGGGTCCATTTGTTGACCTCATTTTGATGAGGTTCTTTCTTTTCTCTCCTTAGTGCTTAGAATCTAGCCATAGGACTTCTCCTTGACTATCCTAGAAGACTATAGATGGAACCCACCGCTTAGAAATTCAAACACTTCTTAACTCCCTTCAAACCCCACATGTTTGATTGTAAACCCCCAGGCCACCTGGAGGGTTAAAATCAATATGTGAAGGTTTAAAGGATGAGTTTCCTATAGGGCTCTTTAGCCTTAGGATTACCCTGGGTGGTCTGGTCTTGGTGAGATTCACCTTGCACACACCACACTTTCACACACATTCCAAATCCTAAAACCATTCTTACCCAACTTGGCTTCCTGACTCATGTAGGTAACTCCTATGGATGGACCTCAACCCCTAAGCCCCTGGCTAAGAGGATTAGGAACAACATATTGAATGCCTAAAATGAGTCCTCTCATGGCTCTTGTGAGCTTAACATGGCTTCATGGCTTAACCAAAATGGTTTCACTTTACTCACACCTAATCAATCTTTATTTTTCCTAAATTTCAATTTTTTCACCCCCGGGGTCCTAAACCACCAAACCTACCAAATACTCTTGAAATTGCCCAAAACTTCCAAAATTGCCTGAATTACCCAAAATTTCTCAAAATCAATCCTAAACATTCCCCACCACCCAAATTGGTCATCCATGGCCAAATGTACCAAAATTTCCAAAAATACCCCCTAATACCCTCCAAGTACCCAAAATACCCTTTTTGACCCAAAAATCCAAAAATTCCAAAAGTGCCCAAAAAAATTCCAGAAAATCCCAAATATTCCCAATTCCATTTTTTTCAACTGTCACATATCCCAATTTTGTCAATTTAATATAATTTGATTAAAGATATCAAATTAGCCCTTAAGGCCCAAAGTGACCAACCAACCCAATCCATCCCAAATTCAACCCAAATGTCACCCAATTTTCACCAAATTTATTTTGAAATTTTCCTAACATCCCCACAAACAAAAATCTAACTTAATTTACATTATATTTGGACCCAAACTCCACCCAAACCTAACCCAATCCAAAATTCCCCAAATTGGCCTAAACCAATCATGAACCCAAACAAGCACAAATCCCAAAATTAAGATCCAACCAAAATTGAAAACTCTTCATAACACTCCCATAAATCTTTTGCAACATTAATTTTACATCAAACCGAACATTAGCCCAACCTTACCCCAAGTTAGCCCAATTTGACCACCCACTTTGGTCCTATTATTAAAAGGCCCAAATTAAACCCTATTCAACTCCAAATTACCCCAAACTTGTTCCAAATCACTCATGGCACGTTCCTAAACCAATTGCAAAATTTATTTGGCTCAACCTTTTATCAAAATTTTCATTCACAAATTTATTTTAAAACCTAAAGGCCCACTTTCCTAAAACATTTTAAAACCCATCCAAAACAATTTTAAAAGCCCAAAATCTATCCTAAAGCCCACTTGACATTTTAATTTGTCATCCCTTTAATCAAAATCACTCCCTAAGTTTTAATCTCATGATCAAATAATTCCAAATCATGCCTCATGAAAACTTCACCTAAATTCATCAAAAATGCCAAAATCCATTTCCATGTAAGTGAGCCAAGCCATGGGCAAGCCATAGGCAAGCCATGAAGCCATTCTTAAGCCACATGCAAGCCATGTGAGTTGTGTCCATGTCACCATACCATCTTGGACAAGAGGAGCAGCCTCTTTCTTGATTTCCTTAAAGTGATTAAGCATTCCCATGTTTCCCCTAACCCATGCTTAAGCCTAATTGTAATTGGATTGTGACTTGACCCCATTAATCAAGCTGAGCCAAATGACTTTATCTTCAGCCCAAACCAGCCTTGGAGAGGTGCACCAAGCCTAAAGCATGACTTGGGCCCTTTTTGACCCAAAATGAACCCTTCCCCCATGCCATTTAAATGAACTCCTTTACACATGGCAACAACCAATTGAGCTCACAAACCTCAAGCTCTGACCTCACTGACCATGAGGGTGACCTGACCCTAGCCAGACCACCACCTGGGCCGCTGGAAAACACTAGGCCGAGAGCCTCATTTGAATTCGAAAATTCAAATACACCTTGCTGATTTGTCCCAGCCCAAATGGCCATTATGGTTGTTCTTCTCCTCCCCTAGGCAGCAAATCCCAGCCTCCAAACCTCCCTGAAATCAGCCATGGCCATGGTTATTTAAACTCACCTCCCTCACGGCCATAGAGGGTGCTGAAACCAACTTTAGTGAAACTCTGCCCAATTCACTCCAAACTCTTCACACAGCACAAAGAATTCCCCAGTGCTTCCATGCCCTAATCTCCATTAACAGAGCTCAATTTCTCAATTCAAAATCCACCCCAAAAAAGGACAACCCTTGAACCTCCACAGAAATCAAATTAACTTCTCCCACACCTTCACCAAAGGTAGAGAAGAAATTCCCCACTGAAAGCCCCCTCACCATGCCAGCCATTCCTTCTATCGGCCAAGGTTTGAAATCGGGCTTGAAAGAAGTCACACCTAGACAATTCACTAAGACCAGAGGCTTCATCCCTAGTCTCCTCCAGCTCCAACAAACATGCCGAGCACATTCAATTGAGGCTTCACCTCTTGAACCAAGATTTCGAGACTTCTCTTTAACCTGAGCTTCCAGCGATCTGTCCTTTACTTTAAGTTGATTTCAATGCATGTTAGCCGTATGGATGTGTAGCTCTTGTCTAGACGAGCATGTAGAATGAAACCCCATGTGATTTGGTTGAGAAATGAGTGAGATCTTAGGGCTAGAAGGTGGATGGTTCTCGGCTCACAGCAGTTTGGATGATGAACGGATATCATCGGATTGCGCGTGTATCGAATGGACGATCCAGATTGCGCCGGATCAGGGCATGGGTCAAGACCACGGAATAACGTGGCGCTGAGGTGGAAGGTGGCGTCGAATGGAGGCGTGCCGCGTGGAAAGTTTGGATCTGACGAGGATGACATGGTGCCTACGTGTTTAAATAAAAAAATAGGATATTTTGGATTTATTTAAATACCAGAAACTTCAAAAAATCATATCTTTTCATAGAAAACTCATAAAAATAAAAGAAAAATACTCTCTTGCTCAGTGAACAGAGGAGAATAATGTGGAAAAATAATTAAGTTAATTTGTTGAGTTTATGATTTTTAATGATTTAAATACTCTCTGTGATATTTTAATTCTCCATTTGCATACATAATTCACCATGGCATAAGACCATAGGGCTTTTGTAGCCCCTGTTCTTGGGAACATTCCATGAATTTTCCAAGGCCAGAGGCCATCTCAATAGTAAGTATTCTATTTTTCAAGTTTGTATGTTTGTTTTGGTATTTTAATTATAATAATTAGCATATTACTTAGAAAATTCTATAAAAATTAGAGGAGGTATCTTATAACCAGAGGACCCTAGGAAAATTATGGTTTGATTTAACTCCTTAAGAATAACCCTCATTAGCCCAAAAACTTAAAATTGAATTTTAATTAATTATGGATAACCACACATCAAAATCACTTGAAAACAATTCTCCATCATTACTTAGGATTCAGTGAACCTCACATAAAAATTTCAAGTCAATTGGAATTGATTTAGTCCATTAAATGAATTATTTAAGATGGCTATTTTAAAAATTAAAAAATTTCATAAACCCAAAATACACTTCAAAAATTCACCAAACATGTTTTGTGGGCTCTCTAATGTCAGGAGAGTCTAAAAAAATTAAAATTGGATTTTTCTAAAAAATTTCATTTTTAACCCTATTTTTAATATTTTAATAATTAAAAAATTAAGAAAATCACAAAAATATTAAAATTCACAAAAATGTCATATTTTATTCATTAATCACTTATGAACCAACCAAATATTTTTCTTAAGTCTCTTGGTTAAGATATTGAATTTTAAAAGCTTAGTGTAATTTTTTATGTTAAAAAATGAATTTTCAAACCTTCCCACTAAAATAATTCTAATAAATCAAAGAAAAATCAAAAAAATATAAACTTTATTTCTCTGACTTCCTTGAGTTTAGAGGGACTTAAGAAAAATACAAAATCTATTTTTCAACTTTAATTTTATTTTATAATTAATTAATACCCTAAAACTCAAAATAATTATAATAAATAAAATATGATTTAAAAAATCACCAAAATTAGTCCAAATGGTCCTCTAGTTAGAAGAAACATCTCATAATTTTCTTAAAGATAGAAACCCTACCTTTGTCATGTTGTTAAATTTCCATTGAAAACCCTTATTTTTCAAAAAAATAATTATATAAATTAAATTAAAAATGGAAAAATCACATTTTCTTTTCTAATATCTTAATTGACATGTGAGTGAGGTGACATAAAAATTTCAAGTTCATTTGAGCTCAATTTAGTGAGTTATGGAGTGAACATGCTTAAAAGGGCATAAAAGTAATTAAAGATTTTAACCCTAATTAATGCTTTAGGCTTAATCAAAGGGAGGGATGAATATTTGATCTTAATTTTCTATTGGATGATTGAAACTTAGGGAATTAAGTGGTAGAAACCCATTAATCACTTTTAATAAATCAAAAATGGAACATTAATTAATTAAATCATTTAAATTTTCGAAGAATAATTAAAATTTGGATTATTAGGATTAGGGATGTAATGTAAGAAGATATCAATTCTTTAATTTAAAACCCCTAAATGAATCACTCCAATAATATTCAACTTTTAATTAACTATAGAGAAATAATGATCAAAATTAATGATTAAAAAGGAGATAATTTTTAATTAAGTTAACGTATAAAACATTAAATGATTTAATAATCAAAATAAAATAAACCTAAAACATTAAAACTAATTTGAAATCACTTGGAAACAAACTTAAAACAAATTTGAAACATAAAAATTAATCTCAAAACAATTAATAACAAAAAAAATGTGAAAACCGAACCAATTAAAATTAACCTAAAGAACTATGATTAATTTAAACCAAATTTGAATCTCTAAAATTTAATGAAATTAACTAATCTAAAAACCTCTTTCAACTTAAATAATTTGAAATATCAAAGATTAACCTAGAAAAGTTCATAAATAAAACATCATAAATTAAATCATTTTAAAACATTAAAATTAACCTAAAATATTAAAATCATTTAAAACATAAAGGTTTAACTGAATTAAACAGCTTGAACACTTTTTCAACTCAAAATGATTTAAAACACCTAAAAGGACCAACTAAAACTTTATAATTAAATCAAAATCACTTTAAATCTTTAACTCAAAACTTTGATTAAGATTGGTTAAAATCTTTAATGAACCAAGTTACCCCTAAAGACTTTCATTATCATAACTCTTAAATGAAGCGTTAAGTGAAATGTCACTTCACTCATCGGATAATCAAATGTCCAAGTTCACTGAGCAAGAAACAAAATTTAACAAAATTTTTGGATGATTAAATTCACCTATACAATGAAATTCATTTGGACTCGAAATAATCTCAGAAGTATTGAAAAGATGTTTAGGATTCGTCCTAAGAACTTTCTCAATATAATGAGATATTTTAGAAGAGCAATTGAACTTAATTGTTCCTTGGTGAAGAAGATCATCCTTAACAAAACACAAGAACGTAGACGTCATAGGAATTGACTAGTAGTAGGATTACGATTTTGGTAGACAACCAGAACCTTCCCTTAGCTTTTCCTTGGTGCTTTCCTTGAAATATATAAATGCTCTGACATGTGTCTTAAGTGCAGCCGGGAATGACGAGAAGACCCTCCAGGTACGTTTTTATTTTATTGCGATTTATTTACCTGCACTACATTTTACTTCTTTTGCATGTTAAGCAAGAATATCACCCTGCATGAAAACTAAAACTTTTAGGATAGCCACAAAACTGAAACCTAAAACTAAATTAAAATCAACACAAGATAAAATTCACCGCCACAACATTCAAAAGATAAAACAACTCAAAATTTAATCAGAAACAGAACAACAAAACTATAACTTCAACTAAATTAAAACGTCTCATTTGATGATTGGGATTCCCTCGGACGATGTAACCCACGCGTTGCTAAAGAAATTTCCTACGGTCTAAATGAAAGTGTGGAACTCATTCAGTTGAGTTTAACAAATTCATTTGGACTAAGTGAATCCGATGAAAATAGCGGTGTTGGGATGAAGGAACCGTGGGATCTTAATCGGTCATGCTTAATCAACTTTAAGATTTGTTTTAATTAAAACATTAAGACATCTGAATCTTAAGACTTTTCTAAACCAAAACACTTCTCTCATCTCTTGATTGCCACTTTCTAAAACAAAACCTCTACAACAACAAGGAGCTTGGGGCACAGTGGGCAACACGACCATCTTCGTCAGCAAAACTTGTGTCTACACCAGCTAAACCTTTCTTAGAATTAAATAACAAAGCCATAGGATTTAGAGTGAGTCTGCTTAGTGCAACATAAATCCTCAGCTTTTCGTTAGGCATTTTGCATAATTGTGTTATGCAAATTAAGCCCTAATCTGTCTTAGGACTCCGAGGTAGTCGTTTGGTATGACATAAACCCTCACATCTTCGAGGCTATTTATATGATTATGTCATATAAATATAAGTCCTAATTAATTAACATTGGCAGGATTGAAGCATTAAATAATTCTCTCAAATTGAAGCCAAACCATAGGATAGTTTTGGAAGTTGCCAAGATTCCTCTTGAATCCTCGGCTTCCCCTACTTCTCTTCCTTTGGACTCTCAAAATAAACTGTTCCAAATTTGAGCAATTCCCTATTGAAATTTCTAAAATCCAACTTTTTGAAAACCTTAAACTTTGTAATTCTTGAGAGCAAAACCACTGATCATTATCGAGAGTTTTCTTAAGTGTTTTCGGACATTTAAGATGTAATAAACTATATGGGCTTGCCCTTATAGAGAACTTTAATAATCTAGGTAATATAAACTCTGCTTAATTCATTTATATTAAGCAGCGGAACTTGTTGGCTTATAAAATTGGTTCGCAGACCAAACGGATGTCACAAATCTTCTAGTTTATTTAATTGAGCCTCATCATTAAGCAGTGTGTCTATTCTTCGGGATAGATACACGGTTTATGATGCGGTCCTCTTTTATGTAAACTATTCGGTATCTGAGATCGGTTTGATTTCATATCTTAAAATTTTCAAACTTAAAATTATTTTCAAAATCAAATACTACTTTCAAATCATATATATTTAAATTAAATTTAAAATTTAAAATTGCCGACAATTTCTGTAGGCGACCCTCTTTTCAAAACACTTAACCTAAAAATATGCCGACAGTTCAGCATGTATGGAAAGTTGTTTTTAAGTTTATTGGAAGCGGTTCCAAATTTTATTTATGGGTTGACATTGAATTTTGTTGGCAGGATTGGAAAAATTTAGCAAACTTTTATATTCCTCTAATTATTATTTGGTTCATTTGGTTAACCAGAAATGATTTTCTTTCTAATAGTAAAAGTTTTTCTATCTATCCTATTGTCAAGAATTGTTTATCTTATCTGTATAAGATAAGGAGATATAATTATCATCAAGATAAAGCTTCATGTAATAGATTTCAGCTTGTCATTTGGAGGCCACCTAAAGCACCTTGGTTGAAAATAAACACTGATGGAAGTCTCATGCCTTTTGCTGCTAGTATTGGAGGTCTGTGTAGAGACTATAGAGGTCAATGCTTATGGTATTTTTCTGCTCCTATTTTTGTAAAAACTATTATAGAGGCTGAAGCAATTGCTATTTTTTGGGTACTTAAGGCTGCACTTATGCATCATCATTGTTTTATTCATATGGAAATGGATTCTCTTCTTTTACTACAAATTTTGCTTGGGAAGACTGCTGCTCCATGGAATCTTCATATTTGGATTAATAAGATCTTCAACCTTTCTTATTCTAGATCTATTATTTGGAGTCATAATTATAGAGAAGGGAATCAACCTACAAATTGGCTTGCCACTTTAGCTTCTTCTTCAAATGAAATCATTTGTAGTAGTTATTCTTCTTCTAGTTTTACTTCTTCTTCTTCTATTCAAGGTTTTAGCTCTCTTTTACGTGTGGACTTGATCAAGATTCCTCATGTCAGATGTAAAAACTTCTCTAAATCTTAATAAAGGTTTATATTTGCTTTAAATATATATATATTAGGGGAAGGAGCAGCTCATGGCTCCCTAGGTGTTAATAAAAGAAAAACGGGTACATGTGAAGGGAGGGAGAGTGGATCCCCATCTAAAAAACAAAAAACAATACATGAGTAGTCCTATGAGGTTCCTCTTTCCACAATACAACTCCACACAAGTAAATATAACCAGTAAGAAAAAAGTGAGATCATAGGTACAAGTAAACCAGTAAACCAAAAACCCAAAAATTATATACCCAAAACCAATTAAGTACACTAAAAATTTCAAAGCAAAAGTGTCTTTAATTGGGGAAAGCAGCAGAGGCAGATGTAGCAGTTCTCTCAGATGACATCCAGCCAACATTGATCTCATCTAGGTGAGTGACCCAAGGAAAAAATGTTAAGATTTTCATGTCTATTTTATATTGATTTTGATGATATTGCACTTTAAATAAGAGTATTTTTGGTGTTTTTCTGCAGGTATGAAGATTTAAGGACAATGGAGCGAAAATATGCAAAAAGGAGCGAATTTGGAGCAAAAAGGACTAAATTATGAAAATTTGATCTAGGGAGCCTATGGAGAGGTCCATGGCACCGACGACGTGATTTTCCCGAGAGTTCAGAATGTATTTCAAGGAGACCGCCGACGGTGGAGGTCAAGGCCACTGACAGCGGGGCCGGTCCATTGCTAAGTTTCTAGAAGGCTGCCGACGGTGGAGCTCGAGGCCGCCGACAGCAGGATCGACAGTTCTTTCACAAAATATATCGAATGTGGATGATTTTTGAAGGGATGCTTGGAAACCCTTGGAGACTCATCAAGTACTTTAAAAAGAACAATTTTAGGCCAAAAAAATGTCCTATTGGAGTCCTCTAAAAGTCACTTAGCGTGAAATAGAGAGTCCACTATTGTCCTTTATTGTTATTTGTGAGTGTTAAATAGTGAGTTCAGATAGAGATATTGGTGAGGAATTCTTCGAAGGATTTTAAGAGTGGAAGGGAAGTGAGAGATCTCTACTTCATTGTTGTTTCGATAGAGAATTCTGCATACTGTAAAGAAAGGAAGAGATTAAGAGGAACTTCGAGGAGTTTTCTTGGGGAGGAATTTAAGATAAATTGTGTTTATTTACTTTAGTTTATAGAACTTTACTTTTATATATGAAATCTAAGTTTTATTGTATCCTCTCCATTAAATCTGAGTAATTTTCTGTCTTTCTCCTTGTTTTGATATTTTTGTGAAATGGTAAGTTAAATTAGTGTGCCTTAAAGTTTGAAGAAATTTTGATAATATTTTACTTAAATCTTAATTTACTTACAATCTAGCCAACTGAATAGTTAAAATATGTTGAGTTTAACAACTATAATAAAGAGTACATCCTAGATTCAGGGAGGTCAAAGTCTCTGGAAGTATGGTGCAAATAAATAGGGAAATAATAATCGTCGGGTGTAGAATTGGAGATTTTAGAGTGACAGGTTAAAATCCTCAATTCAGTCCTATCGTTTGGGTGCTGAAGTGTAGATGTTAGCCCTCAGGCGAGGGGAACGTGGGAGCTCTGAAGTGAGAGTCGGTATCCACCTAGTCTAGCCACAGATTCAGTAACCAAGCATAGGACTAGTCAATGTTCTTTATGCCTGGATAAAAGGATGAAGATGAGGTATGCTCCTATTTGGCACAACACCATTTTAAACTAATTCTAATTATCTATTCACTTAAATATCTTAACAAAAGAGAAAGATTCTTGCTTATATATTTGAACTTCACTTTAGTATAATTAGTTATTTGTTAGTAGAACAAGTTTAATTTAAACTTCATATTATTGTCAATTGCATATTAGTGATAGATAGACAATTTTGATTTAATTGTGATTCTGAATTGATTTCTATAATCCTATTCTGTAGCCTCTAAAATATTCCCTATGGGATCGATATCCAGGACTCCACTAAAGCCATGTATTACTTGAGCAATACGTAGACTTACGTTAAGGCAGCTCAGTGATTAAAGAATATATTATATATTTTTTACAAAAAATTAAAATTATGCTAAGTGTTCGGCGAGGAGTGTACGCCTCAAGTCAATTGGCACAGTTACCGGGAAATATAACATAATTAGAGTAACGGGTGATTTAGGACTATTAGAAAACTTTTTAATAGAATTGCAACTTATTTAGTTAACTATTTTGCTGTGTATTAATTTCGATTGTATGCGTAAATTTGGTTCTGAAAATCTTATACCCTACGATTCATAATTAGAATGCACTGTTAGGAGAATTAGAAAACTGAGAAAAGAACCTATAAATTCTGAAACAATGGAAAACAACGTAAACAACCGAAGAATAGAAAATGAAAATCAATCTAGACTACTAAGAGATTACGCTAACCGTACATTATATGAAATTCACTTAACTATCCAAAATCCTGATGTAGCTACTAATTCATTTGAGCTTAAACCTGCAATTATCCAAATGGTAAAATTCAATCAATTTGGTGGGACTTCAAATTAAGATCCTAATTTACATCTTGCAAGTTTCTTAGAACTTTGTGCTACTTTTAAGTACGACAGTGTGTCTGATGAAGCTGTCAGACTTAGACTTTTTTCTTTTTCACTAAGGGATAAGTCTAAGGCTTAGTTAAATTCATTAGCATCTGGATCTATTAGAACTTGGGGAGAACTTTCACAAAAATTCTTATCAAAATATTTTCCACCATCTAAGACTGCTAAGCTTAGAAACGATATCACATCTTTCAATCAGTATGAGGGAGAAACGATATATGAATCTTAGGAAAGATTTAAAGAACTTCTTAGGAAATTTCCACATCATGCTTTACTAAATTCGTTAATTATTCAAACTTTTTATAATGGATTAGTAAGATCTCTTAGATCAATTATTGACGCTGCTGCTGGTGGATCACTAATGTCCAAACCTTTTGAAGAAGCCTATGCGTTAATAGAAGAAATGGCTGCTAATAAATTTCAATGGCTTGCTGAAAAAGTAAATCCTAAGAGAGTAGCCAGTATACATGATTCTGTGCTTTAACTATGATAGTTTCTCAAATTGCTGCTCTTTCAAAGAAAATAGATTAATACGGAATGAATCATTCTCAAACACCTCAACTGTTAGAAGAAATTTCATTAGGATAAATTGTAGATGCTCAATACATATGAAACTATAAATTTAATAAATAATAGACAAAATAACCCTTATTCAAACTATTATAATCCAGGTTGGAAGAATCATCCAAACTTTAATTAGAATAACCAAGGTAATGTAAATCTTGTAAATCCTCAGCGGGGGAACAATTCTATAAACCCATTAGGAAATATAAACAACCAGAGTAATTTTAATTATAGACCTTCTAATCCACCAGGTTTTTATAATAATGCACAATTTAAAGAGAAGAAGTTATCTATAGAAGAATTAGTTTGGAATATGGGTAATTAATTACAAAGTCAAGGAGCTGTTATTAAAAACATAGAAAACCAAATAGGGCAAATTGCTACTGCACTAAGAAATAGACCTGTTGGAACATTACCTAGCAATGTTGAAGTAAATCCTAAAGATCAGGGAAAAGAACAGAATAAGGCTATTTAATTAAGAAGTGGAAAAGAGTTGGAATCAAGAGTTCAAAAAGAAACTGCAGTTGAAAAGGAAAAAGAAGAAACAGAAGGGGAAACCAATGAAAGTTATTTTTGAAAGACCACCACCACAATTTCCTCAAAGACTAAAGCAACAAGATAAAGGAAAAAAGATTTGCTAAATTCTTGGACATTTTGAAAAAATTTTCAATTAATATTTCTTTTATTGAAGCTTTGGAATAATTGCCTGATTATGTTAAATTTATGAAGGATATACTCAACAAAAAGAGGAAGTTACTAGATCATGAGACCGTTGCGTCAGTGAAGAGTGTAGTTCTATAATTCAAAGAAAGCTTCCTGAAAAACTTAAAGATCCTCGTAGTTTCACTATCCCGTGTGATATTGGTGAAAAATTTTATGGGCGATCATTATGTGATTTGGGAGCTAGCATAAATTTGATGCCTTTATCAACTTTTAAAAGGTTAGGAATATGAGAGATTGCACCAACTTCTGTAACTCTACAGTTAGCTGATCGATCTATTACACATCCTAAATGAGTTGTAGAAGATGTTCTGGTCAAGGTTGATAAGTTTATCTTTCCTGTGGACTTTATCATTTTAGATATGGAAGAAGATAAGTAAATTCCAATCATTTAAAAAAGAACATTCCTAGCTACAGGACGAGCCATGATAGATGTTCAAAAAGAAGAATTGACTATGTGAGTAAATGATCAAGAAGTAACCTTTAACATCTCAAAGTCAATGAAATATCCTTCAATAGAAAATGATGATGAATGTTTCAAAATGGATATATGTGATTATCTGAAAAGAGAATACTTCAAGGAAAATTTGGAAGAAAAAGAAGATATGGAAAAAGATAATTATGATGAAATTGATAGCGATGAAGCTGATTATATTCAGGAGAAATTTCAAATGCTCAATTCAATAGCACCAGAAAATGAAATATTAATTCCATCTATTGTAAAACCCCTTGAACTTGAATTAAAAATTCTTCCAAATCATTTGAAGTATGTATTTTTAGGAGAGTTTTCAACATTACCAGTAATTGTATCCTCAAACTTAAATGAAATTCAAGACCAAAATTAATGGATACATTAAAAAAATACAAAAAAGCTTTTGGTTAGACTCTAGCTGATATTGAAGGAACTAGTCCTTCGATTTGTGTGCACAGAATTTTATTAAATGATGAACATAACCCAAGAATTGATCTACAAAAGAGACTGAACCCTACTATGAAAGAAGTAGTTAAAAAAGAGATTTTAAAATGGTTAGATGCTGGAATTATATATCCTATTTCAGATAGTACTTGGGTAAGTCCAATTCATTGTGTTCCCAAGAAAGAAGGAGTAACTGTTGAAGCAAATAAAAATAATGAATTAATACCTATCAGAAAAGTTTATGGATGGCGTATTTGTATTGATTATAGAAAATTAAATGTCGCCACCCGAAAAGATCACTTTCATCTTCCTTTTCTAGACCAAATGCTGGATACACTTGCTGGACCCAAGTATTACTGCTTTCTAGATGGATATACCGGTTACCGTCAAATTCCTATTGCTCCTGAGGATCAAGGAAACAACTTTTACTAGTCTTTATGGAACTTTTGCTTTCAGAAGAATGCCTTTCGAACTATGTAATGCACCTGCAACATTCCAAAGATATATGATGTCTATATTTAGTAAGTTAATTGATAATGGAATAGAAGTATTTATGAATGATTTCTCTGTATTTGGAATATCATTTGACGCATGCTTAAATCATCTTAAAAAAGTTTTAGAGTTATGCGAAAGAACTAACTTAGTTCTAAATTGGAGGAAATGTCAATTTATGGTTGCAGAAGGAATTGTATTAAGGCATAAAATTTCAAAAAATGGCATGGAAGTAGACCCTGCAAAAATTCAAGTAATAGCTAAATTACCACCTCCTACTACAGTGAGAGGGGTAAGAAGTTTTCTTGGACTTGTTGGTTTCTACAGGCGCTATATTAAAGATTTTATAAAAATTATCAAACCTATATGCCAACTTTTAGAAAAAGACAAGAAATTTGAATTTACTAAAGATTGCTTAAATGCCTTTGAGTTATTAAAGGAAGAACTAATCACAGCACCTGTAATAGTTTCACCTGACTAGGAGAAACCATTTGAATTAATGTGTGATGCTAGTGATTATGCTATTGGAGCTATTCTTGGTCAAAGATATGATAAAATTTTTAAAGTTATATATTATGCTAGTAGAACTCTTAATGATATTTAAATTAACTATACGGTTACTGAAAAAGAGTTACTATCTATTGTATATGCTTTTGATAAATTCATATCATATTTAATTGGAACTAAATGTATTGTGCATACTGATCACTCTGCTATTAAATATCTGATGCAAAAGAAGGATACTAAACCAAGATTAATTAGATGGGTACTTTTAATGCAAGAATTCGATCTCGTGGTGATTGATAGAAAGGGAACTGACAATCAAATTACTGATCATTTGTCGAGACTGGAAAATCATGAATCATCTTATACTGACAATCGGATAACAGACAGTTTCCTTGATGAACAACTTTATAATATAAATGAGTGGAAAATACCTTGGTATGCTGATTTTGTTAACTATATAGTAAGAGATATTTTGCCACCTATGCTAACTTTGCAAAACAGAAAAAATTCATTCATGATGCAAAAGCATATTTTTGCGATGAACCATATTTATATAAGCAATGTAACGATTTTATTATTAGTAGATGTGTGCCTTATGAAGAAACTGAACAGATTATTCAAAAATTTCGCAATTCTGAATTTGGAGGACATTTTGAGATTGACAAAACTGCGCATAAAATTTTGAAAGCTGGATTTTATTGGACTACTCTTTTAAGAGATGTTTACAGAGATATCAAAACTTGTGATAGGTTCCAGCGAGAAGGTAATATATCAAGAAGAAATGATATGCCTCTGAATTTCATGTTAGAAGTTGAGATTTTTAATGTTTGGGGATTAGATTTCATGGGACCATTTATTCCTTCATTTGGGAACTATATATTTTAATTGCAGTTGATTATGTATCAAAGTGGATTGAAGCACAAGCTTTACCTCGTTGTGATGCTAAAAGTGTTTCAAGATTCTTAATGAAAAACATTTTCACAAGATACGGAATGCCGAGAGTGATTATCATTGACGGAGGATCCCATTTTAGGAATAAATACATTCAAAGATTGGCAGAAAATTTTAACAATGTTCATAAATTCTATACTGCCTATCATCCTCAAACCAAAGGGTTTAGCTGAAGTTTCTAATCGTGAGATCAAACAAATTTTAGAAAAGACTGTAAATCCTAGTAGAGTAGATTGGTCTACGAGACTGGATACTGCATCATGGGCATACAGAACTACTTATAAAACTCCTATTGGTATGACTTCTTACAGACTTATTTATGGAAAGGCTTGTCACTTACAAGTAGAATTGGAGCATAAAACATATTGGGCGATTAAAGAATTCAATTATAATTTGAAAAATGCTGGTGAGAAGAGATTGTTGCAATTGAATGAATTAGAAGAATTAAGAAAAGAATCTTATGATAATGACAAAATTTATAAGGAAAAATTGAAGTTAATGCATGATTGAAAAATTAACCAGAAGAACTTTGAACTAGGACAAGAAGTTTTGCTTTAAAATACAAGGTTGAAATTATTTCCTGGGAAATTGAAGTCTCGTTGGTTAGGACCCTTTACTGTGACTCAGGTTTACACTTATGGAGCTGTTGAAATTGAAGATCAGAGGACTGGGAATAGATTTTAGGTAAATGGACATAGATTAAAATCATATTTTGAGGGTAAAAGACCAAATTTTAAAGAGGTTTTAATGCTCAGTCAACCTGAATAACACTTGAATAGGTCGGGTTGATGACGTTAAACCAAGCGCTTTATGGGAGGCAACCCATAGTTATCTTTATTTATTTGAGTGTTTGTTTGAGTTTATCATTAGTTTGTAGTCATATTGAATTCTACTGCTTGTATTTCACCTTTGATTGTCAAGAATTATGATCCATAAAGAAAATTTGGAATGTATTTGACAACAGCGTAAATGTGCACAACGGCGCGCCCGACGCCGTCGACGGTGGGTTTTTCCCGAGAGCTCTGGAATTTAATTGTACAAGGCTCACTGACGGTACCATCGAGGCTGCCGACAGCGGGATCGGCGAGTGGGCAGTTTTTCCAATTCGAAATGACGGTTTTTGGTGGTTTTTAGCTAATTCGTCCCTTATAAATTCCCATGGACGGTTCCTAAACACTCCAACTCCCAAAAACTAATGGAAACTACTTTCAATTCCTCTCTAATGGATTCCAATTCAGTAGATTACCCTATATTTCAAGTTTACAACCGGAGAAAGTTCGTCAGAGTCGAGGCGCAGTGACTTTTCAACAAGGTGATGTCCAAGAGAAGGCTAATCCAGGAAAGAGGATTTGTCAATCGGGACTAAACAATTCTTTGTCAGCAATTAAAGAAATGATTGTGCGGTGATGCTATACTACTGTTGTAGTAGTCGTTCTAGTGGTGAAGGAATTATACGCTATTTTACATGGAATCAACCAAGGAAGCGTCTATGTGCGAGGTAGGAGGATAACATTTAATTCTAGATGAATTAATGAGTTATACGTGCTTGAGGATGTTCCTATCTACCATTATTCAAATTTCATGCTGAAGAGAGATAAGATGAATGAAATATTCCAATATTTGATGGATGAAACTGATGACTGGGAAGTTAGAGAAAACAGGCATGTTAGTTTTTCTGCAACACTTTTAAATCACGTTTCGAAAAATTGACACTTTTTCGTATTTGCGAAGTTATTACCGATGATGAAATCGTCAAGGTCACCAAAGAAATTGTTATATTGAACTACTGCATTGAAATGGGATGGCCCATTGATATTAGATCAATTATTGTGAAGTCTGTGTTTGACCTGATCGTTCAAGGATCATCTCAAGGGCTTGGACATCCTTCAACAAATTTCTCAATATGTAGTTTATTTCAAGTATCGTATGAGATTTAGGAGAAAGTACAGCTACCCTGGAAATCTTTAGATCCAACTCGTATGTTCCCAGCCAATGATGAAGATAATCACACGGGTGTGTTCATGGATCAAGCATCGCAGAATTTTGTTTCTATTCAACCTCTAGTAGTGAACAAGGCACCGATGATTTTACACCGAATTAAGAATCTGGAGAAGCAGGTACAAAATTTAATGAGAACAGTTAACAATATGTCTGATATCATTGATCATATCAATTGGAGGATGAAAGAACATTTTGATCATACTAGGCAATTTGAAGCAAGTTTGATACGCTTAATGAAGAAGATGGGATGGATTGAAGAAGATTCAACTGAAGAATTCCCATTCCGAGCTTTTTATAATATGTTCATCCATGTTTAAACAATGGGAGATATCAGAGGAGAAACCAGTACTGATTCGGAAGAGTAGTAGAATAGCTTTATTTTATTTGTTTCTTATTATTGTGTTTGATTTGAACTATGTTTGTGTGTTTGTTTTTTTAGTTTACTTTTTAATCTTAGTATAGTTGAGATTATAATTGAAATGTTTGTTTTCAATGTTTTTAGTGTTGTGGTTTGGATTGCGACGCTAATTAGATGGAGTTAGGTTGAGAAAATACCTGCTTATGTGTGTTATGTATTGTGGATTGTAAACACTTGGATTTAATATATAATTGTGAAGTTTTGTTGTGTGTATGTTTATTTGTGTTAATACATCACTTAATCACTTAAAATATATGATTAAAATGATCGAACGGATGACGACGAGGCTTAAAATTGATAGAAATCGCAAAAATTTCAAATATGATCAATATTTGAGAATCTCGCCGACAGCGCTCGAGGCTGCCAACGGTGTGATTTTCCCGAGGGTGTTGGAATTTAATTCAATTGAGCCCGCCGACAGTGTGAACGACCCCGCCGATGGCGAGATCCCAAAAATTACTTTTTAACCGCGATTTTGACAAGTCAGCCACCACTATTCACGTCTTCTTCCCCCATTTACCCAAAATTTTGACCTAGGGCTTGATAGATCTCGGGTTTGGAGCGATTTCAACACATTCTAACATCAAATTTCATTATCCCTTGGTAAGAGCTTCACTTCTATATAAAAATTTTTTATTTTCACCATGAATTTCTTCCACATTAAGAAATTTTGGGAAATTCAAAAATGTGGAGAAAAAACTTGGAAGTAATTCATGGAACTTGATTTAGATTGTTTTAAACCACCTTTAGAAGCCATTATATTATTATTTTGGAGCTTAGTTTGATTTTTTGTGATTTTGAAAGAACAAGCAATGGCTCCACGACAAAAGAGAAGACTCGAATACGACGAGACTCGATTTGTAAACGCTAAAGCACAATTGAGATACACTTCAATCTTTCAAGGTAAGAAGTGCATACAAGATTGAGTTTTCGAAAATCCTGGAGGAGAGGTGGAACGAGTTATCAGAGAGAGAGGATCAAAGAACTTCTGTTACATAACTAATAAAGCTGTCAATGAAGTTGTGAAAGAATTCTACTCTAATCTGACTTAACTTGAGAACGAGCATGTCCAAGTAAGAGGATTTTCTGTCGATTTTAATGCTAACCGCATTAATTCTTTTTACGAGCTTCATGATTACTTTTCTAGAAAGTATGAAACATTTGGAACAATGGAAGGTCTTTTAAACAATGTTATTTAATTTCTCACTGATGGGAAAGGCACTTGGAAATTTAAGAATCTTGAATGGATTAACTTTCCACATTCCATGATGAATGCCACTGCTAAGGCTTGGCATTATTTCATTTGTTCGACTCTGCTACCCACTTATCATTATAGTGAAGTCTTGAGAGACAGAGCTGTTTTGAATTTCTGTATTAAGAACAATAGAAGTATAAATGTGGGGAGAATAATTTACAAGAATATTATGGCCACTGCAAAGAGTGAATCAAGTGGATATTTAGGATATCTTGGCCTAATCTATGCACTTTGTCAATTATCTGGAGTGGAAGCAAGAGATGATGAAGAATGGGTATACCCGATGAAACCCATTAGTAAAGCAAATTTAAAAACTTATGAATTCCATGAGGAATGGCAATCTGGGAGTAGGAGCAAGGCACCTTCTACTAGTAGAGACATCTATTCCACTAGCTATGACCCTCATGCATCTTGGTCCCCTACCTTATATGATTTGATGAATGCAACGAACCTACAGTGGAAACATATTGAGAAGTTAGATGAAAAATTGGAAAGAATCGATCACAGGATTGAAGGATTAGAGCGAAGACATGATCACGATAGTGAGTACCTTCAGAGGCACTCTGATTTTGAGCTAGCTTATTATGATACTCAGACTAGATACAACAGAGGAGAGCTTCATGTCATTTTTCCAGAATGCCCCTGTTATACTGAGTATCAGCCCAATCCACCTGCTGACCAGGGTGATGAAGACATAGCATGGGATTTTGATGATTGATTTTTGTGATGGTGATGTGATGTGATGTATGTGTTTGTTTTAGTTTTGTTGTAGTACTTTCATTTATATTAATTATATTATGTGGACTATGTTTTGTTTCTGAGATATGTGTTTAGTTTTGTAGTTTGTATTGTCATTTCTGGATATTTGTGATGGATTATGATTGTAATTGTAATTGTAAACTGTTAAGTCTAAAATAGTAAACTATTTGTTCTGTGTTGTGAAATGCATATGTCTTGTGTAGTATAGTTAATTGTTGTTAATGTTTAGTTTTATGTACTTGTTTTAAAATTTCGTTACCCCAGCAAATTTTCTAAAATGTTACATGTGTAGAAAAGTTTTTAATATTACAGGTCAGTTGAAGTTAAACATTTTTTAGAAGAACCTGCAAAATTTCAAAAAGACAAAAATGTCTAAAGTGCAAAGGTATGATTTTTTTTATATATTTAGAAATTTTCTTTCCACCCTATATTATTTCTATTATGGAAAGCTTTAAGTTTGGGGGGCAGAAAAATATTAACTATTAAATGTTCTCAATTAACTTATTTTCAAAAAAAATTATAATATGATTTTCGTGATAAAATTTAACTCAGATATCTATATTAAGATTTTATCTAAATATTATAGAAGATTTAAAAAAAATATTTTTGGTAATGAAAATTAATTTTGTAGGTTAAGATATTTAGTATAAGAGGATAAGAATATAGTTAACTATTTAAAGTAAAGAAAACTATATTTTGAAATATTAAGAATCTTAGGAGTTTAGTTGAGAAAGAAAAGATTGGGATTCAATGATGTAAAAACTATGAATTACATATAAGGTAAAGAATGTTTTAAAGTTTCAAATTTAGAAAAAGAAGAGTGAAGTTCAAAATTATTAACAGACTATCCAGATATAGTAATTCTCACTTGAAAAATAAAAAGAAATAAAAATATATAGGATTGAAAAATAATCCAAATTAAAAAAAGTAAATGATGAGAAGCTTGAGGAAATGCCTTATAAAAAATTGGCTTCACTTGGATTAACCTAAAAGGAAAAATAAAAACATTTCTGAACTTATATTTATGACTAGTTTCTTTACTAATAGTATCCTCATGAAGTTCCTCTCTTCTGAATATTCTAAAGTGAATTGATATTTCAACTTATAGTCATTCTTGAAATGAATAGAAGACTAGAACTTATAGACTTGATGACTAGATAGCCTTATACCTGCAGAATTAATCTAATTAATCTTTCTAAGAATTATTGCTATGATATTTATTTAAATCAAAATTATAGTATTTCTGAATTAAAACTTTACCACAATAAATCATAACTTTTATGTAGTACTAAAGATTACTTGAGGACAAGTAATAGTTAAGTTTGAAGGATTTTGACCCAAGGAAAAAATGTTAAGATTTTCATGCCTATTTTATATTGTTTTTGATGATATTACACTTTAAAAAGGGTATTTTTGGAGTTTTCCTGTAGGTACAATGGAGCAAAAATATGCAAAAAGGAGCGAATTTGGAGCAAAAAGCACCACATTATGAAAATTTGATCTAGGGCTCCGACGGTGAGGTCGATGGCGCCGACGGCGTGATTTTCCCAAGAGTTCAGAATATATTTCAAGGGAGGCCGCTGACGGCGGAGGTCGAGGCCGCCGACAGCGGGGTCGGTCCAAGGCTAAGTTTCTAGAAGGTCACTGACGGCGGAGCTCGAGGCCGCCGACAGCAGGATCGACGGTTTTTTTAAAAAATACATCGAATGTGGATGATTTTCAAAGGGATGCTTGGAAACCCTTGAAGACTCTTCAACTACTTTAAAAAGAACAATTTTAGGCCAAAAAAATGTCCTATTGGGTTCCTCTAAAACTCACTTAGTGTCAAATAGAGAGTCCAGTAGTGTCCATTGTTGTTATTTGTGTGTTTTAAATAGTGAGTTCAGATAGAGATATTGGTGAGGAATTCTTTGAAGGATTGTAAGAGTGGAAGGGAAGTGAGAGATCTCTTCTTCATTACCGTTTCGAAGAAGAATTATGCGTACTGTAAAGAAAGGAAGAGATTCTGAGGAACTTCGAGGAGTTTTCTTGGGGAGGAATTTAAGATAAATTGTTTTCATTTACTTCAGTTTGTAGAACTTTACTTTTATATATGAAATCCAAGTTTTATTGTATCCTCTCCATGAAATCTGACTATTTTTTTTGTCTTTCTCTTTGTTTTGATATTTTTGTGAAATGGTAAATTGAATTAGTGTGCCTTAAAGTTTAAATAAATTGTGATAATCATTTTCTTAAATCTTAATTTACTTTCAATCTAGCTAATTGAATGGTTAAAATATGTTAAGTTGAACAACTATAGTAAAGATTACATCTGAGATTCAGGGAGGTTAAAGTCCTTGGAAGTAGGGTGCAAATAAATATAGTAATAATATTCATCGGGCGTAGAATTGGAGATTTTAGAGTGACAGGCTAAAATCATCATTTCGATTATATCGTTTGGGTGCTGAAGTGTAGATGTTAGCCCTCAGGCGATGGGAATGTGGGAGCTCCGAAGTGAGAGCCGATATCCTTCCAGCCTAGCCGCAGATTCAGTAACCAAGCATAAAATTAATCAATGTTCTTTATGCCTGGACCAAAGGGTAAAGAATAGGTATGCTCCTTGTTGTCACAACACCATTTAAACTAATTCTAAATATCTATTCATTTAAATATCTTAACAAAGGAGAAAGATTCTTGCTTATTTATTTGAACTTCACTTTAGTATAATTTGTTATCTATTAGTAGAACTAGTTTAATTTAAATTTTATATTAATGTTAATTGCATAATAATGACGGATAGGCAATTTTGATTTAGTTGTGATTATGAATTGATTTCTATAATCCTAGTCTGTAACCTCTAAAATATTCCCTATGGGATCAATATTCAGGACTCCACTAGAGCCCTATATTACTTAAGCGATACGTATACTTGTGTTAAAGGTAACTCTGCGATTAAAGAATATATTATATATTTGTTACAAAAAATTAAAATTGCGCTAAGTGTCTGTTGTGGAGTGTATGCCTCAAGTCAGCGAGGAGCTAATCAGAAGTGGGCAACATCAAAAAGATCTACCTCAAGAAAAAGGCAAGTTGGGGAGGTGGGGAGGATGAGATAACAACTTCCAAAGTGTCTAGACCCCTTTTAGCAAGCCAATTGGCCGGCTTGTTACCCTCTCTATATATGAAAGAAAAGCTGAAGTGCTGCTCAGAAACCATAGCCTAGATTCTTTAAATCCAATGGGAGTGGTGCCAAGGTGGGAGTAGATCCTCCTGCAAATACTGAAGCAGTAAAGAAGAGTCCCCCTCCACCATAAGATGTTGCCAGTTGTTGGAGACAACAAATGAAATAACCCAGTATACAACAATCAATTTACCTTCTAGTGGGTCAGTTGCTGCCATAGGTCCATGAAAGTAATATAAACATTGGCTCTTGTAATCTCTAAAAACACCCCCTATTCCAGCCGTAACATCAGATAAGGAGACATATGCATTAGCTTTAATAACATGAGGGACAGGAGGACTCCAAATAACCTTAATAACTCTGAAAGTTTTATATATGCCCAGGGGGGACTCTTTTAAGATTTGAGGATACTTTTTATGTCTAATCAGTTTGGAAATGTAGAAGTGGCAGTTCCCCACAACAAGAGCTGCTTTGTTGTGTTTACCATCAAACTTGACACTGTTTCTATGCTTCTAAATAAACCAGGCTATGATGAAAGGGATGGCCCCAATCTTAGCCTTCAGCCAAGACTGCCAACAACTTTGCAAATCCTGCCAGCCCAAGAGAATGTTATTGATATTGAATAAACCAGTGAGAGAAGACCAGACCTCTTGTGAAAATGGATAGTAGAAGAAAAGGAGTTGTATAGTTTCAGAATGTTGGCCACATAGGTAGAGCATTTAGAAGGTCCATTTAATCCTTTCATATTAAGGATGTCATATGTGGGTATGCAGCTATGGAAAATTCTCCATATGAGGAAAAACATGGAGGGGGTGAGGTAATTAGTCCAAATCTGATCTCCTCAATCAGCTTGGTCCCAGGTGTGCATAAAATTATAAATATGTTTGGTTAGGCTGTGTAATTTCTCATTTTGCTAAATAATTATGTCAGGTTTGGATCTGTCAAAAGGAAGACTTGCAACCTGAGTAGTAGTAGATGCCTGCAAAATCTGATTGAGCAAAGGAATGGACCAATTCTCCCCAGTCCAGCAGTCAACAACAGGAAATTGATTCCTGGGGTGGTGGGAAGGGGGTGAGCATCTCTGGTGGGCACCACTGATCATGCCAGAAAAGGATTTCCCCTCTACCCAGTTCCCACCTTTACAGAGTTTCAGAGAGGTGTCTATGCTTAAGCATTTGTCTCCAGATTTTAGAAGCACCAGTTTTATCTTGTACCAAATTAGGATGAGTCCTCTTACAGTATTTACCCAGCATGTATTTAGCACATAGAGAGTTTTGTTATCTGAACTGAATCCACAGCTTGCAATAATTGACTTGCTGGAGATGAATCAGGCCTTTGAAACCCACACCTCCAACTCCAAAAGGTTTAGCTAGTTTTTTGCCAGCTAGCCCAATGAATTTGTTTTCTCTATCCTGATAGAATGGATAACATTACATTTTCTCTTGTATTTAATATAAGCATGATATAAATTGGTGTTTCTATCACCATCTTTAAACTTATTAACTACAGCTTTTTGTCTGAGTAGTTGCTCTTGCCAGTCAATTGATGTTAGTAGCTTTTATGACTTGCAACAAGGCCACCATAAAGTTTGTCATTGGTAAGGACAGCGGACTCCAAATCAGCAACCTCCTGTTCAGTCTGCGTCACCCCTTTAAAAATGTCCCCAATGGTATTCCAGCTCCAGGATCTAAGAGCTTTGCAGAGTTTCTGCTGCAAAAGTTGTAATTGAGTAAAAGGATTGGGGTGAGAAACAACAATCCAATTAGCTGAGATAATTTCAAAGAAAGTAGGATGGGCTGACCAAACATTGAGATGTCTGAAAAGGGGGGGGACTATTAGAAAGCATGGTAGAAGTAATGGTTATAAGGAGAGGTCTATGGTCTGACCCAGCAAAATTAAGATGGGTGACAAAAGTATGAAGAAAATTATGGTGCCAGTGGTGATTTGCATAAAATCTATCCGGTCTCTCCCAGATTTTACCTCTCCTCCAGGTGAAATGATTTCCTTGGAAGCCCAAATCAAACAAGCCAGCCTTTTAAATATTGTCATTAAAGTCTGACATTTTCTGAATAGATGAAGGTCTGCCCCCAAGTTTTTCAGCAGTGGAGCCTAAGCAATTGAAGTCACCACCAACAATCCAGTTGGTTTGTACAGTGGAACTGATCTCCTGCAATTCACTCCAGAGGTCTTGTCTGGCATTTTTAGTGCAACCTGCATAAACAAAGGTGACAGCAAAAGAGTTGCCATTAATAAGGAAGTTGCTGTGGATAAATTGTGGGTGGTCAATTACCACATTCCAATGAAGTTCTTTTCTACAAATGATCCAAATTTTATTGGAGATGTTAACAAAAGAAGAACAACCATTAGATAGATATTATGAGGATTTTTTGAACCATAGGTTCCAAAATAGCCAAGCACCATAATTTGTGTTTTTTATAAAGATTAAGTAGTCTTTTCAGGAAAAGGGGGTGTGCAACACCCCTGATGTTCCAACATAGAAAATAAAACATCAGTTGGTCTAGAAGGGGGGTGGAAGCAAGCTAGGATTGGGAGCTGGTTCTTCCTCTACTAGAATTGGGTGAAATGGGATTTGTATTGGAATGAGAAGACTCAGCTAGCTTTTGTAGTTCACTTGTCTTTTTCTTCTTTTTGGCCTTCCGAACCAGCCAGTTTAAATCCATATCAGTTTGCATTGTATTCAGTTGATCTGGTGAAGAAGCAATAGCCTCCACAGCAACAATTCCAATCAAAGGTCCTTGGTCAGCAGGCTCAGCATCCAGCTGGGTGATATTGGTGGGTTCCACAGTAGATATGTTCTCCACATCTGTTATGAGATCAATTTGGTTTAGTTGTTCAGAGTTAGTAGCAGCAGGAAATCAAGTTCCATATCTCTCAGCATCCTGATCAGAATTAGGCCTGGATGTAGCTTTCTTCTTTGGAGGTCTCAATCTATAACATTTATCCTTAAGATGTTCAAACATCCTGCAATGTGTGCAAAAAATTGGCTTTTGTTCCAACACCACTTCCTGCCAGAATTCCTCCCCTTCATCATTAATGGTAATCCAAATTTTATCAATTTTAGGGAGTGTTACATCTATCTCCACCAGAACCCTGGCAGCAGCTGGGCTACCCATGGCATAGGTAGGAGTATCGACTCTCAATGGGGTGCCCAGAGCTCTACTAATCTGAAATATGGCATGTGTGTGATATAGCTGGATAGGTAAGTTTGGAAAATTAAACCACAGTGGTTTCAGAGGAGGTTCTTTATTTGGATCAAACTCAGGGGTCCACTTCATTATTTTCATAGATGATCCAACAATCAATAGGGTATGCATACCCAGAATTCTAGCATAGCCCTCCTCACAAGTTAACCTAATGAGAAGGTGCCTGCCATCCATAATCCCTAGCTTTCATTGGCCAACCAAAGGTATTGCATCAAAAAACTTCCTGACAAGTTCCATCTTAGGATGGTCAAATTGGAATTGTCCAATTAGAGTGAATTTAATTGCATCAGTTAGAGTGGCCATTTCATTAGTAGTGAAGTTGATTGCTGACCTGCCTTCCTTGGTGCTCAGAGGTTTGATGAAGGGGCATACAGTTTTACCTGCAGCTACATCATGTAAAGATTGGGGGAAAACCAGATGGTTAGGGACTTTATGGACATTAACTCCCATGCTGACAGCAGAAGCATAAGATGCCTTAGCATCAAGATCGTTTAAGTTCAAACCATTTTGGTGGTTGGCAGCCATAACTTAGACCCCAAAAAAGGCAAGCCAAAACTTTCCACCAGAAGTCCAGAAGCCCAAAAAATAATCAAAAGGCCCAAGAAGCAGTGAAGTCATGACCAGGATAGTAGAGAAATTCAAAGGAACAGTAACCAGATTAAAAAATGAGTGCCCGGGAAAACCAAACAGCAAGAAACACACAGCAAATCCTCAGAAGAGACCACCACCAGCACCCAAAATGCCAGAGAAACCTACCAGAAATTGACCAATGCCGCCAGGGGGTCATCGTTGACCCCCAAATCCTAGCAGAGCTCCAAGACCCACAGCTGCCATTTATATATGTGTATATATATATATATATATATATATATATATATATATATATATATATATATATATATATATATATATGTATATCTTATGGAAAATAAAATTCAATGTTAATTAAAACAATATAAAATTATTTTTTCAAAAATACTGATATTTGGTACCATCTACATGTAGAATAAAAAGATGACACTATAATGCTCCACATTTGTTCAATGATTAAAATAACATTTATGTTTTTAATGCCTGCTTAAATTGCTAAAATTGCGTCAATAAATCCAATGACTGCAGATAACTTGAATCCAGCAAAACACCAAAACTTAACATCAAATTCAACACTCCATTAAATCAAATTTTCTCACATAACATCTCGTTCTCGAGGTGATTCCAAATTAATTAAATCTAATTGCAAGGCAGATGTATTCAGCCATCCCTTGTGAACTCTGCCATCTAAAATAAATCCAGATTTATTGGAGTTGATAAATCCTCCGTAACATAAATTAAATTTGCAGACAAAGACATGGTATTTTACACAAATGAACTGAACTGCCTCAGGGACATAATTCTTACCATTTGCATAAGTTAAGCCATCCCTTGGACCAACATCCTCAACAACGTGAACTTCAGACATGGTATTATCAAAAAGAACCTCGAGTTCTTGTTCAGATTTTTTTGAGCTTTTCAGTATACTCTTGTACTTGTATGAAGATCTTGTGCAATTTAGTAAGCAACAATTGAAGTTGAGAAGAGAATTTCTTTGTAGCAGCCACTGCTTCCTCCAATTTCTAGAATCTCTTCTACAAATCTGAAACAAGTTCCTCCTCCTCTTAAATCTTATCTTCAAGATGATCAAGCTCTCCCTGAAGCTCAACTCGCCTGTGTATGGCTATGTCTAATTACTCTTTAACCTGGTCACTGTGCTTTTCACTGAAATCTGATGATAGCTCTCTACTACGTCGATCATTTGAGTGAGAATGAAGCTTATTTTTTGATTGATATCCCTTATCCCTACTGGCATCATGACCTACATCCACATCTCTATCTTGATCAAAATCAATTTCATGATCTCTTTCCCAATTTTGATCATGATCATGATCACGTGCATGAAGCTTATTAAATGGACACCTGATTTTGACCCCACAAAGGAACCCCCTATTGTTCATATGTAGTTCAAATTCCCTGACCTCATACACGTATATCACACTAATGCTTTATTTAATATCAGTTGGGCCCTTGGCACTCCTCTTAAGGTGGATTATCCTACTTATGATATGGCTAAACATGTTGGTACAAGAGTTTTGGTGGAGAGGGATAAAAACCTGCAAGATCAAGACAAAGTATGGAATAAGACTGAAGAAGAAAGCTTTTGGGCAACAAGTTATTGTGGAAAACAGGCCACTCTATTGTCAACATTGTAAAATGTTTGGACACCTCAGGGATAGCTGCTATGGGCTACATCCTCCTTCTAAAAGAAAGACTAGTGGTTCTTCTATTGCTGTGGGGTCTAGGGGAACTGATGTCCCTCATATGGCACCCTCTATTCAGAAAAATATTGCTGGTATATCTGCTGCTGGTGGAAATTCGGGAACTGTTAGTCTCACTGGTCTGGAAGAAAGGGTCAATATTAGAGTTTTAAACATTGGCAACACTGCTACAAATACAGAAATAGAAGTTGATATTCAGAGACATCAGATTGTGGAGGGTAGTAAGGAGAACTATGGGGTAGATTGCGATACACATATTGGAGAGGCATCATTGATTGTTGTCCCAATCATTAATACCTTTAAAGAGGTGATTAATGATGAGCTGAAAGTTCAAAAAAGCACTAAAAGGAGGAGAAGTAAACCTGAACTACAAAATCTGTTAGACAATCAGCAAATGGGTAATCTTCAAGTTGTTACTTGATCTACCCCATACCCCAAAACTAGGGGGAAGGGGAGAAATCTATCCCAATGATTAAATTTCTATGTTGGAACATTAGGGGGGTGGCTCATCCTTCCTCCCTATGTTGATTAAAACACCTTATTAAGACTAATCACATTTGGTGCTTTGCTCTCCTTGAACCTATGATTACTAAAAATTCTAAAAAAAGCATCAGTAAATTTCCTTATTTCACTCATTTTACAAATTTGAAAAACAAAATTTTTTTTTTTGCTAAAACAGAGTTACAATGGTCTGTGATTCTGAAGCACTCACAATTTCTCCATATTCAATTTACTCTTGGGGACCAGCTGGGATGTGCAACCTTTGTTTATGCTAGTTGTAACAATCTTCAACAATAGTTGTTTTGTTCAGAATTAGTTAACATTAGTCTCAATATGTACTCCTTTTGGATTTTGGGAGGAGATTTTAACTACTTGGCTTTTCCTTCTGAGAAGAGGGGTGGTAATCATCCCTTAGCTTCCTCCATGTCCGGATTCAATCAATTTATTGCTCATGCAAACTTATTTGAATTGGGTTATTAGGGACCTCATTTTACCTGGAAGAGAGATAATGTTTGGTAAAGGCTAGCCAGAATGATGGGCAATTATCAATGGTTATATACCTTTCCTTATACTACTATTAATCATCTTAATATGGCAGGTTCATACCATAGACCTTTGATTTGCTCCATTAATAACTCTTCTATTTCTGGTAGTTGTCCTTTCAGGTTTTTTAATTTGTGGACTCTTCATCCAAATTTCCTTACTGAACTGGTTAAGGTTTGGATCTCCAGCCCTGCTCATCTGCCATGGCATAATTTTTGAAACCTTCATAAGAAAACTATCAAGCACCTCAATTCCTAGAATTGGGATACTTTTAGCAATATACATGAGAATGTAACTACTGCTGAGGAGGAAGTGTCTATTGTGGAAGAAAGCTTCAGCTTAGGTATCCAATCTGATGCTGAGTTGGCTTTTGCCCATGAAAAATTTCTTTTTACCATCAAATACCAGGAAGTTTTACTATAACAAAAGGTTGTGCATCAAATATTGAAGGAAATGCAACATGATCCTGGCTATTACCAACTCAGAGGGACATAAACTAACCAATGTTGAGAATATTGCAGGAAGTGTTGTGGCTCATTTTCAAGATTATTTCACTAACAGACCTTTGGAAAGCTTTCTCTTTCTGAATGTAATGCATATGTTCAAAGGCAAGATCTATCACAGATAACTTCATGAGAAGAGATCAAAGATGCTTTAAATTCTATTGATGTGAACAAAGCAGCTGGCCCTGATGGTTACACTTCAAATTTTATAAATCTAGCTGGACTAAAATTAGTAGGGATGTCATTACTGCAATCCAATGTTTCTTCAGGGGCATTGACCGTCCTAAATACTTTACTGCATCAACTATTGTTCTTATTCCTAAGAATCTTACTAGACAGACTTGGGGAGACTTTAGACCTATAAGTTTAACCAGTACTATTTCTAAAATAATCAATAAAATTTTGGTTTTCATGCTTCAATCTCATCTACAGAAACTAATTCAAATAAATCATGCTGCCTTTGTTAAAGTGAGGAATATTTCAGATAATATTTTACTTGCTCAGGAACTTTTGCTGGATTTAGACAGGAAATGCAGGGGGGTAATGTCATTTTCAAATTAGATATTAGAAAGGTTTATGGCACCATAAATTAGGAATTCATTTTGGATACTTTTGTTGCAAGAGGTTTCAACACTGCTTTCATCCAGCTATTTGAGGGATGGCTTCAGTGTAATGCTCATTATGTTCTGGTAAATGGGAAGTGCCATAGCTTCTTTAGTGCTACTAGAGGAATCAAACAAGGGGATACCCTTTCATCTACTATTTTTATTTTGGCATTTAACTACTAGTAACTTCTCCCTAACTGAATTATCAACATAAATCAAATATTGGGATAAGTCATTTATCTTATGCTGATGATATTATCATATTTACCAATGCTCCTAAACCTGCCATCCAAGCTGTTTTTCAAACTCTTCAATGCTTTCAGAAAACCTCTAGGATGGAACTTAATCTTCAGAGATGCCAATTTCTTATTGGTGCTCAGGTCAATCCCTAAATTAAACATTTGGTTGTTGAATTCACTAGCTTTACTCAAGCTTCTTTGCCAATTAGCTATCTTGGTGTTAATCTGCTTAAGGGAAGAACCAAACAGATTCAGATTCAAGATGTCATTGAGATGATTAAGTCCAAATTCTTATGCTGGACTAATTCCTTTCCTTCTAATGAGGTCAAAATTACTTTATTGAGAAGTGTTTTAACTGCCATACCTTATTATGTTATGCAAATGTTCTTTATGAAGAAAAGCATTCAAGATTTTTCTAGAATTTATTGGCTTTACTCAAGCTTCTTTGCCAATTAGCTATCTTAGTGTTAATTTGCTTAAGGGAAGAACCAAACAGATTCAGTTTCAAGATGTCATTGAGAAGATTAAGGCCTAACTCTTATGCTGGACTAATTCCTTGTTGTCTAATGGGGGAAAATTACTTTATTGAGAAGTGTATTGACTGTCATACCTTCTTAAGTTATGCAAATGTTCTCTATGAAGAAAAGCATTCAAGTTTTTCTGAGTAGAATCTTTAATAGGTTTCTGTGGGCTAGACAGCAGAAGCAATTTCACTGGCTTTTATGACAGAGATTATGTAAGCCTTTAAGTCCTAGTGGCCTGGGTTTTAAAAGCTTCCATCATCTCAGTTTTATTAATTTTTCTAAGGACTGGATAAGATTTAGAGCACAAGATACTCTTTAGGCCATTTTCATGAAAGGAAAATATTGTACAAACACTCACACCACTCTTGTTAACCCTAAGATTGGGGACTCTAGGATATAGAGGAAGTTACTGTCAATCAGAGAGTAAGTTGAGGACCTTTTTATTTGGGAATTGGGAGAAGGACAAGTCAACTTTTGGCTAGATTAATGGTTTTGGACTGGGCAGATGTTGCCTAATTCCCAAATGCTTCCTGACCAAAACTGTCAGTTTAAAGATTTTTGAACTAGAACAATTAGAATTGCAACTTATTAAGTGCAATCCTAATTGATGAACAACTCCAAATTGTGAAAAAAAACTTCCTTCTGTGCTTTTAAGAAGGATAGAATCTAGAATAAATAAGGTGTTTATCAGAACCTATCTTCATTCATTTACTCTAAATTCTGACATTGGAATCAGGTTGAATGGGGTAAAACTATTTGGGGAAGATTGCTAACCTCATCTATGGCCTTTTTCTACTGGAGGCTATGGAAAGGCTACTTCCAACTGATGACATCCTGAAGCTCAAGGGGCGTTACATAAAAATTTTAATTACTTTTTCAAGTAAATCACAGAAAATAGCCATCACACATCTTCAAAATATAGCAGGGGTGTTACATAAACCAAACTGCATTCTTCTAAAAGCAACTACACCATAAGGACTGTTAAAAGTTTTTTTCTCTTGATCCTCTGGAGCAATTTGTATTTTGTAACAACCAGTATATCCATCCAGAAAACAATATTATTTATGCCCAGCTAGTCATTCCAGCACTTGATCTAGAAAGGGTAATGTAAAATGATCTTTCCTCATGGCAAGGTTTAATTTTCTATAATCAATGCATATTCACCATCCTATAACTTGTCTTGTCAGTATTAGTTCATTTTGTTCATTAATAGTTACATTCACTCCTCCTTTCTTTGGAATACAATGTATTGGACTAACCCATGTACTATCTGAAATAAGATAGATAATCCCAACATCTAACCCATTTAAAATTTCTTTCTTAACAATTTCTTTTATAATGAGATTTCATCTCCTTTGAGGATCAGCCCTGGGTTTGTAGTTTTCTTCCATAAGAATTCTATGCATACAAATTGCAGGACTGATTCATTTAATATCAGTCATTGTCCATCCAAAGGCTTTTTTATATTTTTTTGAGCCCCATTATCAAGCAGTGTGTCTATTATTCGGGATAGATACACGGTTTGTGGTGCGGTGCTCGTTTATATAAATTATTTGGGATGTGAGATCAGTTTGATTTCATACCTTAAAATTTTCAAATTTAAAATTATTTTCAAAATCAAATACTACTTTTCAAATTATTTATTTAAATTAAATTAAAAATTCGCCGACAATTTCTGTAGGCGACCCCTTTTTCAAAAATACAACACTCAACCTAAAAATATGCGGACAACTTCTAGCGACTCCGCTGGGGAAAATTCCTCTCTCCATTTTTAATCAGATAGTTCTGCTTTCAAAAATCGGTAGTGTATCCATGTCCCTAGTGGATCAAACTACCCTTCTTTCCGTTGGAATACTATGTTCATTTCTACCTTGAATGAGTATAGCCAACATTCTCTCGGATTTAGGAGCCACTGTTTAGACACCTCTAAAACAGAGAGGTTCCGAGATCCTTTTACCTCATTTCTGAGGTGGGGTGGACACCCAATAGGTGTTAGTTTAGGAGCGGTCCTTCGAGTCAAGAAGTCTTGCATAAGACTTTCTTTTCCCTTCCAACTCTGAATCGGATTCATTACCTTCTCTACACCTTTGAACATTTCGTTCCTAATAAACAAACCCTCTAATGAATGACTCTTTTAACAAATAACTTCTTCTTATAAATACATGAACAAGAATGTGTTCGGACTCTTTTCGATTCCTTTCTTTTCGTCCTGATGAGAAGAAGCATAACTTGGGACTGACAATCAGAATCTACCTTGCAGAAATGAAAGCCCCAAAGCCGATTTTCTCCTTCACCAATGGATCGGACTTCGTTGTTTACAAGGATGAGTCTGCCCGACAATGGGATCATTCGGTTTGGACAAGGATTCGAGAACACAAATGTCAAGATCACTGACGTTACCCTTTTCGCACTGACGTACAAAGTATCTGAAACTGAAAGACCT
This sequence comes from Papilionanthe hookeriana x Papilionanthe teres, assembly GCA_022702705.1. Taxonomy (NCBI): domain Eukaryota; kingdom Viridiplantae; phylum Streptophyta; class Magnoliopsida; order Asparagales; family Orchidaceae; genus Papilionanthe; species Papilionanthe hookeriana x Papilionanthe teres. Next base: position 139,100,411 of record CM040429.1, on the reverse strand, counting down.
TTGATCGAGTTCAACCTTAAGTCAACTCAAGAGTTTCCTCCCTTGCAAAGGATTCCACTCGAGAGGAATACTACTGTCCATAAGAGGACCGTTATCTCTACCCCCACTGGTCTAGTCGTCTCTGCACCTACCCCGGCTTCCGCCAAACTGAAGGGGAAGGAAGTTCAAATTTGTAACGAGCATGTTACCGTGGAGGGTATAGATTTCCGTGCAAGACCTTCTGTTTTTGAAATTGGGTCCAGCTCAAGGGTTCCACCCCTAACACGGACTCAGAGAAGAAACAGAGGCAGGAAGATTGTCGTGAAGGCCGTAGCCGCCGAAGTCGCTTTCTGAAGAAATCCCCGAGTACACACCACTACCCGAATACATACCATTGCCCGAATATACACCGTTTTTGGAAGGAAGTAGATTCCATCCCCTTTCCGTCGTACCGACGAGGAAAATGTCCGCAGGATTGCTTCTACATTACCTCGACCCGCATACTATAGCGACGACAGAAAGAAAAGGGCTAGGATTACACCATTTGCCCGACTACAGACTGTGATTGAGAAGTTAGCAAAGAAAGAGAAATGCCCTGTATCAGAGATTTTAAGAAGAATAGGATGGGTGCCGGCCAAATCCCATCTTGGGCCACGAGTAGAACCTGTTGTCGCTGCAGAAGAGCCGAATACGAAGATGAAGGCTAGTCCACCTGTTGTTGTTTCAGTGTTCACAGATCGTGGAGGATACCACCTTCCAACATTCGACCCGACGCACCATCCGGTCCTAGGCCTTCCGTCGCTAGAAGGATGGTAATGGCGTCCCACTACCGGCCAATTAAGACCGAAACAAGCGACTCGAGAAGGAAAGTCTTGTCGAGAGACTCGAGTCCGAAGAAAGCGCTACCGCAATGAAGGGCACTCCCAAAAGGAAACCCGACAACCATCGCATGATAACTGCGAAACCGCACGAAAAAGACCATTGGAAGACGCTATGGAAAAGCTAAGAACCGACATTCAACGATTAGCAAGAGAAAGAGAAGAAAAGTTTGGAGATGAAGTTGACTCGTCGGAGTTCATGGATGACGAATATGTGGAGATCAACATGGTTGAGACACGAGCATCGTCGCCTTCACAAGGTGCTCCGCAGAACTTGCAGAAAGAGATGAACCGGAAGCATTAAGAGCACAAATTCGAGAAAAGACGATACAATCTCTCAATCTGGCACAAAGAATGGAAGAGATGGCCGCAGCTCTAGCCACTCTTCGCAGTCAAGCTCAACCCCCAAGAGAAATGCCTCCGTAAGTTATTCATATTACGGACTGGAGGAAAAGAGATTACATCCGTTAATCGGAGACGATCGCCCAAAGAAAGATTCTACCCGTAATATGATTCCGTAGAAGGATATCAAGAGCATGGTGGAACAAGCAAGTGCGAGAAGCCTTGGCACAATCAAAGAGCGGGACATCCATTCGGACGGCGTAGACCTTACCCCGAAGAATTCGACGCCGTCCAATATCCGAAAGGCTTTGTACCACCTCTCGTTCAAGACCTTCGATGGAACCGGAAACCCTCAGAAGATGTTGCACATTTTCGTGCCGCTTGTTGCAATGCCGGTGGAAGTGATGCTTTACTCTTCCGACAATTTGTCGCTGCACTCGTCGTGGATCGCCTTTGATTGGTATGCGGAATTACCAAACGGCTCGGTGAAGACATTTTCGAATTAGAGAACCTCTTCATCAAGCGATTTGCCGTAGCTTCGACACCACATCACTATAGGTGATTTAGTGGTAGAGAAGCGGAAGCCGAACGAAACTTTGGTGGACTACATACTTCGATGGAGGAATCTAAGTATGAAGTGTGAGCCACAACTACAAGAACAGCATGCAGTCGGCATTTTACTTAAGAGCATTCATGGCCCGATAAAGACTTCGCCTAAAGGGATTTACTATTAAGACTTTCGAGAAGTTGTTAAGCAAGGCCGGAAGCTTGCAAGAGGAGGCGAAGCAATTAAGTTTCATCGACAAAACGTACAAACGAAACCCGTGAAAACTTTTGAAAAGAAGTCCGGGATCGTCGCAACAGTCGATAAAGGCAAGCGACCGATACAAATACCGTCGAACGGCCGCAAGAACCTCAACAGAACTACCAAGAACCCCGACCCAGCCTATCACTCATCTCAACAAGTATGAACAACCGCCTCGTCCACAACGTACGTTAAGGGAACTTCCGAGCAGGAGTATCCGTTCAAGAATGAGGCAGCGGCCGAAAATGTTCCGCAGTCCGATGAAGACTCCGGACTTCCAACCGCCGCAGCCTAAGAGACCAAAAGAAGTCGACAAGAAAGGTGATCCCAACTTTTGCCCTTACCACCGGATGCTCAGGCACAAGATAGAAGATTGTATTACCTTCAAAAGTTGGCTCAACGACAATCTTCGAAAAGGGAACATAACAATCCCGAAAGAATACATGAAGGAACCCCAGAAAGGAGGTTCCGTCAATGTTATCTCTACGGATCTCATTGTTCCGATAGATCCCTATGCGACAGATGATGGATGGACTACCCTTGGACAAAGTCTTCAAAGAAGATTTTGGATCGCATCCAAACCACTTCGGTGCGAGCCTCAATTCAAAGTTCGAAACCTGTCAAGTCGGCACTATCACTTGTGATAGAAGAACCACCTCAACAAGAGACAATTGAAGAAAAGAAGAAAATTGATGAAGAAGAGAAGACCGAGGCTCCCGAGGCTAGACTAGGGGCCGCTTATCCTAGGATAGTTGTTTCGATTCGGGGAGAAATCCCTCGAAACTCCGACTCGTATGATTATTTGCTCACTCCGGTGGGATCTTATAATGATGAGGGTTATGGCGTTGGCTACGTTTTCGATCGTTTCTAACGATTACGTAACTAGCGACAATCAACCTAGTCCGGACGTCGATTCCGATACAAATAACAATTCTCAAATCATACACAATCTCGACGATCACAATGACAAAGAATACATCCACCAAAGAGGCTACGAGAGTTCAACAAGCAACGAATCTATTTGCGAGTTTCGAGGAGCTCCAGTCACAATAGAGTTAGAGCCTTCACACTCCGAAGCTAATCCAGAAGAACCTGTCATCCTGATTCAGAAGGAAACATCAGCAAACCCAATACCAGATTCAGAAGAAATCACAAAAGTCAACTTAAGAAGTGGAAGAGTTCTACCTCCGAGAATGGGTCCAAAGGACAAAGGAAAGCAGGTGGTTGTTCAAGAAGAACCAACCCCGCAGAAGAAATACCCATTCGAGAAGAAATCGAGACACATGAAAATAAAGTGGACTACAACGTGCTAGCCCATCTTAGGAAACTACCAGCCAAATTGAGCATCTACGACACTCTCATCTTATCAAAGGAGATGAGAGAAGCTCTGATCAAGGCCTTACTTCGATCCAAAAATTCTGCTTAGCTCAAATGACCGGAGATTCCTTAGATGAGGTTTGCTCGTTAAAGGAACAGACGAGGTGTTACTTTCATGGACAATGACCTACTACTTGGGACGTGCAGACCACAACCGACCGTTGTACATTTCGGCTACAATCGGGAAGTTTACACTCTCCGCAGTATCAGTGATCCGGGAGCATCAATCAATATAATGAATCTTCGAACGCTAAGCATACTTGGAAATTGATGCTCGCGAGCTCGAAGCGGACAAAATGTTATTAAGAGGATTCAACCGTAAAGGAGAAAGAGCCCTCGGATCAATAACACTGCTAATGAAGACCGGTGACTTAGCAAAGACAACTGCGAAATTTCACATAATCGATTCAGAAACGTCATTCAACGCTCTACTGGGCCGACCATGGATACATGAAAACCGGATGGTACCATCATCTCTACATCAGTGCATCAAATACTACGATGGAGGGGAACATTGCATCAAAGGTGACTTACAACCATTCTCCGTACATGAAATTGGAATCCATGAAGATGCAGCTTATTATGCACCTCCGAAGAAAAAAAATATTCTCCATAGATACCATAACGAATGAAGCAAAGGAAGTTTGGGACGACGAAGAACCCTGAAGTTCTAATCCAACAGTCACTCACCACTCCCTTACAGCAAGATGGTGAAGGTTTCTCCATAACTCACATCCGAGGTCGAGGCCGGGGATGAGGTCGTGGCAGAGACGTTAGGACAGTTGGACAGAGGAAACCATCCATCAATGTTGATTGGGAAGATAGTTCTGAAGAAGAAAAAGAAATCAAGCAAGAAGCAGCGACAATAAGTCAGAAGAAGCCGCAATTCAGGATCTCTCTTGAAGATGAAAAGAACGAAGAATATAAATCGATGTACGAGAGGATTAACCACTATGTACATACTATGAACCTGACCTCGATCCATTCTAATAAGATCGAGGGTATGGTGGTTAAAGAGGTACGTAGCGGCGGTGCAAGGCCAATCAAATTCTACCGTGGTGCTCCTTTCTCCAAAACTGAAAATAATGTACAATTTGAAGATGCTACTTCATCAGAATTAATGGAATTTCCTTTTGAGTGGTACTCTCCCTGTGTTCAAAATTTAATTCGACGTGGTTTCTTACCTCGACAATGGACAAAAGGTCAATCACAACATTTTGAAAAATTATGGAATAACTCCGGTCGTCCACCTAATTCAAAGCATGGTCTCGCATTCGGCACAAGTAGGATCGGCTGACGATACCGAATTTTTCTTGGTTGTCACTTGCGCGTCTAATGAAAACCGCATGGAAGCTACGAAGAACTTCAAGATTTACAAATTGGAAATGCTCCACCGTAGTTTGAAGAAGAGATCAAATCTACAATAGATGAGTTAACGGAAGTTAACTTAGGTACTAGCGAAGAGCCTAGACCTACCTTTGTTAGCTCCTTACTCAATAAAGAAGATGCCAAAGAAATAATCAAGTTATTAATGGAATTTAAAGACTGTTTTGCTTGGAGCTACGATGAGATGCCGTGATTAGCTCCGCAGGTCGCAGTCCATAAGCTAGGAGTGGATCCTACTTCGTTCCGACTGGCAAGGTTCCGAAGAATGCGTCTAGAAATCGAACAACGAGTCATAGCCGAAGTTAAAAAGCTAATAGACGCCAAATTTGTCCGTGAAGAACAATACCCGACTTGGTTAGCCAATGTGCTACCAATCAGGAAGAAGAATGGTCGATCGGGATTTGTGTGGATTTCGTAGATTTAAACAAGGCATGTCCAAAAGATGAATTCCCTCACCGATCCCGGAATTAATGATCGACATTGCTTCAACACATGAGATATTCTCATTCATGGATGGATCTTCAGGATATAACCAGATAAAAATGGCTCCAGAAGATGAAAAACTTACAACATTCAGAACGCCGGTCGGAGTATATTGCTACACAGTGATGCCATTCGGACTGAAGAACGCAGGAGCAACCTACCCGAGAGCAATGGCAAGAATTTTTGATGATCTAATCCACAATCAAGTCGAATGCTACGTGAATGATGTGGTCATCAAAAGCAAAGTAAAGGAAAACCACCTGTATGATTTGAGAATTGTTTTCAAACGATTAAGACAATTTAACCCTAAGATAAATCCCTTAAAATGCGCCTTCGGCGTCACCTCCGGGAAATTCTTAGGATTCGTTGTCCGACATCGTGGAATTGAGATCGACCCGGAAAAGATTAAAGCTATCTTAGAAATGCCACCTCCCGTAACTTTAAAACAACTACGATCTTTTCAAGGGAAGTTGGCATATCTTCGACGCTTTATCTCGAACTTGTCAGGTAGGTGTCAGCCTTTCTCGGCATTAGTTAAAAAGGACACCAAAGGAAGAGAAATGCCAGAGGGCCTTCGAGGACATTAAACAATATTTAATGAAACCTCCTGTCTTAGCAGCCCTGGCCTCGAGTAGACCGTCGATACTTTATACCGCGGCTTTAGACGACTCTCTCGAGCCCCGTTAGCACTGTGTCAATGATGAGGGTAAAGAAAATGCTCTTTACTACCTAAGTCATCGTTTACTTCCAACGAAAATAAAGTATCCTCCAATTGAAAAGCACTATTTGGCCCTGATCTTCGCTACTCAAAAGCTCAGGCACTACATGCTTTCTCATAAGGTCAACCTGATCTCGAAATTTAATCCATTGCAATACTTGATGACCCGTCCGATGCTTTCCGCGTACTTGCCAGTGGTCAATGATATTATCGCAATTCGATATAACTTTCGTGCCTCTTCGTGCCGTAGAGGAACAAGTTCTAGCAGACTTCCTCGTAAGCACACCCTTTGCTCGGCGAATCTCCTCTTAATGACGACTTGCCGGATGAACAAATAATGAGCTTAGAAGACCCCGATGATCGACGTTGGGAATTATATTTCGACGGAGCATCTTCAGCACACAAAGACGAAGAATCACAAGTGATAAGTGCCCGGTAAGGCGAGAATCGGACTAATCTTTATAACACCGGAGCGGGGGATGTTAAGATATTCCTACCACTTAACAGAGCCGTGTAAAAACAACGAAGCAGAATACGAAGCCCTCATAACAGGACTGGAATTAACTATTCAAATGGGGATAATAAACATCAACATCTACGGGGATTCGCAGTTAATCATTCAACAGATCGCCGGAAAGTACAGAATTTTAAAGCCAATACTCGAGCAATACTTCCAGTATGCCATGAAACTGTTGGAACAAATTCCGAATGTCACGATCTACAAAATTCCCAGAAACGAAAACTCTTTAGCAGATGCGTTAGCCCGCCTTGCAAAAGAATTTGCCTGCTTGCAAGATAAATCAGTGGAAGTGTCAGTTCACGAACGTCAGGTCCTATCACAGCTCGACATAGACACAATACACAAATCGAAAAAAGAAGAAGAATCAGCTGCAATAATGGATGTAAAACACCGAAGATCGGCGACAACCATTACATGACTACCCGCAAACAGAAAACTACCGTGACGATAGGTCGTTAGCCCATCGATCAAGAAAAGAACTCGTCCTACGCATTAATAAACAATACATTATATAGAAGATCTTTTGATCGGATGTGGCTAAGATGCCCGAGCGGGTCCGAGGCTCGTGAAATTGTTAAAGAGGTGCATTCGGACTCGTGGCGCTCACTCGCCGGGTTCGAAGATGAAAATGAAAATTAAAAGACTAGGGTACTACCGGCCCTCGATGATGACCGACCGCATGAAAATCGCCAAGAGCCGTCACCAATGCCAAGTGCACGGAGTGGTTCTACACCAACCCGCAAATGTGCTACATCCGACAATCGCGTCGCGGCCATTCGAATGTTGGGGCACGTATATAGTGGGTCCAATAGAACCACCATCTTTAAAAGGACATCGCTTCATTCTTGCGGCTACAGATTACTTTTCCAAGTGGGCAGAGGCAGTTCCACTCAGAGAAATGAAAGCACACCACGTGCTACAATTTTTCAAGAACCAATTTGTCTACCGTTTCGGAGTGCCGCGCAGGATCATCTCAAATAATGGGTCGCATTCGAAGCACGCAAATCAACAATTTTGTCAGAGACACGGAATCGACCGGCGGTATTCAACAATTTACTACACAAGAGCAAACGGCCCGTCGAGGCTTTTAATAAAACTCTCGTTCAAATTTTAAAGAAAACTTTGGACGATAATAAGAGAAATTGGCACGAGAAGTTATTAGAAGCCTTATGGGCTTACCGGACAACCTTCGTAACTCCTACTCAAGCTACACCTTACGCTTTGGTGTATGGGTCCGAGGCAAGTGTTACCTTTAGAGGTCCAAGCCTACCTTCACTCGAGATTGCAGTTGCAAAAAAAATCACGACGAAGAGAATGTCAAATTACGATTAGAGGAATTGGAAAGCCTCGGAAGGGAAAAGACTTGCAGCCAGTAGCGTGAACTTAGAACTATACCAAGCTAAGATGGTTCAAGCCCATGACAGACCGGTCCGCCCAAGAACCTTCAAAGTTGGTGACCTAGTTCTCGTTCTCAAAAGACCTATTCTCGCACACCGCAAGATAGGAGGTAAATTCGAACCCACTCGGGAAGGGCCGTTCGTGGTCGAGGCGATCACTCGGGAGGCTCCTACCGCCTAGTGAATTGCCAAGGAGAACGACATATGCTTCTGATCAACGGACGATACTTGAAAAAGTATTATGCTACCTGATGTTTCGAAGGAATGGATTCTTCATCCCTAGAAGCACGGGTGAAGTAGTTACTTATGACTGGGTCTGAACCCAAAAATAATAAGAAATGTGCTAAAATAAATTAAATCGTGATAATAAAATTTTCCTTGTTTTCTCTTCCATATCAAAATCTCTTTCCTGATCTTTTCCCACTTCATTCCTGTTGAATTTAAAAATACAAAAGTAAAAAAAAACTCTGTCTCTAATAAACATTTTCTTAATGTTCTTGTTCTTAAGATACGCCCCCGATCCTTTTCCTTGTCTTTTCGCAGGGAAATGTCGAACGGCGGTTGGTCCCGAACTTTAGAAATGGCGTAAGCCTCGCACTCGACGAAAAGAGGGTGAAAGATGGAGCGATAATAGAGATCGACTCGTACTTCGCACCGCAGGCTCGCAATACGAGGAAGGTGACCGGGTCCCACCGACCGAGAAGAACCGCCCGCCGACAAGAATGAAAGTGGGTGGCCCAAGCCACCAACCCAAGAAGAAGAAAAGGAAAACAAACACCGAAGAAGACAAGAAAATCAAGTCCGTTGTCGCTACAGCGAGAGGGCAGGCTTGTCGAGCCGCGCCCACGTAAATTCGAGAAGTACGAAGAGCTACTCTCACAAAGAACTCGCGAAGAAATAAAAATCGCCGTATCCGCAAGATGTTAACTAAACTAGCAACGGACCAGGCGCGACGAGACAACTAGCTACGCCAGTGCATATACTTCAAGGATAATGGTTCGCCGAGAACCCGAAGAAAGGAGGCCAGCTCCGAGGATAACGAAGAGACCAGGGAAATCTAAAAAGATCGAAGAAGGAAGGCTACCACGCCATCGGATAAAGCCACCGCAATGCATAACCTTGTTGCGAAGCAACCCCGGAGGATGTCCCGACGGAGACCATCCCCGAGGAGCCGAGGTATGCAGGAGAACGCGAAGGATCGAGCCATATATCCCACAAGACGTCACTAGGCCTCGCCATTTGCAGATTATTCCGTAATACGAGCTAGAAAGAATGCGAATGTCGAGAAGAAAACTTTTGAATACTTCGAGAGAATCGGAGGCGGGAGGATCAATATACTAGAAGGCCTCGAGCTACATACGTACGTGTTCTCAGATTACGAACAACAACAAATTGTGGACTGCATCCGGGATTTGAAAAGAGAGGGCCGAGTGGGCCGCCTAAGAGAAAACACTTACTCAGAACCCCGGAGATGGATGCCAGGGAAAGGGAGAATTACTATACAATGTGGATGCTGCTACAATTTTGCAGAAGACAGGAAGGGAAACCCACCGGGGATGGCTTGGAAGTTAGAGAGCCTCCGGCCTTACGAGCTGTGAGTTACATGGAAAATATCACACCTCCAACGTACATCCATACGGCATCCTTGCCAAGGATGGCTTGGAAGGTGATATTATTGACCATGTACCTCACTATTCGTACATGGATTTTTCGACGTATACCTTTTCGGATGGATCAACAAAGATCATACATAGTCCGTTTTGAGTCTATATGGATTGTATGAGATGTATTCCGCATCGAGTCGTATGATGTATCTTCAACATGATTGGAATGAAAGTGACCATGTCACATTTTTTCGCCTTCACCTCTTTTAGTGCAAGTCGATCGGGAAACGCCATTAAAGTTAAATGAACTTCGAACAAAGAACAGAAAAGAAACAAAAAGAATAAAAGAAAACTTTCCTTAAAAATCTAAAAAAAAAATGATGAACTCTAAATTCACATGAACATTAAATGAACGATAAATCGTTAAAAGACAAACAAAATGAACACAAATTTTAAAATCAAATCTCAAATTCAACCTTCCAGACTTCAAATCAAATCTCAATCAAATTCAAATTCAATTTTCCAAATCTCAAATCAAATCTCAATCAAATTCAAACTCAACCTTCCAAATCTGAAATCCAATCCGTTCTACTCTCTCCCTTGTCTGGGATGGAAGCGGTCGATTCCATTGACACGGAGCCACGAGGTTTTCGATTCGGATCTAGTGGCGAGGAATTGTATCTAATCCAAACCAGCAACTTTCGATCAACTCTTTTGAATGGGATATGTAGCATCTACATATTCCCTCCTAATCTGTTTCTTTCCACAAAAATCTTTTACAACTTTAATGAAATTCTCGAAACACCAAAATTCCACACTTTTCAAATCAACACTACAAATCTTTGCAAAATCAATTACCATTCAAAATCAAATTCTTGGGGTCGAGGATTTTACATCCGAGATCGCATTGCTTTAGGTTCTTTCCCTATCACAATGAAATACATCAAAATCAAATTCTTGGGGTTGAGGATTTTACATCCGAGACTACATTGCTTTAGGTTCTTTCCCTATCGCAATGAAATACATCAAAATCAAATTCTTGGGGTTGAGGATTTTACATCCGAGACTGCATTGATTTAGTTTCTTTCCCTATCGCAATGAAATACATCAAAATCAAATTCTTAGGGTTGAGGATTTTACATCCGAGACTGCATTGCTTTATGTTCTTTCCCTATCGCAATGTAATACATCAAAATCAAATTCTTGGGGTTGAGGATTTTACATCCGAGACTGCATTGCTTTAGGTTCTTTCCCTATCGCAATGAAATACATCAAAATCAAATTCTTGGGTCGAGGATTTTACATCCGAAACCGCATTGCTTTAGAGTTCTTTCCCTATCGCAATGAAATACATCAAAATCAAATTCTCGGGGTCGAGGATTTTACATCCGAGACCGCATTGCTTTAGGTTCTTTCCCTATCGCAATGAAATACATCAAAATCAAATTCTTGGGGTCGAGGATCCGAGACCGCATTGCTTTAGGTTCTTTCCATATCGCAATGAAATACATCAAAATCAAATTCTTGGGGTCGAGGATTTTACATCCGAAACCGCATCGCTTTAGGTTCTTTCCCTATCGCAATGAAATACATCAAAATCAAATTCTTGGGGTCGAGGATTTTACATCCGAGACTGCATTGCTTTAGGTTCTTTCCCTATCGCAATGAAATACATAAAAATCAAACTTTTGAGGTTAAGGATTTTACATCCAATACCACATTGCTTTAGGTTCTCTCCCTATTGCAATGAAGCACACCAAATCAAACTTTTGAGGTTAAGGATTTTACATTCAATACCACATTGCTCTGAGTTCTTTCCTCATTGTAATGGTTCAATCCAATCAATTCAATTTTCTTTTGAGGTCAAGATGTTACATCTAAAACCACAAAATTTCAATTTTCATTTCAAGTTCAAATCCCTTCAAATTAATTTTAACAAAACTTCAATCTAAATTGAAACTCAAACTAAAATCTGAGCTCACACATCAAAACTTAAACTGAAATAAAACGAAATCTAAATCGAAATTCCCCGCATCATGTGATTTGGGATTCACCTCATTTTCCTTTCCCTGCCGAGAGTTCGAGAATCTTCGGCCTCGTAGATATACTTGCCACTCCCCAGCGGAAGTTCTTCTACTCCGTCTTAAGTTTGTCACTTGGACATCTGTGTTGGTTTTGTTGATCTTTTTGGTCAACGCCAATACGCGCGGTGTGCTTGGTTAGCACACCACACCTATTGGGGGTCCATTTGTTGACCTCATTTTTGATGAGGTCTTCTCTCCTTCTTTTAGTACTTAGGATCTAGCCTTAGGCTTTTCCTTTCGACTATCCTAGAGGATTAGAATCGGGACCCACCACTTAGAAATTCGAACCACTTCTTAACTCCCCGTAAACTCCACTAACTTGATAAGTAGACCCCTAATCACCTAGAGGGTCGAAATCAAATGCGGAAGTTTAAAGGATGTGATCCTATAGGACTCTTTGGCCTTAGGACCGCCCCAGGTGGCTCGGTCCGGTGAAGGGGCCGACTTACACTCACACTACACTTATACACTACACTTTCACACACCTCCTAAAACCACACCCATACCTAACTCGACCTCCCGACTCATGAAGGTGATTCACATGGATGGTCCTTAACCCCTAAGCCCTCGGCAAGAGGTTAGGAACAACATAGTGAATGCCTCAAATAAGTCCTCTCATGGCTCATATAGGCTTAACATGGCTTCATGGCTCATCCAAAATGATTTCATTCCACTTACATTTACCCAATCTTCAATTTTCCAAATTTTTAATTTTTGACCCCGGAGACCCTACACCCGCCTAGCCTACCCAAAACCCTTGAAATTACCTAAAATTTTTCAAAATTCTCCAAAATCACCCAGATTCCTCAAAACCAATCCCAAAAATTCCCACATCACTCAAATTGATCATTCATAGCCAAAAATACCAAAAATTCCAAAAATACCTCCCAATACCCTCCAAATACCCAAAATGCCCCTCTTAGCCAAAAAATCCAAAAATTCAGAAAATTCCTAGAAAATTCCAGAAAATTTCAAATATTCCCAATTTCATTTTGTCCAACTACACCATGAGCCAATTTTGTCAATTTACCCCACTTTTGTCAAAATCCTCAATTTGACCCATTTTAACCCAAAGTGAACCCAATGTCGAACCAAACCTACCCAATTGACCCAAATTCTGGTCCAATTCAATTCTAAACTTCAATTCAACATCCCCAACACCAATCTAGACCAAATTCATGCCCAATTTGATTGACATTTGAATCCAATTTCACTTTTGACCTTAAAAGCCCAATTTGGACCCATGACCCAAACTTAGCTCAAACTCACCCAATTCAACTCCAATTAACCCCAAATCTTTTCTAAACCTTCCCTAATATCCACACAAACAAAAAACTAACATGATTTGCCCAAAATTTAGACCCAAACCCCACTCAAATTCAACCCAAAGCTAAAAGACCCAATTTTGACCTAAGCCCAAACCTAACCCAAATAAGTCCAAACCCCAAAATCAAAACCCAACCAAAGTCAAAACCTCTTTGAAACATTTCCCAACATTAATTTTACATCAATTTCAACTCTAGTCCAACATTGGCCCCAGTTAGCCCAATCTGACCTACATTGGCCCATTTACCAAAGAGACCCAAATCCAACCCAAATCAAACCCAAACTACCTCAAGTTTGTTTCAAACCACTCATGACATATCCCTAAACCAAACCAACAATTATTTGGCCCAAACTTCTACAAAATTCACATCCATGAATTCATTCTTAAACCTAAAGGCCCACTCCCTTAAACCTTCCTAAAAGCCCACTTCCATCAAATTCAAAAGCCCAAATCAATCTAAAGCCCACATGACACTTTCCTTCATCACATATTCAATTTAAAATCATTCCTAAAGTCCTAATTTATCAATTAAACAATTCCAAATCAAGCCCCATAACAATTTCCATCAAAATGCCAAAATCCACAAAATCCCTTTTTATGAAATTGACCCAATCTTTTCCCAAGCCACATGGAGCCATGAAGCCACATGCAAGCCATTGGCAAGCCATGAGGATCTCTAAGTTGTCAACCCTCGTTAAATGGAAAAAGGAGGAGGTCCTTTAAGCACCTCCTAAAAGTCATTAACCTTAAGCATGTTTAACCTTAACCCAAATTTAATCCAAATATATTTGGATAAGGACTTCTCCATGCCAAACCAAACTGATTCCTTCGACTCCCCACAACACCCAAAGCCACCTCGAAGGGTGAACCAAGCCCAAAATGATGGGTTGACCCAAATCAAGCCAAAATTGGCCTTCCCCCATGCCATTTTAATCCAAGCCTTTGACACATGGCAAAGCTCATTTGACCGCACAAACCTCCAGCTCCCGACCCACCCGAACCCGAGGGTGACCCATGCTCGCTGGCCAGCCGCCCGGATCGCCGAAAACACCACACCCGAGAGCTCACATGTGAGCCAACATTGAAATTCTCCTTGCCGAGTTGTCCCATGCCCGACTGCCATTGCACTGTTCTTCCCTCGCCAAGAGCAGCCGATCCCGGTCCCTAACTCCCCCGGAAGGCCCTCCAGCCTCTCCTATTTAAACACCACCTCTCTCGGCCATGGAAGAGGTGCTGAACCAACCTTAAGGAAACTCGCCAAAATCATTCCGGACCACTCTCCACACATAGAGCATTTGATTCCCACCGGATTCCACTTCAATTCCTCGAGCCGAGCTCAATTTCGAGTTCAAATTTCAAAGATAAAAACCAGGACACTTCTTCACAGTGGACCAATCCCCAAATCGATTGGTGCTACACCTTCACCGTACCAAGAGAAGAAGTTTACCAGCAAAAGCCCCCTCACCAGGCCAGCCATTGCTTCCGACCTCCAAGCTTTGTGATCGGGCTTGGTCGAAATCTTACCTAGACAATTAACCAGGCCAAGGGACTTCATCTGGAGCTTGCTTGGACCCAATCGAAGGTGACACAACTCTCAGATCGAAGCTTCACTTCTCTAAGCAAAGGTATGGACTCACTCTTCTTCCCGAGCTTACAGAGACTCTCTATTTAATTTGAGTCAATTTCAATACATGTTTACCGTATGGATGTGTTCGTATCTTCAAGATGAATCCATAGAGTATAAGAACATAAAAATTCGTTGAGAATTGAGTGAGAAATTAGGGTTAGAAGGTTGATGGTCACGGGTTCACACCAGTCGTAGACGATGACCAGGAGCCGTCGGATTGCGCGTGTATCGAGCGGACGACCGTGATCGCGCCGGACGGAGCAACAGAACATGAACCGCGGGGCCCAGGAGCGCTGAGTCGGATGGAGGCACCGAATCAGAAGACGACGCGTGGAGCTTCGGAGATGCCTAGGTTGAGCTGGCGCCGCGTGGATAAGTAGGAAATTAGGCTATTTTTCTATTTATTTAATTCCCTAAACTTCAAAAATGCATAACTTTGTGTAGGAAAATCAGAAAAATAAAATAAAAATACCCTCTTGCTTAGTGAATAGAGGAGAATAATGTGGAAAAGAAATCATTTAATTTCATTGAGTATTTGATTTTTAATAATTTACTTACTCTCTGCACATTTTCAATTCTCCATGCATGTATACAATTCACCATGGCATGAGACCATAGTGGCTTTTGAAGCCTCTGAATTTGGGAACATTCCCTGAATTTTCCAAAGGCAGAGGCCATCCCTATGAAGAGTTATTGATTTTTCAATTCTAGGTCACTATTCTGAGTATTTTAATTCCAATAATTAGAATATTGTGAAATAAATTCTAGGAAAATTTGGTGATGTTTATTATGACCAGAGGACCCTAGGAAAAATAGGTTTTGAGTTAATTCACTTGGAATAACCCTAATTGTCCTAAACACCCAAAATGGAGCTTTAATTAATTAGAGCTAATCATACATCAAATTGACTTGAAATCAATTCTCCACTGACCTTTAGGATCAGAGGAAACCACCATAAAAGTTTGAAGTCAATTGGACTTGGTTAGCCCTATCAAATGGTTGATTAAGCCATTTAGCCAAAATTAAACTTAAAAAATTCATAACTTTCAAAATACTTTTAAACATTTCACCAAATTGGTTTTGGAGCCTCTCTGATATCAGGGGAATTTAAGAAAATTAAAATTACAATTTTCTAAACAAGTTGATTTTTTGCATTATTTTAATATTTTTAATAATTAAAAATAATAAAAATCACAAAAATAATAAAATTCACCAAAATGTCACACTTTGAATTTTAATCACTTAGGAACAAACCCCATATTTTTCTTAGATCTCTATGATGAGATATTAAATTTTAAAGCCCTAGGGTAATTTTAAAATTAATAAAATGTATTTTCTAGGATTTCCACTAAAATAATTCTAATAAATAAAAAAAAATTAGAAAATTATAAAAATTGGTTTTCTGATTTCCTTGATATCAGAGAGATTTTTGAAAAATATAAAATTCATTTTTCAACCTTTATTTTATTTTTAAATTAATTAATACTCCAAAACTCAAAATAATTATAATAAAAAGAATATAGTTCAAAAAATCACCACAATTGGTCCAAGTGGTCCTCTGGTCATTAGGAATGTCTCATAATTTTCTTAAGGATAGAAACTTTCCCTTGGTCATATTATTAAATTTTCCTTGAAAATCCCTATTTTCCACCAAAAATAATTACATAAATAAATTAAATACAGAAAAATCACATTTTCTCCTCTAATGTCTTTATTGACATATGAGTGAAGTCACATAAAAATTTCAAATTCATTTGAGCTCAATTTAGTGAGTTATGAAATTATTAAGCTTGAAGGGCAAAATGGTAATTAAAATTTTAACCCTTAATTAAAACTTTAGGCTTAATAAAATGAAATAGTAAAATATTTGATCCTAATCTGATTTGGATGATTGAAATTCAAATAATTAAAGGGTAGAAACCTACTAAACAATTTGAAAATAATTAAAATAAAACCTTAATTAAATAATTAGTCAAATTTGGAAGAATAATAAAAAAATTGGAATTATTAAAATAGGGATGTCATTAAGAAGAGATTTGTTCTTTAATTTAAGAATCCCTAAATTAATCACCTCAATAATATTTAATTCCTAATTAAATGATAATCCAAATTCAAGATTTAAAATGCTAAAAGACTTAATCGTTAAATTAAATTAAAGTTAAATTATTTAAATTAAATCCTTTTAAAATTTCAATTAAATTAATACTTTAACAATTAAAATTAAATCATCTTTAAAACATAAAAAAATAAATTATTAAATTAAAATTAAAAATTAAATTAAATTTTAATTTAAATTAAATTAAATTAAATTAAATTAAAATTTAAATTAAATTAAATTAAATTAAATTAAATTAAATTAAATTAAATTAAATTAAATTAAATTAAATTAAATCATATTAAATTAAATTAAATTAAATTAAATTAAGTAAAAAAAATAAAACCAAGTTAAAATTAAAATTAAAGTAAATTAAATAAGTTAAATTAAAATTAAAATTAAACTAAATTAAATCAAATTAAAATTAAATTAAATTAAATTGAATTAAAAATAACATCACCAAAAGACATAAAGAATTCAAAAATAAATCTAAAACAACTTGAACACTATTCCAAACTTAAATACATTAACTGAAATTAAATTAAATCATAAACCATTTGAACATCAATTTGCCCTCGAAAGCTTTTTGTTGTCATAACTCCTAAACGGAGCGTTAAGTGAAGTGTTACTTCACTTATAGGATATTCAAATGTCCTAGTTCACTGAGCAAGATAACAAAACTTGAACTCCCGGACGATTAATTCATTTGTATAATTAAATTCTCTTGGACTTAAAATAATCCTAGAAATATTGAAAAGATGTTTAAGACTCGTCTTAAGCACTTCCTCGATATGATAGGATATTTATAAGAACAATTGAACTTAATTGTTCTTTGATGAAGAAAATCGTCCTCAAACCCAAAATACAAGAACCTAGACGTCATAGGAAGTGACTAGCTATAGGATTAGGAACTTGGTAGAAAACCATAACCCTTCCCTTAGCTTTACCTAGGAACTTGCTTTAAATGCTTAAATATTCTAATTGTGTTTTAAGTGCAGCTTGGGATAACGGGAAGACCCTCCAGGTACGCTTTTATTTTATTGCAATTTACCTTATTGCAATTTATTTAATCGCATCGCACTTACCTTTCTTGCATGATAAACAACTGTTGCATGAAAACCAAAACTTTTACGGTAGTCCCTAAAACTGAAACCAAAACTAAAGTAAAAGTCATTACAAGATAAAATTCACCACCACAACATTTCAAAATATAAAACAACTCAAAATTTAATGACAAACAGAACAACAAAACTACAACTACAACTAAATTAAAACGTTGGATGATCGGGAATACCTCGGATGATGTAACCTACGTGTTGCTAACGGGATTTCCCACGGTCTAAATGAAAGTGTGGAACTCATTTAGTTGAGTTTAGCAAATTCATCTGGACTAAGTGAATCCGATAAAAATAACGATGCCGGAAGGATGGAACCGTGGGATCTTAATTGGTGTTGTTATAATCAACTTTAAGATTTGTTTTAATTAAAACATAAAAAACACTCATAAATTAAGACCTTCTCTAAACCAAAACACTTCTCTCATCTCCTGATTTATGATTTCTAAAACTAAACCTCTGCAACAAGGAGCTCGGAGCATGGTGGGCAGCACGGCCATCATCATCAGCAAAACCTGAAATCTACATCAGCAAAACCTTTCTTAGAATTAAATAACCAAGCCATAGGACTTCGAGGTAGTTTGCCTAGTGCAACATAAATCCTCAACTCTTCGTTAGGCATTTGCATGATCATATCATGTAAATTAAGCCTTAACCGGTCTTAGGATTCCGAGGTAGTTGTCTGATACGACATAAACCCTCACATCTTCGAGGCTATTTGTGTGATCACATCATACAAATATAAGTCCTAATTAATTAAAATTGTCAAGATCAAAACATTAAATAAACATTAGGGCTTTCCTAAATCCAAGCCAAACAATAGGATAGTCGGGAAATTACCGGAGTTCGCTTCGATTCTGTGATTTCTCCTACCTTTCCTCCTTTGAATTCTCAAGATAAAATGCTCCAAATTTGATCCATTCCCTATTGAAATTCCAAAATTCAATCCCTTGAAAACTTAAACTTTGAAATTCTTGAGAGCGTAACTACCGATTATTATCGAGAGTTTTCTTAGGTGATTCTCGTCACTTAAGATGTAATTAACTATAGGGGCTTGCCCTTATAGGGAATTTTAAGAACCCAGGTAGTATAAACCCTGCTTAATTCATTTATATTAAGCAGGGGAACTTGTCGGCTTATAAAATTGGTTCGCAGACCAAACGGATGTCACAGATCTTCTAGTTTATTTAATCGAGCCCCATTATCAAGCAAAGGTGTCTATTCTTCCGGATAGATACACGGCTTAGTGGTGCGGTGCTCGTTTATATAAACTATTCGGGATGTGAGATCAGTTTGATTTCATATCTTAAATTTTTCAAATTAAAATTATTTTCAAAATCAAATACTACTTTTCAAATTATTTATTTAAATTAAATTTAAAATTTGCCGACAATTTCTGTAGGCGACCCTTTTTTCAAAAATACAACACTCAACCTAAAAATATGTCGACAAATACCTTCCTTTAAAGTGCAATATCATCAAAATCAATATAAAATAAGCATGAAAATCTTAACATATTTTCAGTGGGACACCCTTCATATCTAAAATAATTCTAAAATTCTCAAAATCTCCAAAATGATTTAAAACACCCCCAAAATAAATTTGAACCACTTCATGGTCCTAATTGCACCCAAATTGACTTATTTTGACCAAAATCCTTATATTGCCTCTAAATACTCAAAATGTCAAAATCACCCTCAATTTGCACCAAATTGATTCCAAACTTCCTAAATTTCACTTCCAAATCAAAATTATTCATGTTTGATCCCAATTAAAACCAAATCCAAGCCCAATTGCTCCCAATTTCAAACTCAAATTCCAAGTCCAAGTGAATTTCCCCAATTTGACCATATCCTTAAATTCCACCAAATTGAACCATATGACACATTCAATTCCCCGAAATTCGAATTCTAAACTCTTTATAACATCACCAAAATCAATTTGAAGCTTAATTTATCCAAATCTAGACCCAAACCTAGCCTAAATCCAACCCAATTCAAAATACCCAATTTTGCCCCAAAATCCAAAATTCCCCAAATTAAACTTCATATCTACCCAATTCCAAATGGATATTCAAACTTCTCGTGACAATATTCCACACCATACTAAGCCCTCCATTGAGCCAAATGCAAGGTCTAGCCAAACCTTAATCCATGTTTAAACCTAAACCCCCATTTTGAACCGAAATCCAAATCCATCTCGAATCTTTCAAATTGATCCATGCCTTAACCATTTTTTTCATGCTTAAGCATCCTAGGATGCTAATCACCTCACTTAAAGACCCCTAATTGAGCCATGGACTAAAGGTCGCCCAAATTAGGGGATTTTTACCTAAATATGGCTAAGACAAGGAGATCTTTGACACCAGCCTCCCCAAGCCCCCAAACTATCATCATTAATTCCTCTGAACTTACTAAGTCACCTAGTCGCCAGTTTTGCTTTGGCCGTCCGGCCTAGTCACAGGAAAACCCCAACCTGAGAAGGCCAACTCCACCATTTAAACCTAAATTCACCCATCTAAGGTGGCTATCTCCCATTGGTGAATTTCATCGTTCAGCCCTCCACCTCAGCAACATTTTCCACCCCCTGGCCTACCCTAGTGGCCACCATGGTTGTGTGTATTTAACCACCACCCCCTCACAGCCAAACAAGAGAGAATGCAAAAACCTTAGGGAAACTCTACTAAATTGCTTCCAGAGCTGCTATAGGCCTCACTAAGCTCAAGTCCACCACTCTCCAGCCGTCTCCCTCACTACCTGAGGCTACTTTTCTCAACCAAAATAAGGCCAAAAATAGGTCACTCCCTAAAACTTCACCAAATTCCAAATTGAACTGTCTTTGAGCTTCCCAGCAGCAAAAGAGGAAGCTTTCCACTGAAACCCCCATCATGTGAGCCCTCTTTACCTGACTTCCACCTCAGCCTTTCCAGCTGTAGAAGGAACTTCTACTCATACCATTCACCGAAGGAAAGCAACACTTCAGCCGCCTTCGTTAGACTTCACTAAAGCTTCTCCAAGCATTTGATTGAGGCCTCACCTCTCAGACTAAGGTATAAGCCATTTTCCCCCAAATCGAGCTCGATTTTGGTGTTTTTAAAGTAAACCTGTATTTCATACTCGATCGACAGTATAGATAGGTTCGCCTTAATTAAATCAAGGTAGAGGAACAAACCCAATGCAATTTGGCTGAGTGTGGAGAGAGATTTTAATCCTAAAAGATGGACGGCTCTTGGGTTACACCAGATGAAGATGATAACTGATACACCTAAAATATATAGTGCTTTTTATGCACATTTTTATGCCTATTTTTGATGACATTGCACTTTAATGGAAGGTATTTTGTGTTTTTCTTGTAGGTATGATGAAAATGAGTGATGAAAGGAGCAAAAATTGGATCAAATTTGGAGCAAAAAAATAAAAAATGAAAAATTGGCCACTGGCGGCTAAGCTCCGCCTGGTCGGTGCTTAGCCGCCATAGTTAAAAATCGAATTTTCTTCATTTTTGGCGCCAATTTCAAGGGGTGTTTGAAGCAACATTTGGTGGTGACTTCCTTAACTTCCCATGGGCAGCAAATTTGAATGAAGTGATGTATCTTTTGGTAGATACGTTGAATCGATACATGATTTGAAGAGACACAAAGGCACATTTTGGATTATTATTAAAGTTATGTCATGTTAGTCTTTTGAGAAGGTTTTTAGAGAGAGTGTGTGTGTGTCTTAAGTGAGAGTTAGTCTTTTAGTTTAGTTTTCAAGAGTCTCTTCTAGTTTTTCAGTTTCATCTTTTAGTTTCAAAGAGTTTTACTTTCAGTCTTTTCTTGTTTAGAGTGAGTTAGTTTGGTGTGAAACTTCCTTTCCACCAAATTACTTTCATCCATTTGTTGACCTCATTTTTATAATGGGTCAATACCTTTTTTAAACAAAAATGACAATCTTGGTCAAAATGGTCAATCCAGACCCAATGACCAACCCTGTTGACCCCATAGGTCAACCTTTTTACCCAAAATGACAATCTTGGTCAAAATGGTCAATCCAGACCCAATGACCAACCCTGTTGACCCCACAGGTCAACCTTTTTACCCAAAATGACAAATTTAGTCAAAATGGTCAATCCAGACCCTATGACCAACCCTGTTGACCCCACAGGTCAACCTTTTTACCAAAAATGACAATTTTGGTCAAAATGGTTAATCCAAACCCAATGACCAACCCTGTTGACCCCAGAGGTCAACCTTTTTACCTAAAATGACAAATTTGGTCAAAATGGTCAATCCATACCCTATGACTAACCCTATTGACCCCACAGGTCAACCTTTTTACCCAAAATGACAATTTTGGTCAAAATGGTCAATCATGACCTAATGACCAACCCTGTTGACCTCACAGGTCAACCTTTTTATCTAAAATGACAGCTTTCGTCAAAATGGTCAATCCTGACCCAATGACCAACCCTGTTGACCCCACAGGCCAACCTTTTTACCCAAAATGACAAATTTGGTGAAAATGGTCAATCCAGACCCTATGACCAACTCTCTTGACCCCACATGTCAACCTTTTTACCTAAAATGAAAAATTTGGTCAAAATGGTCAATCCAGACCCAATGACCAACCCTGTTGACCCCACAAGTTAACCTTTTTACCTAAAATGACAATCTTGGTCAAAAAGGTCAATCCTGACCCTATGAACAACTCTGTTGACTCCATAGGTCAACATTTTGACCCAAAATGACAATTTTGGTCAAAATGGTCAATCCTGACCCAATACCAACCCTGTTGACCCCACAGGTCAACAAAATGAAAATTTTGGTTAAAATGTTCAATCCTGACCCAATGACCAACTCTGTTAACCCCATAGGTCAACCTTTTGACCAAAAATGACAATCTTGGTCAAAATGGTCAATCCTGACCTAATGACCAACCCTGTTGACCCCACAAGTTAACCTTTTGACCCAAAATGACAATTTTGGTCAAAATGGTCAATCCTGACCCAATGACCAACCCAGGTCAACCTTTTGGCCCAAAATGATAATTTTGGTCAAAATGGTTAATCCAGACCCTATGACTAATCATGTTGATCCCACAAGTCAACCTTTTAACCTAAAATGACAATTTCGGTCAAAATAACCAATCCAGATCCAATCACCAACCTTATTGACCCAATGGGTCAACACATGACCTAAAAAGTCAATTTTGGTTAAAATGATCAATTTTTGATCAAACAACCAATGAAATGTTTAAATCCCCATAATGACAAAAAATTAATCAAATTAATTTCAAAAAATTATTTTGATTAATTAAATTAACTAATAATTTGATTTTAATTATTTTAATTAATCAAATGACATGATTAATTAAAACGAAAATTAAATTAAAAGTCATAAAATGACAAAATTAATCAAATAATTGATTTCAAAATTATTTTGATTAATTAATTGGCTAATGAATTAATTTTTAAAAATTTTAATTAATGACCTAATTAATTAAAATGAAAAATTAAATTCAAAAGCCATAAAATCACAAAATCCACAAATTGATTAAAAATAATGGAATTAATCAAATAATTGATTCCAAAATTATTTTTAATTAATTAATTGATCAATAATTTAATTTTCATATTTTAATTAATGACATAATTAATTAAAATGAAAATTAAATTGAAAAGTCATGAAAAGAGACAAAAATCAATTTTAATGACATGGATATTAATCAAATAATTAATTTGGAATTATTTCCAATTAATTATTGACTAATAAAATAATTTTCAATATTTAATTAATGACATAATTAATTAAATATGGAAATTAAAATGAAGATGGCATTAAATGGAATTTTTAAAACCTATGACATATGGTTTTCTAAAAATTTTAAAACTCTTTTATGACATCACACATGATCCATTAAAGAAAAATCAATTCATAAATCACTCACATTTAACCATGGTAAAGGTCATCGTGACATGAAAAATTAGGTGGCAAAACCAAGGTAATTTAAAGTGTGAGGTGTCTTGCCATGGTGAGGTTAGTTTAGCCACCTCCCTAGCCATCCAATAGTGAGGAGACAAAGCTTTAACCATCCTTCACAACATGGTTAAAACCATCATAATATTTCATGAAAAATATTAAGAGAGGGGCTAATGTGTCACCACCTCATGAAATGGTAAAGGAGGTGTTGCAAGGAAAGGGTCTCAACCATTCGAGTCACCATGAACCTCCCACTTAGCCAATGGAATGGAAATAAAGAGGCTAAAATCCATCATGACAAGATTTAAGACAAAATTTCCATGAAATGTGCACTTGCTTAAGTGGCAAAATTCTCATGGTGGAAGAAGAGCTGAAGCTTGGTTTACATGGGGGAGGTTGAACTCTACAGCCCTAACTATACCATGGTTAAATCCAAGAGAACCAAGGTTAATCCATAGCCATTCATGGCTATAAATACCCCCCCTGGCCAAAATATCCATGAGGAGAGAATTAACCCATAGAATCCTATAGGCTGCCCAAATCCCTCGGCTCCCAACACAAAAAAATCTTCCTGGGGACCTCAGCAACCTATTCCAACCAAGCCCAAGCCATAGGGTTAGCCCAATCAAGTCAATTTGGCCAAAATCCCAAATCAGCCAAACTTGGCCATTTTTCTCAAATTGCTCTCCAAGGCTAGCTACAAAACCAAATTGAAGTGACAAAGATCTTCTTTGGGAGTCCAAGAAGCTAACCATCAGGCCTGATCAAGCTCGACATACTTGTGGCCAAGGTATGGATTTATTTTCTCCAAAACAATTCATATTTTTGAAATATCATGGGTTAACCTCGCCCAGAAATGTATCATCACCGTATAGATACATTCTATACATCCAGATGATTCCATAGGTTCAAAAATCACTCAATTTCGTTGAGAAAATGAGTGAGATATTGAAGTTTGAAGTTTAACGGTTCGAAATTTTTTGAATTTTCGGGCGAATATTTTCCTCCATCTGTTCCCGTGTTTCGGAACTGATGGCGCAGATCTTCCCAACCGGTGTCCGCTGTTCCGCGCCGCGCACGGGATCATCCCGCCCACTCGACGCGTACGAGGACACGTGGCGACGCATGGGATTTTCTCGAGTTAATTTAATTCGGAAAAACCTTAAAAACTTCAAAAATTCATATCTTTTGATCCAGAAGTTATAAAAATAAAACAAAATACCTCTAGAAAGCTCTTGAAGAGAAGAAAATTATGAGACCAAAATCATAATTTTATTCTCATTATTTAATTTTTAATTAATTAAATACTCTCTTGAGTATTTTAATTATTAAAAATTATTTACATGTCGACAAATATGAAATTTTTAGGGAATTACCTTTAAGTCCTTAGGCACATCTGCTGATTTTTCTAAGGCTAGGATAGTTCTCTAGGATATGATTTCCTAATTTCCATGATATTTTGTAATTATTTTCAAAAATAATTATAAAATTTGGAAAAATTAGAGATTTAAATGCAATATGATTGAGAACATTAGTATAACAGACAACAATCCTAAAACAACAATTCTCAAGTCATCAAAACAATCTAAAAGACATTTTGAAATAAGGTTAAGATTTATTAATTTTAAAATTAATAATTCAAAACCTTCTCTTCACATATTTAATCCATCTCATCATGGATTAAGCAAGTGATGAATCCAACTCAAATCAAATAATAATTAAGTTAAAAGACAACTTAAACCTAGCTAAACCATTAAACCTTAGGGTT
Organism: Papilionanthe hookeriana x Papilionanthe teres; assembly: GCA_022702705.1. Taxonomy (NCBI): domain Eukaryota; kingdom Viridiplantae; phylum Streptophyta; class Magnoliopsida; order Asparagales; family Orchidaceae; genus Papilionanthe; species Papilionanthe hookeriana x Papilionanthe teres. Next base: position 139,074,950 of record CM040429.1, on the reverse strand, counting down.
TAAGACAAAAATACAAAATCTTTAATTAAGTTTAAGGACATATTAAACTTAATTAACCCATTAAACCTTACCTAAATTAGGTTTAATACAAAAATCAAATCTTTAATTAAGTTTAAGGACATATTAAACTTAATTAACCCATTAAACCTTAACTAAATTAGGTTTAATACAAATCAAACCTTTAATTTAGTTTAAGGATATATTAAACTTAATTAACCGCCTTAAACATTAGGTTTAAGGTAAACATAAACCCTAATTAGGTCTAACCCATTAGACCTAATTAAACCATTAAACCTTAACTAACTAAGCTTTAATCAAACCTAAAACCCTAATTAGGTCTAACCCATTAGACCTAATTAAACCATTAAACCTTAACTAACTAAGGTTTAATCAAACACAAACCCTAATTAGGTTTAACTCATTAGACCTAATTAAACCATTAAACCTTAACTAACTATGGTTTAATCAAACATAAACCCTAATTAGGTCTATCCCATTAGACCTAATTAAACCATTAAGTCTTAAATAAATTAGATTTAATCAAACCTACAACCTAATTAGGTCTCATTAAACCTCATTAAATCATTAAATCTTAACTAAATTAGATTAAATCAAACCTAAACCCTAATTAGGTCTAATCCATAATACCTAATTAAATCATTAAGTCTTAACTAAATTAGACTTAGTGCCCGTTTGGGACAGCTTATAAGTGTGGCGGCATTTTTGAAAACGCCACAACACTGTTTGTATTTAGCTTTCTCACAGCTTATTTGAAAACTCCATTTTCTAATTCCTACAGTAGGCGGACCGCGGGGGGACCCCCGCGGTCAGATTAACGCTCGCGTTTTCTGTCTTTTAATTACCCCTATACCCTTCGGCTCTCTCATTCGCGTCTCACGCACACGGTCTCGTAAACCCTAGGCAGCGCCTCGCGTTCGCATCTCGCTCCAGTCCCCCTCTTCCGGTCCTTCCGATCCTCCTCCCGGTCTTCCGGTCCTTCGGCTCTTCCGGTCTTCTCCCTCCGATCCTTCCTCGCACATCGCCAGATACCGATCCTCCTCCCATTTCGGCTCTTCCGATCCTCCTCCCATTTCGCATCGTCTTCTTCGGCTCTTCTGGTCATCTGTCTTCTTCGGCTCTTCTGGTGAGATCCTTTGCTCTTGGTTAAAACATTATCTAGATTTGGACTGAGTTACAAGTAGTCCCTATTAGATATATTATTTTCCTTATAGTCTAGAAAATAAGCTACATTAGCTTAGCCTCATTGTTATCTAACGATTCCTTGCATATGCTCACATTCGCTATGAGTTGTGTTAATGCAAAAGATAGAAATTTCAGAGTTTACTATTCCTATTTTCACGTCATTCTAAAGAAATGCGTCCATATGAGTAGCTTCTTTCTTACAATTCAGCCGCATTCTTGCGGGTTTGTTAATAGTAGAGTTGGGTGATACAAAGATAAAAGAATTTATACATCTACACATATATTTTGGGGGCATTTACATGCATATCATACAATTATTTTATACTTACATATTGAGCACCTAAACTTTCACATGAACTTTCAGAGTATTTTTCCGATGACGATTCTATGCAAGCAAATATATGGCAGGAACATATTCATTTAAAGATTTGAGGACTTTGCATGAGGTTATTAAAATTTAGGTGTTTGATATGTAAATATATAGTAATTGTGTGATCTGTAAATAAATATTTGCATAGCTCTCATCTATACATGAGGAGGAGGTTGATGTATCTTTTAGAGATTGAAGTCTGGAAAGAAAGTTATTGTTATTATGATGTGAATGATTTGAGGAGATATACGGCTAGCTTTGTTTTATGGTTTGAATATTTGAGGGCAGCTTATTCATTTGTTTTATGGTTTGAATATTTGAGTTATACGGCTAGCTTTGTTTTATGATGTGAATGATTTGAGGAGATATACCGCAAAGACCAAACAGCTTAACAGCTTATTCATTTCAGGGGCGTAACGGTCATTTATCCACAAACAGCTGCAAATAAGCTGTTCTGCAAACGCTCAAATCAAACAGACAAACAGCTTATCCGGATCAGCTGCTTATCAGCAGCTTATCAGAATAAGCTGCTTATCTGGAGAAGCTGGATAAGCTACAGCTGCCCCAAACAGACCCTTAATTAAACTTAAACTCTAATTAAGTCTACCACATTAGACTTAATTAATCTATTAAACCTTAACCAATTAAGGTTTAATCAAACTCAAACCCAAAATAAACTTAACTTAGGTTCAACACAACATGAACCCAAGTTCAACTTTTAACTTAGGTTCAACACAACAGAACTCAAGTTCAACCTATACTTAGGTTCAACCCCAACTTGAACTTAAGTCAAACATCAAACCTTAGGTTCAACATACATGAACCTAACCTTAACTTATACTTAGGTTCAACCCAAATTAAACCTAAATCAAACTCAAACCTTAGGTTCAACATACATGAACCTAACCTTGATCTATACTTAGGTTCAACCCAATTTGAACCTAAGTTAAACCTTTTAAGTTCAATATACATGAACCTAACCTTAACATATATGTAGGTTCAACCCAACTTGAATCTAAGTCATACTTAAACCTTAATTAAGTCTATCACATTAGTCTTAATTAATTTATTAAACCTTAATTAACTAAGGTTGAATTAAACCTAAACCTTAATTTAGTCTACCGCATTAGACTTAATCAAAACTATTAAACCTTAACCAATTAAGGTTTAATCAAGCCCAAACCTAACTTAAGTCTAATCCATATTAGACTTAAGTCAAACCATACTTAGGTTCAACCTGACCTGAACCCAAGTCTAACCCAAACCTAACTTAAGTCTAACCCATATTAGACTTAAGTCAAACCATACTTAGGTTCAACATGACATGAACCTAAGTCTAACCTAAACCCAACTTATGTCTAACCCATATTAGACTTAAGTAAAACCATACTTAGGTTCAACCTGACATGAACCTAAGTTTAACAGAAGCCTAACTTAAGTCTAACCCATATTAGACTTAAGTCAAATCATACTTAGGCTTAACATGACATGAACCTAAGTCTAACCTAAACCTAACTTAAGTTCAACCTACATTGAACTTAAGTCCAAACCTAAACCTTAGGTTCAGTTTAACTTGAATCTGAACCAAAACCTAACTTAAGTTCAACTCATATTGAAACCTTAGGTTCAACTAACAATGAACCTAACTCAACTCAACTCGGCATAAACCTTAGGTTCAACATACATGAACCTAACCTTAACCTAACTTAAGTTCAACCTACATTGAACTTACATCCAAACTTAAACCTTATGTTCAACTCAACTTGAACCTAAACCAAAACCTAACTTAAGTTCCACCTACATTGAACTTAAATCCAAACCTAAACCTTAGGTTCAACTAACAATGAACCTAACTCTACTCAACTGAACATAAACTATAGGTTCAACCCAAATTGAACCTAAATTGACATAAACTGTAGGTTCAACCCAAATTGAACCTAAATCGACATAAACCTTAGGTTCAACCTGAATTGAACCTAAATCAACATAAACCTTATGTTAAACCCAAATTGAACCTAAATCAACATAAACTTTAGGTTCAACTCAAATTGAACTTAAATCGAGATAAACTACAGGTTCAACTCAAACTGAACCTAAATCAACGTAATCCTTAGGTTCAACTCAAACTGAACCTAATTCGACATAAACCTTAGATTCAACCTGACATGAATCCAAGTTAACTTAAATCGACATAAATTTTAAGTTTGATCTAAATTGAACTTAACATAAATTTTAAGTTCGATCTAAATCAAACTTAACCACATAATCGATATAAACCGACATAATTTGTTTTTTTAAAGTTCGACCTAAATCGAACTTAACACGACATAAACCGATATAATCCATAAGTTCGTCCCATATCAAACTTAAATCAACATAAAACAACATGATTCTTAAACTTAACTCGACATAAAAAAACTAAAAATCGACATAAAATCTCAAAATTAAACTCAAATCAACAAAAATCGATACAATCGACATAAATTTGACATTTCAAGTAAAAATCAAGATAAACGACATAAATTTGACATTTCAAAACAAAAATCGACATAAACAATATAAATTTAACATTTCAAAAATCAACATAAAAGACATAAATTTAACATTTCAAAACAAAATTGACATAATCAAAATTTCAAACATAACTTAAACATAATTTAACATGAACCGACATTTTAAATCAAATTCAACAAACACCGACATTAACCGACGTTAATCGACATTTAAAATCAAATACAACAAACACGGACATTAACCGACGTTAATCGACATTTCAAACAAATTCAACAAATACCGAAATTAACCGACGTTAATCGACATTTCAAATAAATTCAACAAACACCGACATTAACCGACTTTAATCGACATTTCAAACCAAATTCAACAAACACGGACATTAAATGATATTAATCGACATTTCAAACCAAACTCAATATAACTTAACATAAATTGATATAATTTGACATAAATCGACATGATCAAACTTAACATGACATGAACCGACATAGTTCTTAAGCTTGACCTGTATCGAATATAACTTAACATACGACATCATAATTCTTAAGTTCGACCCACATCGAACTTACTCGACATAAAATTAAACTCAAACTAACATAAAACCCAAAATCAAACTCAAATCGACATAAACTGACATAAAACCCAAAATTAAATCCAAATTGACAAAAAAAATCCAAAATCCAACTTAAATCGACATAAATCTAAATCGAAGTTTTAACCACATTTGGACATCTGACAACTCTGGATCAACAACACTTTGATCAGGTAATCTAAATATCTTGATATGACATTATTTCTAACTTTGTTTTCCTTGCAGGATGAAGACATGAAGTTTCGTTTAGATTTTCTTTGCATGTTATAGGGTGTGCTAACTCTGTTTTGCAGGACGTCGACAACGGAACATTGACAACAAAGATAACTTGACTTTTAGGATAGCCACAAAACCTAACCTTTCCACAAACAACAAAACATAGACATTTGGACTTTTAGGTTAGCCACGAAATCTGAAATAAAACGACAAAATCATTAATATTGACATCGACATAACATCAATATTAACAAAAACATACAACGACATTTCTAAACCACAATAAAATGATGACATGACACTAGATAAAAACAAATACATGACAAAATGACATGACAAAATAAAATTGAGATAACCACAAAACCAAAACTTAAAATAAAAGGAAATCATAAAAAAATAACAAAAATAAACAAATAATGATATCTTCTTGACATCATAGAAGGTATCTCATGACATAATAACGACATCTTCTTATAGGAGATAAAATATCTCATGACAAATCGAGATATTAATCACAACATCTTATGACATTATGACATCACATTAAAACATGACATAAAATGACATGATATTATGATTCACATTGAAACATGACAAAATGACATGAAACCACAAACTAAAATTTAGAACAAATGAGAATCATAAACAAAATAAATAAATAATGATATCTTCTTGACATCATAGAAAGTATCTCATGATATAATAACGACAACTTCTGACATTACGACATCACATTATGACATGACATGACATACAAACTATGATATCCCGACATAACATATGACATGATGTGATACTAAACCAAAACAAACAAAAAACTGACACTTGACATAACATGAAAAATCATTGACATTGACACCGGCATGATATCTAACATAAAACCGACACTTCCAAAACAAACGACAAATCAAAATAACAACAGCTAGACAAAACAATGATAAATCAAATGGAATGACAATAAAACATAACGACGACAAATTGACCTTCACAACCACAAAACAATGACGAAATTAAAACAAAGAAAACAAAGATAAAACCAAGACAATATCATCATGACAATATAACAGCTTGACAAAACGACACCACGACATCATGACATAACAAAATGCAATATGACAAAATAATATTACAACAATAAAAATGACGTTACGACATGACAAAAGCCACATGACATACAAACTACGAAATTCTGACATGACATATGACATGACATACAAAATGACAAAATGACATTACAACAACAAAACAAAACACAACAAAGCAACGACATACACCAAACATAAATAAAACTTTCTGGTAGTATCGATTCTTCAGAAACGTACTGTCACGACAACACTTACACTTTTTCGAGGACAAATGTTAAGCTTAATCGGAAGTTTTCCAAGGCAATATTATTGCTCAGGATGTAATTAACTGTAGGAGCTTGCTTCTATAGGAGATTAAAGAACTCAGGATAGATAATTCTCCTACAAGACCTCTCTGGTTACCCAAGAACTTCATATGATTTTCTCATATAAAATACTTCAGTAATTACACAATCTGAAGACTTGTTCTATGAGATTATCATTTGACCTTATTTTCTCTCAGTCTTTATCATAATTAATCCTTCTCAAAATTCTCCAAAGACTTCTGACAATAAGTGTAGGTAGGATAAGAATTAGGGCGATAGATAGAGAAAGAGAGTGGCGACTCCTTAACATCAACATGATACGAGAATTGATAGCGATGCAAGTCGACTAAAAAGATTTTCGTCGCCATCAAAGAGTGGCGACTCGGATATTCTCTCTCCCCATATTTGGTTAATCAATTTGTCCTCGTGACTATGATAATATGTCATTTGAAAGGCTAAATCATCCTTTTATTTGTTCTATATCTTACTCAATCTCGAGTAAAATAGAACAAATACCTCTTCGATTCAAAGATTTGTTCACGACGAATAAATCCTAGAATCTTACATCGACAGAACAAAATGACATAAATGACATATAAAAACAACATGTGTTCCCTTCCTTCCCACCCAGTTTACATTACAAGTCCTCACATACTGTTTCAAATATGGTCAGGTATGAAGTTTTCATCAATTCTGTTGTCAGACAGACCGATATTGCCATTTTGAATAAGTTCAGTCAAATACTTTCTCAGCCAAACATGTTCAGTTTATCTGGCTTCGTGGTTATGCTTTTTACAGCCTCTGAACCACTTCCCCAGGTTATGCCTTTATGGCCTTTGAACCTATTCTTCTTGGTTATGCTTTTTACAGCCTCTGAACTACATCCCTTAGGTTATGCCCTTTATGGCCTCTAAACCTATTCTTCGTGGTTATGCTTTTTACAGCCTCTGAACCACTCCACTAGGTTATGCCTTTATAGCCTCTGAACCTATTCTTCGTGGTTATGCTTTTTACAGCCTCTAAACTACTCCCTTAGGTTATGCCCTTATGGCCTCTGAACCTATTTTTCATGATTATGCTTTTTACAGCCTCTGAACCACTCCCTTAGGTTATGCCCTTATGGCCTCTGTACCTATTCTTCGTGATTATTCTTTTTACAGCCTCTGGACCACTCCCTTAGGTTATGCCCTTATGGCCTCTGAACCTTTTCTTCATGGTTATGCTTTTTACAGCCTCTGAAACACTCCCCTAGGTTATGCTTTTGCAGCCTCTGAACCACTCCTCTGGATTCCCCAAAGTTGATCTTTTTCCCTGCCTTCAAAGTTCTGATTTGTCAATCGACCAAATTGTCTACTATCAAAATCATTAATCAAATTTTGGAAGACGATCATCAAGGATTTCCCTTTCTCGTTAAGATAGCTTGACAGAAAGAATGAAATCAATTAGAATAAAAATCAGATATGTGTTGAATGTTGAGTCTAGTTCTAGGACTAGTCAACTAACATTTCCTCTGTGGAGAAATAAAAATTGATCTGTGACGAGGGATGAAATTTGAAATCTTTGGATCTTTGGAAATAAAATCAAAATTGATCTATGAGGAGGGATGAATTTTGAAATCTTTAGATTTAATATCTTTGGAAATATTCTTCTCATCCACCTATTGACAGAAAGACAATTCAGAAAGGAAGAATCCAAGACAAAAATTCTGACATTTTGATAAAAAAATTATGATTTCAAAGGGAAAATGAAATTAATGCCCTAATAATTGGGCCCTTTATCTTAAATCTTCGGACTGGGTCCCAAATGAAAAAAAAATTATTGTGATCAATATAAAAGTAATTGACTAAAGATGTCATGAGTCTCTTAATCTTCTGCCATGTGATTGGGTCCTGACTTCTGAATGAGTTATAATATTCCAGAATTCGTCTTAAGAAATATTTAAGAACTATGAATTAGGGGAGTTTGGACATTCAAAATCATTAAAATATGCTCCACCATATATAGTAATTCTCTGAGAAGAAGCTTGAGGTGAGTACCAAAAATTGGTGTTTGAGTTCAGGCATTCAAAATCATTAAAGTGTGCCCTACCCAAAATAAAACAAAAAAACAAAAAACAAAAAAAGAAAAGAAAAAAAGATGTTTCTGAGAAGAAGCTTGAGTTGGCCACAAAATCAAAAATTGGTGTCTCAATTCAAACATTCAAAATCCTTAACATGCTGCATCAGATATAGTAATTCTCTGAGAAGAAGCTTGAGGTGAGCATGAAATCAAAAATTGGTGTCCAAATTCTCCCCTAATTGATAAATCTTGAAAAACTGTCTTAAGAAATTTTTTTCGATATTATATTCAAAAAATAATTAAGTGATCTCGTCTTTTGGTTGACTATTAATTGGTTCAGGCATATCTTTAGAAGATAAAAGATATTTTGATCATATAATCAAAATTTTTAAAAAAATCCTAAGACCCAGAAAGAAAGAACTAAGGAAAATGGCTTTGTTATTGGAGATTAATGGAAATTATACTCTGAAGTCATAATTTTCCAAAGATCCAACCCCAATCCCAATTTGGAAATGTCAAAAATGATTTTTGAAAGACAATCTGAATGATCTTTATAGAATGGGTGATTAATGGAAGCTACATAAACCTACATGAACGACATCATTTGCTCTAATGAATGGGCCCTAAGTTGTGCTTCCACTTGAAGTGCAATAATCTTACCTATAAATGACATCAGCAGACAAAATAACAAAAGAAAATATGAAATTACAGCTCGGAGAACTTGGAAGTATGGAAGACTGGTAAGCATTGTACAGGCCCATGATAAATTGGTTCACCCTAGGTCACTTAGATCAGGGATTTGGATTTAGTACTTCAAACACCTATCCTTATGGGAGGGCCCATATGCTTGTTAAGAAGACACATTTGGGGAAATTCTATCAGTTGGGAGATTAGCAAGAAGACATAATACATCCAATCAATGGGAAGTATTTGAAAAAGATGCGACATAAACCAAAATGAATGACTTGTTTTGTAAACTGGGAAATAAACAACCAAAACAAAAAGAAAACGACATTGACATTTCAAAGAGATAGTATTAGACCTCCTTAAATGGAAGATGGCATATACTATCTCGCTATTGAATATAAGACCATCATGACATTGGCTTTCCTTTAGAAATCTTTCTTTGGATAGGATATAAGTCTTATAGGCATTCTTATTCCAAAACCGACATATCGACATTGATATTTCTAGAAGATAGTGTAAGACATCCTTAAATGGAGGATGGCATCTACTCTCTTGCTTTTGGATATAAGACCATTAGACATTGGCTTTCCCTTAACAATCTTTCTTTGGATAGGATATAAGTCTTATATGCATTCCTATTCCAAAACCGACATATCGACATTGATATTTCTAAGAGATAGTGTAAGACCTCCTTAAATGGAAGATGGCATCTATACTCTTTCTCAATATTAGATATAAGACCATCAGACATTGGCTTTCCTTTAGCAATCTTTCTTTGGATAGGATATAAGTCTCATACGCATTCCTATTCCAAAATTGACATTTTGACATTGACATTTTTAAGAGATAGTGTAAGACCTCCTTAAATGGAAGATGGCATCTACTCTCTTTTCACTATTGGATGTAAGACCATTAGACATTGGCTTTCCTTTATCAATCTTTCTTTGAATAGGATATAAGTCTCATACGCATTCCTATTCCAAAATTGACATTTTTATATTGACATTTCTAAGAGATAGTGTAAGACCTTAAATGGAAGATGACATCTACTCTCTTTCTCGCTATTGGATGTAACGCCATCATGACATTGGCTTTCCTTTAGCAATCTTTCTTTGGATAGGATATAAGTATCATACACATTCCTATTCCAAAATTGACATTTTGACATTGACATTTCTAAGAAATAGTGTAAGACCTCCTTAAATGGAAGATGGCATCTATACTCTTTCTCACTATTAGATATAAGACCATCAGACATTGGCTTTCCTTTAGCAATCTTTCTTTGGATAGGATATAAGTCTCATATGCATTCCTATTCCAAAATTGACATTTTTACATTGACATTTTTAAGAGATAGTGTAAGACCTCCTCAAATGGAAGATGGCATCTACTCTCTTTTCACTATTGGATGTAAGACCATTAGATATTGGCTGTCTTTATCAATCTTTCTTTGAAAAGGATATAAGTCTCATACGCATTCCTATTCCAAAATTGACATTTTGATATTGACATTTCTAAGAGATAGTGTAAAACCTTAAATGGAAGATGACATCTACTCTCTTTCTCGCTATTGGATGTAAGGCCATCATGACATTGGCTTTCCTTTAGCAATCTTTCTTTGGATAGGATATAAGTCTCATACACATTCCTATTCAAAAATTGACATTTTGACATTGACATTTCTAAGAGATAGTGTAAGACCTCCTTAAATGGAAAATGACATCTATTCTCTTTTTCGCTATTAGACGTAAGACCATCATGACGTTGGCTTTCCTTTAGCAATCTTTCTTTGGATAAGATATAAGTCTCATATGCATTCTTATTCCAAAATTGACATTTTGACATTGACATTTCTAAGAGATAGTGTAAGACATCCTTGAATGGAAGATGGCATGTACTCTCTTTCTCGCTATTGGATATAAGACCATCTTGACATTGGCTTTCCTTTAGCAATCTTTCTTTGGACAGGATATAAGTCTCATACGCATTCCTATTCCAGAATCGACATTTTGACATTGACATTTCTAAGAGATAGTGTAAGACCTCCTTAAAAGGAAAATGATATCTATTCTCTTTCTCGGTATTAGACGTAATACCATCATGATATTGGCTTTCCTTTAGCAACCTTTCTTTGGATAGGATATAAGTCTCATACGTATTCCTATTCCACAATCGACATTTTGACTTTGACATTTCTAAGAGATAGTGTAAGACCTCCTTAAATGGAAAATGACATCTATTCTCTTTCTCGCTATTAGACGTAAGACCATCATGACGTTGGCTTTCCTTCAGCAATCTTTCTTTGGATAGGATATAAGTCTCACACGCATTCCGATTCCAAAATCGACGTTTTGACATTGACACTTTTTTAGAGAAAATTGAATATGACATTTGTTCTCTTTCCTCAATTGTCTACAATACATCGACAGTTCCAAAAATGCCAAAAACAAGGATTTTGAATTGAAAATGACAAACAACTTGTGATGATTAATATCCTTCGACCTGTAAAGGTTAAATCCCGAGTGGATGCACTCTTCGTTCTGAGTTTGCCACTCTCTCTTTATAGTTAATGGATATAAGACCTTTCCTGACACGGAAGTTATGGCATTCCTATAACTCGACATTGACAATTGACATTTTTGAGAAATGGAATACGACATCTATTTTCTCTTTATAACTTTCGGATGAAAGTCCTTTTCCTGCCATGGAAATTATGACATTCCCATAATTTAACATCTCGACATTTGACAGACATTTCAACATGTGACATATCGACCTTTTGACCTTTGACATATCGACAATTGTTATCAACATTTGAGATATCGATCTTTCAAGATTTGACATATCAACATGTCGACATTTGACATATCAACATCTTGTCATTTGACGTATCAACATCTCGATATCTGACATTTGACATATCAACAATTGTTATCGACATTTGAGATATCGATCTTTCGACATTTAACATATCAACAATCGTTATCAACATTTGACACATCTATATTTCGACCTTTGATATATCAATAATTATTATCGACTTCTGACATATCGACATTGCGACATTTGGCATATCAACGTTTGACACTCATCCTTTCCTTTGCTATCGGAAGTAAGTCCTTTCCTGACACGGAAATGGCATTCTTTTATTACAACATCAACATTCGACATCTTGAGAAATGGATATCAAATGGAAAATGACATCCATTTTTCTCTCCAGTTATTGGAAGTAAATCCTTTCCTAACACGGAAACTATGGATTTCCTCTAACTAATATCGACATTTTGAGAAATGGAATATGATATCTATTTCTCTCTCTAGTTATTTGAAGCAAGTCCTTTCCTGACACGGAAATCATGGCTTTCCTCTAGCTAACATAAACATTTTGAGAGATGGAAAATGACGTCCATTTTCTCTCTCTAGTTATTGGATGTAAGTCCTTTCCTGACAGGAAATCAAGGCTTTCTTTTAACTAAATATCGACATTGACATTTTGAGAAATGGAAAATGACATCAATTTTCTCTCTCCGGTTATTGGATGTAAGTCCTTTCCTGACACGGAAATCATGGCTTTCCTCTAACCAAATACCGACATTGACATTTTGAGAAATGGAATATGACATCCATTTTCTCTCTACGGTTATTGGATGTAAGTCCTTTCCTGACACAGAAATCACGGCTTTCCTCTAACCAAATACTGACATTGACATTTTGAGAAATGGAATATGACATCCATTTTCTCTCTCTGGTTATTGGATGTAAGTCCTTTCCTGGCACGGAAATCACAGCTTTCCTCTAACCAAATACCGACATTGACATTTTGAGAAATGAAATATGACATCCATTTTCTCTCTCCAGTTATTAGATGTAAGTCCTTTCCTGACACGGAAATCACAACATTCCTTTCACCAAATATCGACATTGACATTTCGAGAAATGGAAAATGACATCCATTTTCTCTCTCCAGTTATTGGATGTAAGTCCTTTCCTGACACGGAAATCACGGCTTTCCTCTAACCAAATATTGACATTGACATTTTGAAAAATGGAATATGACATCCATTTTCTCTCTCTGGTTATTGGATGTAAGTCCTTTCCTGACACGGAAATCACGGCTTTCCTCTAACAAAATATTGACATTGACATTTCGAAAAATGGAAAATTACATCCATTTTCTTTCTCTGGTTATTAGATAGAAGTCCTTTCCTGACACGAAAATTATGGCTTTCCTCTAACCAAATACCGACATTGACATTTTGAGAAATGGAATATGACATCCATTTTCTCTTTCCAGCTATTGGATGTAAGTCCTTTCCTAACACGGAAATCACGACATTCCTTTAACCAAATATCGACATTGACATTTCGAGAAATGGAAAATGACATCCATTTTCTCTCTCCAGTTATTGGATGTAAGTCCTTTCCTGACATGGAAATCACAGTTTTCCTCTAACCAAATATCGACATTGACATTTTGAAAAATGGAATATGACATCCATTTTCTCTCTCCGGTTATTGGATGTAAGTCCTTTCCCGATACGGAAATCACGGCTTTCCTCTAACCAAATATTGACATTGACATTTCAAAAAATGGAAAATGACATCCATTTTCTTTCTCTGGTTATTAGATATAAGTCCTTTCCTGACACGGAAATTATGGCTTTCCTGTAACCAAATATCAACATTGACATTTCGAAAAATGGAAAATGACATCCTTTTTCTCTCTCTGGTTATTAGATATAAGTCCTTTCCTGACACGGAAATTATGGCTTTCCTCTAACCAAATATCGACATTGACATTTTGAAAAATGGAAAATGACATCCATTTTCTCTCTTTGGCTATTAGATATAAGTCCTTTCCTGACACGGAACTTATGGCTTTCCTCTAACCAAATCTTGACATTGACATTTTGAGAAATGGAATATGACATTCTTTTTCTCTCTCAGTAAATTCCTTTTAAGACACGAGAAGGACGTTCCTTCTCAGAACCAACATATGAGACATCTGACATTCTCTAAGAACAATATGACACCTACTCCTTTCTTGGTTATCATGAGACATTCATCAGATCACTTCTGTCAAAGCCAATATGTGCAGAATACTTCTGCAGTATTCTATACATATTGAGGGACCTTTTGTTGACCTCATTTTTATAATGGGTCAATACCTGTTTTAAACAAAAATAACAATCTTGGTCAAAATGGTCAATTCAGACCCAATGACCAACTCTGTTGACCCCACAGGTCAACCTTTTTACCCAAAATGACAATCTTGGTCAAAATGGTCAATCTAGACCCCATGACAAACCCTTTTGACCCCACAGGTCAACCTTTTACCCAAAATAACAAATTTAGTCAAAATGGTCAATCTAGACCCTATGACCAACCCTGTTGGCCCCACAGGTCAACCTTTTTACCAAAAATGACAAATTTGGTCAAAATGGTCAATCCAAACCCAATGACCAACCCGGTTGACCCCACAGGTCAACCTTTTTACCCAAAATGACAAATTTGGTCAAAATGGTCAATCCAGACCCTATGACCAACCCTATTAACCCCACAGGTCAACCTTTTTACCCAAAATGATCAATCCTGACCTAATGACCAACCCTGTTGACCTCACAGGTCAACCTTTTTATCCAAAATGATGACTTTGGTCAAAATGGTCAATCCGACCCAATGACCAACCCCGTTGATCCCACGAGTCAACCTTTTTACCCAAAATGACAAATTTGGTCAAGATGGTCAATCACGGACTCTATGACCGACCTCGCTGACCCACGAGTCAACCTTTTTACCCAAAATGACAAATTTGGTCAAAATGGTCAATCCGGACCCAATGACCAACCCTGTTGACCCCACAGGTCAACCTTTTTACCCAAAATGACAAATTTGGTCAAAATGGTCAATCCAGACCCTATGACCAACCCTATTAACCCCACAGGTCAACCTTTTTACCTAAAATGGTCAATCCTGACCTAATGACCAACCCTGTTGACCTCACAGGTCAACCTTTTTATCCAAAATGACAGCTTTGGTCAGAATGGTCAATCCTGACCCAATGACCAACCCTGTTGCCAAAATGACAAATTTGGTCAAGATGGTCAATACAGACCCTATGACCAACCCTGCTGACCCCACAGGTCAACCTTTTTACCAAAAATGACAAATTTGGTCAAAATAGTCAATCCAGACCCAATGACCAACCCTGTTGACCCCACAGGTTAACCTTTTTACCTAAAAAGACAATCTTAGACAAAATGGTCAATCCTGACGCAATGACCAACCCTGTTGACTCCATAGGTCAACATTTCGACCCAAAATGACAGTTTTGGTTAAAATGGTCAATCCTGACCCAATGACCAACCTTGTTGACCCCACAGGTCAACCTTTTGACCCAAAATGACAATTTTGGTCAAAATGGTCAATCCTGACCCAATGACCAACTCTGTTGACCCCATAGTTCAACCTTTTAACCCAAAATGACAATCTTGGTCAAAATGATCAATCCTGACCCAATGACTAACCCTGTTGACACCACATGTCAACCTTTTGACCTAAAATGACAATTTTGGTTAAAATGGTCAATCCTGACCCAATGACCAACCCTGTTGACGCCACAGGTCAACTTTTTTGGCCCAAAATGATAATTTTGGTCAAAATGGTCAATCCAGACCCTATAACCAATCCTGTTGACCACACAAGTCATTCATTTGACCAAAAATGACAATTTTGGTCAAAATAACCAATCCAGATCCAATCACCAACCTTATTGACCCAATGGGTCAACACATGACCTAAAAAGTCAATTTTGGTTAAAATGATTAATTTTTTATCAAACAACCAATGATATGTTTAAAACCCCATAATGACAAAAAATTAATCAAATTAATTTCAAAAATTTTTTTTGATTAATTAAATTGACTAATAATTTGATTTTCAATATTTTAATTAATTAAATGACATGATTAATTAAAATGAAATTAAATTAAAAGTCATAAAATGACAAAATTAATCAAATAATTGATTTTGAAATTATTTTGATTAATTAATTGGCTAATGAATTAATTTTTTAAAATTTTAATTAATGACCTAATTAATTAACATGAAAAATTAAATTCAAGAGCCATAAAATCACAAATTCACAAATTGATTAAAAATAATGAAACTAATCAAATAATTGATTCCAAAATTATTTTTAATTAATTAATTGATCAATAATTTAATTTTCATATTTTAATTAACGACATAATTAATTAAAATGAAAATTAAATTGAAAAGTCATGAAAAGAGACAAAAATCAATTTTAATGACGTGGATATTAATCAAATAATTAATTTGGAATTATTTCCAATTAATTAATGATTAATAAAATAATTTTCAATATTTAATGAATGACATAATTAATTAAATATGGAAATTAAAATGAAGAGGGCATTAAATGGAATTTTTAAAACCTATGACATATGGTTTTCTAAAAATTCTAAAACTCTTTTATGACATCACACATGATCCATTAAAGAAAAATCAATTCATAAATAACTCACATTTAACCATGGTAAAGGCCATCATGACATGAAAATTTAGGTGGCAAAACCATGGTAATTTAAAGTGTGAGGTGTCTTGCCATTGTGAGGTTAGTTTAGCCACCTCCATAGCCATCCAATAGTGAGGAGACAAAGCTTTAACCATCCTTCACAACATGGTTAAAACCATCATAATATTTCATGAAAAATATTAAGAGAGGGGCTAATGTGTCACCACCTCATGAAATGGTAAAGGAGGTGTTGCAAGGAAAGGGTCTCAACCATTTGAGTCACCATGAACCTCCCACTTAGCCAATGGAATGGAAATAAAGAGGCTAAAATCCATCATGACAAGATTTAAGACAAAATTTCCATGAAATGTGCACTTGCTTAAGTGGCAAAATTCTCATGGAGGAAGAAGAGCTGAAGCTTGGTTTACATGGGGGAGGTTGAACTCTACAGCCCTAACTATACCATGGTTAAATCCAAGTGAACCAAGGTTAATCCATAGCCATTCATGGCTATAAATACCCCCCTGGCCAAAATATCCAAGAGGAGAGAATTAACCCATAGAATCCTATAGGCTGCCCAAATCCCTCGGCTCCCAACACAAAAAAATCTTCCCGGGGACCTCAGCGAACCTATTCCAACCAAGCCCAAGCCATAGGGTTAGCCCAATCAAGCCAATTTGGCCAAAATCCCAAATCAGCCAAACTTGGCCATTTTTCTCAAATTGCTCTCCAAGGCTAGCTACAAAACCAAATTGAAGTGACAATGATCTTCTTTGGGAGTCCAAGAAGCTAACCATCAGGCCTGATCAAGCTCGACATACTTGTGGTCAAGGTATGGATTTATTTTCTCCAAAACAATTCATATTTTTGAAATATCATGGGTTAACCTGGCCCAGAAATGTATCATCACCGTATAAATACATTCTATACGTCCAGATGATTCCATAGGTTCAAAAATCACTCAATTTCGTTTAGAAAATGAGTGAGATATTGAAGTTTGAAGTTTAACGGTTCGAAATTTTTTGAATTTTCGGGCGAATTTTTTCCTCCATCCGTTCCCGTGTTTCGGAACTGACGGCGCAGATCTTCCCAACCGGTGTCCGCTGTTCCGCGCCGCGCACGGGATCATCCCGCCCACTCGACGCGTACGAGGACACGTGGCAGCGCATGGGATTTTCTGAGTTAATTTAATTCAGAAAAACCTTAAAAACTTCAAAAATTCATATCTTTTGATCCAGAAGTTATAAAAATAAAACAAAATACCTCTAGAAAGCTCTTGAAGAGAAGAAAATTATGAGACCAAAATCATAATTTTATTCTCATTATTTAATTTTTAATTAATTAAATACTCTCTTGAGTATTTTAATTATTAAAAATTATTTACATGTCAGACAAATATGAAATTTTTAGGGAATGACCTTTAAGTCCTTAGGCACATCTTCTGATTTTTCTAAGGCTAGGATAGTTCTCTAGGATATGATTTCCTAATTTCCATGATATTTTGTAATTATTTTCAAAAATAATTATAAAATTTGGAAAAATTAGAGATTTAAATGCAATATGATTGAGAACATTAGTATAACGGACAACAATCCTAAAACAACAATTCTCGAGTCATCAAAACAATCTAAAAGACATTTTGAAATAAGGTTAAGATTTATTAATTTTAAAATTAATAATTCAAAACCTTCTCTTCACATATTTAATCCATCTCATCATGGATTAAGCAAGTGATGAATCCAACTCAAATCAAATAATAATTAAGTTTAAAGACAACTTAAACCTAGCTAAACCATTAAATCTTAGGGTTTAAGACAAAAATAAAAATCTTTAATTAAGTTTAAGGACATATTAAACTTAATTAACCCATTAAACCTTACCTAAATTAGGTTTAATACAAAAATCAAATCTTTAATTAAGTTTAAAGACATATTAAACTTAATTAACCCATTAAACCTTAACTAAATTAGGTTTAACACAAATCAAACCTTTAATTTAGTTTAAGGATATATTAAACTTAATTAACCACCTTAAACATTAGGTTTAAGGTAAACATAAACCCTAATTAGGTCTAACCCATTAGACCTGAATTAAACCATTAAACCTTAACTAACTAAGCTTTAATCGAACCTAAAACCCTAATTAGGTCTAACCCATTAGACCTAATTAAACCATTAAACCTTAACTAACTAAGGTTTAATCAAACACAAACCCTAATTAGGTCTAACTCATTAGACCTAATTAAACCATTAAACCTTAACTAACTAAGGTTTAATCAAACCTAAAACCCTAATTAGGTCTAACCCATTAGACCTAATTAAACCATTAAACCTTAACTAACTAAGGTTTAATCAAACACAAACCCTAATTAGGTCTAACTCATTAGACCTAATTAAACCATTAAACCTTAACTAACTAAGGTTTAATCAAACATAAACCCTAGTTAGGTCTAACCCATTAGACCTAATTAAACAATTAATTCTTAACTAAATTAGACTTAATCAAACTAAAACCTAATTAGGTCTAACCCATTAGACCTCATTAAATCATTAAATCTTAACTAAATTAGATTTAATCAAACCTAAACCCTCATTAGGTCTAACCCATTAGTCCTAATTAAATCATTAAGTCTTAACTAAATTAGACTTCATCAAACATAAACTCTAATTAAGTCTACCACATTAGACTTAATTATCTATTAAACCTTAACCAATTAAGGTTTAATCAGACTCAAAGCCAAAATAAACTTAACTTAGGTTCAACACAACATGAACCCAAGTTCAACTTTTAACTTAGGTTCAACATAACAGAACCCAAGTTCAACCTATACTTAGGTTCAACCACAACTTGAACTTAAGTCAAACATCAAACCTTAGGTTCAACATACATAAACCTAACCTTAACTTATACTTAGGTTCAACCCAAGTTAAACCTAAGTCAAACTCAAACCTTAGGTTCAACATACATGAACCTAACCTTGATCTTTACTTAGGTTCAACCCAATTTGAATCTAAGTTAAACCTTTTAAGTTCAATATACATGAACCTAATCTTAACCTATATGTAGGTTCAACCCAACTTGAATCTAAGTCAAACTTAAACCTTAATTAAGTCTATCACATTAGACTTAATTAATTTATTAAACCTTAATTAACTAAGGTTGAATCAACTAAACCTTAATTAAGTCTACCACATTAGACTTAATCAAACCTATTAAACCTTAACCGATTAAGGTTTAATCAAGACCAAACCTAACTTAAGTCTAATCCATATTAGACTTAAGTCAAACCATACTTAGGTTCAACCTGACATGAACCTAAGTCTAACCCAAACCTAACTTAAGTCTAACCCATGTTAGACTTAAATCAAACCATACTTAGGTTCAACCTGACATGAACCTAAGTCTAACCTAAACCCAACTTATGTCTAACCCATATTAGACTTAAGTAAAACCATACTTAGGTTCAACCTGACATGAACCTAAGTTTAACACAAACCTAACTTAAGTCTAACCCATATTAGACTTAAGTCAAATCATACTTAGGCTTAACATGACATGAACCTAAGTCTAACCTAAACCTAACTTAAGTTCAACCTACATTGAACTTAAGTCCAAACCTAAACCTTAGGTTCAACTTAACTTGAATCTGAACCAAAACCTAACTTAAGTTCAACTCATATTGAAACCTTAGGTTCAACTGACAATGAACCTAACTCAACTTAACTCGGCATAAACCTTAGGTTCAACATACATGAACCTAACCTTAACCTAACTTAAGTTCAACCTACATTGAACTTACGTCCAAACCTAAACCTTAGGTTCAACTCAACTTGAACCTAAACCAAAACCTAACTTAAGTTCCACCTACATTGAACTTAAATCCAAACCTAAACCTTAGGTTCAACTAACAATGAACCTAACTCTACTCAACTGAACATAAACTATAGGTTCAACCCAAATTGAACCTAAATCTACATAAACTATAGGTTCAACCTGAATTGAACCTAAATCAACATAAACTTTAGGTTCAACCCAAATTGAACCTAAATCAACATAAACTTTAGGTTTAACTCAAATTGAACTTAAATCGACATAAACTATAGGTTCAACTCAAACTGAACCTAAATCGACATAAACCTTAGGTTCAATTCAAACTGAACCTAATTCGACATAAACCTTAGATTTAACCTGACATGAATCCAAGTTAACTTAAATCGACATAAATTTTAAGTTTGATCTAAATTGAACCATAATCGATATAAACCGACATAATTTTTTTTTAAAGTTCGACCTAAATAGAACTTAACACGACATAAACCGATATAATCCATAAGTTCATCCCATTTCGAACTTAACTCAACATAAAACAACATGATTCTTAAACTTAACTAGACATAAAAAAATTAAAAAACGACATAAAATCTCAAAATAAAACTTAAATCAACAAAAATCGATATAATCGACATAAATTTGACATTTCAAGTAAAAATCAACATAAACGACTTAAATTTGACATTTCAAAACAAAAATCGACATAAACAACATAAATTTGACATTTCAAAAATCGACATAAACGACATAAATTTAACATTTCAAAACAAAATTGACATAATCAAAATTCCAAACATAACTTAAACATAATTTGACATTAACCGACATTTTAAATCAAATTCAACAAACACCGACATTAACCGACATTAATCGACATTTTAAATAAAATTCAAAAAACACCGACATTAACCGATGTTAATCGACATTTCAAACAAATTCAACAAACACCGACATTAACCGACGTTAATCGACATTTCAAACAAATTCAACAAACACCGACATTAACCGACTTAAATCGACATTTCAAACCAAATTCAACAAACACCGACATTAAATGACATTAATCGACATTTCAAACCAAACTCAATATAACTCAACATAAATTGATATATATCGACATAAATCGACATGATCAAACTTAACACGACATGAACCGACATAGTTCTTAAGTTTGACCTGTTACGAATTTAACTTAACATACGACATCATAATTCTTAAGTTTGACCCACATCGAACTTAACTCGACATAAAATTAAACTCAAATTAACCTAAAACCCAAAATCAAACTCAAATCGACATAAACTAACATAAAACCCAAAATCAAATCCAAATTGACAAAAAAAAAATCCAAAATCCAACTTAAATCGACATAAATCTAAATCGAAGTTTCAACCACATTTGGACATCTGACAACTCTTGATCAACGACACTTTGATCAGGTAATCTAAATATCTTGATATGACATTATTTCTAACTTTGTTTTCCTTGCAGGATGAAGACATGAAGTTTCGTTTAGATTTTCTTTGCATGTTATAGGGTGTGCTAACTCTGTTTTGCATGACGTCGACAACGGAACATTGACAACAAAGACAACTGGACTTTTAGGATTGCCACAAAACCTAAACTTTCTACAAACAACAAAACAAAAACAGCTGGACTTTTAGGTTAGCCACGAAATCTGAAATAAAATGACAAAATCATTAATATTGATATCGACATAACATCAATATTAACAAAAACATACAACGATATTTCTAAACCACAATAAAATAATGACATGACACTAGACAAAAATAAATACATGACAAAATGACATGACAAAATAAAATTGAGATGACCACAAAACCAAAACTTAAAATAAAAGGAAATCATAAACAAAATAACAAAAATAAACAAATAATGATATCTTCTTGACATCATAGAATGTATCTCATGACATAATAACGACATCTTCTTATAGGAGATAAAATATCTCATGACAAATTGAGATATTAATCACAACATCTTATGACATTACGACATCACATTAAGACTTGACATAAAATGACATGATATTATAATTCACATTAAGACATGACAAAATGACATGACACCACAAAACTAAAATTTAGAACAAAAGGGAATCATAAAAAAATAACAAAAATAAATAAATAATGATATCTTCTTGACATCATAGAAGGTATCTCATGATATAATAACAACATCTTCTGACATTACGACATCACATTATGACATGACATGACATACAAACTATGATATCCCAACCTAACATATGACATGGTATGATACTAAACCAAAACAAACAAAAAACCGACACTTGACATATCAAGACAAAATCATTGACATTGACATCGACATGATATCTAACATAAAACTGACACTTCCAAAACAAACGACAAATCAAAATAACAACAGCTAGATAAAACAATGATAAATTAAACGGAATGACAATAAAACATAACGACGACAAATTGACCTTCACAAACACAAAACAATGATGAAATTAAAACAACGAAAACAAAGATAAAACTAAGACAATATCATCATGACAATATAACAGCTTGACAAAACGACACTACGACATCATGACATAACAAAATGCAATATGACAAAATAATATTACAACAATAAAAATGACATTACGACATGACATACAAACTACGAAATTCCATCATGACATATGACATGACATACAAAATGACAAAATGACATTATAACAACAAAACAAAACACAACAAAGCAACGACATACACCAAACATAAATAAAACTTTCTGGTAATATCGATTCTTCAGAAACATACTGTCACGACAACACTTACACTTTTTTTATGACAAATGTTAACCTTAATCAGGAGTTTTCCTAGGCAGTATTATTGCTCAGGATGTAATTAACTATAGGAGCTTGCTTCTATAGGATATTAAAGAACTCAGGATAGGTAATTCACCTACAAGACCTCTCTGGTTACCCAAGATCTTCATATGATCTTCTCATATAAAAAACTTCAGTAATTACACAATCTGAAGACTTGTTCTATGAGATTATCATTTGACCTTATTTTCTCTCAATCTTTATCATAATTAATCCTTCTCAAAATTCTCCAAAGACTTCTGACAATAAGTCTAGGTAGGATAAGAATTAGGGCGACAGATAGAGAAAGAGAGTGGTGACTCCTTGACATCAACATGATACGAGAATTGATAGCGATGCAAGTCGACTAAAAAGATTTTCGTTGCCATCAAAGAGTGGCGACTCCGCTGGGGATATTCTCTCTTCCCATCTCTGGTTAATCAATTTGTCCTCGTGACTATGATAGTATGTCTTTTGAAAGGCTAAATCAACCTTTTATTTGTTCTATATCTTACTCAATCTCGAGTAAAATAAAACAAATACCTCTTCGATTCAAAGATTTGTTCACGATGAATAAATCCTAGAATCTTACATCGACAGACCAAAATGACATAAATGACATACAAAAACAACATGTGTTCCCTTCCTTCCCGCCCAGTTTACATTACAAGTCCTCACATACTGTTTCAAATATGGTCAGGTATGGAGTTTTTGATCGATTTTGTTGTTAGACAGACCGATATTGCCATTTTGAATAAGTTCAGGCGAATACTTTCTCAGCCAAACATGTTCAGTATATCTGTCTTCGTGGTTATGCTTTTTACAGCTTCTGAACCACTTCCCCAGGTTATGCCTTTATGGCCTCTGAACCTATTCTTCTTGGTTATGCTTTTTACAGCCTCTGAACCACTTCCCTTAGGTTATGCTCTTTAAGGCCTATAAACCTATTCTTCGTGGTTATGCTTTTTACAGCCCCTGAACCACTCAACTAGGTTATGCCTTTGTAGCATCTGATCCTATTCTTCGTGGTTATGCTTTTTACAACCTCTGAACCACTCCCTTAGGTTATGCCCTTATGGCCTCTGAACCTATTCTTCATGGTTATGTTTTATACAGCCTCTGAACCACTCCCTTAGGTTATGCCCTTATGGCCTCTGAACCTATTCTTCGTGGTTATGCTTTTTACAGCCTCTGAACCACTCCCTTAGGTTATGCCCTTATGGCCTCTGAACCTATTCTTCATGGTTATGCTTTTTACATCCTCTAAACCACTCCCCTATGTTATGCTTTTGTAGCCTCTGAAGCACTCCTTTGGATTCCCCAAATTTGATCTTTTTCCCTGCCTTCAAAGTTCTGATTTTTCAATCGACCAAATTGTCTACTATCAAAATCATTAATCAAATTTTTGAAGACGATCATCAAGGATTTCCCTTTCTCATTAGGACAGCTTGACAGAAAGAATGAAATCAATTAGAATAAAAATCAGATATGTGTTGAATGTTGAGTCTAGTTCTAGGACTAGTCAACTAACATTTCCTCTGTGGAGAAATAAAAATTGATCTGTGACGAGGGATGAAATTTGAAATCTTTGGATCTTTGGAAATAAAATCAAAATTGATCTATGAGGAGAGATGAAATTTGAAATCTTTAGATTTAATATCTTTGGAAATATTCTTCTCATTCACCTATTGACAAAAAGACAATTCAGAAAGGAAGAATCCAAGACAAAAATTCTGACATTTTAATAAGAAAATTATGATTTCAAGGGGAAAATGAAATTAATGCCCTAATAATTGGGCCCTTTATCAAAAATCTTCAGACTGGGTCCTAAATGAAAAAAAAAACATTGTGATCAAAATACAAGTAATTGACTAAAGATGTCATGAGTCTCTTAATCTTCTGCCATGATTGGGTCCTGACTTCTGAATGAGTTATAATATCCCAGAATTCGTCTTAAGAAATATTTAAGAACTATGAATTAGGGGAGTTTGGACATTCAAAATCATTAAAATATGCTCCACCATATATAGTAATTCTCTGAGAAGAAGCTTGAGGTGAGTACAAAAAATTGGTGTTTCAGTTCAGGCATTCAAAATCATTAAAGTGTGCCCTAAAAAAAAACAAAAAAAGAAAAGAAAAAAAGATGTTTCTGAAAAGAAATAACTTTTATTAAAAATACCAAAAACAATTCTCAAGCTTTTCAAATCAAAACACAATTTCAAAAGTCATTAAAACAAAGTAAGAATATAATTTTCTTAATTCTTTAAAAAGTTTTTACAATTCCCAGTGGGTTCGATATCTCGAGGCTTAATCAGAAAGTCTTATATTACTTGATAAACGATACGTATACTTGCATAGTATCCCATATTATAAAATCATAATTTTCATATGTAAATCATCAGCACATATATTCGGTGTGGAGTTAAGTTTTTGGTGCACATATATTTTTCGGGGATCAATAACCAGGGATCGTCCAATCGTGCATGTATCCGATGGATGGAGTTCATTCAGTTGGACAAGGAGATGGAACGTAAAGTGCGAACCGAGTCAGTGCTGAGTCAGATGATGACATCCAAAAGCGCGATGATGCATGGAATGTTTGGAGCATCGTACGTTAAAGTGGATTAGTAGGAAAATATGTTATTTCTTTATTTATTTTAATTCATAAAAATAGAAAACTCATAACTTAGCATAGAAAAATGCTAAAAATAAAAGAAAAATATTTTGTTGCTTAGTGAACAGAAGAGAATAATCTGAAACAAACATTAAAAATATTTGAATTATATTTATTTCTAAATTAATTAAATAATCAGAATCTTCATTAAATCATAATTAAATAAATATTAATTACCATGACTTGAAATTTTGAGAGTTTGACCTTATAACTTAAAGATGCTTCCTGATTTTTTCAATGTTAGAAAACATCTCCAAGTGTGAAAACCCTTTTTTTTTAATAAAACGCCTCTATTTTGATTAAAAAAATTAAAATACAAATCAAAGAATTATAAAAATGAGTTTGGTAGGTTCACTGTGGTTAGCGGATCCTAGGAAAAAAAATATAAAATAGATTCAAATAAATAAAAATAGCATTTTATGTATTTAAATGATTAAAAACCTTAAAAAACTAAACAATTAAAATATAATTAGAAAAATAACAAAATTGAATCCACATTAAAAAAAACAGTCAAATAAACCCACTGAAAAATTTGAGCTAAATCTGAATTAATTTGTTCACTAAAGTTGATTTTCTAAGTAAAATGGTATTTTTGCATTAAAATAATTTTAATAATTAAAATATAATTAAGAATATTATGAACAATGGTTTTGGAAGTTCCTTTTAATCAAAGGAATTTAAGAAATATAAAATTGATATTAAAATAAATACTTCATTTTTAAGCTAATTCTTGATTTAAAAATAATTAAAAATAATTAAAAAATCTTAAAAAATTAATAAAATGTAAAAGAGCACAAAAATGTTCTACTTGTTGCCTGATCACTTAGGAGCAATTAAAACATTTTTTTTTCAATTTTCACAATAAAGTTATGAAGTTTTAAGGGCTAAAAATGAATTTTCTTTAATTTTGCACTAAAATAATTATAATAAATAAAATATAAATCACAAAAAAATGAAATTTATTTCTCTGAATTTCTTGGACTTAGGGGGATTAAAGAAAATATAAAAAGTAATTTTCAAGTTAAATTCTATTTTTTATTTAATTAGTACTCAAAATCAAATAAAAATTATAATAATTAAAGAAAAATCAAAAAATCATGAATACTGGCCTAAGGGATCCTCTGACCTAGGTGAACCTCTAATAAATTTCTTAAAGACAGATGACATACTTTTGATAAGGTAGTGAATTAACTTGACAAATACCTATTTTTGCATTAAAAATAATTTTAAAAATAAAATCAAAATAAAAAAAATTACATTTTCTCCTTTGATGTTTTAATTGACTCATGACTGGGGTATCGTTGAAATTTCAAAGTCCTTTGATTTTAATTTAAAGAATTATAAAGTTATAAAGCCTTATAGGGCAAAATGGTAATTATGAAATTTAAAGCCTTAAATAATGTTTAGGCTTAATTAGACGATAAATGAGTAGTGAATGAGCATAGTTAACTCTTTTAGATGATTGAAGCATAAGGGATTAAAAGGTAGAAACAAATTCTTCACTTTTTCATAACAAGGATAAAATTGTAATTCCCCTAATTATTATAATTTAGAAGTTAATTAAATTGATTTATCCTAAAGTGAAGGGTTTGATTTTGGAAAGTTATAATTCACTAATTTAAAGCCCCAAATTGATGGTTCAACAATGATATGATATTTCAAAAAAGATTAAATTCACTCCATGTAATGCTCTTAAGATTATAAGTGAACCCTTGAACCTTAAGGGCTTAGTAGTGAATTAGGCTTATTTCAAACTTGCTTGGTAAGGTTTAGAAAAATAAAATAATGAAAAGTGAAATTGGTTTGAAAACACTACTAGCCCAATTTTAATTGAAATGGTTAAGTCCCTTAATAAGTCAATTTTCCCTTAAAGGCCTTCACCCACATAATTCACAAATAAAACATCAAGTGATAGTTACCCCACCCATAGGGATAATTAAGACATCAGGATTCATTGAGAACAGGTTAAAACATACCTATTAAACCCTAACTTTAATGATGGATGAATGATTTAGCAACATAAAAGTTCAGAAGAACTCGAAACATTTCAAAGGATTTTAAAAGAATTGTAGCTTTATGCCCCTTATACCTCTATAGAATTTTGGATACCTTGGAGGACAACTGAACTTATTACGTCATTTCTTAAGAAAAATCATCCTTAAGGTAAATGAATAGGAACCCACCAAGTTATGATATAGGACTTGGTAAGCACACCTCAAACTGCTCTTCTTTTATGTCTTTACGGTAATTAATTTAAATTTCTCGCAAAATTATATTTATATATATAATATATATGTATGTGTGTGTGTGTGTGTGTGTGTGTGTGTGTGTGTGTGTGTGTGTGTGTCTATATATATATATATATATATATATATATATATATATATATATATATATATTGATAGATGTTGGCGGCAAGGAGTGCTCTGCTAGGGTTTGGGGGTCAGGGATGACCCCCTGGAGGCACCGGTCTCCTCCCTGTCTGGTAAGCTGTTTTCCCCCTGTAGGTTGCTCACTGGTGTGGTGTGGTTCCCTTGTTTGGCCCTGGTTCTTGCTGGTTTCCCCTTTCCCGGGCTCCCTAATTTTAAATGTTACTGTTCCATTAGTTGGCTGTGTGTTCTTCTCCAGCCAACTCCTTGGCTGGCTGTGTGATCTTCTCCTTTTGGTTCTGGAGCTAGTTTCTTGTCTTCCTAGTTTCTTTTGCTTTGCTGGTACTTCAGAAGTATAATTCCCTGGGCCTAGTTTTTGGCTTCCTTTTACTCTCTGTGCAAGACTTCTTGGTTTAAGTTCTAGTGTTTCTTTCAAGCTTTGTTCTTGCATCCTGTCTGCTGTGATGGGGAGCTTTTATAACTCTATGGACTGTCCTGTGGAGCTCTCCAGTAGAGTTGAATGGGCTAAAGCCTCTTATACTGGAGTGTTGGGTAAAGGACCCCCCCTCTAAAAGACACCAATCAACTGGTTTTCCCACAAGTATTTCATGATGCAGCTGCAGGGAAGGGCTCCTGCCCTTTTATTAATCCAATTGGTGTTAAAGAAGGCTGCCCAGCAGTCTTCTTCTCTGATGCTGAACTGGATGCCCTCAATGAAGAAGTCAAACTTACACTCATTGGTAAATTTACACTTGGCCACCCCAAGATGGAGCTTGTAAGAGCATTCTTTGATTCTTTGGCATTTATTGGTAATTAGAGAATGGGACTTTTGGATGGGAGGCACCTTCTCATTCATCTCACCACTGAGGAAGATTATGTTCGACTGTTTGCTAAGGAAATGGTCACTATTGCTGGAATGGAAATGAAGCTCCTTAAATGGACACCAGACTTTGATCCGAGCAAAGAACCCCCCATTGTACCAATCTGGTTTAAATTTCCTAATCTCCCACACAGATTCTTTAATCATAACACCCTATTTCAAATTGGTAGAGCAATTGGGACTCCTTTATGGATGGATGCAGCCACATTTAATAGAGGCCAGCCTGAGGCAGCCAGATTACAAATTGAAAGGGATATATCTCGACCTGAAATTAAGAAAATCTGGGTAGGATCTACCTCTGATGGCTGCTGGCAGGAAGTCATTATGCAGCAGAAGCCCTATTACTGCACAAAGTGCAAAATGTTTGGTCATACCATTAAGAAATGTTACAGGCTGCACCCACCTACAAAGAAACCCAGCACTAGACCTACTGATGGTGTTGTTCTCAATCCAGTCAACAAGGAACATACTCTGATACCCCCAAGCTTAGACACTACAGTTGCTATCAGTACCCCTTGCTTCGCACCCCCTCAGCTAGTGAGACTAACTCTACTAGTAATGTCCAGGCTCTGACCCCCCCTCCTTCCACCTCTAGGATGACTCTTATCCCTCCATCCTCTGACAATGGAGACCCTCCCCTTCCACAGTCTATCAAACCTCCCACTTCAGAGTCTGGGAACGCCCCTCCTGGCCTCAAACCCATAAATAATTCTGCTTCACCATCTACTTCCTCAATCCCCCCACCACCAATCCCTCTAGCCTTGCCCATTGAGCCTTTCCCTACTGTCCCCCCATTTGCTGATGATACTGGTAATTCTCAGGCTCTCCCTACTAAGGAATTACAAGACTCTATGGGGAATGCTGGGAAATCCAGACAGCAAAAAAGAAAAGAAAAAATAAAGCTGAATTTCAAAAAAATACCAACTTCACTCCTAAGCACACAACTGGACCTTCCCCTCCCTTCACTAGGGGCAGAACCAGATCAAGATCTCATCCACCCTCTACCCTCCCAAATACCCCCATGATAAACTTGCTATGCTGGAATATTAGAGGAGTGGCCTATCCCCCTTCCCTCAAAAGACTCCTTTATCTCACAAGAAAACACCCACTTTGGTGCTTTGCTATACTTGAACCCCCGGTACACCAATACCCAATAGAATCATCAATAAATTTTCTGGTTTCTCCCATTTTGCTAACTCCAACAACAAGATCTGGATATTTTGTAGGAAGGAAGTCAGCTGGTCTGTGCTGCTGGACCACCCACAAATGGTCCATCTTTCCATCCAATTTGCTAGTCACTGTGCCCTTGCTTCCTTTATTTATGTTGGCTATAGAAGTACTGAAAGAATCCACCTCTGGGAACAAATCCATCTTATCAGCAATAATATTAACTTTCCGTGGATAGTGGGGGCGACTTTAATTACATCTCCACTCCAGCTGAGAAGTTTCGTGGTAATAGCCCCATTGTGAAGAGCATGACTACTTTTAGTGATAATATTTTTGCTGCTGGGCTCTATGATTTAGGGTACAGGGGCCCTCCTTTCACTTGGAGAAGGAAATCTACCAGGGAAAGACTGAACAGATTTCTGGTTAATGAACTATGGCAGTCTCAGTTTCTCGACACTCAAGTTACTCACCTTGCTCTTTCCTACTCTGACCACAGGCCCCTCCTTATTACTCTCACTGCCCCTCCTAATACATTATCCAGCCCTCCCTTCAGATATCAGAATTTCTGGTCCAGTCATCCTGACTTTCATCAGTTTTTGAAAGAACACTGGAGGGATGTTCACCATCAAAACCCCTGGGTTAAGCTGTGTACCCTCCACCTGAAAATCAGTAAAAATTTAAAAAATTGGGGCTGTCACCAGTTTGGGAATGTGTTTTCTGCTGTTGAGGAGGCTGAGAAAGATGACTTGGCTTTTGAAGAGAAATCTCAGGCAAATAGTGATTTTACCCCCCAGTTGATAGCTGCTGAAGCCAAACTGATGTAGTCCATTGAAATTTAAGACATGTTCCTCAAACATAAGGCTTTCATTAATCAGTTTGCTGATGGTGATAGGAATACTGCCTATATCCATGCTTATCTTAAATTCAGAAGGAAATGTAACTACATCCACAGCATTAGAAAGGATAATGGGGAGTGGACTTCACATCATTTGGAGATTGGCAGAAGTGCCACTCATTACTTTAGAAACTTAATGCAACAACTTAATGTGGAAAGAACCCATATTATCCCTGAATTTTTACAGGAGCATTATCAGTATTTCAATGGGTTGGACCTCAGCTCCCCTCCTTCTGAAACTAAAATCTGGCAAGCTATCTCCTCCATTGACAGCTCTAAAACAGTTGGTCCTGATGGGTTCACCTATGACTTCTATAAGAAAGCTTGGGATGTCATCAAATCTGATGTTATTGTGGCTATTACAAATTTCTTTCAGGGGGGGGACATCCCCCAATTCTTCCACTCCTCCAACTTTGTCCTAATCCCTAAAGATAGCATGCATTCTAGCTGGGACCAGTTCAGACCCATCTATCTTACATCAGTCATCAGTAAAAATATTAGCAAAGTTATTGTCAATAGACTCCAACCCCTATTGGACAAGATCATTAGCCTTAACCAAACAGCTTTTGTTCAAGGTCGTTCCATTGCTGATATCATTCTCTTGGCACAGGAAATGCTGCTGGACCTGAATAGACAGTTTAGGAGTAGAAATCTGATTTACAAACTGGACATCAAAAAGGCTTATGATACTATCAATTGGGATTTTCTTCTTGAGACCCTCTCTGTCAGGGGTTTCCACAACAATTTCTGCAATATCATCAAAAGATGGCTTATTGCTAGTTCTCACTCCATCCTCCTTAATGGCACCTGCTGGGGTAACTTTTCTGCCACCAGGGGTCTTAAACAAGGATACCCCTTATCCCCCACATTTTTCATCCTGGCTATGGATTATTTTCTAAACTCCTTAACCACATTGCTGCCTCCCACAGCTCCATCAGGTATCACCACAAGTCTAATATCCTTGTTTCTCACCTAATTTATGCAGATGATGTCATGATCTTCTTTAATGCCTCCAAAAATGCTGTCAAGCACATTATTAAATGCCTGCATTCTTTCCAACAATATTCTGGAATGGCTTTCAACCCTACCAAAAGCTAACTCATGTTTGCCCATAAGATACCAGCTGACGTGAAGCACTGGATTATTGATTATACTGGCTTCTCAAGCACTCAATCACCTTTGAAATATTTAGGGGTTCATCTCAATATGGTCAGAACCAAGCAAAGACATTTTGATGAAATTCTTAACAAGATCAGCTCCTATCTGGCTAACTGGACTCACACATATTTGTCTAATGGAGGCAGAATCACCATCCTTGCCTGCTTATGTGCTGCAAATGACTACTATGAATAAAAGTACCCAAATTCTGTTTGAAAGAGCCTTTAATCAATTCAATTGGGTTGGTCAGAGGAAACAAATTCACTGGGCTTCTTGGATTAAAATGGCCAAACCCATCTGGGCTAGGGGACTGGGTTTCAAGAGCCTACATCAGATTATACAGGTCAACCTCTGCAAGCTTTGGATTAAATTCAAATCCCAAGACTCTCTTTGGGCCAAATTCATCCCTGGCAAGTACTGCAGGCACTTACATCCTTCTCAGGTCACTAGAAAGATTGGAGATTCCAAACTCTGGGGAGCTATGTTGAAAGTCAGATTTCAGGCTGAACATATGTACATATGGAACCTGGGTCATGGGGAGTTATCTTTCTGGCTAGACCATTGGTGCCCTCCTGACTGGTTCCTCCCAGGTTCTGCCATTCCCAATCTGAAATTAAAGGTTGCTGATTGTTGAACTTGGGATAGCTGGTCTCTCCCTATCCTCTATGTTGTATTGAATCACAATTCTGCCAAGCAGGTTTCCACTATTAAGTTTGACAGGCAGAGAAAAGATTATATTGGATGGCTATCTAGTGCTCATCAAAGCCTTTCCAAAACCATCTATACCAAACTGTACCACTAGGAGACTGTCCAGTGGGGTGAGCTGCCTTGGAACAAATCCCTGTCCCCCTCTATGAGCTTTTTCTCCTGGAGCTCCTCAAGCTCCTCCCCACTGATGATATCCTAAAACTCAAAGGAATTATAGGCCCTTCCTGCTGGAGGCTTTGCTGGATGGAGGAGGAATCAGCCCCACATCTTTTCTTCAGGTGCAGTTTTTCTCAGTTAGTTTGGAGCAGTCTGCTGAAGCACTTCAATATCAGTATTCTAAAACTGGATTGGGACTTTATTTTCTTCTGCTGGGCTAGCTAGGACACAATGGGCCTTAGTGTTATCCCCTTCATTTCTGCCTAGTTTATTTGGATGGCAAGGAACAAGGCTATTTTTGAAGACATCTTAACCACTGAGCAGGTTTTTACCAAGAATTGCTTATCTTACATCCAAAAACTGATCAGGTGCACCACATTTCCTAACATCTGCTGTTTTGAGTCAATTCACACCAGACCATCTCCTAGGATTGGTCTGGTGACTGGAACCCTCCCCCCCTTACCTCAAAGTCAATTGTGATGGAAGTTTCTGGGATGGTAATGCTGGGATTGATGGCCACTTCAAGAACCATGTGGGGACCTACCTGCTATTTTTCCATGCTTCTGTGGCTGCTGCTGATGCTTTGGAGGCTGAACTCATTGTTGTGTACTAGGCTCTTCTGATTGCCCTGAAAATTAAGTGGAACTACATTGAGGTGGAAGGGGACTCCCAACTGGTCCTCCATCTATTTAATCTTATTGGGGCTCCTGTCAACCTCCCTTGGCATCATAATCAGTGGGTTAAAAGGATCCAAAGCTTGTTGCACCAGCCCCATGTCAGGTTCCTTTTCATTTACAGGAAAGGAAACCAACCTGCTGACTGGTTAGCTAAAGCTGGCTCCTCCTCTGACTCAGTGGTAATCTCTACTGTTCCCCCTCCTAAGTTAGCCACCCTCATAGGGGGGATAACCTTCCTGCTCCTTACATTAGAGTTGAGCTCTAATGATTCCTACTGATACTCTTGATAGCTGGAGACCTCCCTGCTGCCCCCCTCTTCCGAACTATTCTAGGCCAATGTCTGTCTGCTACTGCTGGATTTGGAATGTTTTTATGTTTTATTTGCCTTTTGTTATACATATATATATACCTGTCATATATATATATATATATATATATATATATATATATATATATATACACACACACACACACACACACACACACACACACACAATCTTGTAGTTTAGTTAGGGCTTCCTTAGAAGTTTTGCCCATTTGGAAATGGACTCCTAATGTTAGATGGAGGCTTTCCTTTAATAGTTTTGTTCTCTCCACCTGCTTTAACTTTTAGGAGCTCTAGTTTGCTCCCTTTGGTAATATATATATATATATATATATATATATATATATATATTAAAGGGAAGGAGCAGCTTATGGCTCCCTACGTGTTAATATAAGAAAAAAAGGTACATGTAGAGGAGGGAGAGTGGATCCCCATCTAAAAAACAAAAAGAACAACAAGAAGTGGTCCTATGGGGTTCCACTTGCCACCATACAACTCCAGACAATAAAAGGAAATTAGAAATAGAAAATGAAACCAACGGTACAAGTCATCTTGTATAAAAAGTATACCAAAACCCAAAAATGTATACCCAAACTAATTCAGTACACCAATAAAGTCCAAAGGAAGAGGATCTTCAGTGGTAGAAAGCAACAGATGTAGATGGAATCAGCCAGCATAGATCATCAGCATCTAAGAAATCTCAGGTAAGCTACCTCTAAGAAATCACAAAACAGATAGGAAGTCTACAAGGGAGACACCAATTTGAGATGAGGGACCTCCAACTTGTCCCCAGCCAAAAGAAAAAGAAGGGCAGAGGGGGGATTGGATGAAACAACCACTTTCTCAGAGGCAGCACCAGCTCTGGCTAGCCAATTTGCAGGTTTATTCCCCTCCCTGTAAATGAAAGAGAAATGTGTTGTGTGCATCAGACTGAGCCTTCTAATTTTCTGAATCCAAAAGTTGTGGTGCCAATTAACTTGGTTGTCCTGACTCAATAAATTTATTAGAGCAGTGGAGTCCACCTCCACCCAAATATTCACCCAGGAGGCTAATAAAGCCAAATGTAAGGCCCAATATACAACTGACAGCTCAGCATCAAGAGGGTCCTTAGCAACTACAAAAACCTGAAAGAAAAGGAGACAATGGCCTGTATGGGTTCTGAACACACCCCCCATGCTAGCACTGTGTTCAGCAAAGCTACCATATGTATTTATCTTAATGGTGTGGATCTGTGGGGACTTCCAAATAACAATGTGGACTAGTGGGGGAGACATATTTAAAGGATGTGCAGACTTAAGAATATTAGGGAATTTGTGAAAGCTGATCAGTTTGTAGAGGTAGGACAGGAAATTTCTCACCACTTGTGCAACAGTTGCTGGTTGTTGCTCAATTTTATGTTTGTTTCTAGCCATCCAGATGAACCAAGCCACAATAAAAGGTACAGTTTCATATTTATGCCTCTTCCAACTTTCCCAGCAAATATGAAAATGATCCCAAGAAAAGCTGATACTTTCCAAATTTAATTGCTGAATTAGTTCCTTCCAACAATCCTATAAGAAGGTACAGTTAAAAAAAAGATGAGAAATGGATTCCTCCTATTCTAGACACAGTATACACTTAAAGGGGCCTTTGAGACCTTTGAGTTTCAATATATCATCTATGGGAGGAGGTTGTGAAAAGTTCTCCAACAAAAGAAGGACATTGAAGGAGACAGTAATTTATTCCAAATGATATCCCCCAAGGAACAGTAGGCCAATTAAAGGAGTTATGATAAATAGCTTTGGTGATACTTTGGTGGTTGTAAGCTTGCCAAATAATTTTATCAGGTCTGCTTCTATCAAATGGGATTTGGAAATTTGGAGAGCAGAAGACTCCTAAAGAATGGCCTTGAGGGTGGGAAGGGACCAATTTTGTCCATCCCAACAGTCAACCATAGTGAGGGAGGAGTCAGTGTGATCAGTGCAGGGGAGAAGCCAATCCTTAGGACACCAGTTATCAAGCCAGAAGTTAATTTCACCTTTACCCAAGTCCCATAAAAATAGATTCTCAGCAAATTGTCTGGTTTTTAACATCCTTACCCATAGTTTAGAATCCCCTATTTTTCTGATAGTGAGGGAGGGGTGTTGATGTCTGCAATATTTGCCTTTAAAAACTTGGCCCAAAGGGAGGTTTGAGATCTGAATTTGATCTAGAGCTTGCATAAGTTAACCTACATAAGCTTTTAAAGCCCTTTGAAACCCAAACCTCCAACCATAGAAGGCTTTGCAACCTTTTGCCAGGAAGTCCAATGCATCTACTGTCTTTGGCCAGACCACAAAAATCTATTGAAAGCCCTTTCCAGCTACAGCTGGGTACTTTTCTTCTTGGTAGTCATTTTTAATATGTAAGAAGGGAATGTTGTAAGGATACTTTTCAGTAGGGTGATTCGACCTCCATTGGAAAGGAAGGAGTTGGTCCAGCAGTTGAGTTGAGAATTGACTTTATTAAGAATGGCATCAAACTGAGTTTGTTTGGCTCAACCAGTAATGAGGGGAACTCCAAGATACTTAATGGGGATTGAGTGCAAGAGTAACCAGTAAACTCCATGATCCA
Source organism: Papilionanthe hookeriana x Papilionanthe teres (assembly GCA_022702705.1). Taxonomy (NCBI): domain Eukaryota; kingdom Viridiplantae; phylum Streptophyta; class Magnoliopsida; order Asparagales; family Orchidaceae; genus Papilionanthe; species Papilionanthe hookeriana x Papilionanthe teres. Next base: position 139,038,100 of record CM040429.1, on the reverse strand, counting down.
TTGTTTATAAGAAGGATGAATTCTCTTAGGGAAAATTAACTGACACTTGACAGGGTTGAACTTCAGCCCAGAGTAAATTTGAAATAGCTTTAAACATTGGCTCACATTCCTGACAGCAGTCTTATGGGCACTTGAGAAGATCAGAATGTCATCTGCATAGAAAAGATGAGAAATAGCAATATTTGATTTATGGTGATACCTGGAGTAGTGCTGATTGAGAATAGACTGATCCAACAATCTAGAATAGTAGTCTAAGGCAAGAATGAAGATTGTAGGAGATAGTGGGTCACCATGCTTTAACCCTCTGGTAGCACTAAAATTTCCCCAAGCTTACTCATTGATTAACGCTGAGTGCTCATTGTTAGATAGCCACCTCTTCATAAGCTCACAGAAAGGCAGTGTGAATCCCCTGACATCAAGAATATCCATTATAAAATCCCAGTTGATAGTGTCATATGCCTTTCTGATATCTAATTTGTATATCAGGTTTCCACCTCTATGGGGCTTATCCAAATCAAGTAGAAGTTCTTGTGCAAGGAGTACATTATCAATGATGGACCTGCCTTGAACAAATGGAGTTTGGTTGGGCAGATTAATTTATCATGGTGAGGTTGGAATCTGCCCACAATAATTTTGCTAATAGTCTTGCTGATAACAGAAGTTAGACATATAGGTCTAAAATTCTCCCATTTCTTCTGGATTTCATTCTTAGGAATCAGCACAAAATTGGAAGCACTAAAATAACTTGGGAGGTTGTGTCCTTGGAAGAAACTTTGAATAACAAGTATAACATCATTTTTAATAATCTCACAGGCTTTTTTGTAAAAATCTGCAGTGTATCCATCTGGACCAGCAGTTTTGGAACTATTAATAGAGTTGAGGGCCCCCCAGATCTCCTGTTCAGAAGGGATTTCAGTAAGGTTCAGTTGGGAAGTAAACAGCAGCTCATCATTAAAGTAAGAAGCTTTAATGGGGAGTCTTTGTTCAGTGGTTGAAGTCATCAGCTTTTGGAAGTAATGAATAGCATCCTGTGAAATTTCAGGATTTGTTTACAGCCACATCCCCTTAGCAGTCTGGATGGAATAGATGGTATTACACTTTCTCATGTATTTAATATAGGCATGGTAGTATTTAGTGTTTTTGTCCCCTTCTTTAAAGGTGTTTATGGCAGCTTTCTGTCTCAACAACATTTCTTGTCTTTCAACTACAATTAGGAGTCTATTCTGAGTTGTGAGTAACATTTCATCTGCAGCAATACCATTCTGAACTTCAGCTTCCAATCTCAAGACTTCATTTTCTGATGTTGCAACAGCTTGGAAAACATCACCAAAGGATTCCCAACCCCATTTTTAAGAGCTTTGCTTAGTTTGATCTGAAGGAGACTAAGCTTGAAGAGAGGGTTGGGGTGTATGATATTACACCAGTAGGAAGAAACTTGCTGAAGGAAATTAGGATGTGTGGACCACATATTTAAATATCTGAAAGGAGAGGGTAGTGCAGGCTGTGTGGGGGAGGTAATAGAGATGAGCAAAGGTCTGTGATCAGACCCAGCAAGACTAAGATGGGTGACAAAAGTGACAAGCCATTGAGATATCCAACAGCTATTTACCAAAATCCTATCAATCCTCTCCCAGATTTTCCCTCTTTTCCAAGTGAAAGTAGGCCCCTTGAAACTAAGATCAAACAGTTCAGCAGTTTGAATGTTGTCACTGAAGAGTGTCGATTTGGATAAATTTGGAGCCCTGTCCCCTAACTTTTCATTGGTAGAACTTATACAGTTGAAATCCCCTCCCACCAGCCATGGAGAGTTCATATGTGCCTTGATATGATGAAGGTTAACCCAAAGTTCTTTTCTGGCTTCTTTGCTGCAACCTGTATAGACAAAGGTGGAAAAGCCACTAATTCCATTTATCAGAAATGACATATGAACAAATTATTATTGATCCACAATAACAGACCAAATAATCTCCTTCCTACAGAATATCTTGATCTTATTATTTTTGTTAGCAAAATGAGTAAAGCATTGAGCTTGCTGAGAATTTTTTTGGATTAGTTATGAACTAAAGGTTCTAGAATGGCAATACACCATAATTGATGCTTTCTATTAAGAGAAATAAGTCTGTTGATAGAGAGGGGATGGGCAATCCCCCTAATGTTCCAACAAAGGAAATTGATCATGTAACTTTGGGGAGAGAAAGGGAGGGTTAGGATCTTGATAAAGACCTGCCCCTGACAGGTCTTTGAAGGTCCAACCAAAGTAAGTTCCTCCACTGAGCTAGTCCCCAATTTTTTAAGCTCAGAATTATACTTCTTTTTCTTTCTGGATGTTTGAACATGCCAATCCTCTTCTAAGTTAGTCTTCATTTCACAAACGACTTCCTTTGTGGGGGGGGTAAGGTTTCCATCTCCCCTACAGGATCCCTCTCCTCCAGTAAGGGGTCATAGGATTGAGAAGGGGTAACAATCTTCACTTCCTCAATTTCCTTTCTACACCATGAGGAAGAATGTGTTTTGGTGGATAATGGAGAATCTAATTGAGAATCCACTGCAGTGGGAAGTATAGGAAGTTCCCTAACAGGGAGAGCCTCCTCAACAGCCTCTGCAGTCTTGGAGGAATTGTTAAGCTGATCAGGCATTGCTTCCACAGGACCAGCCTGATGAGGGGAAACTGAGAGAGGATGTATTATGTTATGTTCTATGGAAGGTGTCACAGTAGCCATAAATTGGGCTCTTTTTGATGGTGTATTAAGCCTGTAGCATCTTTCTTTAGTGTGCTCAAACATTCTGCAATGGTTGCAGTAATAAGGCTTTTGTTCCATGACTACTTCCTGCCAAGCAGCCTCATTATCTGAACCAACCCAGATTCTATGAATTTTATGGAGGGTAATATCTCTCTCTATAAGTACTCTAGCAGCAGCTGGTCTGGATTTATATTGAGTTGGTGGGTTGACCCAACCGTAATTACGTAAGTAAAATAGCTTTTAAAATTATGGCCAAACTTGGCCTCAAATCTGATTAAGCGGCTAATGTACAATAATTAAAGATTAAAGTTTTTATAAATAAATATAAATCGTACACTAGGGGTACTACGCAAGTATACGTATCGTTTCAAGTAATATAAAGTTTTCTTTTTAAAACTCCAAATATCGATCCCACGAGGATTAATAAAGTTAAAAGAAAGAAAACTATTAATTAAAATCTTTTAATTTAAAAACTAATTAAAATATGCAGAATACAAAATTGGCAAGTGACATAACAATAAATAAAGACTCTTTCCCCATACAAAATATTTTATGATTAATAAGCTGTTAAAATTAGTTGAGAACTTTAAAAATATGGTTTTGTAACAAATAGGAGTATATATAGCCTTAACCCTTTGGTCCAAGTCATAAAGAACATTAGCTAGTTTTTAAAGATTGGATTAGGATGTATTATTAGTAGAAAGGGACAAATTTCTAGAGTCCCACTTCTAGGTTCCCCCCAAATGGTTGCCGATAGTCTGGCCTACTAGTGACCCGTCACCTCTTTTGTAAAACCAAATTGATTGAATTTAGCCTGTCACAATCAATTCTACGCCCATTAAAGAATATCTCCCTATTTATTTGCACCTCCCCTTTTAGAGAAATGTGATACATACAAGTTAAGAATTCTTAGCCTACGTTCAGATCTTAAGAATTCTCCACAGTTTTTAACAATACAATAGGCCAATTTGCAATGTAAATTAAGAGTAGGTGCAATATCATCACAAATTTTTAGAAAATATAAAATTAAGTTCTCAAATTTGTTTTAAATATGTTATTAAATTATTTCATATTCGTAGGGAGAAAGAAAAGAAGACTACTCAGAAAGCATAGAAATTACACCACAAATCATATTCATATAACTCAAATCCAAAGCACTAAACTTAAAAGACAAGATATAAATACTTATCTGGAATGTAATCCAAGCAATCCTTTAAAGTTCTCTGACTCCACAGACTCTAACAGGACATTGACTCTCAAATTCACACTAAGCTCTCACTAAAATAAATAAGAAGAAAAGAAGAAGACACTTTACCTAAAAACTCTTAATTAATTATTAGCGAATTAATTCACCCACACACACACACACACACACTCACACACACTTTTTTTGCTGTAGAAATTGTCCTCTATTTATATATCTCCAGAAATGACAAAGAGTTACTTAAGACACCTCTTCAAAATTCATACACATTCAATGAATGTTCTAGAAATTAACTGTGGCGCCTAGGCACCAGGATCTCTGTGCGAATGGACGCATCTCTTCACATTTAGGTCGCTCCTCTTCATTTAATAACTGCACTCTCGTGTCTATATTCATTGTATATGGTTTATAACATGTGAGAAAATGTCCAGAGGCTTCTAGAATTGTTCGGAAGCGTCAATAACCATCCAATAACCGTTAAGAAATCTTTAGAATCAATCTGATGTGTCTGGCGGCTAGGTGCCAAAATCAGCCTCATTGCATTTTTACTCTTTTTGGCTCATTTTTGCTCTTTTTTAACTCTTTTTCTTCATAAACTCACTTTGTTGTACCTGCAACAAAAACATAAGAAATACCTTTCATTAGAGCGAAATATCCTTAAAATATTAATAAAAATTTGATATAAATATCTAAGTAATTTTAAGGTGAATCAATTCCCGCAAACTTAAACGTTACTTGTCTTCAAGTAACCTTTTACTACTAAAAATTATAATCTATATAGAAAATTTTCTTTAAAACTTCTATAACTTTTTGTTTTATAAATAATATAATAAAACTTAAAAAGCTTTTTAAATAACTTAGGCTAAAACTAAAATATATAAAATATTTAATATGCAAGTGTTAAGAACCATTTTCTCTTATCTATTTCAAAATAATTGCAATTTGTCATATTAAGAATTTGTAGATAATTTACAGGAAAAAGATTTTTATGATAACTCTACTAGTAAGAATGCTTATACATAAGACTTTAAGGAAAAATTTGCATTAGGTCTCTTCTAATAAGATAATTCAAGTGAAGCCAACTTTAGATTTAGGCTTTTCCTCAAGCTTCTCCTCACTTGTCTTTTTTATATTTGGATTGCTTTCCAATCCTATATATTTTTCTTTTCTTTTTCAGGGATTGTTTACAATCCTTTTTCTATCTTCTTTCTTCTTTTTCTTTTTTTTTTAAATTTTTTTATTTTTTTTAATTGAGGGTTACTATATCTGGATAGTCTGTTAATGATTTTGAACTTCACTATCCTTAACTTATATTTAAATACTTAACACATTTTTCACTTAATGAATATGTGTTTAGCAAAAATATTTTTCAAAGAGTTTCAATTCCATCTTCTCAAGTAAACATCTAGATTTCTTAATACTTTCAAAAATAAAATATTTTTAATTTAGATATTTGAATCAAAATTCTAACACTTTTTTTTATTAAATAATTAAAATATTTAGAGTTATCCCTTGTTATTTAAAAATACTTTTATAAGTTGATTATAACATTCATGAAAACAATAGTATATCTATCTTAAATTAACTTTTCTTCCATAGGTTATGTTATTAATTTTGAAAATATTGTTTACTAAGGACAAGTAAAATTTAAATTTAAGTTCATTTCCTTCCCCCAAACTTAGTTCATTAAATTAGGTTAAAATATTTTTGTAATATGAAATTTAAACTAAGCAGGAAAAATGAAGTATAACATTTAAAGGTATTTAAATCAGTGCTAGTATAAGCTGGAGTAGAGATATAAATGAGTAGCTAAATAAGTAACACATGAAAAATTTAATATTTAAAAACAAATGTGCTCAATCAGGAATAGAGCTTCTGGGGTTGATCTATGGGGTGAATTTAGGACATGTAGGAAATTCAATCTTCCTGTCACCGTTCAAAAATTTTACTAGTGCTTCATTATACTCTTCATCATAGTCACTCTTACTCTGTATATAGTCTGATACATAACCAAGTTTGATATCCATCTCATCTACTCTGCATTGTATCAAGAATATATCACTCTGATGCTCCAAATATCTCTGACAAACAGTGTTCCACACATCAGGTGGAGGCTCAGATGTAGAAGTAGATGGCCTCGAAGCAGAAGTAGAAGGCACAGAAGAAAGATATGCTCCAGTACTTTGACTCTTAGTCTTCCCATAAATATCAACATGAGATTTCCTTATCGGCTTTAGCGGCTTAAGCTACTCTTCAGAAACAGAATAAGAAACACCAACATTCTTGCAAATCGAGAAAAAGAGAGCTGAAAAGCCTAAACCAAAAATAACACTTCCTCTAGTAGAGGTGTTGATCGCATCATAAATAACGGACCCCACGTCTATTAGCTTCATTTCTTGAATGTAGTAGTTCAGAATAGCTCTCTCTTTCATCACCTCACTTAAGTGGTTTGACTGAAGGAGACGGGCGGAAATAAAGTAATACCAGGCTTTAGAAGTAGCATTAAGCTTCGAAAAAGAGAAATATACCCATTTATTATTTCTTATTTTCCAGGCTCCTCTTCCATCAGTCAAATAAGCCAAAATTCATCGAGTTCTCCCTCAGAAGGAGTAAAAATATCATAAAAATAGTTTGTCACTGGAGGCAGGCCATAAAACATGTTGATCACTTCTGGAGTGAATTCAACTGTTGTCCCCCTCACATAAACTTCAAAATCGGTCGTTTCGGGAAAATTTTCATAGAAATCCCGAACTAAAGAAACAACCGCAACCGTAAAAACTAGCAGAATTGCTCCCACTGTCTGGCAGCAATAATATGCTCGATCGATCCACCGGGATGATAAAAACTTCTTTCCACTATGAACCTGCAAGCAGTAGTAAATTCGTTATAACGAACTTGTTCACTCTCACTGGCAAACCTTGTTTGATCAAATTCGCTATGCTCCTTACCACGCTTTGATTTAGGTGCCATTCCTAAATTTTGCAAATAATTCCAAATAAATCTCAAGAAATATAAAATCACACTAAATAAAAGCTCACCTCACTAAATCAAACTTAAATCCATGGATTTTCTTTCATAAAATCAATTTTTTTTCTTCCAAAATTTAGGCACTATGCAAAAGTAGAAAATCCATGGTGAAAATAAAATTAAAACGTAGATCTAACCTCGAGAAGTTGAAATCCAAAGTTAATGCGCGATGAAATCCTTCAAATGTTTCTCAAAATGTAACCCAAGATCTGATTTTCACGAAAATGGAGGAAGAAGATGAAGCTTAGGCGTGAAAATGGAGTTGGGTTGGTTTTAAAGGCCAAAATTCGGTCTAGGTGAACCTGCGCTTAGGCGCCAGATCTGGCACCTAGGCGCTAGAATCACCAAACATTCCGATTTTTTTTAGATTTTTTTATATTTTGTAAGTTAGGTGATTTTAACATCTGTAAGCCAAAAATCAACTGTTAATCTTCATCAAACATCTTCCATAAAATAATATTCAAAAAAATCCAAAAGGTTCCAAATTTAAAGATAACATTTCCAATTTAAAGATAACATTCCAAATATCTAACAAATAACAATCCAAACTTTACTTCATTTCATTTCATTCCAGATCTTCAAGATAAGGCACAAAAAAAATACAGAAAATAAACATCAACATCTTCACACATCTTACAAACACATAAAACACTCATAAACATCTCCACATAAAACAATTTCAAATCACAACACACTTAACAATCACATTCAATCTCTCCACCTATTTCTCCTTAATTTCATGGATTCACATCAGAACCTTCATTAGTTCCACAAGGTAATTCACTACGAACAAAGGAATGGAAGAAAGGGACTCGAGGAAATTCCAAGGCCATCTTTTCATCAATCCAATTATTCTTAGCGTACATTGTTACCTGATAATCTTCAAAGCATGCCAAATGATCTGATTGAACTTTCATTTGCCATTCAATGTGCTAAATTTGGTGAAACATCTCAAGCAATCTCCCTCCAACTAGAATTAACTCTTCTTTAATCTTCTCAAGTTGATTGCATAACTTCTCCAGAGTCATGACTAGATAGCCATTAAAATAAGTTTGTGAATCCTTGTTCACAAACTTCTCCTTCCCATTAATTCCAATGTTTAATCTCTCAATGGAAGCAATCAAAACTCTTTCTTCTCTCTAAAGGAATGTTTCAATCAAAAATTTTGATGGCTTGAAGGTTTGGGGAGAAGTTATGCTGGTTTAAATGGATTGGATTGTGCAAAAACTGCTTTGAGACAATTTTTCCATGATCCAGAAACTGTGGCGCCTAGGCGCCAATTTGGGTGCTTAGGCACCAGGATCACAGGTATCTGGCGCTTAGGCGCCGGTTCTGGCACCTAGGCGCCAGAATCCTGAAAATCACAGGTTCACCATTTGTCGAATTCTCATAAGTTCCATACTCAATTAAGGTTTAAAAAGGTAGGTCGAAGGTATGTAACTAAGTGTAGTCACGTACAACACACAATTAAACACCAAATAAAATCATATTATGGGTTGCCTCCCATAAAGAGCTTGGTATAACATCTTTAGCCCAACATAAATACCATTTTTCTCCAATTGGGATAAAAATAGCACATCTTTAAAAGATGGCTTGCTTTCTTCATATTAGGGCTTCAATCTATGTCCGTTCTCCTTAATTACTTAATCCGTTTTTAAATCTTTAATGTCCGCAGCTCCATAAGGGTAAACTTTCTCAACCACATATGACCCTATCCATTTGGATTTTAATTTTCCTGGATACAATTTTAATCTTGAATTGTATAATAAAACATGTTGTTCAGGCTCAAAATTCTTTCTTAATATTCTTTTATCGTGCATAATCTTCATTTTCTCTTTATAAATTCGAGCACTTTCATAAGAATCATTTCTCATCTCATTCAGTTCATCTAATTATAATAATCTTTTATCTCCAGCATCTCTTAAACTATAATTAAACTCTTTAATTTCCCAATAAGTTTTATGTTCCAGTTCAACATGTAAATGATAAGGTTTTCCATAAATGAGCCTATAAGGTGACATTCCAATAGGAGTTATATAAGCAATCCTATAAGCCCATAATGCATCATCAAGTCTATCAGCCCAATTAGTTTGCTTTGGATTAATAGTTTTTTCTAAAATTCTTTTAATCTCCCGATTTGATATTTCTGCTAATCCACTAGTTTGGTGATGATAGGATGTTGAAATTTTATGCTTGACTCCAAATTTTCTCAATAATCTCTGAATCAGAAAATTCTTAATGTGACTTCCCCATCCGTGATGATTATCCGTGGCATTCCAAATCTAGTGAAAATATTTTTAGTTAAAAATTTTTTCACAATTTTAGCATCACATTGAGGTAAATTAATAGCTTCAATCCATTTCAAAACATAATCAACAGCTAATAAAATATACATTTTTTCTAAAGAAAGCACAAATGGTCCCATGAAATCTAAACCCCAGACATAAAAAATTTTCACTTCCAAATTGAACTTTAGCGGCATTTCGTTTCATCTAGAAATATTGCCTATTCATTGACATCGATCATAGTATTTAACAAAATTGTTAACATCCCTGAATAATGTAGGCCAATAAAATCCAGATTCTAAAATTTTGAAAGCAGTTTTATCAATTCCAAAATGTCCACCAAATTCAGAGTTGTGGCATTTTTGAATAATCTAATAAGTTTCTTCATAAGGAACACATCTTAGAATAATAGAATCCTTACATTGTTTAAAAAGATAAGGATTATCCCAAAAATAAAATTTAACATCATGTAAGAATTTCTTTTTCTGGTATTGAACTAATCCATACGGCATAATGCTACTAGCTAAATAATTAACTATATCAGCATACCATAGGGTTAATCCAGCAGAAACAGTATAAAGTTGTTCAAAAGGGAAAATATTCGTTTATTTCTCCCTTATCATTCATTTCATTATTTTCAATTCTAGATAAATGATCGGCAATTTGATTATCAGACTCTTTTCTATCAACTATTTGAAAGTCAAATTCTTGCAATAGAAGAATCCATCTAATCAATCTTCGTTTAGTTTCTTTTTTATTCATTAGATATTTAATAGCAGAGTGATCTGTATGCACTATACATTTATTCCCAAGTAAATATGATCGAAATTTGTCAAAAGCATATACTATGGCCAATAGCTCTTTCTCGGTAGTAGTGTAATTAATTTGAGCTTCATTAAGAGTTTTACTGGCATAATATATAATTTTAAACATCTTATCATATCATTGTCCTAAAGCGGCCCCAATAACATAATCACTTGGATCATACATTAATTCAAATGGTTTTTCCCAATTAGTTGCAATAATGATTGGTGCAGTAATTAATTTCTCTGTTAACTAATCAAAGGCTTTTAGGCAAATTTCATTAAACTCGAATTTAGTATCTTTTTCTAAAAGATGGCATAGAGGTTTTGTAACTTTGGAAAAGTCTTTAACATATCTCCTATAAAATCCAGCATGCCCAAGAAAACTTCTGATACCAGTAATAGAAGTTGGGGGTTGTAATCCAGCAATAACTTGAATTTTTGCTTGATCAACTTCCATACCATTTTTAGAAACCTTATGACCTAGTACCTTACGTGACCATAAATTGGCACTTCTCTCAGTTCAGAACTAAATTTGTTTTTTGATAGTGTTTCAAAATTTTTGACAATTTGTATAAGCAAGAATGAAAAGAAGTTCCAAATACAGAGAAATCATCCATAAAAATTTCAATTCCTTAGTCAATTAATTCACAAAAAATAGCCATCATACACCTTTGAAAAGTAGCAGGTGCATTTGATAATCCAAAAGGCATTCTTCAGAAAGTAAAAGTTCCATATGGACTTGTAAATGTAGTCTTTTCTTGATCTTCAGAAGCAATAGGTATTTGATGATATCCAGAATATCCATCCAGAAAACAAAAATAAGAATGTCCAACTTAATCTATTCAGCATTTGATCTAAGAATGGAAGAGGAAAATGATCTTTCCTGGTGGCATCATTTAGTTTTCTATAATCAATACAAATCCGCCAACCAGTAACTTATCTAGTAGGTATTAATTCATTATTCTCATTTTTAACAACAGTTATTCCTCCTTTCTTGGGAACACAGTGAATAGGACTTACCCAAGGACTGTTTGATATTGGATATATAATACCAGCATCTAGCCATTTAAGCCTTTCCTTCTTAACAACTTCTTTCATAACTGGATTTAATCTTCTTTGAGGATCAACTCTGGGTTTACTGTCATCTTCTAGTAATATTCTGTGCATATAAATTGAAGGACTGATTCCTTTAATGTTTGCTATAGTCCACCCAAAAGTTATTTTATAATCTCTTAATACTTCAAGTAGTTTTACTTCTTGATCAGTAGTCATTTCAGAAGATATAATAACATGTAAAGTTAATGAATTCCCTAAAAAGGCATATTTCAAATGAGAGGGTAATTCTTTTAATTCCAATTCAGGAGCCTTTTCAATAGATGGTTTGAATTCATTACTTTCAGAAGTATCTAATATCTCCCAATTTTCATTAATATGATAAACTACTCTTACTTCTGTTTCTTCATAATCGCTTTCATCACTTAAATTTTCAGGGTCTATAAATTCTTCTTCTTTAAAATGAATTTGAAATTTTCTTGAAAATGTTGTTAAAAAATGTAATCCAAAATGTCCATTCTATAACACTTTTCCTTATTAGGATACCTCATTGATTTAAGAACATTAAATGTTACTTCTTGATCATTAACTCTCATGGTTAACTCCCCTTTTTGCACATCAATCATAGCACGTCCGGTAGCAAGAAAAGGTCTTCCTAGGATAATAGGAATCTCTTTATCTTCTTCCATATCTAGAATTATAAAGTCAACATGGAAAATAAATTTATTCACCATTACCAAAACAACTTCTATTACTCCTCTAGGGTGAGTAATAGATCGGTCTGCTAATTGAAAGGTTACAGTTGTAGGAGAAATTTCTCCTAGATCCAATCTCTTATAGATGGATAAAGGCATGAGGTTAATACTCGCTCTTAAATCACATAAGGCTTTTCCTTGAAATATATCTTCTATAGCACAAGGTATTTTAAAACTTCCAGGATCTTTTAGTTTTTGTGGAAGTTTTTTCTGAATAATTGCACTGCATTCTTCACTTACTGCTACAGTTTCAAAAGCTTCAAATTTTCTTTTATTGCTAAAAATGTCTTTCATAAACTTTGCATACTTAGGCATTTGTTCCAGAGCTTCAGCGAATGGGATATTAATAGTAAACATTTTGAATACCTCAAAAAATTTAGAAAATTGTTAATCCAGTTTTTGCTGCTTAAGTCGTTCTGGAAATGGAGGTGGAAATTTTTCATATTCATCTTGAGATGGCAGTTATTTCTCTGTTTCAAGTAGTTGTTCTTTAGGTTTCTCAATTTCTACCACTTCAGTTTCTTTCTGAATCTTACTCTCTTTTCCATCCATTAGTTTTTTCCACTTCTAAGTAACACAACTTTAATTTGCTCAGGATCTTTTCCATTTTCTCTTGGATTTAAATCAACAGTGCTAGGTAGTGTTCCTTGTGGTCTATTATTATAGCGTTTGCAATTTGCCCCATTTGATTTTCAATATTTCTTATCGCAACATTTTGATTTTACAATTGACTCCCCATTTGTAAAATTAATTCTTCTATCGACAATATCTTTTCTTTAAATTGCTGATTATTAAAGCCAGGATGATAGGAAGGTCGATAATTAGAATTATTTTGATTATTCCAATTTCCAGTTGTGATAGGTTGGTTGTTACCCCCATTGAGGATTAGGATTTGCATTATTCCAATTAAAAATCAGGGTGATTCTTACAACCTGGATTATAATAATTAGAATATGGGTTATTAGTTTTGCTAGCAATAGCTTGCAATGTTTCTAAAGTTTGATATTCATCAGCATTTTCTGAATTATCATTTAAGTGTGATAAATGAGACAAGTTATTCAATTTCTTTAATATAGCAGCCACTTGAGAAACTAAAATTGAAAAGGCTTCATTTTCTTGAATACTAGCCACTCTTTTAGGATTAATCCTATTAGAAGGCCATTGGAAATTATTAGTTTCCATTTATTCAATTAAAGAATAAGCTTCATCAAATGATTTAGACTTTAAAGAACCACCAGCAGCAGCATCAATATTAGATTTAAGAGAACCTATTAATCCATTATAAAATGTTTATATAATTAACCAGTTTTGTAAAGAGTGATGTGGTCATTTTCTAAGAAGTTCTTTGAATCATTCCCATGCTTCATAAATAGTTTCCCCATCAAGTTGAGTAAATGAAGTTATATCGTTTCTAAGTTTTGCAGTTTTTGATGGCAGAAAATATTTAGCGAAAAATTTTTGAGTCGTTTTTCCCCAAGTTTTAATAGATCCTGTTGCTAACGAATTTAACCAAATCTTAGCCCTATCCCTTAAAGAAAAAGGAAAAAACCTAAGTCCAATAACATCATCAGAAACACGATCACATTTAAAGGTGGCACAGAGTTCTAGACAACTAGCTAGGTGTAAATTAGGATCTTCAGTAGGAGATCCTCCAAACTGATTATTTTGAACCATTTGTATAATTGCAGGTTTTAATTCAAAAGAATTTGGAGCTACATCACGTAATTGAATGCTTAGATGAATTTCATCAGCTGTAGGGTTAACATATTCTCTTAAAGGTCTTTGCTGATTTTGATTTAAAATTTTCAATATTTTGATCAATATTATTTTGAGGTATATTAGCCATTTCTTGCAAATTACAAAATCTATTCTCCTTTCTAATTTTTCTTATAGTACGCTCTAATTCAAAATTATAAGGTATTAATCCTTCAGTTCTTGAACTTCGCATAAAAATATAAGAAAGATATTTAATTTTTTTAAATAAATATTTTCGTTTGTTTTTTTTGTTTTTTTTTTTATTATTATTATTATTATATATATATATATATATATATATTTATATTATAATTTGATTTCTTTTAATTAGTTGTAATCCCTGGCAATGGCACCAAAAACTTGACCTAACCGCAATTACGTAAGTAAAATAGCTTATAAAATTATGGCCAAACTTGACCCCAAATCTGGTTAAGCAGCTAATGTTCGATAGTTAAAGATTAAAGTTTTTATAAATAAATATAAATCGTACACTAGGGTTTTACACATATTGTTTCAAGTAATATAGAGCTTTCTTTTTAAAACCCCAGATATCGATCCCACGAGGATTAATAAAGTTAAAAGAAAGAAAACTATTAATCAAAATCTTTTAATTTAAAAACTAATTAAAATATGCAGAATACGAAAATTGGCAAGTGATATAACAATAAACAAAGACTCTTTCCCCATACAAAATATTTCATGATTAATAAGCAGTTAAAATTAGTTGAGAACTTTAAAAATATGGTTTGGTGACAAATAGGAGCATATATATCTTTTACCCTTTAGTCCAGGTCATGAAGAACATTTGCTAGTTTTTAAAGATTGGATTAGGATGTATTATTAGCAGAAAGGGACGAATTTCTAGACTCTCACTTCTAGGTTCCCCCCAAATGGTTGCCTATGGTCTGGCCTACTAGTGACACGTCACCTCTTTCGTAAAACCAGATTGATTTAATTTAGCCTGTCACACTAAAAACAAAAATCAATTCTACATCCATTAAAGAATATCTCCTTATTTATTTGTACCTCCCCTTTTAGAGAAATGTGATACATACAAGTTAAGAGTTCTTAGCCCACGGTTAAATCTTAAGATATTTCCACAGTTTTTAACAATACAAAAGGCCAATTTGCAAAGTAACTTAAGATTAGGTACAATATCATCACAAATTTTTAGAAAATAGGAAATTAAGTTCTCAAGTATGATTGAAATCTGTTATTAAATCATTTCATATTCGTAGGGAGAAAGAAAAGAAAACTACTCATAAAGCATAGAAATTACACCACAAATCATATTCATATAACTCAAATCCAAAGCATTAAACTTAAGAAACAAGATAGAAATACTTCTGGAGTGTAATACAAGCAATCCTTTGAAGTTTCTCTGACTCCACAGACTCTAACAGGACTTGGACACTCAAATTCACACTAAAATCTCACTAAAATAAAGAAGAAAATAAGAAGACACTTTACTTAACAACTCTTAATTAATTATTTGCTAATTAATTCTCCCACACACACACACACACACACACTTTTTTTGTTGTAGAAATGGTCCTCTATTTATAGATCTCCAGAAATGACCAAGAGCTGCTTAAGACACCTCTTCAAAATTGTCCACATTCAATGAATGTTATAAAAATTAACTGTGGAGCCTAGGCGCCAGGATTTCTATGCGAATAGATGCATCCCTTCACATTTAGGTCGTAACTCTTCGTTTAATAACTGCTCTCCCGTGTTTATATTCATTGCATATGGTTTATAACATGTGTGAAAATTTCCAGATGCTTCTAGCTTGGTTCAGAAGCTTCAATAACCATCCAATAACCGTCAAGAAATCCTTAGAATCAATCTGCTGTGTCTTGTGCCTAGGCGCCACATTTGGCGCCTAGGCGCCAAAATCAGCCTCTTTGCATTTTTACTGTTTTTGGCTCATTTTTGCTCCTTTTTAACTCTTTTTCTTCATAAACTCATTTTGTTGTACCTGCAACCAAAACATAAGAAATACCTTTCATTAAAGCATAATATCCTTAAAATATTAATAAAAATTTGATATAAAATTCTAAGTAATTTTAAGGCAGATCATGGGTCCAGCTTGAGAGGGGTGCCAAGGACCTTTGCAATATTAAATAGGGCATTTTTATTATAGTATCTAAAAGGGAGACCAAGGAATTTGAACCAAATGGGAACCACATGGGGGCTCCTTTCTGGGATCAAAATCTGCTACCCACTTAATCAATTTCATTTCAACCCCTACAATATTAATAACCTGGTTCGCAAACAGCCTTGCATAATCCTCTTCAGTAGACAGCTGAATTAAGAGATGTCTTCCATCTAATAACCCCAGCCTCCAAGTGCCTATGAAATTGAAGGAAGTGAAGTAGTTTCTAACAAGTTCCATTTTGGGGTGGCCCAAAGCAAATTTCCCTATGAGGGTAAATTTAACTTCATCATTCAGAGCTTGTAGTTCCTGGTCAGTAAAATAAGCAGCAGGTTCCCCATCCTTCTCTCTAACAGGATGGATAAATGGGGAAGAGGCTCTCCCAGCAGCAGCATCATGTAAGGACTGAGAAAAAACCAGCTGGTCAGGGTGGAAAGGGGCAGCAGAACTATTCCCCACAACACCTACATAGATGGCTTTGGACCATTGTACATTAGTTTCCACATCTATGGGAAAAACCATAGGCAGATTAAAAGCAAAACACAGAAATCCAGCAGGGAGGGCAGGGAGGAAATTCCCCAATGGAACAGTGAAATTTTAAAAACCAAAAAGCCCAAGAAGCACCAATCACTTAGAAGACCCTTCAGAGAGCCACCACCACACAACCTTACCCCCCAGCAGAGGTCTTCACCGTCGAAGAATGCCACCAGAGCAAGCACCGCCACCGGAGACATCCTGGGAACCCTAGCAGAGCACCAAGCTTCCCAGCCGCCATTTATATATATATGTTGTGAGTTCTAATATTTCAGGGGGAGTGTGATGCACCAAAAATATGTTGTATTTTTCATATATATTTTGTACTCATTTTTGGTAATATTGCACTTCAAAAGAAGGTATTTTTCATGTTTTTTTGCGGGTTTGATGATTTTAGTATATTGGAGCACAAAGAAGCGAAAAGGAATGAATTTAGAGTGAAAAAAGGCAAAAACATGACAATTGTATTCAAGCACCGATGGCGCCAGAATTGGTGCCGGTGGAGCCCCAGCTAACTAAGCACTCTGGGCGCGATGGCGCCCAGATAGGCCACTGACGGCACCCAAATAGGGCGCTGACAGCGCCCAATGTTGGTGGGGGTCATATTCAATTTATTTAGACGACTTTTGGAGGTAATTTTGAGGTATCTCTTAGAGAATTCGTCCCTAGGCTATTTCAAAGTGAATTTGGAGCCAGAAAACAGCAGAGAAGAGTGTTTGAGTGTAGAGAAGTCAAAATTTTATAATTGTAGAGAGTTTAGAGTATAGGGTTTGGTGTAAAAGTGTTGTTTTGTGAGGGATTATTCTCAAAGAGTTGTAGGAGGAGAGGGAAAGTGAGAGATTGCTTCTTCCTTACTATTCCAAGAGACAACTGTGTGTTGTTGTGAAGAGAGAAAGAAAATCAAAGGAACTTCAAAGGATTTGCTGGAGGAAGAAATAAGTTGTGCTTAATTCTTATTATTTGTATGACTTTGTTTTTATATATTAATCTATGTTTTGTCGTTTCTTCCTCATGAATTTTGAGTAGATTTTTTCTTCTTTCTCCTTACAATGATAAATGATGAAGTGATGATTTAGATTGGATGTTCCATATGAATGTTAAGAAATTGTGATGATTTTTCACTTCGTACTTCATTTACTTTTTGATTTGGTTAATTTAATTGTTAAAATATGTTGAGAAACATACGATCCGAAAGGACTATGCATTCTACAATGAAAGTGAAGATTACATTCAATGTCCATCAATGAGGGATGTTGTTCATGGGGTTTGGGTGCAAATTAATAGAAAATTATGGTTTATTGGGCACAGAATTAGAGATTTTAGGATGACAGACTAAAATCCTCAATTTAGTCCTAGTGTTTGGAAACCAAAGCGAGAGTTAGCCTTCAAGCGAAGGGAAGTGGGAGCTGTGGAGTGAGAGCCAGTATCCTCCCAGGCTAACCACAGATTTAGGGACTAAACTTAGGACTAGCCAATGTTCTTTATAACACTCAGAAGAGCGTAAAGAATAGGTATTCTCCTTTTTAGCACAATACAAGATTTTCACTAATCTTTATCATTCACTCACTATAACATCATTGTAAGGGAGAGGACACTTCTCCAAATTTTAACCTTTCAATAAAAAACTTAGTGTAGTGGTAGTTAACTTTAATTTGAAGTTTAGAAAATACTTTAGAGATGTTAAAATCTCTAGCATCTTTAAACTTTAGTAACATTAGTATTTAATTTACATGCTTTGTAATTTGAATATTGAATTTTTGTGCCACACTTTAAAGATTTGCTTCCTCCTTGTAGGATCGATAACCATGACTCCACTAGAGCTTTGTATTACTTAAGCAATATGTATAATTGCATATAAATTGATTATTTTCTTATTAGACTGATTATACTTTGTGACTGAATTGAAAATACTTATAAAGACTTATTTAAGATAGTCGTGATCAAGTTTTTAGCTTCGTAGTCGACTATTCAATAGTAAATTTAGTAGTAACTGAGAACCTTTATTTCATAATTTGTAATTGTGTGTGTTTACTTGCTTTTACATGTGCATACTGTAATAGTGTATGTGTAGTATTGGATCTAAAGGTTTAGTACCTTATGATTTGGAGTTAGAATATACTATTAGAAAAAGTCGAAAACAACAAAAAGAATCTAAAATTTTGAACGGAATGGCAAACAATTTAGATAATTAAAGAAATGAAAATGAACATCAACCTAGACCTTTAAGAGATTATGCTAACTATACAGCAAATGAAATTTACTTTACTATTCAAAATCCTAATGTAGATGTTAATTCATTTGAACGTAAACATGTTTTTATCCAAATGGTACAAAATAATCAATTTGGTGGAACACCGAATGATGATCCTAACTTAGATCTTGCTAGTTTTCTAGAATTATGTGCTATATTCAAATATGACGGAGTGTCAAACGATGCTATCAGACTTAGACTTTTTCCTTTTTCATTAAGGGATAAAGCTAAGGTGTGGTTAAACTCGTTAGCACCTATATCTATCAAAACTTAGGGAGAACTATCACAAAAGTTTTTGTCAAAATAATTCCCTACATCAAAAACTACTAAGCTTAGAAACGATATTGCATCTTTCTATCAGTTTGAAGGAGAATCAATATATGAAGCTTGAGAAAGATTTAAAGATCAACTTAGGAAGTGTCAACATCATACTTTACCAGATTGGTTAATAATTCAAACATTTTATAATGGATTTGTGGGATCTCTAAAATCGATTATTAAAACTACTGGTAGTGGATCATTAATGTCAAAACCTTTTGATGAGGCATATTCTTTAATAGAAGAGATGACTACTAACAATTTTCAATGGCCCTCTGAACGGGAAAATCCCAAAAAGTAGCTAGTATTCATGATTCTGATGCAATATCTATGTTGTCTTTACAAATTGTTGTTATTTCAAAGAAAATAAATCAATTCAGAATGAACTATTCTCAAACGCCTCAGGTGTTAGAGGAAAATTCATTGGTAAAATAGTAGTTTTTCAATCATCTTATGAGACTTTGAATGCTATAAATAATTGACCCAACAATCCTTATTCAAATTATTATTATACTTGTTGGAAAAACCACCCAAACTTAAACTAAAATAATAACACTGCTACTTGTTAATCTGCAGTGAGGGAACAACTCTGTGAACCCATTGGGAAATTTGAATAACCAAGAAAATGCTAACTATAGACCTTCTTATCCTCCAGGTTTCAATAGTAACCTACAATTTAAGGAAAATAAATTGTCTATGGAAGAATTAATATTAAACATGGGTAATCAATTACAAAGTCAAGGGAATCAATTACAAAGTTAAGATAACTAATTCCAAAGTTAAGGAGCTACTATTAAAAATATTAAAAATCAATTAGGACATATTACTATTGCACTTAGTAATAGTCCTTCAGGAACTTTCCCTATTAATGTTGAAATTAACCTAAATACCAAAGAAAATAACAAATTAAGGTTATACAATTAATAAGTGGAAAAGAATTGGAAATAAAGTGTAAAAAGATGTTGAAGTTGAAAAAGAGAAGGTGGAAAACTGAAAAAGGTAATGATCGTATATATCCAGATTTAGAATTTCGCTTAAACCGATGAAAATTACTGTAGAATGACCACCACCTTTGTTTCCTCAAAGACTGAAACAACAAAACAGAGATAAACAATTCTCAAAATTCTTAGAAATCTTTAAAAAATTAACATTAAACATTCTCTTCGTTGAAGCCTTAAAATAAATGCCTAACTATGTGAAGTTTATGAAGGATATACCAAATAAGAAAAGGAAGTTTAAAGATAATGAGACTATTGCACTCAGTGAAGAGTGTAGCACAATTATTCAGAGAAAGCTTCCTGAAAAAATAAAAGATCCAGGTAGTTTCACTATACATTATGCTATTGGAGAATAATTTTTTGGAGGAACCTTATGTGATCTGGGAGCTAGTATTAATCTCATGCCTCTATCAACTTTTAAAAGGTTGGGAATAGAAGAAATTTCCCCTACTTCAGTAACTCTTCAGTTAGTTGATCGTTCTATTACTTATCCTAAAAGAGTTGTAGAAGACGTTTTAGTAAAGGTTGATAAATTTATTTTTCTTGTGGATTTTATTGTTTTAGATATGGAGGAAGATAAAGAAATTCCTATCATTTTGGGAAGACCATTCCTTATAACTGGAAGAGATATGATAGATGATCAAAAAAGAGGATTAACTATGAGAGTAATGATCAAGATGTCACATTTAACATTTTAAAAGCTATGAAATACCCTACAACAGAAAAAGATGATGAATGCTTTTGAATGGACAATTGTGATTATTTAAAAGAATACCATTTTAAGGAAAAGTTTGAAGGAAAAAAGGAGCAAGAAAATTTGAAATACGAGGATGAAAATGAAATGGAAGATAAATATGATGAGATAGATACTAAAGAACTGGATTATGTTCAGGAAAGATTCAAGATGTCGAAAACTACAGAAAAAGATAACAAAATTATAATTCCATCTATCATAAAACCTCCTGAAATTGACATGAAAACACTTCTTGACCATTTAAAGTATGTGTTCTTAGAAGAATTATCTACATTACTAGTTTTTATCCACATATTTAAATGATTTACAAGAGAAAAAATTATTAGATACATTAAAAAGATACGAAAAATCTTTTGGTTGGACTTTAGTTGATATTAAAAAAATCAGTCCTTCCATCTGTATGCATAGAATTTTATTGGATGAAAAACCTAAACTTGAACCTAATTTGCAAAGTAGATTAAATCCCTTTATGAAGAAAGTAGTAAAGAAAGAAATTTTAAAATAGTTGGATGCTGGAATTATATTTCATATTTTAGACAGTGTGTGGGTAAGTCCTATTAATTGTGTTCCTAAGAAAGAAGGAGTGACAGTTGAGACAAATGAAAGAAATGAATTAATAACCACAAGAAAATTCACTGGTTATCGAATCTGTATTGATTATAGAAAATTAAATGCCGCCACTAGGAAATATCACTTTTCTTTACCTTTTCTAGACTAAATTTTTGATAGGCTTGCTAGGCACAAATATTTTTACTTTTTATATGGATATACTGGCTATCAACAAATACCAACTGCTCCTGAGGATCAAGTAAAGACCACATTTACTAGTTCTTATGGAACATTTGCTTTTGAACGAATGCCCTTTGGATTATGTGACGCACCTGCAACATTTCAAAGATGTATGATGTCAATTTTTAGTAATATGATTGATAATGAAATAGAAGTTTTTATGGATGATTATTCTGTATTTGAAACTTCATTTGATGCTTGCTTAAATTATTTAGAAAAAGTTTTGGAGTCATGCGAAGAAACAAATTTAGTTATAAATTGGGGGAAATGTCATTTTATGGTTATAGGAGGAATTTTACTTGGGCATAAAATTTATGAACATGGCATGGAAGTAGACCCTGCAAAAATTTAAATCATCTTGAAACTGCCACCTCCTACTACCATGAGAGGGGTTAGAAGTTATTTAGGACATGTTGGTATCTATAGGCGATATATTAAAGATTTTTTCAAAAATTACTAAGCCTCTGTGCCAACTTTTAGAAAAAGATAAGAAATTTGATTTTAATGAAGAATGTTTAAATGCCTTTGAATTGTTGAAAGAAATTAATCACTATTCCTATAACAATATCACCTGATTGGGAGAAACCTTTTGAACTAATGTATGATTCCAGTGATTATGTGATTGGAGCTGTTTAAGGACAAAGGTATAATAAAATTTTCAAAGTTATATACTATGCTAGTAGAACTCTTAATGAAGCTTAAATTAATTATACCACTGCTGAAAGAGAGATATTAGCTATTGTATATGTTTTTGAAAATTTTAGGTCATATTTAATTGGTACTATTAAATATTAATGCAAAATAAGGATGCTAAACCAAGATTAATCATATGGGTACTTATAGTGCAAGAATTTGACTTCATGATAGTAGATAGAAAAGGAACTGACAATCAAATAGTTGATCATTTATCTAGGCTAGAACAACATCAATTATTTGATTTTGAAGATGAAATTACAGAAACTTTTCTAGATGAACAACTTTATAATATTAAGGAGAGGAATTTATTGTGGTATGTTAATATTGTGAACTATATTGTAAGTGATATTTTGCCACATGAATTACCAAAGCAAATGAAATTTATGTATAATGACAAATTTTCTTATATAAACAATGCAAGGATCTAATTATTAGGAGATGTATGGCTTATGAAGAAGTTGAGCAAATTATTCAGAGATGCCATGATTCTGAATTTGGGGGACATTTTGGAGCTGAAACAATTGCACATAAGATTTTAATATTAAATATATGGGATCAGTTCAATCTCATATTTTCAAAATTAATATATTACTTTTCAAAACTATATATATTAAATAAAATATATTTTAAAGCGGGCGATGATACACCTAAAATATATAGTGTTTTCATAAACTTTTTTATGCCTATTTTTGAAGATGTTGCATTTTAATAGAAATTATTTTGTGTTTTTTTCTTGCAGGTATGATTAAATTGATGAACATAATGAAAGGAGTGAAAAAGTATCAAAATTAGAGCAAAATAATGAAAATTGAAAAAGTGACCTAAGGCGGCTAAGCACCAGAACCCGCGCTTACGCGCCAACCCCCGCGGCTATGCACTCAGATCTAAAGCTTACATGTCAGTAGGCTCACGGCTAAGCACCGGTACCCCGTGCTTACGTGCGATAGTTATAAAAGAGGAGTTATTTTAATCTAGGCCCTATTTTGAAAAGGTTTTTGAAGCACCTCTTGGTGAGAACGTGGGTAACTTCCTATTGACGCTAAATTCAGTTCAAAATACTCTTGAATTTATGCATCTCTTAGAAGATACGTTGAATCTAGACACAATTTGAAGAGATATGAAGAAACATTTTGGAAATGTATAAAAAGAGGATTTGAAGATAAAAAAAAGGTTGTTATTATTGGAGGGTGTGGTTAGTGTTTAAGAGTGAGGTTTATGTTAGAAAGTTATTGTAGAACACACCTCTCCACTTCACCATTTTTACTTTATTTTATATAGTTTGTATTAGTAGTAGAATTGAGATTTGGAGTCTACGGAGTTAAGCGCCAACCTCTAGAGAGTATTGTATGTGAAAACAAAGTTTTCAAAGGAACTGCAAGAGTTTTGTGGAGAGGATTTACAGATAAGTCTTTATCTTTGTATTACATTTGGTTTTTAATTATGACTTCTTGTGTTTTCACTATGATTTCTACTTTTAAACCAAGTTGTGATTGCATTTTCTCCATGGATTCTGAGTAGTTTTCTTTATTCTTTTTCTTAAGTGATGAAGTAATTAAGTTATGGAAGTATGTTGTGTGAAGTATAGGATTTAAATGTTGGAAGAAGTTGTGATGATTCAAAACCTTGCACTTTATTTACTTCTTGATTTGGCTAATTAAGATGTTAAAATTTGTTGTGAGAACATGTAAGATCCAGTGCGGTATTATCTCAGTCAACAATTGGAAAGAATCACATGAGATTGTATGGGTGAGAATGTAATCCATATGATTGAGTGCAAATAAATACAGAGATATACTTTTGATGGGTGTTGAATTAGAGTACTTTAGAGTGACAGACTAAAGCCCCCAATTTGATTTATTATTTATGTTTTGATACAAGATATTAGCCCCCAGGTTGAGGGAATCGAGTAAAATCTAGAGTGAGAGCTAGTATCTATCCTACCTAACCCCTCTTCAAGATTTTTAAAATAGTGAATTAACCTATGTTCTTTATAGCATCTCTAGTAAGGGTAAATAACATAATTGCTCCTATTTAGCACAACACATTTTAGATACTTCCACGACAAATATTCTCCATAACTTGTTACTGATTCATAAAATGGAAAAAGATATTTCATTTGCATAAGTTTTCATCTTACAAAAGTTTAGTTAAAATTGTTGTTTACTTTTACTTCAAATTATAAAATTAACATAAAGAAATAAATTTCATTTCCTAAAATATTATCTTTAGTTTGAGTAAGATCTTTCTTTAAAATAGTAAAAAGTTAATTTTGTTGTTTTCATTATTTATCACTTTCCTTGTGGATTCGATATCTCGGGACTTAATCAGAAAGTCCTATATTACATGATTAAACGATACGTATACTTGCATAGCATCCACATTATAAAATCATTAAAAGGAGTATTAATATATATATATATATATATATATATATATATATATATATATAATATATATAAGATGGTGGAGGCAGGATCCTATGCTCTGCTAGGGTTTACATGGCGGCGGCGGTGACTGTCGCCGGTGGCCTTGTCAAAAGGTTGGTGGTGGTGAGTAGTTTGTTTTCCTGGTGTGGTTTTGGTAGAGTGGGAACTGTTTTCCCGGGCCTTGGGTTTTTTGAATTTTTTGTTGGTGAGTTTACTGAGTTACTATTCCATTGGACTCATGGCTCAAGAGTTAACTAATGTTGATCCAAATTTTGTGGGAAGAGGCTCCTATGCTGAAGTAACTGTTAGACAGAATGGAGGGGCCACTTTGGGAGATAAACTAGTGTTCCCACAAAATTACCATGATGCTATAGAGGGAAAAGTGGAGTGTGAATTCATCAGAAGATGCACGAAGAAGGTTGGCAAATTGGCTTTGATCTTTACTGAGGAGGAACTCAATAAGCTATCTGAACCATACAAATTCACATTGGTGGGCAAGTTCCAGTTTGGGCATCCAAAACTGGATATTTTGCGCAAAGTGGTTGATGATCTCAAGCTGTTGGGTAGCTGGAAGATTGGTGTGTTTGACAGTAGACACATCATGCTTCAGTTATCCAAGGAGGATGACTATGCACAAGTTTTTTCTAAGAAGTTCATTATGGTTGAGGGTAAGACTATGAAGCTGCTGAAATGGACATTAGATTTTGATCCTTCACAAGAACCACCAATTGTTCTTGTATGGTTCATTCTACCAAATCTGAAGCTACCTTATATTCACCATAAAATCCTATATGATATTGCTGACTCCATGGGAAGACCTCTTAAATTAGACTTGCCTTCAACTAATGTGTCAAGGATTTCAAAAGCCAGATTTTTGGTGGAAAGATATATTACTCTTCCTTACATTGATGGTGTATGGTTGGGGACTGCAAATAATGGCTACTAGTGGCCTATTGTGATGGAATATCAGCCTTTGTATTGTAAGCATTGCCATATATTTGGGCATACAGTGGAACAGTGTTACAGGGTCCATCCTGAACTTAGACCTTTTAATGTAGCCTAGAATGAACCCATGTCAAAGAACCAACCTCCAATTAGCCAACAACAAACAGATCTTACCCAACCACTCTAATGCGACTTTATATATATACTTTCTAATGCAAGAATTCGATACCACTGCTAGAAGATTTAATCCCTTGTAATGGTGTCAAAAACTTGATGCGACCCGACTTTTACTTATGTAAGAATTTATGAATTTATGTTTAAATATTATATTAATCATTGTAAAAGTCACAATTTCAAATGCAAGTATAAGTATTGTTTCAAGTAATACAGGGCTCAGTGGAGTCCTGGTTATCGATCCCACAGGGAAGATTTTCAGGAAATTAAGAAATATTTTTAGATTTTTCAAATTAAAAGTAATTATTATTTCTTTTCAAAGTTTTGATTTTAAACAAATTTTCTACTAAAAGCAAGTAAGCAGTAAGATTAATGTAGGTATAAATAAAACAACTTTCTCCTTTTCAACTAATCCAAGATTTTTAGAATAATTATCATTTGTGGAGAATTTAGATTATGGTATTGTGCCAAATAGAAGCATTCATATTCTTTACCCTTTATTCAAGGCATAAAGAACATTGACTAATCTATCGATCGGTTCAGGATGTTTTATTAGAAGAATGGGTTAATCTAGGCTCACACTACTAGATGTCCAAGGGTGGCTATGGTCGGCCCTACCAGTGACCCGTTCCCTTTCTATAGACCATATTATTAGAATTTAATCTGTCACTCTAAAAACTAATTAATTCTATGCCCAATAAATCATATTTTCCTATTTATTTGCACTTCACCTTGAATAACCCACATAAAGCATTCGATTACCCAAGGATTCATGTGATATCTACTAGTTAAGAACTCATCTCCGGATAGGTCTCAAAATTCTTCAACAGGTTTTAACAATTTAAATGTCCAGTTTAAAAAGTAAACTAAGATCAGGTATTAACATCATCACAATTTTTATAAATAGTTTAAGTTAAATTCTCCAACAAAACTTAATTATCTTATTATCTTTTCATAGTTGAAAGGAGAAAGAACTAACTACTCAGAACACATTGAATTCACACAACAAAACATATTTATAAAACTTTGAACCAAGTTACAAATACTTATCCGGAATGTTCCTTCAATTGATCTGATGTCTCCTACTGACTCCAATGTAATGATGAAAGACTTCAACATCAACAACACTAATAATCTCACACTTAACTGTGCGGCTTATTTTTTAGCTTAGTGTGTCAAATTTTGAAAGACTCCTACTGTCTCCTACTGACTCCGCTGTCTCCTACTGACTACAGAAATTGTCGGTGAATTTTTCAGATTTTAAATTTAGTTTAAATGTATATAATTTGGAAAGTATCGTTTGATTATTTCAAAAACAATTTTTTAAGTTTGAAAATTTTAAGATATGAAATCGAACCGATCTCACATCCCTAATAGTTTACATAAATGAGGACTGCATCATAAACCATGTATCTATCCCAAAGAATAGACACACAGCTTAATGATGAGGCTTGATTAAATAAACTAGAAGATCTGTGACATCCGTTTGGTCTGTGAACCAATTTTATAAGCCGGCAAGTTCCCCTGCTTAATATAAATAAATTAAGTAGGGTTTATATTACCTGGGTTCTTAAAGTTCCCTATAAGGGCAAGCCCCTATAGTTAATTACATCTTAAATGATGGGAATCATTTAAGAAAACTCTCGATAATGATCAGTGGTTTTGCTTTCAAGAATTTCAAATTTTAAGGTTTTCAAAGGATTGAAGTCTTGAAAAATTTTAATTGGGAATGGATCAAATTTGGAACAATTTATTTCAGGAGTCCAAAGGAAGAGAAGTAGGGGATGTCACGGACCCGAAGTGAACTTCGGTGACTTCCCGACTATCCTATTATTTGGCTTCCATTTTGGAGTTTATTTAATGTCGCAATCCTGCCAATTTTAGTTAATCAGGACTCATATTTGTATGACAGAATCATACAAATAGCCCCTTGGAGTCCTAAGACTGGTTAGGGCTTAATTTCAATAACATGATTATGCAAATGCCTAACGAAAAGTTGAGGATTTATGTTGCGCTAGGCAAACTACCTCGAAATCCTATAGCTTGGTTATTTAATTCTAAGAAAGGTTTTTCTAAAGTAGATTCCATTTTTGCTGACAACGATGGCCGTGCTGCCCACTATGCCCCAAGCTCCTTATTGTTGCAGAGGTTTAGTTTTAGAAAGTGGCAATCATGAGATGAGAGAAGTGTTTTAGTTTAGAAGTCTTAAGGTTCAAATGTCTTTATGTTTTAATTAAAACAAATCTTAAAGTTGATTAAACAGAACCGATTAAGATCCCACGGTTCTGTCATCCCGACACCGTTATTTACATCGGATTCACTTAGTCCAAATGAATTTGCTAAACTCAACTGAATGAGTTCCACACTTTCATTTAGACCATAGGAAATCTCTTTAGCAACACGTGGGTTACATCATCCGAGGGATTCCCGATCATCCAACGAGACGTTTTAATTTAGTTGTAGTTGTAATTTTGTTGTTCTGTTTGTGATTAATTTTTGAGTTGTTTTATATTTTGAATTTGTGGACGTGAATTTTATCTTGTGCTGATTTTTAATTTAGTTTTGGGTTTCAGTTTTGTGGCTACCCTAAAATTTTCAGTTTTCAAGCATGGTGGCATTCTTATTTAACATGCAAAAGAAGTAAGGTACAGTGCAGGTAAATAAATCTCAATAAAATAAAAGCGTACCGGAGGGTCTTCTCGTCAATCCCGGCTGCACTTAAAACACACGTCAGAGCATTTATATATATGCAACAAGTATCTAGGTAAAGCTAAGGGAAAGTTCTGGTTATCTACATAAATCCTAATCCTATTGCTAGTCAGTTCCTATGACGTCTAGGTTTTTTTTTGTTTTGTTCAGGATGATTTTCTTCACCAAAGAGCAATTAAGTTTAATTGTTCTTCTGAAACATCCCATCATATTGAGGAAGTGTTTAGGACGGGTCCTAAACATCTTTTCAATACTTCTGGGATTATCTCGAGTCCAAATGAATTTTATTGTATTGGTGAATTAATCATCCAAGAGTTTAGTTAAGTTTTATTTCTTGCTCAATGAACTTGGACATTTGATTATCTGATGAGTGAAGTGACATTTTATTTGATTTCCTATTTAAGAGTTATAATAATGAAATTCTTTAAGGGGCAAATTGGTTTGTTAAGGAACTTAACCACCCTTAATTAAAATTGAATTGCTGACTTAAGATAATTTAATTTTAAAACTCGACTTAGTTTCTTCTAAGTGTCTTAAGTTACTTAGATTGAAAGAGATATTTGAGTTTTTTAATTTCATTAAATTTTGATGATTTTAATTTTTGAATTAATCATATTAATTTAAGTTAATTTTAGTTATTAATTTAATTTTAATTGATTTAATTTTCACATTTCAATTAGAGGCTATTTTGAGATCATTTTAGTTTTACATTTGTTATTAAAATGATTCTAAATTAGTTTCAAATATTTTAAGTTTCTTTTAATTTGATTATTAAATGATTTAATGCTCTAAATTTTAATTAATTACTAAATTAGTTTAAAGTTTTAAACTTTAATTGATTATTTAAAATGTTTAATGTTTTAAATTTTAATTAATTATGAATCATTTAATATTTAATTAATAATTTAAATTATAATTATTAAGAATCGAATGTTATCGTATTATTTCAATCAGGGATTTTAGATCAAAGAATTAGTATCTTCTTAAATTATATTCCTAATTTTAACAATCCAAATTTTTAATTAATCTTCCAAAATTTAAATAATTTAATTAATTAAGGTTCCATCTTGGTATTTTTTAAGGTGATAAATGGGTTTCTACCCTTTTATTCCCTAAGTTTTAATCATCCAAGGGAAGATTAAAATCAAATATTTTACTCTCTCCCTTTATTAGGCCTAAAATATTAATTAAGGTTAAAATTCTTAATTACCTTTATGCCCTATTAAGCCTATTCACTTCATAATTCACTAAATTGAACTTAAATGAATTTGAAATTTTTGTGTCACTTCACTCACATCTCAATTAAGACATTAGAGGAGAAAATGTGATTTTTCTGTTTTTTATTTAATTATTTTAATTATTTTATGGAAAATATGGGTTTTCAATAAAAATTCAACAACATGACCAAGTTAAGTTTTCTATCCTTTGGAAAATTATGGAATGTTCCTACCTACTAGAGGACCACTTGGACCAATTTTGGAAATTTTTTTACTTATATTTTATTTATTATGATTATTTCAAGTTCTAAGGTATTAATTAATTTTAAAATAAAATTAATGTTGAAAAAAGGATTTTATATTTTTATTAAATCTCTTTGACCTCAAGGAGTCTAGAGAAATAAATTTCATATTTTTCTGATTTTTCTTTGATTTATTAGAATTATTTTAATGAGAAAGTTTGAAAATTCATTTTTTAAATTTAAAAATTACATTAAGCCTTTAAAATTTAATATTTTAACCTAGAGACTTGGGAAAAATATTTGGTTTGTTCCTAAATGATTAGAGAGCAAAATATGACATTTTTGTGAGTTTTAATATTTTTATGATTTTTATTATTTTTTAATTATTAAAATATTAAAAATAGGTAAAAAATGAAATTTTTTAGAAAAATCCAATTTTAATTTTCTTAGACTCCTCTGGTATCAGAGAAGTCCAAAACTAATTTGGTGAATTTTTTAAATGCATTTTGGGTTTTATGAATTTTTATAGTTTGAAAATAGTCATGTGACTTAATTAATCCGTTTAATGGGTTAAAACATTTCCAATTGATTCCAAATTTTTATATGGTACTCCTCTAACCCTAAAGGTCAGTGGAGAATTTTTTTCAAGTGGTTTTGATGTGTGGTTAATCCTGATTAATTAAAATTCAATTTTGGGTGTTTGGGCCAATTAAAAGTATTTTAAGGGAATTAAGCCAAACCATAATTTTCCTAGGGTCCTCTTGTCCTAAGACACTTCCCCTAATTTTCCTAGAATTTTTTAAGAAACATGCTAATTACTTGAATTAAAATGGTTAAAAGACATAAAAATTTAGAAAATCAATAACTTGTCATAGAGATGGCCTCTGTCCTTGGAAAATTCATGAAATGTTTCCAATAACAGAGGCTACAAAAGTCCTATGGTCTCATGCCATGGTGAATTGTATGCATGAGTGGAGAATTAAGATACTCAAAAAGTATTAAATTAATTAAAAATAAAATACTCAACAAAATAGATCAATTCTTTTTCCACATTATTCTCCTCTATTCACTGAGCAAGAGGGTATTTTTCTTTTATTTTTATGATTTTTCTATGCAAAGATATGAATTTTCAAAGTTTCTGGTATTTAAATAAATAAGAAAATCCAGATTTTCCTGCTTATCCATGCGGCGCCAACTCAACTTACGGAGGGTCGAAGCTCCACGCATCGTTCCCTGATTCGGTGGCTCCATCTGACTCGGTAGCCACGCGGCCCGCGGTTCATGTCCCGTTGATTCGTCCAGTGCGATCCTAGTTGTTCACCCGATACACAAACCATCTGACGGTCCCTGGTCATCGTCTACGACTGGTGCGTCCCGTGGGCCGTCCACCTTCTAACCCTAGGATCTCACTCGATACTAAACCAAATTACATGTTCTTTTGCTCGATGGATTCGTCTCGACAAGACGAACACATCCATAAGGCTTTCATGCATTGCAATCAAGCCAAACAAAATGGTGAATTGCTGGAAGCTCGGGAAGGAGGAGAGGTCAATACCTTGGCTCTGAGAAGAGTAGCTTCAATCAGAGAGTTGTGGCACCTTTAATTTAGCCCAAGGAAGCTCCAGATGAAGTCTCTGGCTCTGGGGAATTTCCTAGGTATGACTTCGACCAGGGCCGATTTCAGACTTTGATGGCTGGAGAGATTGGGTGGTCTGGAGAGGGGGCTTTCACTTGGGCACTCCTTCTCTACCTCTGATGAAGGTGTGAGAGGAGTTAATTTGACTTCTATGGAGATTTGAGGATTTTCCTGTTCTGGCCTGAGAACTGAGCTCCGAAATTGAGCTCAATCAGTGGGAATTAGGGCAGGAGGATAGTAGGGCTCTTCTTCTCTAGGCTGGGAGAAGGTCTGGGAGCAATTTGGGGAAGTTTGGTGGAAGAAATTTCAGCACCTTTGGCGAGGCCGAAAGGTGGTGATTTATTTCCATGGCCGGAGAGGGGAGCTCAGGGCCAGGCAATGAGTGGTTTAGGCTGCTTAAGGTGAGGGCCGAGTGAGCCGGTGGTCGGAGAGGGATTGCCCACCGCCAAGGCCAAATTTTGGGTTTTCAAGGACAAAGTGGTGCTCGGGCGTGGCTGTTCCGACGGCTGGGGTGGCTGGCAAGGATAGTCAGGTGGCTGGGCAGGCTGAGGGGGAGTGGAGGAGAGGTTTAGCTCAATTAATTTGGGCAGGGAGCTTGCTTAAGGAAAGTGGGAGGATGGGACTTAGCCTTAGCCATGTGGCTTAGTCCATTGGTCCAAAGTGGTGGACCATTGGTCCATGGCTCATGAGGCATGGGTTAGGTCAGGTCAAACCCACCCCAGGAGGTCTAGGGGTGGCAGCCAAGGGGTTGGTTTGATCAAGTATAGTTTGGTTTGGTTCAATTTGGTTCATGTGTACACATGGGTTCACATGGTTTTGAGTTGGGCTAGTTTGAGTTTGGGTTAGAATTGGATCAAATTGATTTATCAACATTATGTAGATGATTGTAAGGAAGATTTTTCATGAAGACATGAAGTGGATTTGAGTTCACTTGGGGTTTCAATTTGGAGGATTTTGGGGTCTTGGTCAATTTTGGTAACCATGGGTTAGGTTGGGTTTAGGTGTGACTAGAGTTTGGTTCAAGGCCAATTGATGGTCCAAAATGTTTCAAATGATTGTTAGGAAGGGTTTAGGATAGAAATTGGTGGAAATTTTGGGCTTAGGGGATTCAATTTGGAGATTTAGGAGTAGGTAACAACTTTAGGGCAAATTTGGGGGTTTTGATTTCAAATGAATTTTGAGTTGGGTTAGGGTTTAAATTAAGAGCCAATTGATGTTTTCTTTGGTGTATGGATGTATTAGGAAGAATTTGGAATTGAAATTGGGGAAAATTTAGTTGAATTGGGTTGGATTTGGGTAGGTTTGGGTCATAGGTTAAGATTGGGAATTTGGTTTCAAGTTGAAATTGAATTCAAGTGTGAGTCAAATTGGTCTTCATTTTGGTTTAAATTGGTATTGGAAATGTTGAATTGAAGTTTAGAATTGATTTTGAGCAAAATTGGGGTCAATTGAGTTGACTTGGTTTGACATTGGGTCCACATGGTTGAAAGATGGGTCAAATTGGGGATTTTGATAAAATTAGGTTAAATTGGCAAAATTGGCTTATGGTGTTGTTGAACAAAATGAAATTGGGAATATTTGATATTTTCTGGAATTTTCTGGGAATTTTTGGAATTTTTGGAATTTTGGGCCAAAAGGGGTATTTAGGGTATTTAGAGGTTATTTGGAGGGTATTGGGGTATTTTTGTGGATTTAAAAGGTAGGGATTGTTTTGAAATGATTCTTAGGATTTTTAGGAATTTTGGATAATTTCTGGGAATTTTTAGATGATTTTTGTTGTTGTGGGGGCCATTTAGGTAGTTTCAGGTAAGCTTAGGGGACCCAATGTCAAAACCGGAAATTTTGGCAATTGAATGGGGTTTCAAATAAGGAAGAATGAAACCATTTTAGTGGAGTCAAGATTGAGTAAAAATTGATTTGGAATGGAATTAGGGTTTGGAAGCATGTGCCATGGACTTAGTTAAGTCCAACAACTTTGGGACCAAGTCTAGCCAAATGGTAATCACTTTATGATCCTTCACATATTGACCTTAGTCATCTTAGTCAAATGTTAGTAGCTTGGGTTCAACCATGTGAGTTTCATAAGGGTAGAAAGGCAAGGGTTCAAGTTTTAGGTTAAGTGGCTTAGGGGTGTGTGTGTGTGTGCAAGAGAAGCTCAAGTCACCCAAGGTCACCCAGGGTAGCCCTAAGGCTTGGACATCCTTCAAGGTAATTTAGAGGTTTACAACCATCCAAGTGGGGTCCCAAGAGGAGTCAAGAGGTGGCTGAATTGCTAAAGGGTGGGTCTCAATTCTAGTCCTCTAGGATAGTCAAGGAGAAGTCCTATGGCTAGATCCTAAGCACTAAGAGGAAAGAAAAAACCTCACCTAAAATGAGGTTAAAAAATGGACCCCCAATAGGTGTGGTGTGCTAACCAAGCACACCGCGCGTATTGGCGTTGACCGAAGAGATCAATAAAACCAACACAGACGTCCAAGTGACACACTTAGAACAAAGCATAGAAAATTCCCACTGGGGAGTATCAGGTAAATCTACAGGACTGAAGATTCTAGAACTCTCGCTGGGGAAAAGGAAGTAAATCTCAAATCACACGATATGGAGGGATTCAATTCCAAATTTGTTTAAAGTTTTAAGTTTGAGTTTTGAATTGATTTGAGTTTCAATTTTGGTTAAAATTTGACTTAGGATTGATTTCAAGGGTTTAAGATGAGAATTGGAACCTAGGTTCCAACCTCAGGAGAGACCCAGAAGTTAGGTACCGACCTTGAAAGAGAGGGAACTAGAAGTTAGGTACCAGCCCCGAAAGGGTGAGAACTGGAAGTTAGGTACCAGTCTCGGAAGAGAGTCGGTAGTTAGGTACCAACCTTGAAAGAGAGGGAATTGGAAGTTAGGTACCAGCCCCGAAAGGGTGAGAACCGGAAGTTAGGTACCGGGTCTCGAAGAGAGTCGGAAGTTAGGTACCGACCTCGAAAGAGAGGGAACCGGAAGTTAGGTACCAGCCCCGAAAGGGTGAGAACCGTAAGTTAGGTACCGGCCTCGAAAAGAGTCGAAGTTAGGTACCGACCTCGAAAGAGAGGAACTCGGAAGTTAGGTACCAGCCCGAAAGGATGAGAATCGGAAGTTAGGTACCAGTCTCGGAAGAGAGTCAGAAGTTAGGTACCGACCTCGAAAGAGAGGGAACTTGAAGTTAGGTACTAGCCCCTAAAGGATGAGAACTGGAAGTTAGGTACCGGTCTCGGAAGATACTCGGAAGTTAGGTAGCGACCTCGAAAGAGAGGGGAACTGGAAGTTAGGTACCAGCCTCGAAAGGATGAGAACTGGAAGTTAGGTACCAGTCTCGAAAAGGAGTCGGAAGTTAGGTACCGACCTTGAAATAGAGGGAACTGGAAGTTAGGTACCAGCCCCGAAAGGATGAGAACTGGACGTTAGGTACCAGTCTCGGAAGAGAGTCGGAAGTTAGGTACCGACCTCGAAAGAGAGGGAACTGGAAGTTAGGTACTAACCCTGAAAGGATGAGAACTGGAATTTAGGTACCAGTCTCGAAAGGGAGTCGGAAGTTAGGTACCGACCTCGAAAGAGAGGGAACTGAAAGTTAGGTACCAGCCCTGAGATGATGAGAACTGGAAGTTAGGTATCAGTCTCGAAAGGTTGACGATTGATTCGTGAAGATTTCAATACTTAAAATCGTAGTAGGAGATTAGAATGGGACATGAAAGTGTTTCACGACCCGAAAGAATTCATCAAAGGTTGAAAGTTTGGCGAAGGAAGTGAATCCATGTCATCATAACCAAATTGAGAATCTCATGGTTATGTGTCAGTAGATTCAGCGACCTTCTCAAAAGAGGGAAGGAACCGCGGAGAGTTGAAAAGATTTCGAGAACAGCCGGAGGCTGGGGATTTCAGATTCGGAATTTCGTTTTCATTGTTCGTTGCTCTTAGTGATTTAATTTTATTTTGATTTTCAAGATTCGTTTCGATTGAAATTTCATTTTGATTTGGATTTTCATTCATTTATTTGGTTTACAATTTGAGGTTTTAGGTTGATTGGCTTTTAAGTTTCGGTTTCGTGTTTTACTCAAACTTTGAATTTAAATTTTTTTATTTGGTTGTTATTATTTCATTCAAATCGTTCTTCGTTCAACTTTCTCTAGGTCGAGTCAAACTTAGATTTTGTGGTGTTTGCAGTCAATTGCACAAAACTGAAGGCAAAGTACGACAGTCATTTCCATTAAAAATGTCAAAGTTACATCAGGTGATTCCATCAAAACATTTATGATGCCATCTTTCTGAAAGTAGACTTTTACAAAATCCATGTATGTCTGAACACAGACTGCACTGAAATCCTCATGTATTCTGACAAAACTGTCTGTTCGATTCATCCATGACTGAAAAGTAAACTGCATAGATAGTAACATCACCTTCTAAGCCACTTTCCGGAGGAGAATCCCACATAAGTGTGCTTTATAGGTGTGCTACTACTATGTAGCTTACAACTCATAGGGCTGCAGGTGTTCTAATTCTGGATCTGGCTGGAAGTAATCCAGAATCTTGCTCTCATCCATCCTCCTGAAAGTGATGGAGACCCGCTTGTAGGGAACTCCCGGTATTCAGTGCTTCGCCACATCTGTACCATTTCCTTGTAGTATGAGAACAGAGCCTACCGGTAGAGGTATCTCTACTGGCCCTCGGAATTCTCCTGGGCCGACCATCCAGAGTTCTGTCCCGAACATGATGTTGCATTGGTTGATGAAGGAAACAAGGTAAAAGGGCCTCACAAAATTGTGATGATCTATGTGAGGTGGAATGCGTCTCCTTCCGCATAGATGTTGATTATACAACATGTTTGGAATGCAGTCAGCGGATAAGACTAGCCAAGCCACCATCCTCTTTGTCATCTTCTTAATCAGAACTGGCATTGGATCCACTTCATCATAACGGAGTATCCCTGGCGGATTTCCTTTCTAGTCATCAGTGAAGTTGTAACAGCATCCGAATTGGATTGTTATCCTTTCCTTGCCTCTTTTTCATTTCTTAGGCTCGGAGTAAGTCCTGCTGTGTAGTCGTCCTGCACGACGCTGCTTCTTCAGCTCGGAGACGTAGTCCACGATCTCACTCTGCTCATAGTGAGAGAAGACATCTCGTATGCAACTCTAATCCTTCCAGGATATCGACATATCTCGCTCGGATCCTCCGAAAGTATTCAAAATTCTCGCTTTCACACCCTCTCGGATCATTTCCAACTCGTGCTCCGAAATTATCCGTAACCGTCGAGTCTAGTGACGTACCGTGGGATGTATGGCTCCACACCGTCACGCTCTCCTCGGAATCATCATCGCCTCGAGTGCGTGCTCGTATCAACCTCCTCCGGAACAACCTCTGCTATGGTGCTCCTAAGGACTGGCCTCTTTGGGACAACTTCTGTGGTCGCTGGAATTTCCTCTTTATTCTGCTCTTCTGTCAATTTCTTTAGCATCTTGACGATACGGCGATTCTTGTTTCTTCTTTAAGTAGGGGTCAAAGTGGCTCTTCTTTCCCTCTGGATTTCAGTAGGGGCAGCACTGACGAGATTTGCTCCTGCAGCCTTTATTACTGATTTCTTTTTGTTTTCTTCAATCGCGCTGATCTTCCTTTTCTGATATGCAGTGTGTTGAATCTTCTCGCTGAGTTTCATTACTGTCTTTCCATGGAACTGCCCAAGGTCTATGGTAATCCAAGCGGTTTCTTCATATTCCAGCTCCAGCTGTGCAAAGTCTGAGCAAACCTCGATCATAGCAACAACTTTCAGCTCTTCTTCATTAAATGCAAGACTTATGCCATCCTTGAAGTTCTGGAACAACCGCCCGTTTGACATTTCCCTGAAAAGAAAATAAGGAAGGATCAGGGGCTCTACTCAAAATGAGAATAATAAGAAAATATATTTATTAATGGAAGATTCTTATTCATTTCTTTCAACTTTTAATAAGATTAGGAAAATATAAGAAAAGATCAAGAATGAGATCAACTCGAAAGGAAGGATCAAAATTTTATTATTATAATGATTTCACATGTTTTCTCTTAATGCGTTTTTTAGTGATTTTTATTGTTCATTTTTATATCTTGTTTTCGGACCCAGTTTTAAGTGATTACTTCACCCATGCTTCTAGGAATGAGATTTCATTCTTCGAAAAATCAGTTTGCGTAAAACTTCTTCAAATTTCGTCCATTAATTGGAAGCATAGGTCATTCTCCCTGGCAATTCACAAGCTG
The DNA here is from genome assembly GCA_022702705.1 of Papilionanthe hookeriana x Papilionanthe teres. Classification (NCBI taxonomy): domain Eukaryota; kingdom Viridiplantae; phylum Streptophyta; class Magnoliopsida; order Asparagales; family Orchidaceae; genus Papilionanthe; species Papilionanthe hookeriana x Papilionanthe teres. The sequence goes on along the minus strand of CM040429.1, from coordinate 139,000,381 downwards.
GTAAGAGCCTCCTGAGTAGACCGTCTCAACAACAAACGGTCCCTCCCAGGTCGGTTCAAATTTGCCTCCTATCTTGCGGTGCAAGAATAGGTCTCTCGAGAACTAGAACCAAGTCACCGACTTTGAATGTCCTCGCGACCACGCTTATCGTAGGCCCGGATCATCTTGGCTTCGATACGGCTCCAAATTCCGCCGCACCGAAAGTCGTTTCCCTTCCAAGCTTTCCAGCTCTTCTAAGCGTAGTCTGGCATTCTTTTCTGTAGTAATTTTGTCGCAACCGCAATTCCGAGTGATGGGAGCCGAACTTCCAAGGGTAAGACTGCCTCGGACCCGTACACTAGAGCGTAGGGCGTAGACTGAGTAGGAGTTCTGAATGTCGTTCTGTAGGCCCATAAGGCTTCTAACAACTTCTCGTGCCAATTTCTTTTGTTATCGTCCAAAGTTTTCTTTAGAATTTAAACGAGAGTTTTATTAAAAGCCTCGGCCAAGCCGTTCTCTCTTGGGTAGTAAATCATTGAATAGCGCTAGTCGATCCCATGCCTTCTGACAAAATTGTTGATCTTCGTACTTCTGAATGCTGACCCGTTATCTGAGATGATTCTGTGCGGTACCCCGAAACAGTAGACGACTTGATTCTTGAAGAACTGCAACACATTGTGTGTCTTCACTTCTCTGTGCGGTACTGCTTCTGCCCACTTGGAAAAGTAATCTGTAGCTGCAAGAATGAAGTGATGTCCTCTTGAAGAAGGTGGTTCTATTGGACCCACTATATATGTGCCCCAACACTCAAATGGCCACGACGCGATCGTCGGATGTAACACATTTGGAGGTTGATGTAGAACCACCCCATGCACTTAGCATTGGTGACAGCTCTTGGCGATTTTCATGCAATCGGTCATCATTGAGGGCCAGTAGTACCCTAGTCCCTTAATCTTCATTTTCATCTTCGGACCTGACTGATGAGCGCCATAGTGTCCTGAGTGCACTTCTTTAACAACTTCGCGAGCCTCGGACCCGCTTAGGCACCTTAGCCACATCTGATCAAAAGACCTTCTGTATAACGTGTTATTTATTAATGCGTAAGACAGAGTTCTTGTCTTGATCTGATGGGCTAACGACTTATCGTCCGGTAGATTTCCTGTTTGCAGGTAATCTATTAATGGCTGTCGCCAATCTTCTGTATTTTCTATTACTGCTGCAACTGTTTCTTGCTCTTTTTCTGATTTGTACATTGCATCCATGTCGAGCTGTGAGAGGACCTGTCGTCCCTGAACTGACATTTCAACAGACTCATCCTGTAAGCAGGCAAACTCTTTCACAACGCAGGCTAGCGCATCTGCAAGAGCATTTTCTCTTCTAGGAATCTTGTAGATCATTACATTCAGAATCTGCTCTAGTAATTTCATTGCATATTGAAAGTACTGCTCGAGTCTTGGCTTTAGAATCCTGTACTGTCCGGCGACCTATTGAATGATCAACTGCGAATCTCCGTAAATATTGATATCCGTTATACCCATCTGGATAGTCAATTCCAGTCCAGTTATGAGAGCTTCGTATTTTGCTTCGTTGTTCATACACGGTTCTGTTAGATGGTAGGAAAACCTTAACATCCCCCGCTCCTGTGTTATAAAGATTAGTTGATTCATACCTTACCGGGCATTATCGTTTGCGATTATTTATCCTTTTATGCTGACGATGCTCCGTCGAAGTATAGTTCCCAATGCTGATCATCGGGGTCTTCTAAGCTCATTATCTGCTCGTCTGGAAAGTCGTCATTGAGAGGCGATTCTGCGGGCAAAGGGTGTGTTGCGAGAAAGTCTGCTAGGACTTGTCCCTTTACGGCACGAAGAGGAATGAAAGTTATGTCGAATTGCAATAGTATCATCGACCACCTGGCAAGTCTGCCGGAGAGTGTTGGTCGGGTCATCAATTATTGCAACGAATTAAACTTCGAAATAAGGTTTACCTTATGAGAGAGCATGTAATGCCTAAGCTTTTGAGCGACGAAGATCAGGGCCAAACAATGCTTTTCATTCAGGGGATACTTTACCTCCGTCAGAATTAGACAACGACTCAGGTAGTAGAGTGCATTTTCTTTACCCTCGTCATTGACCTGGGCTAGCAGGGCTCCAAGGGAGTCGTCTAAAGCCGCGGTATAAAGTATCAACGATCGACTCGAGACTGGGGCTGCTAAAACTGGAGGTGTTATTAAATAATGCTTAATGTCCTCGAAGGCCCGCTGGCATTTCTCTTCCCAAATGAATTTGGCATCCTTTTTAACTAATGGCGAGAAGGGCTGACACCTACCTGACAAATTTGAGATAAATCGTCAAAGATATGCCAATTTACCTTGAAAGGATCGTAATTGTCTTAAAGTTTTGGGAGGCTGCATTTCTAAGATAGCTTTAATCTTCTCCGGATCGATTTCAATTCCGCGATGTCGGACAACAAATCCTAAGAATTTCCCAGAGGCGAAGCCGAAGGCACATTTCAAGGGATTCATCTTAAGGTTAAATTGTCTTAATCGCTCGAAAATAATTCTCAAATAATACAGGTGATCTTCTTTCAGTTTACTCTTGATGACCACATCATCCACGTAGCATTCGACTTGGTTGTGAATGAGATCATCAAAAATCCTCTTCATTGCTCTTTGGTAAGTCGCTCCTGCATTCTTCAATCCGAAAGGCCTTACTTTGTAGCAGTACACTCCAATTGGTGTTCTGAAGGCTGTGAGCTTTTCGTCTTCTAGTGCCATCTTTATCTGATTATATCCCGATGATCCGTCCATGAAAGAGAAGATTTCGTGCGTCGAAGCGATGTCGATCATCAATTCTGGAATTGGTAGCGAAAACTCATCTTTCGGGCATGCCTTGTTCAAGTCTCTGAAATCTACGCAGATTCTGATATGACCATTCTTCTTTCTGACCGGCACCACGTTGGCTAACCAAGTCGGGTATTGCTCTTCACGGACAAATTTAGCGCCTATTAGCTTCTTAACTTCAGCTATTACATGTTGTTCAATTTCTAGACGCATTCTTCTGGAAGCTTGCCTGACTGGAACGGCAGCGGGATCCACTCCTAGCCTGTAAACTGCCACCTCTGGAGCTATTCCTGGCATTTCGTCGTAACTCCAAGCAAAACAGTCCTTGAATTTCATTAGTAGCTTGACCATGTTTTCGGAGTCTTCTTTATTAAGCAAGGAGCTAACAAAGGTCGGCCTAGGCTCTTCGCTAGTACCTAAGTTAACTTCCATTAACTCGTCTATTGTAGATTTAATTTCTTCTTCAAATTCTGGTGGAACGTCTTTGACTGGCAGATTTTGAGATCATCTGAAGTTTCCAAGCAATCTTCATCAGGCTCGCAGGTGACAACCAAGTAAAATCCCGTATCATCAACTGATCCTACTATGTCGAATATGAGACCATGCTTTGAGTTTGGCGGTCGACCGGTATTATTCCATAGCTTTTCAAAGCGTTGTGATCGTCCTTTTGACCATTGCTTAGGTAAAATACCACGCTGAATTAAATTTTGAACACAGGGAGAATACCACTCAAACGGCAATTCCATTAATTCAGAAGAAGTAACATATTTGAATTGTACATCATTTTCAACTTTAAAAGAAGAAGCACCATGGTAGAACTTGATCAGCTTAATACCGCCACCATGCACTTCTTTGACCACCATACCCTTGACCTTACTAGGATAGATCGGGATTAAGGTCATAGTATGTACACAGTAGTTAATCTTCTCGTACATTGATTTGTATTCATCATTCTTTTCATCCTCAAGAGAGATCTTGAATTGCGATTTCTTCTGACTTATCGCCGCTGCTTCTTTCTTAATTTCTTCTTCTTCTTCGGAGCTGTTCTCCCAATCAACATCATTGACCAGTTTCTTCTGTCCAACTGTTCCACCGTTTCTTCCACGACCTCGTCCTCGGCCTCATCCTCGGGTGCGAGTTATGGAGAAACCTTCACCATCTCGCCGTAAGGGAGCGGTGAGTAACTGTTGGACAAGAATTTCAGGCTCTTTGTCATCTTGTATTCCTTTTTCTTGATTTGGTATGGTGTTTCTGGAAAAGATTGTTTTCTTCTAAGGCGCGTAGTAAACTGCATCTTCATGAATTCAGATTTCATGCACAGAGAACGGTTGCAAATCACCTTTGATACACTGCTCTTGTCCTTCTTCATAATATTTTATACACTGGTGTAGAGACGACGGTACCATCCGGTTCTCATGGATCCACGGCCGACCCAGTAGAGTGTTGAATGATGACTCAGAATCGATTATGTGGAATTTTGCGGTTGTCTTTGCTAACTCACTGATCTTCATTAACAGTGTTATTGATCCGAGAGCTCTTTCTCCATTCTGGTTGAAGCCTCTCAGCATCATCTTGTCTGCTTCAAGATCACGGGCATTAATCTCTAAATAGGCCAGCGTTCGAAGGTTCATTATATTAATTGATGCTCCCAGATCAACTAACACCCTGGAGAGTGTGAACTTTCCAATACTGACTGAAATGTACAACGTGCCGATTGTGATCGACCGTTCCCGCAGTAGATCAATTTCTGTGAAGGTAACACCGCGCTGTTCTCTTAACGAGCAAACCTCTTCTAAGGAATTACCAGCCATTTGAGCTAAGCAAATTTATGGATTAAGTAAAGACTTGATCAGAGCTTCTCTCATCTCCTTTGACAGGATCAGAGCGTCGTAGATGCTCCGTTTGGCTGGTAGCTTCCTAAGATGGGCTAGCACGTTATATTCCACTTTGTTACTAGACTGTTCAATTTCTTCCCGAATGGGCAATTCCTTTGCCGAGGTTGGCTCTTCCTGAGAAACCACCTGCTTTCCTTTATCCCTTGGACCCATTCTCGGGGGTAGAACTTTTCCACTTCTCAGGTTGACTTCTGTTATCTCTTCTGAATCTGCTGGTGTCTCCTCTTAAATCGGAACGACTGGCTCTTCTGAAGTTGCTTCGGTATCTGATAACTCCAATTCTATCGTGATTGGAGCTCCGCGAAATTCACAAACGGGCTCATCACCTATTGAAATTTCATAGTCATCCTTATGAATGTCTTCTCTTTCGTCATGGTCATCGAGTTTTTGTATGATTTGAGAATCGTTATTTGCATCAAGATTGAAATCTGGATTAGGTTGGTTGTCGTTAGTTACGTAATCATTAGAAACAGTCAAAACATAGCCAACACCAAAACTCATATCATTATAAGATCCCGCCGGGGCGAGCAAATAATCATACAGAGTCAGAGGTTCGAGGGACTTCTCCCCTGAATCAGAAACAACCATCCTAGGAAAAGTAGCCCCTACTCTACCCTTCGGAACCTCGGTCTCCTTTTCTCCCATGATCTTCTCCTCCATCTGGGGCAGTTCTTCAATCGCAAGTGATAGTGCCGGCTCGACAGGTTTCGAACTCTGATTTGAAGCACGCACCGAAGCGGTTTGGATGCGATCCAAAATTTTCTTTGAAGACTTTGTCCAGACAGTACTCCATCTATCGTCGGTCGCGTAAGGGTCTATCAGAACAATAGGATCCGTTGAAATAACATTGATGGAACCTCCTTTTTTGGGCTCCTTCATGTATTCCTTCGGAATCGTTATGTTCCCTCTCCGAAGATTGTCCTCGAGCCAATTCTTAAAATTGAAGCAGTCTTCAATCTTATGTCCAAGCATCCTGTAGTAAGGGCAGTAGTTCGGATGATCTTTCTTGTCGACTTCTTCTGGCCTCCTGGGCTCTGGAAACTGAAAGTCGGGCTTCTACATCAAACTACGAAACATCTTAGCCTATGCTTCAGTCTTAATGGGATATTCTTTTTTCAAAAGCTCCTTCAGGGCACGTGGTTGACGAGGCGGCGGCTGATCATGCCGCAGATGATCGGTAACTCTGGCCGAAGCCGCCGATAGCTCTTCTGAGGTTGTTGATAAGTCTGCTATGGTGGTTGATAACTTGGATGTGGCCGCTCTAGCTGTATCTGCACTGGCTGCTTGCCTTTATCCACTACCGCGACGATTCCTGATTTCTTCTCGAAAGCTTTCACGGGCTTCTATTTATCGGTCTTATCGATGAAACTCAGCTATTTTGCCTCCTCCGTAAGCTCCCGGCCTTGCTAAGCAACTTCTCGAAATTCTTAATTGTAAATCCTTTAAGGAGAAGTTCTATCGGGCCATGGATACTCTTAAGCTGGATACCGACTGCATGCTGTTCCTGAAGCTGTGGCTCACACTTCATGCTCATGTTCCTCCATTGAAGTATGTAGTCCACTAAACTTTCGTTCGGTTTCTGTTGCTCCACCACTAATTCACCGATGGTGATGTGGTGCCGAGCCCCGACAAACCGCTTAACGAAGAGGTTTTCCAATTTTGAAAAGGCCTTGACTGAGCCATTCGGAAGTTCTGCATACCAATCGAAGGCAATCTCTGACAAACTGCTGACGAACTGACAGAAGAGTAAAGCATCACTTCCACCGGCATTGCAGCAACTAGCACGAAAGTGTGCTACATTCTGCCGGGGGTTCCCGGTACTGTCGAAAGTCTTAAATAGAGGTGGTACGAAGCCCTTTGGGTGTTGGACTGCATCAAACTCATCAGGGTAAGGTCTACCCATTTGAATAGATGCTCCACTCTTAGACTGGGCTAAGGCTTCTCGCACCTGCTGTTCCACCATGTTCTTAATGTCCTTTTCGGGAATCATGCTTTGTGTAAAATCCTTCTTTGGCTGTTCGTCTCCATTAACAGATGTAATCTCTTTCCCTCAGACTGCGATGTGAATGATCTCTGGGGGTGTTTCTTTCTGAGGTTGCAGCTGACTCTGCAGAGTGGCAAAAGTGGCAATCATCTCTTCCATCCTCTTTGACATCTGAGAAATCGTATCATCTTTTTCCTGAAGCTGTGCTCTCATTGCTCCCAGCTCATCTCTCTCTGAAGTTGACGGAGCCCCTTGCAAAGCTGATGATGCTCGGGTTTCAACCATGTTAATCTCAGCAAACTCTTCATCCATGGACTCTGATGAATCAACTCCATCTCTTAATTTTTCTCCTCTTTCCCTTGCCAACCGTCGGATGTCTGTCCTTAACTTCCCTATGGCATCCTCAAGTGGTATTTTCCGAACGACCTCGTGGTCATCTGGAGATGATTGTCGAACCTTCTTTTCAGGAGTTTCCCTTGGAGCTGCAGTACTTTCTTCAGATCCGGGCTCTCTAATGAGACTTTTCTGCCCAGAATATTGTGTGGGTATCGGTTCAGCAATAATAGGTCGCCACACCATCCTTCTTGTAGTAGGAGGCCCAGGACCAGATCGTCTATCGGCTGTACGTAGGTAGGTGGTGTCCTCCCTAATATGATGACCCGATACAACAATAGGTGGACTCCTTTCATTAGCTCGCACCTTCTTCCTTGGCCTTTCTGTGGCAGTAACAGGCTCTACTTGTGGTCCGAGGTGGGATTTAATTGGCACTCATCCCATTCTTCTCAGAATTTCTGACACGGGACATCCCTCTTTTCTAGCCAGTTTCTCCACTACCGCTTGCAATCGGGTAAGCGGCGTAGTCTTGATTTTCTTCCTCTTGCCATCACTGTAATATGCAGGTCGGGGTAACGCAGCGGCTACTTTCCAGGCATCTTCTTCATTAGATGCATCAGAGAGAGGGTGGAATCTACTTCTTTTCAACAGCGGTGAGTACTCGGGCAGTTCTTCTTCTTTCTCTGGAATCTCTTCAAGGAAGGTGGCTTCAGCAGCCCCGGCCTTTCTGGTCTTAGCAATCTTTCTGTACTTATTCCTCCTTTGTGTCCGGGTTAAGGGTCTAAACATTGAACTGGACCCTATCTCGAAAACAAACGGTATTACAGCAAAGTCTGAACCCTCCATGGTAACAGGCTCATCACATACTTGGACTCCCTTGCCATTCAGTTTGGCGGGAGCCGGGGTAGGTGCAGTGATGACTAGACCAATGGTTGTAGAGACGACAGTTATGGGGGTAGCAGCTAAACTCCTGTGAATAGCAGTGTTCCTTTCAACCGGGACCCTCTGCAAGGGAGGGAATTCTTGAGTTAATTTCAGGCTGAACTCAATCACGGGTTCCCCAGTTTCCGATACTTTGTTCATTAGTGTAAACAGAGTAACATCAGTAAACTTAATGTCTGTATTTTCGAACCCTTATCTGAAGTGAATGATTCCATTGTCAAGCAGTTTATCCTTGTATACAACCAAGTCTAATCCGTTGGTTAAGGAGAAAATCAACTTCGGGGCAGACATTTTTTGTCGGGTAAGTTCCGATTGTCAGTCCCGGATTATGCTTCCTTCTGTCAGGACGACAAGAAAGGAATTAAAAGAGTGCGAACACATTTCCGTTTATCTTTTCATTTTATTCGTGAATTTGCAATTTTAAAAGAGTTTTTTTATTGAGAGGCTGTTGATTAGAAGGTTTAGTCGTTAAGAACGAAATAATTAAAGGAGGAAGATTAGAATTAGAAAGAGTAAGGAATCCAATCCAGAATTTGAAAGGGAGAGAAGGTCTCATAAGACTTCTCAACTCGAATGACTGCTCCTAAGCTAACACCGATTGGGAGTCCTCCCCACCTCTTTGGAGAGGCAAAAGGATTTCGGAATCAAATCCAAAAGAGTTAACTATAATTGTTCAAGATAGAAATGAACGAGGTATGCCAACGGAAAGAATGGTAGTTTGATCCCCTAGGGGTATGGACTCACTACCGATTTATGAAAGCAAAACCATCTGATCAAAATGGAGAGAGGAACTAGTCCCCAGCGGAGTCACCAGAAATTGTGCGGCTTATTTTATAGGTTAGTGTGTTGTATTTTGAAAAAGGGTCACCTACAGATATTGTCGGCAAATTTTCAGATTTTAAATTTAGTTTAAATGTATATAATTTGCAAAGTAGCGTTTGATTTTTTTGAAAACAATTTTTTAAGTTTGAAAATTTTAAGATATGAAATTGAACCGATCTCACATCTCTAATAGTTCACATAAAAGAGGACTGCATCATAAACTGTGTAACTATCCCAAAGAATAGACACAATGCTTGATTATGAGGCTCGATTAAATAAACTAGAAGATCTGTGATATCCGTTTGGTCTGTGAACCAAATTTATAAGCCGACAAGTTCCCCTGCTTAATATAAATGAATTAAGTAGGGTTTATATTACCTGGGTTCTTAAAGTTCCCTATAAGGGCAAGCCCCTATAGTTAATTACATCTTAAATGACGAGAATCATTTAAGAAAACTCTCGATAATGATCAATGGTTTTTCTTTCAAAAATTTCAAAGTTTATGGTTTTCAAAGGATTGAAGTTTTGGAAATTTCAATAGGGAATGGATCAATTTTGGAACAATTTATTTCAGGAATCCAAAGGAAGAGAAGTAGGTGATGTCACGGACCCGAAGTGAACTTCGGTGACTTCCCGACTATCCTATTGTTTGGCTTCAATTTTGGATTTTATTTAATGTCGCAATCCTACCAATTTTAGTTAATCAGGACTCATATTAGTATGACAGAATCATACAAATAGCCTCGAAGATGTGAGGGTTTATGTACTACCAAACGACTACCTCGGAGTCCTAAGACCGATTAGGGCTTAATTTGCATAAGATGATTATGCAAATGCCTAACGAAAAGTTGAGGATTTTTGTTGCACTAGGCAAACTACCTCGAAATCCTATAGCTTGGTTATTTAGTTCTAAGAAAGGTTTTGCTGAATTAGATTCCAATTTTGCTGACGACGATGGCCGTGCTGCCCACTATGCCCCAAGCTCCTTGTTGTTGCAAAGGTTTAGTTTTAGAAAGTGGTAATCATGAGATGAAAGAAGTTTTTTGGTTTATAAGTCCTAAGGTTCAAATGTCTTTATGTTTTAGTTAAAAAAAAATCTTAAAGTTGATTAAACAAAACCGAATAAGATCCCACGGTTTCGTCATCCCGACACCATTATTTTCATCAGATTCACTTAGTCCAAACGAATTTGCTAAACTCAACTGAATGCGTTCCACACTTTCATTTAGACCGTGGGAAATCTCGTTAGCAACACGTGGGTTATATCATCCGAGGGATTCCCAATCGTCCAACGAGACGTTTTAATTTAGTTGTAGTTGTAATTTTGTTGTTCTGTTTGTGATTAATTTTTGAGTTGTTTTATATTTGAATGTTGTGGAGGTGAATTTTATCTTGTGTTGATTTTTAATTTAGCTTTGGGTTTCAGTTTTGTGGCTACCCTAAAAGTTTCAGTTTTCATGCAGTGTGGCATTCTTGTTTAACATGCAAAAGAAGTAAGGTACAGTGCAGGTAAATAAATCTCAATAAAATAAAAGCGTACCTGGAGGGTCTTCTCGTCAATCACGGCTGCACTTAAAACACACGTCAGAGCATTTATATATATGCAACAAGTACCTAGGTAAAGCTAAGGGAAAGTTCTGGTTATCTACCAAAATCCTAATCCTATTGCTAGTCAGTTCCTATGATGTCTAGGTTTTTTTTTTTTTGTTTTGTTAAGGATGATTTTCTTCACCAAAGAGCAATTAAGTTTAATTGTTCTTCTGAAACATCCCATCAGATTGAGGAAGTGTTTAGGACGGGTCCTAAACATCTTTTCAATAATTCTGGGATTATCTCGAGTCCAAATGAATTTTATTGGTGAATTAATCATCCAAGAGTTTGGTTAAGTTTTATTTCTTGCTCAGTGAACTTGGACATTTGATTATCTGATGAGTGAAGTGACATTTCATTTGATGTCCTACTTAAGAGTTATAATAATGAAAGTCTTTAAGGGTTTGTTAAAGAACTTAACTACCCATAATTAAAATTGAATTGCTCACTTAAGATAATTTAAAGTGTCTTAAGTTACTTAGATTGAAAGAGATATTTGAGTTGTTTAATTTCATTAAGTTTTGATGATTTTAATTTTTGAATTAATCATATTAATTTAAGTTAATTTTAGTTATTAATTTAATTTTAATTAATTTTATTTTCACATTTCAATTAGAGGCTGTTTTGAGATCATTTTAATGTTTTGAATTTTGTTTTAGATTTGTTATTAAAATGATTCTAGATTAGTTTGAAATATTTTAAGTTTCTTTTAATTTGATTATTAAATGATTTAATGCTCTAAATTTTAATTAATTACTAAATTATTTTAAAGTTTTAAACTTTAATTGATTATTTAAAATGTTTAATGTTTTAAATTTTAATTAATTATTGATCATTTATTATTTAACTAATAATTTCAATTATAATTATTAAGAATTGAATGTTATTGTATTATTTCAACCAGGGATTTTAGATCGAAGAATTAGTATCTTCTTAAGTTATAATCCTAATTTTAACAATCCAAAATTTTAATTAATCTTCCAAAATTTAAATAATTTTATTAATTAAGGTTCCATCTTGGTATTTTTTAAGGTAATTAATGGGTTTCTACCCTTTTATTCCCTAAGTTTCAATCATCCAAGGGAAGATTAAAATCAAATATTTTACCCTCCCCCTTTATTAGGCCTAAAATATTAATTAAGGTTAAAATTCTTAATTACCTTTATGCCCTCTTAAGCCTATTCACTTCATAATTCACTAAATTGAGCTCAAATGAATTTGAAATTTTTGTGTCACTTCACTCAAATGTCAATTAAGACATTAGAGGAGAAAATGTGATTTTTTGGTTTTTTATTTAATTTTTGTAATTATTTTTATGGAAAATATGGGTTTTCAATGAAAATTCAACAACATGACCAAGGTAAGTTTCCTATCCTTAGGAAAATTATGGGATGTTCCTACCTACCATAAGACCACTTAGACCAATTTTGGTAATTTTTTTTAATTCTATTTTATTTATTATGATTATTTCAAATTCTAAGGTATTAATTAATTTTAAAATAAATTTAAATTTGAAAAAAGGATTTTATATTTTTATTAAATCTCTCTGACCTCAAGGAGTCCAGAGAAATAAATTTCATTTTTTTTATTTTTCTTTGATTTATTAGAATTATTTTAATGATAAAGTTTGAAAATTCATTTTTTTAAATTTAAAAATTACATTAAGCCTTTAAAATTCAATATTTTAACCTAGAGACTTGGGAAAAATATTTTTTTTTGTTCCTAAATGATTAGGGAGCAAAATATGACATTTTTGCGAGTTTTAATATTTTTGTGATTTTTATTATTTTTTAATCATGAGAATATTAAAAATAGGTAAAAAAATGAAATTTTTTAGATTAATCCAATTTTAATTTTCTTAGACTCCTCTGGTATCAGAGAAATCCCAAAACCAATTTGCTGAATTTTTGAAATGTATTTTGGGTTTTATGAATTTTTAAAGTTTAAAAATAGCCATGTGATTTAATTAATCCATTTAATGGGTTAAACTATTTCCAATTGATTCCAAATTTTTATATGGGACTCCTCTGACCCTAAAGTTCAGTGGAGAATTGTTTTCAAGTGGTTTTGATGTGTGGTTAATCCTAATTAATTAAAATTCAATTTTGGGTGTTTGGGCCAATTAGAAGTATTTTAAGGGAATTAAGCCAAACCATAATTTTCCTATGGTCCTTTGGTCCTAAGATACTTCCCCTAATTTTCCTAGAATTTTCTAAGCAACATGCTAATTACTGGAATTAAAATGGTAAAACAGACATAAAAATTTCGAAAATCAATAACTTGCCAAAGAGATGACCTATGTCCTTAGAAAATTCAGGAAATGTTTCCAATAACATAGGCTACAAAAGCCCTATGGTCTCATGCCATGGTGAATCGTATGCATGAGTGGAGAATTAATAAACTCAAAACAGTATTAAATTAATTTAAAATAAAATACTCAACAAATTAAATCAATTCTTTTTCCACATTATTCTCCTCTATTCACTGAGCAAGAGAGTATTTTTCTTTTATTTTTATAATTTTTCTATGCAAAGATATGAATTTTCAAAGTTTCTAGTTTTTAAATAAATAAGAAAAACTGGATTTTCCTACTTATCCACGCGGCGCCAACTAAACCTATGGCGGGTTGAAGCTCCACGCGTCGCTCCCTGATTTGGCTCCGCCATCTGACTCGGTAGCCACGCGGCCTGCTGTTCATGTCCCGTTGATCCGTCCAGCGTGATCCTAAGGAGGAGTGGAGGAGAGGTTTAGCTCAATTAATTTGGGCAGGGAGCTTGCTTAAGGAAAGTTGGAGGATGGGACTTAGCCTTATCCATGTGGCTTAGTCCATTGTTCCAAAGTGGTGGACCATTGGTCCATGGCTCATGGGGCATGGGTTAGGTCAGGTCAATCCCACCCTACAAGGTCTAGGGGTGGCAGCCAAGGGGTTGGTTTGATCAATTTTGGTTTAGTTTGGTTCAATTTGGTTCATGTGTACACATGGGTTCACATGGGTTTGAGTTGGGCTAGTTTGAGTTTGGGTTAGAATTGGATCAAATTGATTGATCAACATTATGTAGATGATTGTAAGGAAGATTTTTCATGAAGACATGAAGTGGATTTGAGTTCACTTGGGGTTTCAATTTGGAGGATTTTGGGGTCTTGGTAAATTTTGGTCACAATGGGTTAGGTTGGGTTTAGTTTTGGCTAAAGTTTGGTTCAAGGCCAATTGATGGTCCAACATGTTTCTAATGATTGTTAGGAAGGGTTTAGGATAGAAATCGGGTGGAAATTTTGGGCTTAGGGGATTCAATTTGGAGATTTAGGGGTAGGTGACAACTTTAGGGCAAATTTAGGGGTTTTGATTTCAAATGAATTTTGAGTTGGTTTAGGGTTTAAATTGAGAGCCAATTGATGTTTTTTTTTGTGTATGGATGTGTTAGGAATAATTTGGAATTGAAATTGGGGAAAATTGAGTTGAATTGGGTTGGATTTGGGTAGGTTTGCGTCATAGGTTAAGATTGGGGTTTTGGTTTCAAGTTGAAATTGAATTCAAGTGTGAGTCAAATTGGACTTAGTTTTGGTTTAAATTGGTATTGTAAATGTTGAATTGAATTATAGAATTGATTTTGAGCAAAATTGGGGTCAATTGAGTTGACTTGGTTTGACATTGGGTCAACGTGGGTTAAAGATGGGTCAAATTGGGGATTTTAATAAAAGTGGGTTAAATTGGCACAATTGGCTTATAATGTAGTTGAACAAAATGAAATTGGGAATATTTGGGATTTTCTTGAATATTTTTGGAATTTTTAGAATTTTTGGAATTTTGTGCCAAAAGGGGTATTTAGGGTATTTGGAGGTTATTTGTGGGTATTGGGGTATTTGGTGGATTTAAAAGGTAGGGATTGTTTTAAAATGATTCTTAGGATTTTTAGGAATTTTGGGTAATTTTTGGGAATTTTTGGATGATTTTGGTGGTTGTGGGGGCCATTTAGGTAGTTTTGGGTAAGCTTGGGGACCCAATGTCAAAACCAGAAATTTTGGCAATTGAATGGGGTTTCAAATAAGGAAGAATGAGACCATTTTAGTGGAGTCAAGATTGAGTAAAAATTGATTTGGAATGGAATTAGGGTTTGGAAGCATGTGTCATGGACTTAGCTAAGTCCAACCACTTTGGGACCAAGTCTAGCCAAATGGTAATCACTTTATGATCCTTCACATATTGACCTTAGTCATCTTAATCAAAGATTAATGGCTTGGGTTCAAACATGTGAGTTTCATAAGGGTAGAAAGGCAAGGGTTCAAGGTTTAGATTAAGTGGCTTAAGGGTGTGTGTGTGTGTGCAAGAGAAGCTCAAGTCACCCAAGGTCACCCAAGGTAGCCCTAAGGCGTGGACATCCTATAGGAATTCACTATTGGTTGCCCATATGGTGTTTTTAACCTTCCAATGTAATTTAGAGGTTTACAACCATCCAAGTGGGGTCCCAAGAGGAGTTAAGAGGTGGCTGAATTGCTAAAGGGTGGGTCCCAACTCTAGTCTTCTAGGATAATCAAGGAGAAGTCCTATGGCTAGATCCTAAGCTCTAAGAAGAAGGAAAAGACCTCACCAAAAAAGAGGTCAACAAATGGACCCCCAATAGGTGTGGTGTGCTAACCAAGCACACCGCGCGTATTGGCGTTGACCGAAGAGATCAACAAAACCAACACAGGTGTGGTGTTCTAACAAGGTTCATCATTCTATAAATAACACAAACAACATAAATTTAAAGCAAATTTTCAATCCAACAACACACATTGAACAATTAAGCAAAACACACAAACTAAATAATCGACACACTAGAACTAGACTCAAACATACCTAGAACACATATAAGATCTATTCAACACCGATCTTAAATTTCCATCTCTTTCCCAATGAAGTTCGCTAGGATCAAATGGATTGAAAACCAACGCCCTTGGAAACTCCAAAGCCGTCTTTTCATCGATCCACTTGTTCTTCTTATACATTGCTACTTGAGCGTCTTGATAGGCCGCCATATGATCAAATTGAAATTTTTATTGCCATTCCACATGCTGAATTTGATGATACATCTCGTGCAAACGATTCCTAATGCTTTGAAGTTCCACTTCAATCTTTTCCAAACGACTAAACAATCTCTCCATACTAACTGCAATAAAACCATTATAATATGGTTGAGGATCCTTGGGAGATTGGTCTCTTACCTCATTTCCATGGTTTCCTCTATCCATTGCTTCCAACTCCTCTTAAATCTTTCAAAATGGATTGCTCTGGTCAAAATTATGGTTTCTATGTGATTGGGGACGAAGATAGGGCAATATATAAGGAGATTTCGTGTGAAAAACTGAAGATTTTTTGTTTTTACATGATCTGTAACCGTGGCACTTAGGCGCCAAAATCTGGCGCCTATGCGTCGGATCATCGATACGCACTGGTTATTCTGGATCATACCCTTTTATGTGTGGATCATCGATACGCACTGTTTGTGTGTGGATCATACCCTTTTATTTGAACTATTTTTAATCTGGCACCTATGCGCCGGAACCTCGATCGACTTCGATTCGCCTATCGTCAAATTTTACAAAGTTTCGGTCTTAAAAATAGTTCTAATAAAAGGGTATGATCCACACAAACAACAATTAAGATAAATTCAAATAACAAACAATCACAATGATGACAAAATGGGTTGCCTCCCACAAAGTGCTTGGTTTAACATTGTCAGTCCGACCTAATCAGTTGAATTAATCGGGTAGACTCAGTTCGTAAGCCTCTTTGTAATTTGGTTTCATTTCTCCCATATAAGGCTTCAGTCTTAATTTGTTAACTTTAAATACTTTTCTAGTTTTGGGATCTTTAATATCCACAGCTCCATAAGGGTACACTTTTTCAATTATAAATGGTTCCATCCATTTAGATCTTAATTTTCTAAGAAAAAGTCTTAAACGAGCATTAAATAATAACACTTCTTGTCCAGGCATAAATATTTTCCTTTAAATCTTTTAGTCATGCAATTTCTTCATTCTTTCTTTATAAATCTTTGCATTTTCATAGGACTCATTTCTTATCTCTTCCATTTCATTCAATTGTAATAATCATTTTTCTCCTGCAGCATTCAAATCATAATTGAACTCTTTTATCGCCCAATAAGCTTTATGTTTCATTTCAACAAGTAGATGAAAATGTTTACCATAAATTAACTGATAAGGTGACATTCCGATAGGTGTCTTATAAGTTGTTCTATAAGCCCATAACGCAGAATCAAGTCTATCAACCCAGTCTGTTCTTTAAGGATTAACAGTCTTCTCTAATATTCTTTTAATTTCTCTGTTTGATACTTCAGCCATTCCACTTGTTTGAGGGTGATAAGCAATTGTAATTCTATGTTTAATTCAGAATTTTTCCAGTAATTATTGAATTCTTATATTTCTGAAATACTTCCATCATCTGTGATAATTACCCTGGGCATTCCAAATCTTGTAAAAATCATTTTTTTTTAAATTTTGAAACACTTTTGGAATCACAGTTAGGTAAAGCTACAGCTTCGATCCACTTTGCAATATAATCAATTGATAATAAAATATAAATCTTTCCAGATGATGGTACGAAGGGTCCCATTAGTCTAAGCCCCATACATCAAAAATTTAAATTTCAAATATATAGTTTAGAGGCATTTCATCTTTTCTGGATACATTTCCCATTCTTTGACATCGATCACAAGTTCTCACATAATGTCCAACATCTTTAAATAATGTAGGCCAATAAAATCCAGAATTAATAATTTTAAACGCAGTTTTATCCACTCCAAAGTGTCCTCCAAATTCAGAATCGTGACATTTTTTAATAATTGCAAAAGTTTCTTCATAAGGTACACATCTTCAAAAAAATCTCTTCCTATTTTAAATAAATGAGGATCTTCCCAAATATATGATTTACAATCATTCTTGAATTTCTTAATATATTAGTTATTCAACCCATATGGTAAAATATTGCTAACCAAATAGTTAACTATATCTGCATATCAAGGTATTTGTAATCCTAGAATAATATATAATTGTTCATCAGGGAATTTCTTATTTATATTTTCTTCATAAATTTTCTCTTTATTATTTTTAATTCTTGATAAATGATCAACAATTTGGTTGTTAGCTCCTTTTCTATTCACAATTTCAAAATCAAATTCTTGTAAAAGTAAAACCCATATGATCAATCTAGGTTTAGCATCCTTTTTAGACATTAAATACTTAATAGCTGAATGATCAGTATGTACAATATATTTCGTCCCAAGACGATATGGTCTAAATTTATCAAAGACATATACTATTGCTAAAAGCTCTTTTTCAGTAGTAGTGTAATTTATTTGAGTTTCTTTTAGAGTTTTGCTAGCATAATATATAACTTTGAAAATTTTCTCATATTTTTGTCCCAATACAGCTCCAATTGCATAATCACTTACATCACACATTAATTCAAAAGGTTTACTCCAATCAGGTGCAACAATAACGGGCGTAGTGATTAATTATTCTTTTAAAATATTGAACGCATTCAGACAATCTTCTTTAAATTCAAATTTGGCTTCTTTTTCTAATAAATGACAAAGAGGTTTAGCAATTTTAGAAAAATCCTTTATATATCTTCTATAAAATCCAACATGACCCATAAAACTTCTCACATCAGTAACGGTAGTAGGTGGTTGAAGTTCAGCAATAATTTTCACTTTTGCTCGATCAACTTCCATACATATTTGTGAAATTTTATGTCCAAGTACAATTCCTTCTGTGACCATAAATTGACATTTTTCCCAGTTTAGAACCAAATTTGTTTCTTCACATCTCTTCAAAACTTTCGTTATATTTTCTAAGCAAGATTCAAAAGAAGATCCAAAAACTGAAAAATCATCCATAAATACTTCAATTCATTTATCAATTAAATCACAGAATATTGACATTATACATCTTTGAAAAGTTGCAGGTGCATTACATAAACTGAAAGGCATTATTCTAAAGGAAAATGTTCCATAAGGACTTGTGAATGTTGTTTTCTCTTGGTCCTCAGGAGCAACAGGTAATTGATGATAACCAGAATATCCATCCAGAAAAAAAAAATATGAGTGTCTATCTAATTTATCCAACATCTGATCCAAGAAAGGTAAAAGAAAATGATCCTTTCTAGTGGTGTTCTTTAATTTTCGATAATCAATGCAAATTCGCCATCCAGTAAATTGTCTTATTGGGATTAATTCATTTCTTTCATTAACAATGACAGTTACACCTCCTTTCTTCGGAACACAATGAATAGGACTTACCTATTGACTATCCAAAATAGGATAAATAATTCCAGCATCTAACCATTTCAATATCTATTTTTTACAACCTCTTTCATAATTGGGTTCAGTCTTCTTTGAGGTTCAATAGTGGGTTTACAATTTTCTTCCATTAAAATCCTATGCATACAGATTGAAGGGCATATTCCTTTTATATCTGCAATAGTCCACCCAAAAGCTTTATTATAATTCTTCAGAACTCCTACTAGTTTTTCTTATTGATCTTTACTTAGTTCTGAAGATATAATTACAGGTAAAGTTAATGAATTTCTAAGAAATGCATACTTTAAATGTGCAGGTAACATTTTTAATTCCAGTTCAGGGGCTTTTTTAATTGAGGGTAAAAGTATATCATTTTTCATGAATATAATGAGTTTCTTCAGAAAATTTTTCTTCATTTACTTCTTTAATTTCTTCAATTAATGACTCATTATATAACACAGATTCATCATTTTTTTCTTCAGAAATGACCTTACATTTTTCTTGATAATGCTTTTCAATTATATAATAAAAAATATCCATCCGATAGCATTTTTCTTTATCAGGATACCTCATTGATTTCAGAACATTAAATTTATCTCTTGATCATTAACTCTCATCGTTAATTCTCCTTTTTGCATTTCAATCATAGCACGTCCGGTAGTTAGAAAAGGTCTCCCTAAAATAATAGGTATTTCTTTATCTTCTTCCATATCTAGTACAATGAAATCCACAGGAAAGATAAATTTATCTACCTTAACAAGAACATCCTCAATAACTCCTTTAGGATAAGTGATAGATTGATCAGCTGACTGAAGGGTTACAGTGGTGGGAGAAATCTCTCCTAAATCTAACCTTCGAAAGATTGAAAATGGCATGAGATTAATACTTGCTCCTAAATCACATAAGGCTTTTCCACGAAATATTTCTCCAATATCTCAATGTATAGTGAAACTTCCAGGAACTTTATGTTTCTGAGGTAATTTCTTCTTAATTATTGCACTACATTCTTCACTTAATGCAACAGTTTCATAAGCTTGAAATTTCCTTTTCTTGCTTAAAATATCCTTCATAAATTTTGCATAGCTTGGCATTTGTTCCAAAGCTTCAGCAAAAGTAATGTTGATAGTAAGTTTCTTAAAAATCTCAAAGAACTTAGAAAATTGCTGGTCAAGCTTCTGTTGTTTTAGTCTTTGAGGAAAAGGTGGTGGTGATCTTTCAACTTCCACTTCAATAGGAATTACAGTCTAATCTTTACTTGGAGAAAGAGTTTCTTTAGGTTTTCAATTTCTTCTACCTCACTCTCTTATTCAATTTCATTCTAAATTTTCTCTTTTAATTCATTTTCACTTCTAAGTTGTACAGCTTTTGCTTGTTCATGTTCTTTCCTAGTTTCTTTAGGATTAATTTCGACATTGCTAGGTAATGTTCCTTGAGGTCTGTAATTAATAAAATTAGCAATTTGACCCATCTGATTCTCAATATTACGAATAGTAGTGTTTTTACTTTGTAGCTGATTACTTAGTTGCAAGATCAATTCTTCTACAGATAACTTTTTCTGCTGATTGTTAAAACTAGGAGGGTAAGTTGGTCTAAAGTTTGAATTTCCTTTATTGTTCCAATTTGGATTAACTTGATTATTACTCCATTGTTTATGTCCATTATTCCAATTAAAATTAGGATGATTTTTCCAACCTGGATTATAATAATTACAATAAGGATTATTAGTTTTACTAGCAATAGCTTGCAAAGTTTACATTGTTTGAGAATCATCAGTATTTGCAGAATTATCATTACTTACATGCGACATATTAATAGCAAAATTATCTAATTTCTTAGATATCGCAGCCACTTGTGTAGCTAAAATAAAAAAGGCTTCATTATCTTGAATACTTGCCATTCTTTTAGGATTAACCCTTTTAGAAGGCCATTAAAAATTATTATTAGCCATTTCTTCAATTAAAGTATAAGCTTCTTCAAATGTCTTAGCCATTAAAAACCACCAGCAGCAGCATCTATAAAAGATCTAAGTGATCCAATAGGTCAATTATAAAATGTTTGAATAATTAACCAATCTGGTAAAGCATGATGAGGAAATTCTCTTAATAGTTCTTTAAATCTTTCCCAAGCTTCATAAATTGTTTCTCCATCAAATTGCATAAATGAAGTAATATCATTTCTTAATTTAGCAGTTTTAGAAGGAGGAAAATATTTAGCAAGGAATTTTTGTGTCTTATCTGCCCAAGTTTTAATAGACAACTTGCTATTGAATTAAGCCACATCTTTGCTTTATCTTTTAAGGAAAAACGAAAGAGTTTAAGCCTAATAGCATCATCAGAAACATTATTATATTTAAAGGTAGCACAAAGTTCTAAGAAACTAGCAAGGTGTAAATTTGGATCCTCATTAGGTGTTCCTCCAAATTGATTATTTTGAACCATTATAATAATAGAAGGTTTAAGCTCAAAAGAATTAGCATCTACAACTGGCATTTGAATACTAATATGAAGTTCATCAGCTGTAGGGTTTGCATAATCCCTTAATGGTTTACAAACATTTTGTTCATTGATTTCTATTGGATTTTGATTATTGTTATGTAAGTTAGTCATTTCCTGATATTTTTTGTTTTCCTTTTCTAATTCTTTTAACTGTTCTTTCTAATTTGGAATCAAAAGGTAATAATCCTTCAGATCCGGAACTACGCATAAAAATAAATTAAAATCTTTTTGCTATTTATATATATATATATATATATATATATATATATATATATATATATATATATATATATTATTTTTATTTATTTAAGAAATAAATTATATTTAATTTGAAAAATGTAAAAATTGTCTTTTTAACTTTCTTACTTATTTTCCTTATCTTCCCCGACAACGGCGCCAAAAACTTGATGTGACTTTATATATATACTTTCTAATACAAGAATTTAATACCACTGGTAGAAGATTTAATCCCTTGTAATGGTGCCAAAAACTTGATGCGACCCGACTTTTACTTTGTAAGAATTTATGAATTTATGTTTAAATATTAAATTAAATATTGTAAAAGTCACAATTTCAAAGGCAAGTATACGTATCGTTTCAAGTAATACAGGGCTCCAGTGGAGTCCTGATTATCAATCCCACAAGGAAGATTTTGAGGAAATTAAGAAAAATTTTTACATTTTTCAAATTAAAAGTAATTATTATTTCTTTTCAAAGTTTTGATTTTAAACAAAGTTTCTACTAAAAGCAAGTAAGCAGTAATAAAATAAAGATTAATGCAGGTATAAATAAATCAACTTTCTCATTTTCAACTAATCCAAGTTTTTTAGAATAATTATCATTTGTGGAGAATTTAGATTATGGTATTGTGTCAAATAGAAGCATTCTTATTCTTTACCCTTTGGTCAAGGCATAAAGAACATTGACTAATCTATAGATCGGTTCAGGATGTTTTATTAGTAGAATGGGTTAATCTAGGCTCACAGTACAAGATGTACAAGGGTGGTTATGGTCGGCCCTACCAGTGACCCGTTCCCTTTCTATAGACCAAATTATTAGAATTTAGTCTTTCACTCTAGAAACTAATTAATTCTACGCCCAATAAATTATATCTTCCTATTTATTTGCACTTCACCTTGAATAACCCACATAAAGCCTTCGATTACCCAAGGATTCATGTGATAAGAACTCATCTCCGGATAGGTCTCAAAATTCTTCAATAGGTTTTAACAATTTAAATGGCCAGTTTAAAAAGTAAACTAAGATCAGGTATTAATATCATCACAATTTTTATAAATATTTCAAGTTAAATTCTCAAACAAAACTTAATTATCTGATTATCTTTTCATAGTTGAAAGGAGAAAGAAAACTAACTACTCAGAACACATTGATTTCACACAACAAAACATATTTATAAAACTTTGAACCAAGTTACAAATACTTATCTGGAATGTTCCTTCAAGTGATCCATTGTCTCCTACTGACTCCAATGTAATGATGAAAGACTTCAACAGCAACAACACTAATAATCTCACACTTAACTCTCAAAATAAACTGAAAATAAACTCACTAAATACTAAAGAATGTGGCTCCCTAAAATAATTGGATGCTAGAGGGGGTATAATGGCTAAATGGTGCTTAGGGACTATAGTATATTAAAGGGGTCTTTAGGGTGCCATTTTCTCTGTAGAATGGGCTCCTATTTATAGAGCTCTGAATTTGACCAGGGGTTGCTTTTGGATAAGCTATGGAGATTACAAAAACATTTGACTAGGCATCTCAGGCTATGGAACAAATTTGTTTTTGGTAATGTTTTTGAGAAGTTGAAACAAACTGAAACAAGGATAACTCAATTGGAGGCTGATCAGGCTTTTGGTCTGGATAATCATCAAGAATTATTGGAAGCTCAGGAACAGTACCTTCAAGCTTTGACTGTAGAAGAATAATTTCTCCAACAGAAGGCTACAATAAATAAATAACTATTTGGGGATAGAAATACCAGATTCTTCCATGCTGTGATCAAATACAGAAGGCAGTTAAATGTAATTATTACTATCAAAGATCTGGATGGAAAGTGTCTGTCTGTTCAACCTTTCTGCTCAACCTTTCTGCTCAACCTACCAATTCAGATTAATGAAAGTGATGTACATTTTTTTAAAAATCACCTTTCTGCTCAACCTACCAATCCTGATGTGTTTAAGGAAGAGGTTTTTCTTGATCAGATGGAAAGTATTCAACAGTTGCAATTGCTTTCCTTACCTGAAGAAGCAGAAATCCTGCAGGCTTTAAAATCCATTGATGGGAACAAGGCTGCAAGACCTGATGGATTCACTTCTGTAATGTATCTTAAAGCTTGGGAAATTGTGGGGAAGGATGTTGTTGAAGCTGTACAAGCTTTCTTTACTAGAACTGATTTTCCTAATTACCTTGCTACTACTAGTATAGCTTTAATCCCCAAAGATAAGAAAAAAGCCACATGGTATGATTTCAGGCCCACAAGTCTTATAAATACTCTTAATAAGATAATCAACAAGATCATTGTGAGTAGGTTACAGCCCTTCTTACACCTTTTGGTTAGTGCCAACCAATCTGCATTCATCCAGAGCAGAAATATCACTAATAATGTACTACTAGCTCAAGAATTGCTGTTGGAGATTGATAAACCTTGTAGAGGTCAGAATTTAATCCTTAAACTAGATTTAAAAAAGGCTTATGATTCCCTTAGCTGGAATTTTATTGACCAAATGCTTAAGGCAAGAGGGTTCTATCCAGCCTTCTGTCAGCAGATTCAAAGATGGCTCTCTAATACCTTTTATAGTGTCCTAATAAATGGTACCAGCCATGGGTTCTTTCCTGCTGGGAGGGGTCTTAAGCAAGGAGATCCCTTATCTCCAATTATTTTCATCCTTGCCTTTAACTACTTCTCTAGACTTCTCTCAAAGGAAATATCCTTATCTATGTTATCATAACAGCTCTAAACCCATCAAAAGCTATCTTGCTTATGCAGATGATGTCATTATTTTCACCAATGGAAGTAAAGAGGCAATCAAAAAAACTTTAGATATCATTCAACATCTTCAACAAGTAACTAGCTTGGAATTAAACAAACAAAACTGTCAATTTTTGGCAGGCAAGCAATTCAAAAATCAACAATGGTTCAAAACTAGATCTAGATTCTCTCCTTCTGATCTGCCTTTAAAATACTTGGGTGTTCAACTTTTGAAAGGTAGGAAAAAACAAATACAATATGATGAGGTGGTTAATTAGGTTACTTCTCAGCTCAACTGTTGGACCAACAGTTTTCTCTCTATGGGGGAAGGGTAACCTAATAAAAAAGCATCCTTACTACATTTCCTTTATACACTATTGATCCATAGAAAAATACCTATTTTTTTACACCTTAATTCTTATCAATTTCTAAGGATATTATGATTTAATGAAAGGTATTTTTGTGTTTTTGGATGTAAGTGATGTAAAAAGGTCCAAAAAAGGAAAAAGGAGCAAAAATGGAGCAAAATACAAAAATTATAAAAAATATGGCCTGGCGCCTAGGCGCCAGAAGTTGGCACCTACGCTCCAGACTTGATACAGAACTGTCAAATTTTTTACAACGTTTGAACAGTTATTTTGACGGAGTGAGCGGTTATTGGACATTCTAGAAGACTGGCAGTTGTTCCTTGATAATAGGACATGTGATACATTGCATTTGGATGCTCCAAAATGGTTTTAATCATGAAGAGGTGTGAGCCAAAGTGAAGAGGTGCGAAGAACTGGACGCGGTGTCCGGCGCCTAGGCACCAGACAGACCTTCTAGAAGATTCATTGAATGTGGACAAGTTTTGAAGAGGTGCCTCAAGGCAACCCTTGAAGCCTATAAATAGGAGTCCATTTTTTCAGAAAAACGTGCCCCCATTGTAACCTCTTTCTCTTATCCACTTTAGGATCTCTCATCCTTAGAGAGAGAAATAGAGAGAGAAATTTAGGGCCACATTTATTTTAGTTTAGTGAGTTTATTGTCAAGTTGTTGCATCTGGAGTTCATTACACTGTGGAGTCAGTAGAAATCAGAAGATCTGTAGAAGGAATATTTGAGATAAGTATTTTATTTTTTATTCAAAGTTTATTTATTATGTTTTGGTGTTTATATTCAATATGTTCTGAGTAGTTAGTTTACTTTCTTCCTTCAATTATGAAGAGATAAATAAGATAATATAAGATTCGATGGAGAATTGAAATTCAAAATATTTTCAAAACATTGTGATGATATTAAAACCTCATCTTACTTTACTTTTTAAATTGGCCGTTTAAATTGTTAAAACCTGTTGAAGAGTTTTGAGACCTCGAAGGAGAAGAACTCTTAACTTGTAAATGTCACATGAATCCTTGGGTAGTCGAAGGCCATGTGTGGGCTATTCAAGGTGAAGTGCAAATAAATAGGAAGATAAGATTTAAAGGGCGTAGAATTGATAAGTTTTTAGAGTGACAGACTAAATTCTTATAATTTGATTTATAGATAAGGAAAGGGTCACTAGTAGGGTCGACCATAGCCACCCTTGGACATCTAGTAGTGTGAGTCTAGATTAACTCATTCTACTAACAATACATCCGGACCTGATCTGTAAATTAGCCAATGTTCTTTACGCCTGGATCAAAGGGTAAAGAGTAGGAATGCTTCTATTTGGCACAATACCATAAATCAAATTCTCCAAAGAATATTAAATTATCTTAAAAATCTTAGATTAATTGAAGGGAAGAAAGTTGTTTATTTTATATAGTTTTCACAAAATAATTTTCTTATTATTATTTTCTTTATCTGCATCTAGTAAATTAAAAGTAATTTATAGTTAGATTAAAATACCAAAAGATTGTTGAAATACAATATTTAAAAATTTATTACCATATTTTCCCCGTGGGATCGATTCTGGGGTTTTTATTTCAAAGTCATATATTACTTGAAATGATACGTATACTTGCGTAGTACCCAAAAATTATATAAAATATTTTCTTTTTAAATTATATTTTGCTATATAAACATATATTTAAAAAAGTTTTAAACATTAACGGCCTAGCATTAAGTAGGAATCAAGTTTTATTTAATGTTATTGCCGTAATTAAAATTTGGTACACATCTGTATAACAAGTTATTCCAGGTCAAGTGTTTCGCGCCTTTGCCAGAAATTAAATTTTCTAGCAGTGGTAACGAATCCTTGTATTTAGAAATACAAAAATCAGGTCAAGTTTTTGGCACCGTTGCCGGGGAAGGAATAAGATAAGTTATAGATTTTTAAATATTATATTTCTAAAAACATAATATATATATATATATATATATATATATAAATTTTATTCTTTGTTTTATTTTTTTATGCGAAGTTTTGGTTCGAAGCATTAATACCTTTAGATTTCGAATTAGAAAGAACAATTAGAAAAATTAAAAAGGGAAAACAAATTCAAAAATTTCAAGAAATGGCTACTTTACAAAATCCAATTGAACTTAATGATCAAAATGTTTATAAACCATTAAGGGATTATGCTAACCCTACAGTTGATGAAATTCATAGTAGTATTCAAATACCCACTGTAGATGCTAATTCTTTTGAACTTAAACCGTCTATTATTCAAATGGTGCAAAACAATCAATTTGGTGGAACACCAAATGAGGATCCAAATTTACATCTTGTTAGTTTTTTAGAACTTTGTGCTACCTTTAAATATAACAATGTTTCTATGATGCTATTAGACTTAGACTCTTTCCTTTTTCTTTAAGAGATAAAGCAAAGATGTGGTTAAACTCATTAGTAACTCGGTTCTATTAAAACATGGGTCGAAATGGCACAAAAATTCCTTGCTAAATATTTTCCTCCTTCTAAAACTCGCTAAATTAAGAAATGATATTGCTTCGTTTAGTCAATTTGACGGAAGACAATATATGAAACTTGGGAAAGATTTAAAGAACTATTAAGAAAATGTCCTCATCATGCTTTACCTGATTGGTTAATTATTCAAACATTTTATAATGGATTAATTGGATCTTTAAAATCAATTATTGATGCTTCTCCTGGAGGTTCTTTAATGTCTAAATCATTTGAAGAAGCTTACACTTTAATTGAAGAAATGGCTAATAACAATTTTCAATGGCCTTCCAAAAGGATTAATCCTAAAAAGATGGCAAGTATTCACGATAATGAAGCCTTTTCTATCTTAGCTTCACAAGTTGCAGCAATGTCTAAGAAATTAGATAATTTTGCAATTAATATTTCACATAATAACTCTACTAATATTGAAGATTCTCAAACTATTGAAACTTTACAAGCTATTGCAAGTAAAAATAATCCTTATTCAAATTATTATAATCCTGGCTGGAAAAATCATCCTAATTTTAACTGGAATATTCAACAACAATGGGGTAATAATCAATCTCATTTCACTGGAAATTAGAATAATCAAGTTAATCCAAATTATAAACCTCCTGGATTTAATAATCAACAGAAAAAGTTATCAATAGAAGAATTAATTTTACAAATGAATAATCAATTACAAAATCAAAATATTGTTATTCGTAATATTGAAAATCAAATGGGGCAAATTGCTACTTTAATTAATAACGGACTCGTAGGAACACTTCCTAGTAATGTTGAAATTAATCCAAAGGAAACTGGAAAAGAACATGAACATGTTAAGGTCAGTGCAACTTAGAAGTGGAAAGGAATTAAAAGAAAGAATGCAGAATGAAATTGAAAAAGAGATTGAGGTTGAAGAGATTGAAAAACCTAAAGAAACTCTCTCTCATAGTCAAGATCAGATCGTTATACCTGTTAATGTGGAAGTTGAAAAACCACCACCACCTTTTCCTCAAAGACTTAAACAGCAGAAACTTGATCATCAATTTTCTAAGTTCTTTGAAATTTTTAAGAAACTTACTATTAACATACCTTTTGCTGAAGCTTTGGAACAAATGACAACTTATGCAAAATTTATGAAGGATATTTTAAGCAAGAAACGAAAATTTGAAGCTTTTGAAACTGTTGCATTAAGTGAAGAATGTAGTGAAATAATTCAAAAGAAATTACCTGAAAACCTTAAGGATCCTGGAAGTTTCACTATACCCTGTGCTATTGGAAAAAAATTTTGTGGAAAAGCTTTATGTGATTTAGGAGCAAGTATTAATCTCATGCCATTTTTTATCTTTCGAAGATTGGATTGAAGAGATAATACTACCACCACTGTAACCCTTCAGTTAGCTGATAGATCTATCACTTTTCCTAAAGGAGTTATAGAGGATGTCCTTGTTAAAGTGGATAAATTTACTTTCCCTGTAGATTTCCTCGTACTTGATATGGAAGAAGATAAAGAGATACCTGTTATTTTAGGGAGACCTTTTCTAGCTACCGGACGAGCTATGATTGATGTAAAAAAGGGAGAACTAACCATGAGAGTTAAGGATCAAGAAATTAAATTCAATGTTCTTAAATCAATGAAGTACCCTCATAAAGAGAAATGTTATCGAATGGAGATAATTGATTATTTAATTGTAAAACATTATCAAGAAAAATGTAAAGTCATTTCTGAATAAAAATTTGAATTTTTAACTGATGAAAAAGAAGAAGAGACTCATTTTATTAAAGATAACTGGGAAACTTTAGACATAACTCAAAATGATGTACTTTTACTATCAATTAAAAAAGCCCCTGAACTGTAATTAAAAATGTTACCTTCACATTTAAAATATGCGTTTCTTGGAAATTCATTAACTTTACCTGTTATTATTTTTTCTGAACTGAGTAAAGATCAAGAAGAAAAACTACTAGGTGTGTTAAAGAACTATAAGAAAGCTTTTGGTTGGACTATTGCTGATATCAGAGGAATAAGCCCTTACATTTGTATGCATAGAATTTTAATTGAAGAAAATTTTAAACCTACTATTGAATCGCAAAGAAGATTAAATCCTATCATGAAAGAGGTAGTTAAAAAAGAAATTGTTAAGTGGTTAGATGCTGGTATTATTTATCGTATTTCGGATAGTCAATGGATAATTCCTATTCATTGTGTTCCGAAGAAAGGAGGTGTAACTGTCATTGTTAATGATAAAAATGAACTAATTCCTACAAGACAAGTTATTGGATGGTGAATTTGTATTGACTATAGGAAATTAAATAAAGCCACTAGAAAGGATCATTTTCATTTACCTTTCTTGGATCAAATGCTCGATAAATTAGCTGGACACTCATATTTCTATTTTCTGGATGGATATTCTGGTTATCATTAGTTACTTATTGCTTCTGAGGACCAAGAAATAACAACATTTACAAGTCTTTATGGAACATTTGCATTTAGAAGAATGCCTTTTGGTTTATGTGATGCACCTGCAACTTTTTAAAGATGTATGATGTCAATATTTTGTGATTTGATTGACAAAGGAATTGAAATATTCATGGACGATTTTTCAGTTTTTGGAACTTCTTTTGAATCTTGTTTGGAAAACATAGCCAAAGTTCTGAAAAGATGTGAAGAAACAAATTTAGTTCTTAACTGGGAAAAATGTCAGTTCATGGTCACAGAAGGCATTGTACTTGGTCACAAAGTGTCATAAAAGGGGATGGAAGTAGATCAAGCAAAAGTGAAAATTATTGCTGAATTGCAACCTCCTACTACTGTTACTGATGTGAGAAGTTTTCTAGGTCATGCTGGATTTTATAGAAGATACATAAAGGATTTTTCTAAAATTGCTAAACCTCTTTGTCATTTATTGGAAAAAGATGCGAAATTTGAATTTAACAAAGAATGTATTAATGCTTTTAATATTCTAAAAGAAAAATTAATAATCGCACCTATCATTATTGCACCTAATTGGAATAAATCTTTTGAATTAATGTGTGATGCAAGTGATTTTGCAATTGGAGTCGTATTAGGACAAAAATATGAGAAGATTTTCAAAGTTGTATATTATGCTAGTAAAACTCTCACTCGAAACACAAAGAAATTACACTACCACTGAGAAGGAGCTTCTAGCTATAGTATATGTCTTTGATAAATTTAGACCTTATCTTCTTGGTACTAAATGCATAGTTCATACTTATCATTCTGCTATTAAAAATCTATTATCTAAGAAGGATTCTAAACCTAGCTTATAAGATGGGTTTTACTTCTAGAAGACGTTGATTTTCAAATAGTAGATAGAAAAGGAACTGAAAACCAAATTGCCGATCATTTGTCTAGAATTAAAAATGATATTATTTCGGAAGAAAATATAAATGAGAAATTTCCTGATGAATCTTTATATGTTATTCAAAGATGCAAAACACCTTGGTATGCTGATATTGTTAATTAAATAGTTAGCAATATTTTGCCTTATGAATTGGATAACAAATTTATTAAGAAATTTAAATATGATGCTAAATCTTATATTTGGGAAGAACCTCATTTATTTAAAATTGGAAAAGATTCTATGATTCGAAGATGTGTACCTTATGAGGAAACTTTTGCTATTATTCAAAAATGTCATGATTCCGATTTTGGAGGACACTTTGTCATAGATAAAATTGCATTTAAAATTTTAAATTCTGGATTTTATTGGCCTACCTTATTTAAAGATGTGAGACATTATGTGAAAACATGTGATCGATGTCAAAGGATGGGAAATATATCTAGGAAGAATAAAATGCCTTTAAACTATATATTGGAAGTTGAAATTTTTGATATATGGGGTTTTGACTTTATGGGACCATTTGTTCCATCATCTGAAAAAATTTATATTTTATTAGTCGTTGATTATGTTTCAAAGTGGATCAAGCTCGTTGCTTTACCAAACTCGTGATTCCAAAAGTGTTTCTAAATTCTTAAAGAAAATGATATTTTCAAGATTTAGAATGCCTAAGGTAATTATCACTGATGGTGGAAGTCATTTCAGGAATATAAGAATTCAATCATTACTACAAAAATTTGGAATCAAACATAGAATTGTAACTGCTTATCACCCATAAACAAGTGGAATGGCTGAAGTATCAAACAGAGAAATTAAAAGAATTTTAGAGAACACTCGTTAATCCTAAAAGAACCGATTGGGTTGATAGACTTGATTCTCGCATTTTGGGCTTATAGAACGGACTTATAAGACACCAATCGGAATGTCACCTTACCGGTTAATTTATGGTAAACATTGTCACTTACCTGTAGAACTTTAACATAAAGCTTATTGGGCGATAAAGGAGTTTAATTTTAAGTTTAATAAAGTAGAAGAAAAGTGATTATTGCAATTGAATGAGATGGAAGAAATAAGAAATGAATCATATGAAAATGCAAGGATTTATAAAAAGAAAATGAAGATATGCATGATAAGAAAATTTCAGGAAAAATTTTTGAGCCTGGATAAGAAGTATTACTGTTTACCTCTCGTTTAAAACTTTTTTCTAGAAAATTAAGATGTAAATGGATTGGACCCTATACAGTTGAGAAAGTATACCATTATGGAGCTGTGGATATTAAAGACCCCAAAACAGGAAAAAATTTTAAAGTAAATGGATTATGATTGAAGCCTTATTTGGGAGATATTAAAATGATTTATAAAGAGTCTTATGAATTGAGTCAACCTGATTAAAGATTTACTTAAGTCAGGCTGGCGACATTAAACCAAGCGCTTTGTGGGAGGCAACCCATAATTATCTTTTGTTTTGAGTATTTTTTATGTTTTAATGTAAGGTTATGCCTCGATCTTGACTAATTTTATATTAATTTAGAAAAACTTGATGCTTATAAGTCTTTGTTGACTTAGGCTGAAGATTATTTTGAAGTATGTAAGATTTAGAAATTGGATTACTCAATTCTAAATATGAGTAAAAAGGAGATCAAGTTAACCTTCATTATGATTGTTTACAATGTGAGTTATTGAGTCAAGATTACTCTTACCAGTATAATTTACCTATCTTGGAGAACGAAATTTTGAAATTTGACGATTAGGCGAAACGGAGTTGAACATAGTTTCGGTGCCTAGGCGCCAAGATTCGGTGCCTAGGCTCCAAGATTCGGCGCCTAGGCTCCAAGATTCGGTTCCTAAGCGCTAGAGACAAGCTATGTATCAATAGGTCCGGCACCTAGGCGCCCGATTTGGCGCCTAAGCGCCACGGTTACTGGGTCGTGCAAAAACCGAAAATTTTCAGTTTTTCACACGATTTTCACCTTTAAATCAACCTATCTTCTTCCCTAACCATCAAGCAATCAAAGTTACGTCCATTACACTTCATTCTTGAGAGATTTGAGAAATTTTTGAAGAAATGGAAGGAAGAAATCATGGAGAAGAAGCTACGGACAAGGTCTCAAAGGATCCTCAACCCTACATCAATGGTTTCATCGCGGTAAGTTTAGA
The DNA here is from genome assembly GCA_022702705.1 of Papilionanthe hookeriana x Papilionanthe teres. Classification (NCBI taxonomy): domain Eukaryota; kingdom Viridiplantae; phylum Streptophyta; class Magnoliopsida; order Asparagales; family Orchidaceae; genus Papilionanthe; species Papilionanthe hookeriana x Papilionanthe teres. The sequence goes on along the minus strand of CM040429.1, from coordinate 138,967,841 downwards.
GAAAATTTCTAGTCGTTTGGATAAGTTTGAAGCAGAGTTTAAAAGCATTGGAGATCGCCTTCATGAGATGTTTCATCAAATTGAACATCTAGAATGGCAGATGAAACTTCAATTTGATCATTTTGCGGCTTATCAAGATGCTCAAGTTGAAATGTATGCGAAGAACAAGTGGATTGACGAAAAAAAGACTACGGATTTCCCGAGAGCGTTAGTTTTTTTTCCAAGTGGAATACACAATTTCCCTTGTGAAGATTAGAATATTCTGGTAATGAGATAGTTATTATCTGGTTTGTTGAGTCGTTGTATCGATTTAGTGAATCAATTGTGTTCGTTTGTGTATTTGCTTTCATGTTAAATGTGTGTTGTTTTTGCTTAGAAATTGTTGTGTTTGAGTGTGTATTAGGAACTTGAATCAAGTATAATACTTATCTTGAATGTATTGAGCCAATATTAAAGATTATAAATGGAATTTAGTGAGTTTGATTTAAACTTTATGTTTGATAGGTGGATTAAATATTTAATTTATAAAATTTTTGAAAAATTTTGTGGAAGTTAGAAACTGAAGCCCTACTCTAATGTGAGTAATTGGAAGTAATTTTGGTCTGCTTTTATTTTGTTTCAAATTTAGTATAATCATAAAAATTAGCTTGCTTACTTTTTATACCTGCTTCAATTTTATCTTAATTATTCATAAAAGCATGAGTAGAAGTTAATTTTTCTTTTTAAGATCATTTTTACATACTTATAAAAATTTCCTTTTTAAAATTATGATTTTCTTTCTCTCATACTTTCAAATTGTCATATTATATCAAAACTTAAGTTTGGGGAAGGGAAAATACATTCAAATTTAAATTTTATTTGTCCTTAAAGAGCTAATATTTTCTTAAAAATAAAAACTTTTTAACATAACTTAAGGAATGAAGAATTTATTTGAGATCACTTTTATTTTTAAAATTATAAACAATTTAGTGAAATTAACCAAAATTTTAATAATTTTGATTGATTTTAAGAATAGAATTATTTAACTTAAAGAAGAATAAGATTAAGAAAGTTTTCTATTCATGATAGAAATAATAGAATTTTAGAAATATTAAGTAATAAAAAATTATCACTTGAAAAAGAAAAGATTGAAAATATTTTTGAATTCTTATTTATGTTATAATAACTAAGTGGAAATGTATAAGTTTTGAAAATATAAGTTAAGGATAGTGAAGTTCAAAACCATTAACAGGCTATCAAGATATAGTAATCCTCTCTATATATAAAAAAAAATAAAAAAAAGAAAAAGAAAAAGAAAAAAAAAAGAAAAGAAGAAGAAAAGAAAAAGAAAAAAAGAAGAGAGGAGAAGCTTGAGGAAATGCCTAATCAAAAATTGGCTTCACTTGAATTATCTTATAGGAAGAAAACTAGTTACATATTTTACTTAATTTTTATGCATGAATATTTATTTAGGAAAGACTTTTCAAGAAGGTCTTTTTCTTGTAAATAATATATGAGATCTTAATATAATAAACTTCTATTATTTTCAAAATGGATGAAAAGTTTGAAATCTTATGATTTGGTAGTTAAATATTCTTTAAATTCTTAAAATTAAACCTAGTTAGTGAAGTTGGGTTAATAATTTACAAAAAAACTTGATAAAGTCAAAAATTATAAGGAATCTTAAATATTTATCTTTTATTCCAAAGGTTATACATTTTAAATAGTAGAAAGAGTTACTTGAGGACAAGTAATATTTAAGTTTGGGGGATTTTGATCCATAAAAAAATACATATTTTTTTACGCCTTAATTCTTATCAATTTCTAAGGATATTATGCTTTAATGAAAGGTATTTTTGTGTTTTTGGATGTAAGTGATGTAAAAAGGTCCAAAAAAGGAAAAAGGGGCAAAAAGGAGCAAAAATGGAGCAAAATACAAATATTATAAAAAATATGGTCTGGCGCCTAAGCCCCAAAATTTGGCGCCTAAGCGCCAAACTCGATACAGAACTGTCAAGTTTTTGACAACGTTTGAACGGTTATTTTGACGGAGTGAGCGGTTATTGGACATTCTAGAAGACTGGCAGTTGTTCCTTGGTGATAGGACATGTGATACATTGCATTTGGACGCTCCAAAATGGTTTTAATCGCGAAGAGGTGCGAGCCAAAGTGAAGAGGTGCGAAGAACTGGACGCGGTGTCCGGCGCCTAGGCGCCAGACAGACCTTCTAGAAGATTCATTGAATGTGGACATGTTTTGAAGAGGTGCCTCAAGGCAACCCTTGAAGCCTATAAATAGGAGTCCATTTCTTCAGAAAAACGTGCCCCCATTGTAACCTCTTTCTCTTATCCACTTTAGGATCTCTCATCCTTAGAGAGAGAAATAGAGAGAGAAATTTAGGGCCACTTTTATTTTAGTTTAGTGAGTTTATTTTTAAGTTGTTGCATCTGGAGTTCATTACACTGTGGAGTCAATAGGAATCAGAAGATCTGTAGAAGGAATATTTGAGATAAGTATTTTATTTTTGATTCAAAGTTTATTTATTATGTTTTGTTGTTTATATTCAATGTGTTCTGAGTAGTTAGTTTACTTTCTTCCTTTAATTATGAAGAGATAAATAAGATAATATAAGATTCGATGGAGAATTGAAATTCAAAATATTTTCAAAACATTGTGATGATATTAATACCTGATCTTACTTTACTTTTTAAATTGGTCGTTTAAATTGTTAAAACCTATTGAAGAGTTTGGAGACCTAGAAGGAGAAGAACTCTTAACTTGTAAATGTCACATGAATCCTTGGGTAGTCGAAGGCCATGTGCGAGCTATTCAAGGTGAAGTGCAAATAAATAGGAAGATAAGATTTAAAGGGCGTAGAATTGATAAGTTTTTAGAGTGACAGACTAAATTCTTATAATTTGATTTATAGATAAGGAAAGGGTCACTAGTAGGGCCGACCATAGCCACCCTTGGACATCTAGTAGTGTGAGTCTAGATTAACCCATTCTACTAACAATACATCCGGACCTGATCTGTAAATTAGCCAATGTTCTTTGCGCTAGGATCAAAGGGTAAAGAATAGGAATGCTTCTATTTGGCACAATACAATAAATCAAATTCTCCAACGAATATTAAATTATCTTAAAAATCTTAGATTAATTGAAGGGAAAAAAGTTGTTTGTTTTATATAGTTTTCACAAAATCATTTTCTTATTATTGTTTTCTTTATCTACATCTAGTAAATTAAAAGTAATTTATAGTTAGAGTAAAATACAAAAAGATTTTTGAAATACAATATTTAAAAATTTATTACCATAATTTTTCCTCGTGGGATCGATACTGGGGTTTTTGTTTCAAAGCCCTATATTACTTGAAACGATACGTATACTTGCGTAGTACCCAAAAAATCTATAAAATATTTTCTTTGTAAATTATATTTTGCTATATAAACATATATTTAAAAAAGTATTAAACATTAACGGCCAAGCATTAAGTAGCAATCAATTTTTATTTAATGTTATTGCCGTAATTAAAATTTGGTACACATCTATATAGCAAGTTATTCCTGGTCAAGTGTTTCGCGCCTTTGCCAGAAATTATATTTTCTAGCAGTGGTAACAAATCCTTGTATTTGGAAATACAAAAATCGGGTCAACTATGCAAATGATCAGAATGAAGAGGAGTTCTCAAAGAATGTTGGAAACCACCTTTAATAAAATTTTTTGGGAAGGACAGAAAAAACAGATCCATTGGGAAGCACGGAACAAACTATGTAAACCTTTTCACTCAGGAGGACTGGGTTTTAAAAGCTTTCAGCACATTAGTCAAATTTTCCATTGCAAGCAGTGGATAAAATTTAGGAAGTAGGATACTCTATGGGCTCAATTTTTAACTTCTAAATATTGTAAAAATCTTCATCCTGATTTGGTTCAGGTAAAGCCTGGTGATTCTAAACAGTGGAAAGGATTACTTAAAGTAAGGGAAATGGCAAATAAGTTCTTCTGCTGGAAAGTTGGAGATGGCTCTTTAAACTTCTTATTAGATAACTGGTTATTGGATGAACCATTAACCCCATTACCTAATGCTGCAGTAAATTATAATCATACAGTAGCTGATTTCTGGAAGAATTATAATTGGGACTTGGAGAAGCTGAAAGACATTGTGGATAACCCAACCATTCAGATTATCACCTCTATTCCGATTGATCAAACAAAACCTGATAAGATCATTCTCAACAACACACCTTCTCAATCCCTTAACTCTTTTATATACCAAACTTTACACAAGTGGGCTCCTAATAATTGGGGACAGAATATCTGGAATGCTACTCTGACCCCATCTATATCATTTTTCAGTTGGAGATTATTCCAAAAATTTTTGCCTGTGGATGATATACTCAAATTAAAGGGCCTCAGAATAGTTTCTAAATGTTGGTTATGCCATTCTCATGAAGAAACTACTTCACATCTCTTTTTTAACTGTCCTGTGACCAGGGAGATTTGGGCTAAAGTGTTGGATCATTTACACACTTCACATCATATTAGAGATTGGACTTCTGTGGAAGATTGTTGGGATGATTGGAAAGCTCACCAACTGTCATTATGTCCATTAATTATCTGCTGGTTTGTGTGGATGGCCAGGAACCAAAACAAATATGGTGAGCACAGAAGTTCTGCTAAACAGATTTTTGTAAATTGTTGCACCTATTTAAACAGGTATAGTTTCACTCAACAGTATATGAACAGAACAAGGACAAAGGTCAAGACAATACAATGGTTACTTCCTTCCTTACCTTGGGTTAAAATTAACATTAATGGAAGTTATAATCTTCAGTCTGCAGGCATTAGGGGGTATGTAAGAATCATAAAGGGTTGTTACTGTGGGGTTTTCAGACTCCTATCTTTTTTATTTCTCCTCTTGAATCTGAATTGGTTGCTGCAATTTGGGCACTGAAAACTGCTAAAGCTTTTGGGTATCCTTACCTCTGGGCAGAATCTGACTCACTTCAACTTGTTAATATCATGACAGGCTCTTTAGATATACCATGGAAGTTGATCTATCTTCACAGGAGCCTACTTTCTCTTACCCAGAACACTACTGTCTACTGAAGTCATATACACAGGGAGGGAAATCAGCCAGCCAACTGGCTGGCCAAAACTTCTGCTACTTCTGCTATTATAAACTTTTTTAAATTTCCTTTTGGGCATTTAAAGCATTTACTTTTTGGGGATTTACTTACACTCCCTTATATCAGATGTATTTAAAACTAACTTTTGATTAATGCATCTCTTATTTTGATCAACATATATATATTAATAAAAGGAGCAAAAAATGCTCCATCCATGTTGATCAAAACAAAGGGTACAAAAGTTTGAGGGGAAAGGTGACCCCCACTAGGTGACTCAACAAAAGATTTAAAGGGTCACAATCCCCAACCAAAAATAAATATACTCCACACATAAAAAACAAGAAATTACAGGAACCCAATATCAATTGTATAAAGCAAATTAAAAACAGATGTGCTATGTTTAATTGCTCAGCTAGTCCCAAAAAAGAAGTCCAAGTAGCAAACTTAGGCTGTTCATGGAAGTGGTTGACCAGTTCTGATTTGGGGAGCCCTCAACAAATCTCCCTGGAGCAGAAAGGAGAAGGGAGGGGGGAGGTAGAGACCTGGGTGAGTGCTAATGTTCTAGCCATCCTGGCTAGCCAATTGGCATGCCAATTTCCTTCTCTGAAGATAAACATAAATCTGGTGTGGAGGGAGGTTCTTAAGCTGTTAATTATGTTAATCCATAGAGAGTGATGCCAAGGGGACTGGGAATCTGAATCCAGCAGTTCCAGCAGATTGGAAGAATCCACTTCAATACACAGGGAGAGCCACCTTTTAAATTCAACCATTTTTAATGCCCAGAAGACAGCCATCAGTTCAGCCTCTAGAGCATCAAGAGTTGTAGCATGGGCTTGAAAAAATAGAATACACTTCCCTTGTGGTTCTTGAATACACCTCCCACCCCAGCTCCAAGAGATGAATAACTTCCATCTGTATTAGCTTTCAGGTGGGGAGGGTCAAGAGGCTTCCAATCAACTAGGATCACTTGGGGGTGGTTTGTTGTGGCTTGGGAGGTTTAGGCTGAGGGGGAAAGCCCTGTGGTTCACCAGCTTGGACAGAAAAGATAAACAATTTCTAGCAACAATATCATGCTTGGGATGGTGGTTCTCAAATGTGGCTTGATTTCTACATTGCCAGATGAACCAGGCAATGATAAATGGGATAATTCTCAAGTTTGCATCCTTCTAGTCTTTCCAGTTGCAGTAGATGTACTTCCAAGATAGGAGCAGGAGTTTAATATTGAGATGTTTGATACAATGATCCCAAACTTGCTGACAGAAACTGCTGTCAAAAAAGAGATGGGGAGTAGTTTCTTCACTGTTTTTGCATAGTCTGCAGCAGGATAGGCCTCTTAACCCTTTGAGTTTAAGAAGGTCATCTGTAGGGATGAGTTTGTGGAGCACTTTCCAGCAGAAGAATGGCATAAAGGGGGACAAGTGTTTATTCCAAATAAATTTACCCCGGGGAACCACTTCCCATTGATATAGCTTAGCTGAAATAGCTTTGGAGAGACTTTAGGCTTTGTATGAGGACCAAGCTATTCTGTCATTCCTGCAGGTATTAATGGGGATGGTAGAAATGAGTTGGGCAGAAGGTGCCTTAAGAAGTGAATTCAATGTGGGCATACACCAGGTTCCATTTTCCCAACATTCAGTAAATTTAAGGTTGAGGGAGAGGGGAGAATTTTGGGCTAGTTGGAGCCAGTCTTCAGGGCACCGTTTATCTAACCAGAAAGATATTTCTCTTTTTCCAAGTTCCCATGGGAACATTTTATCTGCTAAGGGAAAGGCTTTAATCATTCCAGACCATATTCTTGAATCTCCAGGCTTTTTGGTAGCTTGGGAAGGATGTGAACCTCTACAATACGTGCCTTTAACAAATTTAGCCCAAAGAGAGGTTTGAGATTTAAACTTGAGCCAGAGTTTGCAGAAGTTAACTTGTGACATCTGCTTCAGACCCTGGAAGCCCAAACCCCCAGCCCAGTATGGTTTGGCCACCTTCTACCAAGAGGACCAATGTATTTGTCTCCTGCTTCTTGACCAAAGAAATCTATTGAATATTCTTTCCATTTGAAGTTGGGTGCTTTTTTTCATGGATGTCATCTGAAGGATATATGAAGGGAAGGTGGTGAGGATGCTTTTCAAGAGGGCGATTCTGCCCCCACTTGACAGGAAGGAGTGGGACCAGCTAGAAAGCTGGTTCTGGATTTTCTGGAGGATGGAGTCAAAATGTGTTTGCTTCACTCTACCTTTCAGGATAGGGATCCCTAGGTAGATAAGAGGACTTGTGGGCCAAGAGAATCTAGAGTGGTCCAGGACCCAAAATTTGTTGCTTAAAGATATCTTGTTACTGAAAATAATGTGGCATTTATCTTTGTTGAAAGTCATACCTGAGACAGTCTGAAACTGTTGGAGACATTTCAGGATAACTTTAACTGAATTTTTATGAGCATTAGAGAATACCATGATTTCATCTGCATAACTGAGGTGGGTGATGTGTATGTTTGATCTGTGGTGATATCTGGAATGGTTCTATGCAAATTTATTGGTATTAAGGAGCCTTGAAAGGTAATCAAATGCCAAAATGAAAAGGGTTAGAGATAGAGGATCCCCTTGCTTCAAACCTCTGGAAGCAGCAAAATTCCCCCAAGTGGCCCCATTTAGGAGGATAGAGTGCCCATTGGAAGCCATCCATCTCTGAATAAGACAACAGAAAGTTGGAGAGAATCCCCTGTCAGATAGAACCTCTAAGATAAAGTCCCAACTGATAGTATCATATGATTTCCTTAGATCCAGCTTATATATGAGGTTGTCCCCTCTACAGGTTTTATTAAGGTCAAGCAGAAGTTCCTGAGCCAGCAAAACATTGTTAATGATGGATCTGTTGGTTACAAAGGCTGATTAATTTGGACTTATTATTTTATCAAGCATTGGCTATAATCATAGGACCAGAATCTTGCTGATGATCTTACTGATAACAAAGTTAAGCAAATAGGTCTAAAATGGATCCATGAATGAGCATCTGGGTATTTGGGGATGAGCACAAAATTGGAGTGGCTGAAATAACTGGGGATAGTGCTGCCTTTAAAGAAGGATTGTACAGTCAATGTAACTTCTCCTTTCATAATTTTCCAAGCCTTCTTGTAAAAGTCTGCTGCAAAGCCATCAGGCCCAGCAGACTTACTACTATCAATGGTATTCAGAGCCGTCCAGATTTCATTTTCAGTGGGAGGTACTGTAAGAATCTAGTTATTGATGTAATGGGCATCCTGCTCAAAAATTGAGTGATCACAAGGAGTTCTTTCCATGCTAGGCTGCTTAAGTAGGTCTTGATAGTAAGAGACTGCATCATTAGCTATATCTTTAGCATCAGTCAGAATTGTTCCGGTAGTTGTTTTAATATTGTGGATTGTGTTACATTTTCTTTTGTATTTTATATAAGCATGGAAAAACGTTGTGTTCCTGTCCCCCTAAGTGAAAATGTTGATAGCAGCTTTTTGTTTGAGGAGTTGATCTTGGGTGTCTACAGCCTGCAGAAGTTCCTCTTGGGCCTGATAAAGCAAATTATCCATAGAGCAGTCTTTAAAAACTTCACCCTCTACAAATGCACCTTATCTTCAGCTTTCTTAATAGCTAGGAATACATTCCCAAAGGCAGTCCACCCCCAGCTTTTAAGGCTCTTGCTTACCTTATGATCGAGAAGACACAAATGAGTCCAGGGGTCAGGATGCAGCTCAACATTCCAAAGAGAATTCACTAAGTTGAAAAAATCAGCATGGGAGGACCAGAAGTTGAGATATTTGAAAGGAGCTGGCTGGTCAGGCTTGGGAGGGGCAGTAATGGTCAGGAGTAATGGTCTGTGATCAGACCCAGCAAGGGGGAGGTGGGTGACATAGGTGAGCAGGAAATTGGAGAGCCAGCAATCATTGGTAAGAAAACTATCAAGCCTTTCCCACAATTTACCTCTTCTCCAAGTGAGTCTGGACCAGCATAACCCAAGTCATAAAGTCCAGCCTGGGAGATGTTGTTGCAGAAAGTGTTCATCTTGGATATATTAGGGGGTCTACCTCCAATCTTTTAGCTGGAGAAGAAATACAATTAAATTCCTCTCCCACCAGCCAAGGGGAGGTCATATTTCTTCCAATGGAGTTAAGACACTGCCATAAGTCCTTTCTGTCATCTTGTGAAAATCCAGCATAGATGAATGAAGTAAAACCAACCTTTCTTTCCAGCTGGAAGGTCAGGTGGACAAACTGTCTATGGTCAATAAACACTGACCAATTGATTTCTTTTCTACAGAGAATCCAAATTTTATTATTTGTGTTAGCAAAATGGGAGAATCCAGGGAATTTCCTGATGATCTTACCAAGGAATTTGTGAACCATAGGTTCTAATAGGACAATGCACCAGAGTTTAAATTTTTTGTTAAGATGTAGGACTCTTTTGAGGGAGATGGGGTGAGCCACACCCCTTATGTTCCAACAAAGAAAATTAAACATAAGGAGGTTTGGGGGGGGAGGGGAGGGTGGCTGAGAAAGACTTGGATCTAGTTCTACCTCTAGAGACCTGAGAGGTGGCTACATCAAGAAGGATCCCTAACTCAGATGTAGAGGGGACACCAAGAAGTTTTTGAACTTCAGTTAGGTTCTTTTTCTTTTTTCTCTTAGCATTTTGAACATGATAGTTACTGTCCAAGAGATTTTCCATAGAAGAAAGATCGGTCTGTAAAGGAGGGAGGGGGGACAATGGGCCCATCAGTCAAACGAGATTGTTTAAGGGTAGAGTGGGGAGGTGAGGAGATATTCTGAGGGGGGAGGAGGGGGGTGTCAAGGGTTCCGGGAGAAGGGGTTAGGGGAAACAAAGGGGGTGGGAAGGAGGGGGGCAGGGAAGAAAAAGGGGGTTCTAGAGGGGCGATGAGAGGGGTGGGGAGGAGGGGGGTTGTGGGGAAAGAGGGGGAGAGGGCTGAGAGGGAAGGAGGGGGTTTAAGTCAGGGGGAGTAGCCACAAGAGGAGGCTTAGGAGGTCTTTTAGAAGGGGGGTGGACTCTGTAGCATCTGCTGAGGGTGTGTCCAAACATTCTACAATGAGTGCAATAGTAAGGTTGTTGCTCAATAATCACTTCCTACCAGTAAGCTTCACCTTCAGACCCAATCCATAACCTAAGAGTGATGGGGAGAGTTACATCTCTCTCTACCTGAACACTTGCTGCTGCTGGTCTAGCTTTGTTTTTAGTTAGGGCATCTAATCTCAGAGGAGTTCCAAGTTCCTTGGCAATATTAAAGAGAGCATTCTGATTATAGTATCTGATAGGGAGCCAAGGGAATTTGAACCAAATGGGGACAACTGGGGGCTCCTTCTTTGGATCAAAATCTTAGGTCCATTTCAGTAACTTCATTTCTGAACCAGCAATTAGGATGGTTTGTTTGGCAAATAGCCTTGCATAGTCCTCATCAGTGGACAGTTGTATTAGCAGATGTCTGTCATCCAGCAAGCCTAGCTGCCAGGTGCCAATGAATTGGAGGGAATCAAAGTAGTTTCTTACTTCTTCCATCTTTGGGTGACCCAAAGAAAATTTTCCAATGAGGGTGAATTGCACTTCAGCATTGAGTTGGGTTAGCTCTTGGTCTGTAAATATGACAGCAGGTCACCATCTTTGGAACTTGTTGGATGTATGCAAGGGCAGGAGGCCCTACCAGCTGCTGTATCATGCAGTAATTGAGGGAAAACCAATGAATTAGAAGAAGAAGCCACATCTTTTTTGTTGCCAACCACACCTGCATAGGTAGGCTTGGTCTATTGGATATTAGTGTCTAAGTCTATTGGGTATCCATAGTACAACAGCTTCCTCAACAGAAAAACTGCTAACACTATAGAGAGCCACACTTAAATTCTAGCTAAGAAGCAGAAAAGCTCAAGGAGATAGAACTGAGGACCCAGCCAGGGAAATGCCAAGCTTCCCCCAGATGTTAACACCAATTTAACAATAACTTTTGAAAAAGATTAACCCAGGAAAGGCCAAACATCCAAGGAAGGGACCCAAAGACACCACCACCAAAGACTTACTCGCCTCAGAGCACCTCCGACCAGAATGGAAGCCAGAACCAGGGCTGCCGCCAAGAGTCATACTCGGGAACCCTAGCAGAACCCGGCTAGCCACCTCCACCATGATTCATATATATATATATATATATATATATATATATATATATATATATATATATATATATATATATATATATATATATAATTATCGGTGGATCAAGTTTTTGGCGCCATTATGGGGGAAAGAAATAAATAAATAAATTCAAAAGAAAATTTATTTTTATTTTAAAGTCTTATTTAAACTTCTTAGATTTATTTTAGAAAGTTATTTTTTTTATAATTGTGTATGTGTAGTTCAGGTTCTGAAGGACTTGTACCATACAATTCTGAATTTGAAAGAACTATAAGAAAAATCAAAAATATTGAAAATACAGAAAAAGCTAAAAACATTCAAGAAATGGCAAATCAAAATAATCAAAATGTTGAAATCCATCAAGAATTTAAACCTTTAAGGGATTATGCTAACCCTACAATAGATGAATTTCATGGTAGTATTCAAAATCCTACTATAGCGGCTAATTCATTTGAACTTAAACCTGTTATTATCTAAATTGTATCTAATAATCAGTTTGGGAGAGCACCAACTGAGGATCCAAGTTTATATCTTGCCAATTTTTTAGAATTGTGTGCTACATTTAAATATGATGGTGTTTCGGATGATGCTATTAGACTTAGACTTTTTCCTTTTTGATTAAGGGATAAAGCTAAGATGTGGTTAAATTCCTTAGCACCTTGATCTATCAAAACTTGGGGTGATTTAGCACAAAAATTTCTTGCTAAATATTTTCCACCATCAAAGACTGCTAAGCTTTGAAATGATATTACATATTTTTGCTAGTTTGAAGGGTAATCTATTTATGAAGCATGGGAACGTTTTATAGATCTCCTAAAGAAAGTATCCACATCATTCGATACTAGATTGGTTAATAATTCAAACTTTTTATAATTGATAAGTTGGTTCTCTTAGATCTATTATCGATGCTGCTGCTGGTGGTTCATTGATGTATAAACTGTTTAATGATGCTTATGCTTTAATTGAAGAAATGGCAACAAATAATTTTCAATGGCCTTCTGAGAGGGTAAATCCTAAAAAAGTAGCCAATATTCACGAATCTAATGCTTTTGCAATGTTAGCAAATGAAGTTGTTGCAATTTCAAGGAAGATAGACCAACTTGGAATGAATTTTTCTCAATCAATTTCAATGATTGAATAAAATTCATTAGGCCTAATTGTAGATTCTCAAACATCATTATAAAATTTAAATGGCATAAACAAGCCTAATAACCCATACTCCAATTATTATAACCTAGGTTGGAAGAACCATCCAAACTTTAACTGGAATACCAATAATCAGCAATGGGGGAACACTCAAGTAAACTCATTGGGGAATTGGAACAAATAAGGTAATAGTAATTATAATCCTACTTATCTTCCAGTTTTTAATAGTACTTCACAATTTAAGAGGAGGAATTTTTCTATAGAAGAAGTGGTGTTACAAATGGGAAATCAATTGCAAAGTCAATGAGCTACATTTAGAAATATTGAGAATCAATTGAGACAAATAGCCAATTCATTAAGTAATAGATCCCAAGGAACGCTTCCTAGTAATACAGAGATAGATCCAAGAGACAAAAATAAAGAGCAAGTAAAAACAATTTAGTTAAAAAGTGGAAGAGAGTTGAAAGGTAGAGTGCAAAAAAAGATTGAAGTAGAGAAAGAAGAGATTGAAGAACCAAAGGAGGATGCTCAGAAAGGTTTGGAAAGTCCTATTTCTCCACCAAAAATTGATTTAGAAAAACCTCCACCACCATTTCCTCCAAGGCTTCAACAACAAAAGTTTGATAAGCAATTTTCAAAATTCTTCAAGATTTTTAAAGAACTTACAATTAATAATACATTTGCTAAATCCTTAGAACAAATGCCAAGCTATGTGAAGTTTATGAAGGATATTTTAAATAGGAAAAGGAAGTATGAAGATAACAAGACTGTTGCTCTTAGTGAAGAATGCATTGCAATAATTCAAAAGAAGCTTCCTGAAAAGCTTAATGATCCTGGTACCTTCACAATTCCATGTGTAATCGGAGACAGATTTTATGGGAAAGCTTTATGTGATTTAGGTGCAAGCATTAACCTTATGTCATTATCTATATTTCAAAGACTGGGATTAGGAAAAATAACCTCTACTACTGTAACTCTGTAGTTAGCAGATCGTTCGATCACATATCCTAAAGGAGTTATACAATATGTTTTGGTAAAGGTGGATCAATTTATCTTTCCTATTGATTTCATTGTGCTAGATATGGAGGAAGATAATGAAATATCTATTGTTTTGGGGAGACCTTTCCTAGCTACAGGAAGAGCAATGATAGATGTGCAGAAAGTGGAATTAACTATGCGTGTTAATGAACAAACTGTTACATTTAATATTTCAAAATCAATGAAATATCCTGCAAAAGGTAAAGATGATGAATGTTTCAAAACGGATGTGATGAGATATCTAAGTGAATGTTATTTCAAAGTAAATTATGAAGAAAAATCTGAAAGAGAAAAGTTGGAGCACAAGGAAGATGAGGAAACACAATACTTTGATGACCTTAATGAGGAAGATTTAAAGTATGTTCAAGAAAGTTTTGAAGTTTTTGACATGACAAAAAAAGATGAATCATTTTGTCACTCAATTGAAAAACCTCTTGAACTAGAATTGAAGTTACTTCCTAGACATTTAAAATATGTCATTTTAGTTGATTCCTCAACTTTGCCTATTATAATTTCCTCAAAATTAACTATAGAAGAAGAAGAGAGTTTGCTTGAAACTTTAAAGAAATATAAGAAAGCCTTTGGATGGACCATAGTTGATATTAAAGGAATCGGTCCTTCAATTTGTATGTACAGAATCCTTAAGGAAGAAAACTATAAGCTCAGGGCTGATCCTCAAAGGAGATTAAATCTTATTATGAAAGAAGTTGTTAAGAAAGATATTTTTAGGTGGTTAGATGCTGGAATTATCTACCCTATTTCAGATAGTGCATGGGTTAGTCATATTCATTGTGTTCCTAAGAAAGAAGGAGTAACTACAACTGTTAATGAAAAGAATGAATTAATAATAACAAGGTAAGTTACAGGATGGCGAATATGCATTGATTATAGAAAATTAAATCTTGCCACCAGTAAAGATCATTTTCCACTTCCCTTTCCTGATCAAATGTTGGATAGACTAGATGGGCATAAATACTTTTATTTTCTGGATGGATATTGATGCACCAAAAATATATACGGTTTTTGCTATATAATTTTACCCATTTTTTGTGATATTGCACTTTAAAGAAAGGTATTTTTCATGATTTGTTGCAGGTATGATGATTTTAGGTGATTGGAGTGAAAAGAAGCGAAAAGGAACGAATTCGGAGCAAAAGGTGGAAAACATGTTCTGGCACCGCCGGCGCCCAAATCCAGAGACTCCAGAAAATATTGGCAGGATAGAGCACTGCCAACGCCCTATCTGGCACCGCCGGCACCCGAAGTTGGTGGAATTCAAAATTGAAGAGTTTTGGCTACTTTTTGAAGGGATGCCAATGGAAACTCTTGGGATTTCATCCCTTTCATATAAGTAACTATTTTTGGATGAAAATGGTGTGCTTCTTCAGTGGTTCTAATGTAGTTCTAGTGTAGTTTTAGTTTGTGTTAAGTGTTAGGGTTAAGGAGATGAGTGTGTAGATGTGAGGATTATATATAAAATCCATATTTTATTCTATCTTCTTCATGAATTCTGAGTAGTCTCCTTTGTCTTTCTTCTTGCATAGAGATGTGATGATGGATTGATGTGGATTTGATGTGCTTTTAATGTATTAAAGAAATTGTGATGGTTTTTCATTTCAAACTTAATTTACTTTTCGATTTGGCCAATTGAAACGTTAAAATATGTTGTTGAACATTAATTCTGAAATGATTTAATGTCCTACTACAATAATGAATGATCCATTCAATTTCCATGGATGAATTGCGTAGTTCATGAGAATTGAGTGCAAATAAATAGGGAAATGTGTTTTGATGGACTTCAATGTGGAGATTTCAAGGTGACAAAATGAAAACCCCAAATTGGTTCTAAATTTAGTAACTAAATATCAAAGGTTAGCCTTCGGGTGAAGGGTGAGTGGGAGCTCCGAAGTGAGAGCCGGTATCCTCCCAGCCTAGCCTTAGATTTAGTAACTAAACTTAGTATATGTCAATGTTCTTTTTATGCTTTGAGGAGGGGGTACTCTTCTAAGGGTAAAGAATCATCTATGCTCTTATTTGGCACAATAACATAGATAATTTTTCCATATCAATCCACACATCATATTCTCATTGCAAGAGGAAAGATATTTTTCTCATATATCAAAAATCTTTCAAATATATAGTTTAGTGTGTCTGCTAGTTATTTCTGTCTTTAATGTTGTTAGAAGTAACTGTAGTTTAATTAATTGTTACTGTTTTCTGCATAGTGGTAGTAGCAGTAATTAGTAAACTTTAAGTGCAATTTAAGTATCGGATTTCAGTGTTATATTATATATACTGTGAAACACTTCCTTATACTTCAAGCTTTCCTGTGGGATCGGTAATCAGGACTCTATTAGAGCCCTGTATTAATTGATACGATATGTATACTTGCGTTGAGTGTTCGGACTTTACAAAATTATTATAAACATATATAAATTTGAGTTCATACATTCTTGCATATATAAAGTCCGCCGGTCAAGTTTTTGGCTCCGTTGCCGGGGAAGGTAATGAAGTAAGTAATTAAGAAAGTATAAACGGTATTTATTAATAATATAGTAACAAAAAAACCTTTATTTTGTAGTGTGTAATTGTGTGTTTGTTTACTTTTTAAAAGTATTTGTGTGATTGTATATGCGTCGTAGTGGATCTATAGGTTTAGTGTCTTACGATTTGGAGTTAGTGCGTACTGTCAGAAAAATTAGAAAACAACAAAAACAAATTGAAAATCTTTGCAAAATGGCGAATAATCAAGATAATCAGAGAAATGATATTGGAAATTTGCCAAGACCTTTAAGAGATTATGCTAACCCAACAGCAGATGAAATTCATATAACTTTTCAAAATCCTGATGTTGCTGCTAATTCATTTGAACTTAAACCTGCTATTATCCAAATGGTACAAAATAATCAATTCGGAGGAACACCTAATGAGGATCCAAATTTACATCTCGTTAGTTTTCTAGAACTGTGTGCTACTTTTAAATATGATGGAGTGTCCAGTGACGCTGTCAGACTTAGACTTTTTCCTTTTTCATTAAGAGATAAAGCTAAGGCGTGGTTAAACTCGTTAGCACCTGGATCTATTAGAACTTGGGGCTCAGAAGTTTCTATCAAAATATTTCCCTCCATTAAAGACTGCTAAACTAAGAAATGATATTACATCCTTTTGTCAGTTTGAAGGAGAGTCAATATATGAAGCTTGGGAGAAATTTAAAGATCTTCTTAGGAAGTGCCCACATCATGCTTTACCAGATTGGTTAATAATTCAAACATTTTATAATGGATTAGTGGGATCATTGAGATCTATTATAGATGTTGATGCTGCTGGATCATTAATGTCAAAACCTTTTGATGAATCATACGCATTAATTGAAGAAATGGCTACTAATAATTTTTAATGGCCCTCTGAACGGGTAAATCCTAAGAGAGTAGCTAGTATTCATGATTCAAATATGATGACTATGGTAGTTTCTCAAATTGCAGCCCTTTCCAAGAAAATAGATCAATATGGAATGAATTATTCTCAACTACATCAAGTGTTGGAGGAAAATTCATTTGGACAGATAACAGAATCTCAAACACCTTATGAGACTTTAAATGCTATTAATAGACCTAACAATCCTTATTCGAATTATTATAATCTTGGTTGGAAGAATCACCCAAATTTCAATTGGAATAATAGCAATGCTAATGTTAACCCGCACTGGGGTAACAGTTCTATAAATCCAATTGGAAACTCAAACAATCAAGGAAATACCAATTTTAGACCATCTTATCCTCCTAGATTTAATAGTAACCCACAATTTAAGGATAAGAAGTTGTCTACTGAAGAAATGATTACGAATATGGGAAATCAATTACGAGCTCGAGGTGTTGCTATGAAAAATATTGAAAATCAATTGGGACATATTTTCACTCCACTTAATAATAAACCTTTTGGAACAATTCCAAGTAATGTGGAGATCAATCCAAAAGATAAAAATAAGGAAGAACTTAAGGCTATTCAATTAAGGAGTGAAAAAGAATTAGAAACTAGAATGCAAAAAGAAGTTGAAATAGAAAATGAGGAGGAAATCGAAAAAGGTTCAAATAAGATTTATCCAGACTTGGATTATCCTCTTGAGCCAATGAAGATAACTGTTGAAAAACCAGCACCTCCATTTCCTCAAAGATTGAAGAAACAAAATAAGGACAGTAGATTTGGAAAATTTTTGGAGATCCTTAAGAAATTAACAATAAATATTTCTTTTGTTGAAGCATTAGAAAAGATGCCTGACTATGACAAGTTTATGAAGGATATCCTGAGAAAGAAAAGAAAGTTTACAGATCATGAAACTATTGCACTTAGCAGAGAGTGTAGTGCAATTATTCAAAAGAAGGTTCCAGAAAAACTTAAAGATCCTGGTAGTTTCACTATTTCGTGTGCTATAGGTGAAAAATTTTTCAGAAAGGATTTATGTGATCTGGGAGCTATTATTAGTCTTATGCCTTTATCAACTTTCAAAAGGTTGGGAATAGGAGAAATTACTCCTACATCTGTGACTCTTCAATTGGCCGATCATTCCATTACTTACCCTAAAGGAGTGGTGGAAGATGTGTTAGTGAAAGTGGATAAATTTATCTTTCCTGTGGATTTTATTGTCGGAAGATAAAGAAATTCCAATCATTTTTGGAAGACCATTCCTTGCTACTGGAAGAGTTGTGATTGATGTTCAAAAAGGAGAATTAACTATGAGAGTTAATGATCAAGAGGTGACCTTTAATATTTTAAAATCTATGAAGTATCCCTCAATGGAATAAGATAATGAATGTTTTAGGATGGAGGTCTGTGAATATTTGAGAAATGAACATTTTGAGAATATATTTCAAAAAGAAGTGGAACATGAAAATATGTTTGAAAAAGAAATTGAAGATGAAGAAAATTCAAATATTGAGAAGAATGAAGATTTGGAGTATGTTCAGGAGAGATTTGAAGTATTAGACACTATGGAAGGTGGAAATAAAAGCTTAACACATTCAAACCTCCTGAACTTGAGATGAAAATTCTCCCTAATCATTTAAAGTATATGTTTTTAGGAGAATCATCTACCTTGCCAGTTATTGTATCTTTGGAGTTAAACGATTATCAAGAGCAGAAGTTGTTGGAAACTTTAAAAAGATACAAGAAAGCTTTTGGATGTACTTTGGCAAATATTAAAGGAGTTAGTCCTTCGATTTATATGCATATAATTTTATTAGATGAAGAACATAAACCGAGAGTTTATCCGTAAAGGAGATTGAATCCTACAATGAAAGAAGTAGTTAAGAAAGAGATTTTAAAATGGCTAGATGCTGGAATTATTTATCCTATTTCGGATAGTGCTTGGGTGAGTCCAATACATTGTGTACCGAAAAAGGGAGGAGTAACTGTTGAAGTGAATGATTGTAATGAAATTATAACCACAAGACAAATTAATGAATGGTGAATTTGTATTGACTATAGGAAATTAAATGCCGCCACCAGAAAGATCACTTTCCTCTTCCTTTTCTCGATCAAATGCTGGAGTGACTTGCTGGACACAAGTACTACTATTTTCTGGATGGATATACTGGTTACCATCAAATACCTATTGCTCCTGAGGATCAAGAAAAGACAACATTTACTAGCCCTTATGGAACTTTGCTTTTCGAAGAATGCCTTTTGAAATGTGTAACACACCTGCAACATTTCAGAGATGTATGATGTCTATCTTCAGTAATATGATAGATAATGGAATAGAAGTTTTTTATGGATGATTTCTTTGTATTCGGGACTTCATTTAAAATTTACCTGGAAAACTTAGCAAAAGTTTTGGAGCTCTGTGAAAAAACAAATCTAGTTCTGAATTGGTAGAAATGTCAAAATGGTTGTAGGAGGAATTGTACTTGGGCATAAAATTTTTTATTATGGTGTACAGGTCGATCTTGCTAAAATTAGAGTGATTGAGAGATTGCCGCCACCCACTACTGTGAGAGAGGTGAGCAGTTTCTTAGGACATGCTGGATTTTACAGGCGATATATTAAAAAATTTTCTAAAATACTAAACTTTTGTGCTGACTTTCAAAAAATGATAGAAAATTTGATTTTAATGATGAATGCTTAAATGTTTTTGAATTATTGAAAGAGAAATTAATCACTGCACCTATAACTATTTCACCAGATTGGGAGAAACCATTTGAACTTATGTGTGATGCTAGTGATTATGCGATCGGAGTAGCATTGGGGAAAAGGCATGATAAAGTTTTCAAAGTCATTTACTATGTTAGTAAAACTCTTAATGAGGCTCAAATTAATTATACCAAAACTGAAAGAGAGTTAATAGCTAAAGTATTTGCTTTTGAAAAAGTTAGACCTTATTTAATTAGAGCTAAAAGTATTGTGCATACAGACCATTTGGCTATCAAATATTTAATGCAAAAGAAGGATGTGAAACCTAGACTCATTGATGGATACTTCTTCTGCAAGAATTTGATTTTATGATAGTTGATAGGAAGGGAGTTGATAATCAAATAGCTGATCATCTGTCAAGATCAGAGTATGATAAATTATCTGAATTTGGAAAGGAAATTGCTGAAATTTTCCCTGATGAGCAACTCTATACTATTATGGGAAGCAATTTGCCTTAGTATGCTGATATTGTGAATTATATTGTAAGTGATATTGTACCACACAATTTAACAAGGAAACAACAAAAGAAGTTTAAATATGATGCAAAATTTTATTTTTGGGATGACCCCTATCTATATAAACGTGTAAGGATCTGATTATTAAAAAAATGTGTGCCACAAGAATAAACGAATTTGATTATTCAACGTTGTCATGATTCTAAATTTGGAGATCATTTTGGTGTTGATAAAACTGCTTTTAAGATTCTACAATCTTGATTTTATTGGCCTACTCTTTTTAGAGATGTTTATAGATATATTAAATCATGTGATCGATGTCAGAGAGTAGGTAATATCTCTATAAGAAATGAAATGCCTCTAAATTATAATTTCGAAGTTGAAATTTTTTATGTATGGGGATTAGATTTTATGGGACCATTTACTCCTTCATTTGGAAATTTATATATATTGGTTATCGTTGATTATGTCTCGAAATAGATTGAAATTGTTGCTTTACCTAGATGTGATGCTCGTAGTGTTTCAAAATTTTTAAAGAATAATATATTTACAAGATATGGAATGCCGAGAGTGATCATAACTGATGGTGGATCCCATTTCAAGAATAATCGAATTAAGATATTAATAGAGAAATATAATATTACTCATAGAATCTCTACTACTTATCATCCCCAGACTAGTTTTTTAGCAGAAGTGTCTAATCGTGAAATTAAAAGAATTTTAGAGAAAACTGTGGATAATTATAAATTAGATTTGTCTGCTCGATTAGATACTACTTTGTGGGCTAATAGAACTGCTTTTAAAACCCCTATTGGAATGTCTCCTTATAGACTAGTGTTTGGTAAGACTTGCCATTTACCGGTTGAATTGGAGCATAGATCATATTGGGCGATAAAAGAGTTGAATTTTAATTTGAAAAATGCTGGAGAGAAAAGATTTATGTAATTGAATGAATTGGAAGAGATTAGAAATGCATCTTATCACAATGATAGGATTTATAAAGAGAAAATGAAATTGTGGCATGATCGGAAGATATTGAAAAATAACTTGGAATTTGGACAAAAAGTTTTGTTATACAACACAAGATTGAAGTTATTTCCTGGAAAGCTCAAGTCTAGATGGTTAGGACCTTTTATAGTTGTAAAAATTCTTTTGGAGCTGTTGATATTAAAGATCTTGATAGTGAAAAGATTTTTAAGGTTAATGGGCATCGATTAAAGCCTTACTTTGACGGGTTTCAACCTGACTTCAAAGAGGTTTTAATGCTTAGTCATCTCGATTAACTGAATGGTTTGTCTGGCTGACGACATTAAACCAAGCGCTTTATGGGAGGCAACCCATATGTATCTTTGTGGTGTGTTTGCTTGTTCGATGTAGTTGTGCTTTTTAGATAGTTGTTTTTGAATCCTAATTACTCCTAAATACTTTAAAAATTGATAAATATTGGTTCGAATTGAGAAATTGGAATATTTTGGGCCAAACGATGTTCGGTGAGAATTTTTTACCACTAGTGCCGCCAGAGCCCTAGCACAGTTGATACACTGAACATACAGGTTTGAGCGCCACCGGCGCCCTGTTGATGGTTTTTTAGTTTTAAAATGTGAGTTTTGGCGGTTTGGGCGGGATCTTCATCCTTATAACTCACTAAACTCTGTTTTTTACTTCTTAACTCTAGAAAAATGAAAACTACCATTCCCAATTCGCTTCCTATGGATTTCTACTCCATTGAAATCCCTCGATCTCGCGTTTTCAACCGAAGGAAGTTCATAATTTTTGAAGCGCAGCGTTTGTTCAACAAAGTTATGATGAAGAGAACGATTATCAAGGAAAGAAGCTTCGTAAATCGAGGTATGGATAATCCTACTACTAGAATTGAAGAAATTATTAAGGAGAGACGTTGGGAAGTGCTTTGCTACACTACAGCTGCCGTTGTTGTTCCTATCGTGAAAGAATTCTATGCAAATCTTCACGGGATCAATCGTGGGTTTGTATTTGTGCATGGTAGATTTTTGCAATTCACTCATGTACAAATTAACGATCACTTTATGATCGAGAACATACCCATTGACCATTATTCTAATTTCAGTGCCACACGAGATAATATCAATGATGTGTATCGATATTTGACGGATGAGAATGAGGATTGGGAAATTAGAGAGAATGGATACATTAGTTTCCCATCTGCATCTCTCAATCCAGTATCGAAGCAGTGGCACTACTTTATTTTGGCAAAGTTATTTCCAACATTGAAGATTAGCAAGGTAACCAAGGAAAGTGTCATTTTGAATTTATGTATTCAAATTGGAGGCCAATTGACATTCGTAATATCATTGTAAAATCAGTTTTGGGATTAATTGTTCATGGATCTAGATATAGGCTTGGACACCAGTCCACCATATTCCTGTTATGAAGTCAATCACAAGTTCCTTATGAAAGTTGGGAAAAGGTTCTTCTTCCATGGAGACCTATTGATCCAACTAATCCTTATGACTACCAAATAGTGGTAAATGAAGATGACATGAATTTGCTTGCTGATCAACCAACACATACTTCACAACCGATTCAACCCTATTTTTCTGAAGGTTCCAGAATGATAAGGAAGAAGATCAAACAGTTGGAGAAACAGGTACAAAATGTTATGAATGCAATCAATAACATTTCTAATTTATTTGATCATATAGATTTGAGAATGAAGGAAAAATTCGATCACACTGGTTGAATTAAGATGGGCTTGCTTAACCTGACGAAGAAGAACGCGGTGATTTCTGAGGAATCATCTGACGATTTTCCATTTCATCCATTTTATAATTTGTTCGTGCATCAGCAATCGATTAGAGACATTAGAGGAGAGGATAGTTCTGAAACTGATGTGGAGTAATTAATGGATTCTACTTATGCTTGTTGTGTGTTTAGTTTACTTTGCTTAAGTATGCTTGGTGTGTGTAGTATTTGCTTTGTTTTGTAATTTGAATTTGGATTTGGATATGCTTACTTTCATTGTATGCTTAGATTTTAGTGTTTGCCTATCGTAGAGTACTTGCAACACTATATATCTAAGAGTTGGTTTGGTTTGAATATACATATTTGGTGTTTATGTCATAACTTGGATTTTATATATATAAGTTTGTTGTGTATTATTTGTGTAAAGAATTGTGTTAATTATTGCTTGTGAGATGATGTAAATGCCTATTGAAGTGTTAAACATCATTGTGGATGTCGAAACGATCAAAATTACGAAAAAATTTTCGGACCTAGAAAATATTTTGGACTGGCGCCGCCGAAGCCAGAATCCAGAGAGTTTGGCATTTATTATAAATATAGCGCCGCCGGCGCCTGAACCCAGTAAAGGGCCAAAAACCCTCATTTTCGTGATTTTTATCCTGGGACCCGCAAATTCTTCCATTTCCTTCGTCTTCCTCCTCCATTTTCGCTATTTTGAAGATATAGGGCTTGCTAGATCTCGTATTTAAGATGATTTCAAATCTTTTCGACACCAAATCTACACTTCTCTTAGTAAGAGCTTCACTTTAAGATAAAAATTTTTTATTTTCACCGTGGAAATCTCTCACATTGTTTAAGTTGGATTTTTGGAGTTTTAAAGAGATTTTGAGATTTCCATGATGAAATTTGCTCTTACTTGATTAGTATAATATTTGGAGTTTGTTACATTATGAATTTGGGATTTATTGGAATTTTCTTGAAAATTTTAGAAATTCAAATGGCTCCAAGGTTGAGTAAAGGGAAGAGGAAATTGGATTTTGATGAGGAGAAATTCGTTATTATTAAAGCCGATTTCACTTTAACTCTTACCTTTACAACAAGAAGTGTATCCAGGATCGAGCTTTTGATAGTCCTGGTGGATCTGTAGAACAATTAATTGCAGAGCGGAACTAGGAACGATTTTGTTATTTCACTGTGAATGCTGTTATGGGAGTTGTTAGAGAGTTCTATTCGAATGTACCCTGGACTGAGACTGAGTATGTGTTAGTTAGAGGAAAAATGGTTGAGTTTACTCCTCAGCGTATCAATGCTTTCTATCAAACTCGGGAACCATTTGTTTGTTAATACGAAAACTTTGACACTCAATGGGATAATATGAGAGAAGTGATTTCTTTTATGACTGACGGGCGAGAAGAATGGAAAGTAAGTCAAAAACAGTTGATTAATTTCCCTGCTTCCACATTGAATGTTGCATCAAAAGTTTGGCATTATTTCATCTCTGCGAGACTATTACAATCTTATCACCACAGCAAATTTACAAGGGATAGAGCGATTCTGAACTACTGTATTCAGAAGATGAAAAAGATTGATATTGGAGCTATTATCTACATGAACATTCAGACTATTGCTAGAGGTGAGACCACTTGAAGATTAGGATATCCTGCTTAGTTCATGCCCTGTGTGTTCAGTCTGGAGTGGAGTTTAATAGTTCTGAAGAAGTGGCTATACCATTGGGACCAATCACAAAGAATATTATCCGTACCGATGAGTCTCATGTGGGAGCCCGAGTTGAGCGTAGGAGTACTGATATTCCTACTACGAGTTATGATGTTCCATCTACATCTGAGCCGCCTACCTTATCTGATATTATGGAGCAGCTGAGATTACAGAGTGCTAGTGTGGATAGACTCCATGGTAGGATAGATGTATTTGAGGCGAGGAGTGATGTGAATGAAGATTATCTGCAGAGGAGAGTTGATTTCGATATTGCCTATTATGATGCTCATGTCAGATTTATGAAGGGGAGTCTGATGTGATATTTTCTACTTGCCCCAGTTATACACCATATAGACCTGACACAGCTGATGACCCTGCTGATCCTGGTGTTGGAGATTGGTAGATTGTTTGTTTTTATTTCTGTTGTTATTGTTGTGTTGTGTTGTACTGTTATGATGTAGTAGATATTTATTTTTCATGTGAAGTGTAGCCCTGTTGTTGTACTGTTATGATGTAATAGATATTGATTTTTCATGTTATGTGTAACCCCATTGGTACTGTTATGTCGTACTTAAACATTAAAATTGTTCGCTGGACTGTGTAGTATTGTGATAGTTTGTTTCATGTTATAGTGTTTTATTAGATTTTTAGATGTTTAAAGTTAATTTCTCTTTACCCATGCAAATATTTAAAATTGGTATGTCGACATATTTTTAGGTTATGTGTTTTATTTTGAAAAGGGAGTCGCCTACAGAAATTGTCGGCGAATTTTAATTTAATTTAAATAAATAATTTGAAAAGTAGTATTTGATTTTGAAAATAATTTTAAATTTGAAAATTTTAAGATATGAAATCAAACTGATCTCACATCTCGAATAGTTTATATAAACGAGCGCCGCACCACAAACCGTGTATCTATCCCGAAGAATAAACACACTTGCTTGATAATGGGGCTCGATTAAATAAACTAGAAAGGTTTGTGACATCCGTTTGGTCCGCGAACCAATTTTATAAGCCGACAAATTCCCCGCTTAATATGAAACTATCAAACGAGGGTTTATATTACTCGGGTTCTTAAAGTTCCCTATAAGGGCAAGCCCCTATAGTTAATTACATCTTAAGTGACGGGAATCACCTAAGAAAACTCTCGATAATAATCAATAATTCTGCCCTCAAGAATTTCAAAGTTTAAGTTTTCAAAGGATTGAATTTTGGAAATTTCAATAGGGAATGGATCAAATTTAGAACATTTTTATTTTGGGAATTCAAAGGAAGAAAAGTAGGAGAGATCACGGATTCGAAGCGGACTTCGGTAATCTCCCGACTATCCTATTGTTTGGCTTGGATTTAGGAAGGTCCTAATGTTTATTTAATGTTTTAATCTTGCCAATTTAGTTAATTAGGGCTTATATTTATATGATAGAATCATACAAATTGCCTAGAAGATATGAGGGTTTATGTCGTATCGGACGACTACCTCGGAATCCTAAGACCGGTTAGGGCTTAATTTGCAATGCAAATGTCTAACGAAGAGTTGAGGATTTATGTTGCACTAGGCAAACTACCTCGAAGTCCTATGGCTTTGTTGTTTAATTCTAAGAAAGTTTTGTCGATGTAGGTTCAAGTTTTGCTGACGACGATGGCCGTGCTGCCCACCATGCTCCGAGCTCCTTGTTGTTGCAGAGGTTTAGTTATAGAAATCATAAATCAAGAGATGAGAGAAGTGTTCTGGTTTAGAGAAGTCTTAATTTCCAAATGTTTTTTTTTTGTGTTTTAATTAAAACAAATCTTAAAGTTGATTATAACGACACCGGTTAAGATCCCACGGTTCCATCCTTCCGGCATCATTATTTTTATCGGATTCACTTAGTCCAGATGAATTTGCTAAACTCAACTTGAATGAGTTCCACACTTTCATTTAGACCGTGGAAATCCCGTTAGCAACACGTAGGTTACATCATCCGAGGTATTCCCGATCATCCAACAAGACGTTTTAATTTAGTTGTAATTGTAGTTTTGTGTTCGTTTGTGATTAAATTTTGAGTTGTCTTATATTTTGAAATGTTGTGGAGGTGAATTTTATCTTGTAGTGTCTTTTATTTTAATTTTGGGTTTCAGTTTTGGTTTCTGTCCTAAAGGTGTAGGTTTTCATGCAACTGTTGTTTATCATGCAAGAAAAATAAAGTGCATTTGCAATAAAATAAACTGCAATAAAATAAAAGCGTACTCGGAGGGTCTTCCCGTCATCCCAAGCTGCACTTAAAACACGGTTAGAATATTTAAGCAAGTTCCTAGGTAAAGCTAAGGGAAAGGTTTATGGTTTTCTACCAAATTCCTAATCCTATAGCTAGTCGTTTCCTATGACGTCTAGGTTCTTTGTGTTTTTAGTTTGAAGACGATTTTCTTCATCAAAGAACAATTAAGTTCAATTGTTCTTATCAACATCCTATCATATTGAGGAAGTGCTTAGGAGAGATCCCAAACATCTTTTCAATATTTCTAGGATTGTTTTAAGCCCAAATGAATTTAATTGTGTAAATGAATCGACCGTCCGAGGTTTTCAAGTTTTGTTAACTTGCTCAGTGAACTAGGACATTTGAATGTCCTATAAGTGAAGTAACATTTCATTTTAATGTTCTATTTAAGAGTTATGATAACTAAAGCTCCTAAGGGTAAAATGATATTTAATGATTTTGTGATTCAAATTTAAGTTCAAATTAATGATTTAAGTTTGGAATAGTGTTCAAGTTATTTTAGATTTATTTCTTCATGTCTTAAGTGAGGTTATTTAATTCAATTTAATTTAATTTAATTTATTTTAATTTAATTTAATTTAATTTAATTTAATTTAATTTAGTTTGATTTGATTTAATTTAATTCAATTTAATTTATTTGATTTAATTTCTTAATTTAATTTAATTTAATTTAATTTAATTTAATTTAATTTAATTTATTTAATTTAATTTAATTTATTTAATTTAATTTAATTTAATTTAATTTATTTAATTTAATTTAATTTATTTATTTAATTTAATTTAATTTAATTTATTTAATTCATTTAATTTAATTTAATTTGTTTATTTAATTTAATTTAATTTTAATTTAATTTAATTCAACTTTTAATCTTAATTTAATTTAATTTAATTGAAAATTTTTGAAAGAGTTTAATGATTTAATTTTAGTTTAATGATTAAGTCTTTTAATATTTTAAATTTGAGTTATCATTTTAATTAAGAGTTGAATATTAATGAGATGATTAAATTTAGGGATTTTTAAATTAAAGAATAAATCTCTTCCTAATAATATCCCTATTTTAATAATTCCAAATTTATTATTCTTCCAAATTCAATTAATTATTTAATTAAAGTTTAATCATTTTAAATTGCTTAATGGGTTTCTACCCTTCAATTGTTAAATTTCAATCATCCAAATCAGGTTAGGATCAAATATTTTACTTGTTAATTTTTTTATTAAACCTAAAGTTTTAATTAAAGGTTAAAATTTTAATTACCATTTTGCCCTTTAAGCTTAATAATTTCATAACTCATTAAATTGAACTCAAATGAAGTTGAATATTTTATGTGACTTCACTTATGTGTCAATAAAGACATGAGAGGAGAAAATGTGATTTTTCTATATTTAATTTATTTATATAATTATTTTTGGTAGAAAATAGAGATTTCCAAGGAAAATTTAATAACATGACCAAGGAAAATTTTCTGTCCTTAAGAAAATTATGGGACATTCCTAATGACCAGAGGACCACTTAGACCAAATTTTGTAATTTTTTGAATTATATTTTATTTATTAGAATTATTTTAAGTTCTGGAATATTAATTAATTTAAAAATAAAATAAATGTTGAAAAATAAATTTTATAATTTTTAAAATTCTCTCTGATATCAAGGATTCCAGAGAACCAAACTTTACAATTTTCTGATTTCTCCTTGATTTATTGTAATTATTTTGGTGAAAATGCTAGAAAATACATTTTTCTAATTTTAAAATTACCCTAGAGCTTTAAAAATTAATATCTCACTAAATAGACCTAGGAAAAATATGGGACTTGTTCCTAAGTGATTAAAATTCAAAATATGACATTTTGGTGAATTTTATTATTTTTGTGATTTTTATTATTTTTTAATTATTAAAAATATTAAAATAATATTAAAAATCAACTTTTTTAGAAAATTGAAATTTTAATTTTCTTAAACTCCCCTGATATCAGAGAGACTCCAAAACCAATTTGGTGAATTTTTGAAAGATATTTTGAAAGTTATGAATTTTTTAAAGTTTAAAATGACTAAGTGGCTTAATCAACCCAATTAGTGGGGCTAACCAAGTCCAATTGACCTCAAATTTTTATGGTGGGTTCCTCTGATCCTAAAGGTCAGTGGAGAATTGATTTCAAGTCAATTTGATCTATGGTTAACTCCAATTAATTAGAGACCTATTTTGAGTGTTTAAGCCAATTAGGGTTAATCTGAGTGAATTAACTCAAGTCCTATTTTTCCTAGGGTTCTCTGGTCATAAGGAACATCACCAAATTTTCCTAGGATTTATTACACAACATGCTAATTTTTGAAATTAAAATACTTAAAACAGCAACATGCATTTGAAAAATCAATAACTCTTCATAGGGATGACCTCTGACTTTGGAAAATTCAGGGAATGTTCCCAAATTCAGAGGCTTCAAAAGCCCTATGGTCTCATGCCATGGTGAATTGTATGAATGCATGGAGAATTAAAATAATGCAGGGAGTAAATAATTAATTAAAAATAAAATACTGGACAAAATTAATTAATTTCTTTTCCACATTATTCTCCTATGTTCACTGAGCAAGAGGGTATTTTTATTTTATTTTTATGATTTTTCTACACAGAGATATGAATTTTCCAAGTTTAGGGAATTAAATAAATAGGAAAATACCCTATTTTTCTATTTATCCACGCGGCGCCGCGTCGACCTCGGCGGCTCCGAATGCACACGCGGCGCGCTCCCATTCGACGCCGCCATCCGAGTCGGCAACCCGGGCCCCGCGGTTCTCGTACCGTCTCCCGGTCCGACGCCATCCGAGCCGTCCGTCCGCGCGTGTATTAAATGGACGGCATCCGTTCATCGTCCCCGAGCGTCCTCGCTCGAGAGCCGTCCACACTAAATCCTTAATATCTCACTCGATACTCGATGGATTTTCATGTTCTTATGCTCTATGGATTCATCTTGAAGAGACGAACACATCTATACGGTTATCATGCATTGAAATTAAAGCATTTGAAATGGAGAATCTCCGAAGCTCGGGATGAAGAATTAACTCATACCTTAGCTACGAGAGGTGAAGCCTCGATCGAGAGATGCTTGGCACGTTCGTTGGAGATGCGGGAGGCTAGGGATGAAGCACAGGGATGTGGTGAATCGCCTAGGTGTGATTTCCACCAAAGCCGATCACAACCTTTGGAGTCCGGAACAACCGGGTGACACGGAGATGGGGCTTTTGCTGGTGGACACCTTCCCTTGACTCGGTGCGGGTGTAGGACCAATCAATTTGGGGATTGGCTCAGCTGTGGAGAAGTGTCCTGGTTTTGGGTGGAATTTCAACTACGAAATTGAGCTCGCGAGAGAAGAAATGGCGGGGGATCTCACCTGGGGATCAAGTGCTCGTGTGTGGGGAGGAGTACGGAACAATTTTGGCGAGTTTCGGTAAGGTACGGTTCGAGCACCTCTCATGGCCGAGAAGGTGAGGGGTTTAAATAGGAGATGTTGGAGGGCCTCCGGGGGGAGTTGAGGGCCGGGATCGAGCTGCTCTTGGCATGTGAAGAACGGCCATGGTGGCCATTTGGAGTGGGGCGGCTCGGCGGGATAGAATTTCAAAGCTTGGCTTCTCCCGAGGTTTCGGGCATAGTGTTTTCCGGCGGCTGGGTGGCCGGCCGGCCGAGCATGGGTCACCCTCGAGGTCGGGTGGGTCGGGTCGGGACTTGGTGCAATCGATTGGCAAATGCCATGTGTAAAAGGCTTGGATTAGAATGGAATGGGAGAGAGCTTATTTTGGCTCAAATTGGTCAACCCCTCCACTTGGGCTAGGTGCACCACCCGAGGCTTGGTTTTGGCTGAGGGAAAAGTGATTTGGCTCAGCATAATCAGTAGGGTCAAGTCACCATCCAAGCACAATTAGGCATAAGCATGGTTAAGGGGAATCATGGGAGTGGTTAATCACCTTTAGGAATTAAGGAAAGAGCCTCCTCCTTTTGCCCAAAATGGCATGGTGACATGTAAAGAGGCTCTCATGGCTTGCATATGGCTTGTGCATGGCTCCATGGCTCCATTTGGCTTGGGAAAAGGTTGGGTCAATTTCATAAAAATGGGTTTTAAGAATTTTGGATATTTTGGTGTGAATTTGTATGGGGCTTGATTTGGAATTGTTTGATGATGGAATTATAACTTAGGGAATGGCTTTGATTAAATGGATGACAAATGGAAATGTCATGTGGGCTTTAGGGCCAAATTTGGGCTTTTATGTTTGGTGGAAATGGGCTTTTAGGGAGGTTTAGGGAAGTGGGCTTTTAAATTTAAAATGGATTTTGGGATGAGATTTTGGTAAAGGCTTGGGCCAAATAATTGTTGAGCTTGGTTTAGGGATGCTTCATGAGTGATTTAAAACAAGTTTGAGGTGATTTGGGTTTGAATTGGTTTGAATTTGGGTTTAATTGGTAAGTGGGCCTATGTAGGTCAAATTGGGCTAACTTGGGCCAATGTTGGGCTAGAGTTGAAATTGATGTAAAATTAATGTTGGGAAATGTTTATGGGAGTGTTTCAAAGAGGTTTTGGCTTTGGTTAGGTTTTGATTTTGAGGATTTGGGCTCATTCGGGCTAGGTTTGGGTTTAGGTCAAAAATGGGCCTTTTAGCTTTGGGTTAAATTTGAGTGGGGTTTGGATCAAAGTTTTGGGCAAATCATGTTAGTGTTTTGTTTATGGGGATGTCAAGGAAGGTTTAGAAAAGATTTGGGGTTAATTGGAGTTGAATTGGGTGAGTTTGGGTTAGGTTTGGGTCATAGGTCCAAATTGGGCTTTAAGGCCAAAAGTGAAATTGGATCCCAATGCCAATCAAATTGGGCTTGTATTTGGTCTAGATTGGTGTTGGGGATGTTGAATTGAAGTTTAGAATTGAATTGGACCAAAATTGGGGTCAATTGGGTAGATTTGGTTTGACATTGGGTTTACTTTGGGTTAAAATGGGTCAAATTGGGGGTTTTGATAAAAGTGGGGTAAATTGACAAAATTGGCCCATGGTGTAGTTGAACAAAATGAAATTGGGAATATTTGGGATTTTCTGGAATTTTCTGGGAATTTTCTGAATTTTTGGATTTTTTGGCTAAGAGGGGTATTTTGGGTATTTGGAGGGTAATGGGGGTATTTTTGGAATTTTTGGTATTTCTGGCTATGGATGATCAATTTGATTGGTGAGGAAGTGTTTGGGATTGATTTTGGAGAGTTTTGGGTAATTTGGAAATTTTTGAGAAATTTGAGGTCATTCGGGGCTTTGGGTAGGTTGGCGGGTGTTGGGTCCCGGGGGTCAAAAATTGAAAATTTGGAAAATTGAAGATTGGGAGGATGTAAGTGAAATGAAATCATTTTTGTTGAGCCATGAAGCCATATCAAGCCCACATGAGCCATGAAGGGACTTATTTGAGGCATTCACCATGTTGTTCCTAACCCTCTTAGCGAGGCTCAGGGGTTAAGGACCATCCATGTGAATCACCTACATGAGTCGGGAGGTCAAGTCGAGTATGGGTGTGCTTTTAGGAGGTGTAGTGTATGAGTGTAGTGTGTGTGTAAGTCAGCCCCTTCATCGGACCGGGCCACCTGGGCGGTCCTAAGGCCAAAGAGTCCTATAGGAACTCATCCTTTAAACTTCCACATTTGATTTCAACCCTGCAGGTGATTAGGGGTCTATAGTCAAGTTTGTGGAGTTTGCAGGGAGTTAAGAAGTGGTTTAAAATTCTAGATGGTGGATCCCAATTCTAGTCCTCTAAGATAGTCAAAGGAAAAGCCTAAGGCTAGATCCTAAGTACTAAAGAGAAGAAGAGAAGACCTCATCAAAAATGAGGTCAACATGGTATATCACTGCTACTAATTGTTTCATGCCTACTAGTTGTAAATTTTGATTAATACCAGATAACTGTTGAAGATTTCAAGATCCCAGCATAGAAAGGTTAGTTTTCTTTTACTCTCAACTGTTTCAAATTTACTGAAAAATTTAAGTTTGGGGGAGGGTAGAAAAATATTAACTTTTATTTGTTCTCAATTATTGTATTTTCAAAAATTATTAGCATAACTTCTGGCAGTTGAACCTCACTGTAAGTAACTAAAACTTTTATTTTAGTTGAATATTATGGAAGGATTTGATGGAAATTTTTAGTAATAAAGGTTAATTTTACAGAAGTAAGATATTTGGTATGAAAGGATTTGATTATAGGTAACTATTTAAAGTAAAGAAAACTATATTTTTGAAATGTTAATGGACTTAAGGTATTGTGTGTTAAGAAGATATTTTGACTTTATGATGAATAATAAAGCTTATACTTAACTATAAAGTAAGGAGGAGTCTCAAGTTTGAACTTTAGAAAGATGAGAGTGAAGTTCAAAATCATTAAAGGCTATCTAGATATAGTAATCCTCATTAAAAAAAGGGGGAGAAAAGAAAAGAAGGATTGAAAAAACAATCCCTAAAAGAAAAAGAAAAAGAAAAGAAAAGAAAAAGAAAGAAAAATATTTATGAGGAGAAGCTTGAGGAGATGCCTAATCAAAAATTGGCTTCACTTGAGTCACCCTAAAGGGAAAACTTGATTTCATTTCTGAATTTATGTTTAAAGTATTGTCCTACATTCTAATAAAGTTTGCAGGAACAATGTTTTCACATAGTCTTTTAAGGCACTCTTAATGTGACAAATTATGGTTCATCTTGAAATAAATAGAAGTCTAGAACCCTTAGACTTTATTACTGAATATTCTTATACCTGTAGTGTTCACCTGAGTTACTAAACATCTTTCTAAAAATCTAACCAATATATTCTTTTGAATGAAAAATTTTAGTGTCCTACAGTTGAAAGTACATTGTCTAGAGTTATAATTTTATGTAGTAAAAAGGATTAATTGAGAACAAGTAATAGTTAAAGTTTGGGGGATTTTGATGCACTAAAAATATATACAGTTTTTACTACATAATTTTACCCATTTTTTGTGATATTGCACTTTAAAGAAAGATATTTTTCATGATTTGTTGCAGGTATGATGATTTTAGAAGATTGGAGTGAAAAGAAGCAAAAAGTAACTAATTCAGAGCAAAAAAGAGCAAAAAGGAGCAAAAAGGTGGAAAACATGTTCTGGTACAGCCGGCGCCAGAATGGGCACCGCCGGCGCCCAAATCCAGAGACTCCAGAAAATATTGGCAGGATAGAGCGACGCCGGCACCCAAAGTCGGTGGAATTCAAATTTGAAGAGTTTTTGCGACTTTTTGAAGGGATGCCTATGGAAACTCTTGGGATTTTGTCCCTATCTTATAAGTAACTGTTTTTGGACGAAAATGGTGTGCTTCTTCAGTGGTTCTAGTGTAGTTTTAGTGTGTGTTAAGTGTTAGGGTTTAGGAGAAGAGTGTGTAGAAGTGAGGATTTGAGAGGAATTCTTATCTAAGGAGTGAAGGAGAAGAAGTAAAGTGAGAGATTGCTTCTTCCTTTCCATTCTAAAGAGAGAATCAAGTGTTGTAAAGAATAGAGAAAAGGATTCAAAGGAACTTCAAGGGAATTGCATTGGGGAAGAGAAAGAGAGAAGTTGTATTTTCTTTTGTGGTTTGTATGACTTTTCTTTTATATATAAAATCCATGTTTTATTGTATCTTCTTCATGAATTCTAAGTAGTCTCCTTTGTCTTTCTTCTTGCATAGAGATGTGGTGATGAATTGATATGGATTTGATGTGCTTTTAATGTATTGAAGAAATTGTGATGGTTTTTTATTTCGAACTTAATTTACTTTTAGATTTGGCTAACTGAAATGTTAAAATATGTTGTTGAACATTAATTCTGAAAGGATTTAATGTCCTACAACAATAATAAAAGATCCATTCAATTTCCATGGATGGATTGTGTAGTTCATGGGAATTAAGTTCAAATAAATAAGGAAATGTGTTTTGATGGACTTCAATGTTGAGATTTCAGGGTGACAGGATGAAATCCTCAAATTGGTTCTAAGATTAGTAACTAAATATCAAAGGTTAGCATTCGGGTGAAGGGTGAGTGGGAGCTCTGAAGTGAGAGCCGGTATCCTCCCAACCTAGCCTTAGATTTAGTAACTAAACTTAGGATATGTCAATGTTCTTTTCATGCTTAGAGGAGGGGGTACTCTTCTAAGGGTAAAGAATCATCTATGCTCCTATTTGGCACAATAACATAGATAATTGTTCCATATCAATCCACACATCATATTCTCATTTCAAGAGGAAAGATACTTTTCTCATATATCAAAAACCTTTCAAATATATAGTTTAGTGTCTCTGCTAGTTAATTATGTCTTTAAAGTTGTTAGAAGTACGTGTAGTTTAATTAATTGTTACTGTTTTTTGCATAGTGGTAGTATTAGTAAGTAGTAAACTTTAAGTGCAATTTAAGTATCAGATTTCAGTGCTATATTATATATACTGTGAAACATTTTCTTATACTTCGAACTTCCCTGTGGGATCGATAACCAGGACTCCATTAGAGCCCTGTATTATTTGATACGATAAGTATACTTGCGTTGAGTGTTCGGACTTTACAAAATCATTATAAACATATATAAATTTGAGTTCATACATTCTTGCATATATAAAGTCCGCCGGTCAGATATACTCATTATTACCAAATACAAATTGCTCCTGAGGATCAAGAGAAAACAACGTTTACCAGTCCTATATTTGCTTTTAAAAGAATGTCATTTAGTTTATGTAATGCCCCTGCTACATTTCAAAGATGTATGATCGCAATTTATGTGATTTAATCAAAAAATTAATTGAAGTATTTATGGATGATTTTTCAGTTTTGGAATTTCATTTGAATCATATTTAGAAAATTTATCCAAGGTTCTTAAACACTGTGAGGAAAAAAATCAAGTCCTTAATTGGGAAATATGCCAATTTATGGTAGCAGGTGGAATTATTTTGGGACATCATATTTCAGAAAAAGGTATGGAAATAGACCCTACAAAAATTCAAGTGGTCACTAATTTACCTTGCCCAATAAATGTAAGAGAGATTAGGAGTTTTTTGTGACATGCTGGACTCTACGGACTTTATATTAAATACTTTTCAATAATTACTAATCCTTTATGCCATTTGTTGGAAAAATATGTAATTTTTAATTTTAATGAAGACTGCCTAAAATCTTTTAAATTATTAAAAGAAAAATTAATCACTGCACCAGTTATTGTTTCACCAGATTAGGAAAAACCTTTTGAATTAATGTGTGATGTAAGTGATTACGCTATTGGAGCTGTTTTAGGAAAAAACATGATAAAATTTTTAAAGTAATCTACTGTACTAGTAGAACTCTGAATGAAGCTCAAATTAATTATACCACAAGTTATTAGCTATAGTATATGTCTTTGATAAATTCGGATCATATTTAATTGGAACTAAATGTGTGGTGCATACTGACCATTCTGGTATTAAATATTTAATGAAAATAAAGGATGTTATACCAAGAGTGATAAGATGGATTCTTCATTAGCAAGAGTTTTACTTTGAGATAGTAGATAGGAAAGGTGCTGATAATCAAATTGTTGAGCATCTGTCAAGGCTTGATAATGAAAAATCTCTCTTTTCTGATAATGAAATTAATGAACATTTTCCTGATGAATAACTATTCACTATTAATGAGTGACGTGTTCTATGGTTTGTAGACATTGTGAATTTTTTTGTTAGTGACATTTTACCCTATGGATTGACATACCAACATAGGAAGAAATTCTAATATGAAGTTAAGACTTATTTTTGGGATGACCCATTTTTAGAAAAACAAAGAAAGGATATGATTATTCGAAGATATGTGCCATTAGAAGAAACTTATGAAATTATTCAAAAATGTCATGATTCAGATTTTGGGGGACATTTTGGTGTTAATAAAACTACATATTAGATTTTACGA
Source organism: Papilionanthe hookeriana x Papilionanthe teres (assembly GCA_022702705.1). Taxonomy (NCBI): domain Eukaryota; kingdom Viridiplantae; phylum Streptophyta; class Magnoliopsida; order Asparagales; family Orchidaceae; genus Papilionanthe; species Papilionanthe hookeriana x Papilionanthe teres. Next base: position 138,931,149 of record CM040429.1, on the reverse strand, counting down.
TCTAGATTTTATTGGCCTACAATTTTTAAGGATGTTAATGCTTATATTAAAAGTTGTTATCGATGTCAGCGTGTAGGCAATATTTCTAGAAGAAATGAAATGCCCCTCATTTATATGTTGGAAGTTGAAATATTTGACGTTTGGGGATTAGATTTCATGGGAACATTTATAACATCTTTCAGAAATTTATACATTTTGATAGCAGTAGATAATGTATCCAAATGGATAAAAACTGTTGCTTTACCTCGATGTGATGCTCGATGTGATGCTCGAAGTGTTGCAGAATTTTTAAGAAAGAACATATTTCGTAGATTTGGAATGCAAGAGTAATCATAACTGATGGGGGAAGTCATTTTAGAAATGCAATTATGGAGACATTAGTAAAGAAAATTCATATCATCCATAAAATTGCTACTTCTTATCATCCTCGAACAAGTGGTTTGGTTGAATTATCCAATCGTGAAATTAAAAGAATTTTGGAAAAATCTGTTAATCCAAACAAAAAGGATTAGTCAATCAAACTGGATTTTTCTTTGTAGGCTTATAGGACTGCTTACAGGACTCCTATAGGAATGTCCCCATATAGACTAATTTTTGGGAATGCTTGTCATTTACCAATTGAACTTGAGCATAAAGCATATTGGGCTATTAAAGAGTTCAATTATAATTTAAAGGATGCTGGTGAGAAGAGATTATTGCAATTATATGAGCTTGATGAGATAAGGAATGAATCATATGAAAGTGCTAAGATATATAAAGAAAAGATGAAGATGTAGCATGATCGAAAGATTCTGAATAAAAATATTAAAACAGGACAACAAGTTTTGCTATATAACGACAGATTGAGATTATTTTACTGGAAAACATAAGTCCAGGTGGATGGGCTCATTTATTTTTGTAAAATTTTAACCCTATAGAGCTATGGATATTAAAGATCCTAAAGGCGAGAAAATATTGAAAGTAAATGGTCATAGGCCGAAACCTTACTTCTCAGTTGATCAACTTAAACTTGATTAGAATTTAATGATGGGTCACCCAAATTAAGTATTGTGTATGTCGGGCTGACGACATAAAACCAAGCGCTTTGTGGGAGGCATCCCATAATTATCGGTGTGCTTTGCTTTAAGTTTATTTTGTGTGTTTTACTTAGTTTTATGTAAGAATTATATGGTAGTAGATTGATTATATTATGTTAGTGGAGATTAATAAGACTTTATTTGACTAATTGGATGAGTTAAAATGTGATTTCAGATGTTTATCAGACATGTGCTAAATTGAGCACTAGCGGCTAAGCGCCAGCATTTGGCGCTTAGGCGCCGGAGTAATGAAAAACGTGAAAAATATGTTTCTAGAATCCATTATCATGGGGAAGTTGTGTGGCACGTTATAGGAAGGTTTGTGAATGTGTGAGGACAGTTTTAAGCCATCTAAACTCTATAAAAGGGGACCAAATTAAAAGAGATTCATCCCATTCTAAATTTCTATCCTAAGAGCCTTATATAAGAGTTTAAATTGGAGAAATATCTTCTTGGGAGAGTGAAATGAAGAAGGATGATTTCAACAAGATGAAGTTTGTTAGTAAAAGTGCGCAAGAGTTATATAACGGATTTTTGGTCGTTAGTATTCAAGGAATAGCTGAGAAGATTGCAAAGATCGAGGTTGATGTTGCATCAATTGAAGCCAAGGCAAATGAAACTAATGCACATTTAGCACATATTGGAAGGCAATTAAAAATTCAATTTAGTCATATAAGCTATGTTGAAGAAGCAGACAAGGCGATGTATCTGAAAAATAAGTTAATTGAAGAAGATTCTATCAGATGTCTTCATCATCGTCCCTTCTATCAAATCTATATACCAAATGGTTTAGATGGAACTAATGGAGGTATTGGATATATTCCACCTAATGGAGACTAGAATTAAGTTCTATAGTGTGTTAAGTGTTAGTTATTTGTGTTTTGTGTTTAATTAATTGTGTTAAGTGTTTGATGTTTATGTACATTGTGTGTTATTTGTTTTAAGTTTTATGTTAGTGTTTGAGTGCTTTATTGTGAGTAGAGAATATGAGATCTTATCCAAGTATCTTGGATTAAAGACTTTTAGTTTATAGTTGTAATTTGTATGAGTTTAATTAAGTAAAATTTTGTGTTTGTTTAAAACCTGTGTTGAATCATATTTAACCTAAAGAAGTGTAATTCTGGAGATAAGAAGACTATAAGGTGATGAGATACTTGTTAAATCAATTTAGGGTTGATCAAAGGAGCGAGAATATTTATTTAATGAAAAAAATTGAAAACTGCGAGTTGGCGGCTATGTGTCGAGACCCCACACTTACGCGCCAAAGCTCCGCAGCTAAGCAACGTACTTTCGTGTTTTGGCGCTGGTTCGCGAAAATCTATTTTCAGGTATAAAAACCTAAAAATTTCCATTTTTACACCTCACCATCATCTTCTACTTTCAGATTTTTGCGATTTTGGAGGCTAGGGCATCACCACATTTGCAAATCTTGGGTCATTTTAAGTGAAAATTGTTAGATTCAATCTACTTGAGGTAAGAACACTACTCCTAAGTAAAAAATTTTTATTTTCACCATATATTTTGAAAGTATTTTGAAGAAATCCGAAAAATCACTATTCATGATGAAAATTTGAGAAAAACTTGCGAAATTAGTTGGATTTAGTAGTTTAAGCCTTTAAGAGTTGAGTTTAGTGATTTTAAGTTGAATGTGGAATTTATAGTGATTTTTATGCAAAATTAAGAAATGGCGCCTAAGAGGAGAACAGTGAAAGCCACGTTCAATTCTGAGAAGTTCGTCTGTTTGAAAGCTCAGTATCGTTATGTGCAAGCATTACAGTCACATAAATTGATCCATGAGTGAGGATTCGACAAACCAGGCAGAGAAATTAAAGAAATGATTGTGAATCGCCTCTGGGAAAAATTTTGTTTTTTACTGTTGTAGTTGTTACTTCTGTTATTCGAAAGTTATATGCAAACCTCCCGGAGTCCAATGAGAACTTTGTCTGGGTATGAGGACAACTGATACATTTTACTCCTGAGGTAATTAACAGATTTTACCTACTGCCACCTATTATGCTTTGTTTTTATTCAAATTACAATCCTACTGAGGAAGAATTGGATGAGATTATCTCTACTTTGACTGATGGGAGAGGATTATGGAAAATTACTAATGAGAGAAGAGTTAACTTCCCTACATCAAAGTTGAATGCCACCTCCAAAGCATGGCATTATTTCGTATCCTCTAAGTTGCTTCCTACAAATCATCTAAGCGAAGTGACTGGAGAAAGAGCCACTTTAAACTACTATATTCAGCAGAGGAATGCCATAGACATTAGAAAGATTATTTATGATTGTATGTGGAGTAGTGCCAAATCTGCCACCATTGCATGTATGGGATTTGCTTCTCTTATAAATTCATTGTGTGAGTTGGGTTGTGTTAGATCTGAGAATTGGGAAGAGGTTCTTCAGCCTCTTAAGCATATTAAAAATTCGAATTTGAAGACTTATGTTGAGCATTAAATTTTTGGCTGGAGAGAAGGATTTTCTAGGGGTTCCAGTGCATCTACTTCTGCTGCATTTACATTTCGTGCTTCCACATCCCATGCATCTTTAGGTCAGTTTTTTGATTTGCAGACTGAGCTTTTGAGCAAGAAAAGTGATAATCTTAACTATAGTACAAATGGAGTGCATGATATAGTGGGAAACGTAGACCGTATGGGAGACTATCTTCGGAAACATAGTCAGTATGAGGGGAATTATCACAGCTATATGGATAGATTAATTAGAGGTGATTTTAGCGTTGTGCTACCTACTCATCCAAAATATAGCCTATATGTGCCTACCCGTACCTGGAACAAAGGGGATAATGAGGAAGAGGAAGAAAATGATTAGGATTGATATTTTATTTTGAGTTATGTTTTGTGATGTGATTTGTGGTGGACTATTTCTATTGTTATTGTTGTTGTGAGATTTATTATCATTTGTGGATGTTATAGAGGTCAACTTTATATCTTTCATTTTGTTGTAATAGTTGCTAAAATACTTTAGTTTGTGTTTATTTTAGTTGTGGATGTTGTGTTTGTGATAAGTGGTGTTATATGTTTGCGGTAGTAAATGTGTTAGTAATTTGTTAGTGTATTTTGTTTGTTAGTTTAGAAATTTTTCCAGAAACTATTTAGGATGGTTTTAAAATACTATTAAAATACACTAATTAAAATTTCATACATAACTTTTCAATTTACTACCATATACAGGTCTTAGTTATGGATTTCTGTTTAATCGTGTGAATTTACTTTTATGTCCTCCACTACTTGAGAAGTCTTTTGAATTTCTTTTGTAAAATGAAAATTTTAAAATTTTGGATTAAGTCATTTTCATTCATATTTTTAATACATGCATATTTAGGATATAAAAATTCCTACAAGTTTAATACTTATAGTTTTCTGTTCCTACCCATGTATCTTGTTACTATGCTTAAATGTTTTATCATAATAAAAATTTAAAGTTTAGGGGGAAGGAGAAATAATTTTCAAAAACTTAAAATTTTTTTTTGTTCTCAAACGTACTAAATATTTAATTTTGAATGAAAAATAATTATGTGTATGAAGTTATATTACGGAAATAACATTTTGAATATAGAAATGAGTAAGAGAATTTAGTTAAAATCTATGGTAAGGATGAAAATTTTAAAGTTAAAAATTTCTTAGGAAAGAAATTATGAATATTTTTATAACTATCTTGAGTAGGAAAAGTTATATTTTTGGAAAAATAGAAGGATTAAACTTTTATTTTTAATACTTAAGTTTCTTTTATTAAAAATAATTTTCAAAACTTTTATTATATTTCTATATTAAAGATATATATCTACCTTATGCTTTAGAAAAGAGAGGGTGGAATTCAAAATCATTAAAGGTCTATCCAAATACAGTAATCCTTGCCTTATAAGAAGAAGAAAAAGAAAATAAAATAAAAGAAGAAAAAGAAAAGAAAAAGAAAAGTAAAGTAAAAAAAAGAAGAATATGTGAAAAGGAAGGAGAAGCTTGAGGATTTAAGGGTCTAATCAAAAATTGGTTCTACACCTGATCTTTTTAGAGTATAAGATTTGATGAAAATCTTGAAGCTTATAAATATAATATAGTGAGTATAATTTTTTTTAGTAAATATTTTAAGTAAAGAAAGTAAAATGCCTAAGCCCTATATTTTGAAGAATCTATAAGTATTTCTGAATAAGATATGAACTAGTATTCTTCATTAACTTTTACCTAAGAGATTTCTAAACTTTAAATTGGTCTCATTTATTATTTTTTTTTCTAAATTGGACTACTATATTTCTAGAACAAAATTTTAAAAACACCTTAGAAACTTATCACATAATTTAGTTGTATGATTTTTAAATGATTAAGTGTCACTTGAGGACATGTAACATTTCAAGTTTGGGGGATTTTGATACACCTTAAAGATATAGTGTTTTTATACACATTTTTATACCTATTTTTGATGATATTGCATTATAATGGAAGGTATTTTGTGTGGTTTACTTGCAGGTATGATTAAATTGATGAACATGATGAAAGGAGTGAAAAAGTATCAAAATTAGAGCAAAAATAATAAAAATTGAAAAAGTGACTTGAGGCGGCTAAGCACCGCAACACGTGCTTACGCGCCAAGGCCCTGCGGCTATGTGCGCAGATTTAGAGCTTACGTGTCAGCAAGCTTGCGGGTAAGGGCCGGTACCCCGCGCTTATGTGTGGCAGTTATAAAAGAGGAGTTATTTTAATTTAGTCTTCATTTTAAAGAGGTTTTCAAAGCTCCTCTTGGTGAGAACGTGGGTAACTTCCTATTGGCACCAAATTCAATTCAAAATAATCTTTAATGGATGCATCTCTAGGGAGATATGTTGAATCTGGACACAATTTGAAGAGATACGAAGACACTTTTTGGAAAAGTATAAAAAGAGGACTTGAAGATCAGAAAAAAGATTGTTGTTGTTGGAGGGTGTGGTTAGTGTTTAAGAGTGAGGTTTATGTTAGAGAGTTATTGTAGAACACACTTTTCCACTTCACCATTTTTACTTCATTTTATATAGTTTGTATTAGAAGTAGAATTGAGATTTGGAGTCTACGGAGTTGGGCGCCAACCTCTAAAGAGTATTGTATGGGAAAGCAAAGTTTTCAATGTAACTTCAAGTGTTTTGTGGAGAGGATTTACAGATAAGTCTTTATCTTTATATTACATTTAGTTTTTAATTAAGACTTCTTCTATTTTCACTATGATTTCTACTTTTAAACTAAGTTGTGATTGCTTTTTCTCTATGAATTCTGAGTAGTTTTTTTATCTTTTTCCTTAAGTGATGAAGTAATTAAGCTATGGAACTATTTTGTGTGAAGTATAGGATTTAAATGTTGGAAGAGGTTGTGATGATTCGAAACCTTGCACTTTATTTACTTCTTGATTTGGCCAATTAAGATGTTGAAATATGTTGTGAGAACATGTAAGATCCAGTGCAGTATTGTCTCAGTCAACAATTGGAAATAATCACATGAGATTGTATGGCTGAGAATGTAATCCATATGGTTGAGTGCAAATAAATAAGGAGATATACTTTGATGGGTTTAGAATTAGAAGACTTTAGAGTGACAGGATAAAGCCCCCAATCTGATTTATTATTTTATGTTATGATACGAGATGTTAACCCCCAGGAGGAGGGAATCGAGGAAACTCTAGAGTGAGAGCTAGTATATTTCTTGCCTAACCCGTCTTTAAGATTTTAAAAACAGTGAATTAACATATGTTCTTTATAGCTTCTCTAGTAAGGGTAAAGAATATAATTTCTCCTATTAGCACAACACATTTTAGATACTTCCACAATAAATATTCTCCATAACTTGTTACTCATTCATAAAAAGTAAAAAGATATTTCATTTGCATAAGTTTTCATCTTACAAAAGTTTAGTTAAATTTTTGTTTACTTTTACTTCAAATTATAAAATTAACAAAAAGAATCTAATTTCATTTCCTAAAATATTATCTTTTGTTTGAGTAAGATCTTTCTTTAAAATGGTAAAAAGTTAATTTTCTTGTTTTCATTATTTATCACTTTCCCTGTGGGTTCGATATCTCGGGGCTTAATCAGAAAGTCTTATATTACTTGATTAAACGATATGTATACTTGGGTAGTATCCACATTATAAGATCATTAGAAGGATTATTAATATATATATATATATATATATATATATATATATATATATATATATATATATATATCGTAAGCATAATTATCGGTGGATCAGGCGATGGGATTCTCATTCTAGCGACTGACAACTTCTAATCTTTAACAGCTGACAATTTCTGATGACTCCACTAGGGACTAGCTTTTCTCTCCATTACGATCAAGAAGCTTTGTCTTCATACATTGGTAATTTTTCCATGTCCCTCATGGTCCAGATTACTCTTCCTTCATTGACATACTTTGCCCATTCTTTCTTGGGAAAGTACATTCAACTCTTTTCGATTCTAGGATCATCTGTAACCATCATTAAACAGAGGGGTTCAAGAATCTTTAGGTCTTTCTTTTGTGATGGGTTGGACCCCCAATAGGTGTGTTGGTGAACTAGTTTCACCTGGGCAAGAGTGCGCTATGGAGTGAGTTCCGCACTAGATTATGAACTTCACCTTTATTCCGTGTCTTTCAGGTTCAACTTGTTACTTACATGCCAGCTGAATTCGTGCTTTCTTAACTTCTGTTTAAATTTTGATATCGTTTAAAACTCGTTAAATTACCGATGAACTCAAAAAACAAACCTCAAATTTGAAAACAAAACAAAATTAAAAAAAAGAACATGGATAAGAAAATGTACCCAGTTCATATAATAACCTTCGTTGACTTGTAGTGTTTAACCTAAAATCACGAGGCGTAGGCCATCACTGACCCTTGAAATCTTTTTGTGAACAGTTATGATGTCGACACCAACTTTGACCATCTCTTGTAACTTACCTTCCAGCCGAGAGGCTCACCTCGCGGTACCCATTATCATGTTTCGATCTGGGTTTAATGAGTTTGAGGTGGTGCTCGGCAAAGCCCCATTCATTATCGTAAAATTTGTCGCTCTAGAGATTCCAAATCCATCTGTTGAGTTTGATCTAAAGAGTTCCCAAGACTTCACTTCATTTAAGAAAGTGAAAATCACTACTCTGACTCCCGCCAAGTCCAATGTTCCAACATCCGCCAGATCTGTCGCTCCAGTGTCGAGGAGAGTCGTCACACCCACCTCTACTAGATTTTTCATTACCGCTCCTACCGCCCTGTCTACTAAAGGGAAGGAGATTTTGTTTGAAAATTCAGTTGATGAGTTTGTTGCCCCACCATCTATGTTTGAGTTTGGTTCTACTTTAAAGGATGTACCGTTGACCAAATCACAGATAAGGAAACGCCACCAAAAGATTATGGGGGCCTTCAGGGCCCAAGTTGTCAAGGAGATTCCTCAGCTGGAGGAACTCGGTGAGCCTGAGACCTCTCCTATCCTTCAAGGGATTAGGTTTCACCCTGATCCCAGATATTTATGCTTATGTTTTATTTCCTTTTGATTATATCTTCTTCTTTACAACGACGCTAAAAACTTGATGCTGATGCAAATGAGAGTTTAATTAGGATTTTATGCAATTATAAGTATTGTTATCAAATAATATAGAGCTTTCTGATTAAGCCTCGAATATCGATCCCACGGAGATCGCGGTTAATCACAACGGCTTTCAAGAGAAGTTTTAGTCCACAATAACACGCCCTAGCTTGGAATGTTAATAAAAGTTTGGTTTTAATAAAATCCTACAATTATTACTACAATACTACTTCTAAACTAAGACACTTAGTGAAAATCAGAAAAGTAGAGTTTAATATATTAAAAGTACTCTTCCTCATACAATGAAATTAGTGACATTTGTAAAAGTAAAACAAGTAGCGAGAGAGATTGTGACAAATAGGAGCAATTATATTCTTTACCCTTACTTGGTTCTACAAAGAATATAGGATAATTTGATGATTTGAAATTTTGTAGATGGGTTAGGCAGTAAAGATACTAGCTCTCACTCTAGAATTCCCTCTTCTCCCTCCACTGGGGCTAACATCTCATAACAAAACTTTTCACATCAAACCAAATTAGGGGCTTTAGTCTGTCACCCTAAAGTCCTCTAATTCTACACCTCTTAAACATGCATATCTCCCTATTTATTTGCACTCAATTATATGGACTACTTTCTCACCCATATAATCTCATGTGATTCTTACCAATAGTTGACTGAGACAATACCACATTGGTTCTTACATGTTCTCACAACATATTTTAACATGCAAGTTGATCAAGTTTACATGTAAATGAAGAACAAAGTAAAATCATCACAATATATTCTCACTCTACTCAATTCTATATCCTACACTTGCATACTAATTCATTGTAAGAGGAAAGATTAAAGAAAACTACTCACTACACATGGAGAAACAACAAGAACTTTTCATTGAACAAGTCTTTGAACCACACAAACAAAGCACTAGATTCAGATCAAAATACAATGAAAATACTTATATTTGATGGAAATCAAACTCTCCTTGTATAGCAAAAGTAATTTCCTTACAATCCTCTCCAAGAACAAAGTGAAAAGAAAAGAAGATATTCTCTCACTCTCTCTTTCTCTCTCACCTTGTCGCCCCACTTCGGGCTCACGCCCAAGTCTTCTTCTTCTCGACCTTCTTCTCCTCTTCTAATAGTTTCTCTCCCTTCTCTAATTATCTCCTTCAAGAGTTTACAAGCCTTAATTATAATTTTCCAAGAGATGCTTAAGTGTCTCTTCAAAAAGAGTCCACATTCAATGAATCGTTCAAGGGTGCCTTAAGTGCCTTTTCACTCCAAGAGACACATCCCTTCCATAATAACTCCTTATAACCGACCAAAACTCTTCTAGAAACTTTATTTTATCATTCCTAATTAATTCCCCATGAAATAAGCTTCGCAACACTTAAAAAATCATCCAAATCCGATGTTTCTACAAGACGTTATGCCAAAAACCATCACCAACCGTCACTGGCAGCTATGCGCCGACTGTTTGGCGCATAGGCTCCACTGCCTAGTGGCTAAGCACCAACTGAGTGGTACTTATGTGCCAAACACAGGTACAAATGTGTCCAGTTTGACCCATTTTGCTTCGGTATGCTCCGATTCGATTCGTTTTGCTCTGATATACTCCATTTTGGTCCATTTTTATTTTTTTTGCAAAAATCACTCCAAATTCTTCAATTTGATGTACCTACAACCAAAAACACAAAAAAACATACATTTAAAGTGCAATATCATTATAAAATATGGCATAAAAATAGTACATTTTTAGGCTAATCAAAATCTCTCAAACTTAAACATTACTTGTCCTCAAGTAATACTTTACTTTTAAAATAATTTTTATAGGTTAGAGTTAATGGGTCATCCTTTATAATTGCTAAAATTTTGTTCTAAAAATGTGATAGTTCAACTTAGAAGAACTTTTAGTGAGTTAGACTAGCCCAGGGTCTAAAATACTTATCATCAAACTTAGGAATTTGTTTTCCTATCTAATTCGGAGAAATATGCAGATTTTTCAAATTTTGGATCCTTTGAACTTTACTTTCTAAACTTAAGAACTCTCTTAAAAATAATTTAACTAATATAAGTATAAAAAGCAAGCTTAGTATTGTTCTAAGTTCTTTACTCTAGAAAGACTCAAGTGAAACCAATTTTTGATTAGGACCTCTCCTCAACCTTCTCCTCACATTTTTTTCTTTTTTTTTCTTTTCTTTTTTTTTTGGCAGGATCTTTTTTATCCTTTTTTTCAGGATCTTTTTTTATCCTTTTTTTATTCTTTTGTTTTTCTTTTTCATATGTGAGGATTACTATATCTGGAGAAGTGATCCACCTGATATTTATACTTACAAATATGATATGAAAATTGGCAACGGCACCAAAAACTTGATCCCGCCGGATATATATATATCCTGATTATTTTGATTTATAATGTGGATACTATGCAAGTATATGTATCATTTATCAAGTAATATAGGACTTTCTGATTAAGCCCCGATATATCGAACCCGCAGGGAAAAGATGAAAATCTTTAAAGGAATCAGAAAATTATCTTTTTACTTTTTTTAATGGATTTTGAAAGTATGTCTTGATTTTGAAAAGTTTTGAAAGTTCATTTGTCTTTTAAAATTTCCTTAATAAAATGTTAAGCAAGAAATTAAAATTATAATAACTAATAACACTATATGTAAAACACTATTAACTAAAATATCTTTTTCTTTCCTTTTATGAAGTAGTAATAATTATTAAAGTATTGTTGTGGAAGTATTTATATTTGTTGTGACAGATATAAGCAAATGTGTTCTTTACCCTTACTTGGTTCTATAAAGAACATAGGTTAATTTGAAATTTTTATCATTTTGAACATGGTTAGGCGAGGAAGATAACGGTCTCTCACTCTAGAGTTCCCTCGAATCCCGCCAACCTGGGGCTAACTTCTAATAACAAAACTCAAAACTTTAAACCAAATTAGGGGGTTTTAGCATGTCACTCTAAAATCCTCTAATTTTACTCTCTTCCATAAAAATATCTTCTAATATTAAATTCAATTATATGGACTACAATTCTCACCCATATAATTGCATGTGATTCTTACTAACTTTTATGAGACAATACCGCATTGAATCTTACATAATCTCAAGAAATTCTACAACTTAACGAGCCAAATTAAGAAGTAAACAAAGTTTTCGTAATCAATCTTCACAACTTCTTCTAACTTTAAACACTTATACTTTCCACAACAATTCTTCATAAACTAATTACTTCTCCATTTAAGAAAGAAAAAGATAAAGAAAACTACTCATAATGCATTGAGAAAATACAAAAACACATTGATTTGAAATTAAAAACCATAAGAAAAACAACAAACAAAAACAAGTATTAATTAAAAAAACTAAATGTAAGAACAAAAGTAAACACTTATCTAAAAATTCTCTCTACAAGACTCAGGAAGTTCCTCTGAAACTTTAACTCTTCAATAAACTACTCCTCAGAGCAGATCTCCAACCTCCGATGACTCAGAATAAACTTCAGACTTCAATAAAAACTAAACTAAAAGAAAGAAAAGAAGTGGGAAGAAGAAGACTTCACTCCGACCCTTTTCTCTTTTCTACTCTCTACTCCTACTCTTAATAAAAACTCTCACAAAATAAAAGTAAAATACTGTAAAAACTCTCTTCAAAATGCAAGTGGAAGAGCCCTTTTCTACTCTCTACTCCTACTCCTAATGAAAACTCTCTTCAAAATGCAAAGGAAGAGCCCTTAATTTACTCTCTACTCCTACTCCTAATGAAAACTCTCTTCAAAATGCAAAGGAAGAGCACTTAGTCATTCCTAAGGCTCTCTTCAAAAATTAAACCAAAAGGTGCCTTGGTGCCTCTTCAAAATGTGTCCAGATTCAATGTATCCACCGAAGAATGCACCCCTTCATTCAAACTTACCGCCCAAAGGAAGTTATGGAAGTTACCACCAAGAGTTGCATCCCATCCCCTTTGAAATTGGCGCCAAATTCCTTTAAATTTTTATTTTTAACTGTGGCGGCTAAGCGCCAGCCCAGCGGCGCTTAGCCGCTAGTGCCAAAATTTTGATTTTTCATTTTTTTGCTCCAAATTTGATCCAATTTTGCTCCTTTCATCATGACCATCCATTTTCATCATACCTGCAAGAAAAACACAAAATACTTTCCATTAAAGTGCAATATCATTAAAAATAGGTATAAAAATGTGCAAAAAAATACTATATATTTTAGGTGTATCAAGAAGTCCTTAAATAATTTTGAATTCCACTATCCTCCTCTAAAGTTAAAACTTATTACTTTCCTTTACTTAAAAGGATATACATATATATTTTTTAAATACTTTCTAAAAGAGCCTTAAATGTTTGAAAATAAAAATCCTAAGAATCCTTAATTTTCAAAAAATACATTTCTTCCTACTAAAGATAGTTATTCATTTTCCCATGTTCTCCTCTAAATATCCTTAACTCTAGGTTCACCCTTTTCACTAAAAATATCAACTAAGTTCTATTACTCAATTTCTATACTTAAAATTCTAACTTCCATAAGGTGACTTCACATAACAATAATCATTAGAAATAAAATACTAGTTTATTTGTAGTAGTTTTGAAAACAAGGTTTAAATTTGAAACAATTTTCTTTCTCCCCCAAACTTAAGCTCAAACATGTGTAACAATGAACTACAAAAATATGCGGCGGGGAAAAATCACTTTTACAATTTACTACACATCCTACAAAAATATCAACAAATAGCACATGGTAGAATATTGCAGTAGAAAGTAAATCTAGCCTAAACATGCATGACATAACACTATAAAGGAGTTTTAAATTGTAGAATAGGTACAAACTGAAGATTAAATAGGAACACATTTTAAACTTTATAAAGGAATTGTTGGATGCTAACAAGTTTAAAATATTAAGATAAGTTTTGTTGTCTCCAATGACTCATTTAACTTGACTCACAAACATAGACACACAAACTCCAATACATAGACTCACAGATTTCATAAATAAACAACAACTGAGGTTAATTTGATCTCCCTTTTACTCACATTTCTGCTCCATACTTTCAATTTCTAACAGAAGAAACTACACCAATAACGTGGGTGTATTATAAGATTTTTATATGGTTATCGCCCTTGGACCAGAACTCCCCTATTATAAAAACTCATTTGTTTCCAATTTTAGGTTTACTCTAAGTCTAAGGTATACACAATCTAGTAAATAAAAATAGTGCAGTTTATCCAGATGTTGTTCACTAAGTAAGTTCATGACCTTCCTCAGTAAAGACAAAGTCAGATAAAGGAAGTAATAGAGTTGACATGGAGTGGTCCAAGTCCAAACTCTACATGCTTCAAGGTAATGCTCAGCTCCGGTTAAGAACTAAGTCGTAACAGACTCGTTAGCCTGCTTCTACCAAAAGTCATAAACAAATTTGATCAAGACCAAGGCATAACCTCACAACATTAACCCAAACCACTAATAATCCAAACATCAATCAATCTGATCAATCCATACTAAATCAAACACAATACAACACTAACAATCATAACTCTCAAGCACATTAAATCAAACCACATTGATAATCGTGGGTTGCCTCCCATAAAGCACAAGGTTTAACGTTGCTAGGCCAACAAATGATTCCTCCCGGATCAAAATTCCGTTTAAATAATCCTTGATTAATCGCCCGAGTCTTTTCAGATCCAGGGATTCCTACAACAACCTCAAATTGTAATTTTTCTTTAGGTCTTCCTTTTCGGATTGATTCATATCATTGTTCCACATATTTTTTTCTAGATCTAATATTCTTCTAATGATTTTCTCAATCTGCATATTAATATATTCCTTGAAACATATAAGAAATGGATCTTTATAAGATACTTCGAGATCTCACAAATTCTGGATTGGATTCTCTCTAGATAATTCAGATTATGGATCAAACTCTTGTAGGATATTCTTCTGTCTCATGTTATCCTCTAATGGTTTTTCAAAATCCTTATCCTCTTTTCTCAACTCAAAGTTCTTTTGAAATATATCCTCAAATTCTCTTCCAAGTCTTAATTCGATAACTTTATCATGTTCATTATTTAATTTTAGTTCTTCTTGTGATTGAATCAAATCTGAAGATATAAAGGCTAGTGATGTAGATAAATTCCCTAAATAGGTAGGCTTTAAAATTGTATGGGGTTCATTCATCTTAAGTTCATGAGATTTTTCAACTCGATGGAATTAAAATTTTACTGTTTTCGGTAACGTCCATCATTTTACACCTCTCCCGAACATACATACGATCTTTTTAAAAAATGTTTTCAACTCATCATGAAAGTCCATTTTGATCTCATCTGTTAACTTACTCTCAAAACTCTTTTGGAAATGGTCTTTACTTAGATAATCAATTTCATCCATCCAAAAATAATCATCATCTTTTCTCTTAATTGGATATTTCATAGTCTTTAATACATCAAAAGTTACTTCCTTGTCATTCATATTCATAGTTAACTCTCCTTCTTGCACATCTATCATAGCTTGTCTAGTCACAAGGAAAGGTCTCCCCAAAATAGCTGGATTATCTTTATTGTCCTTCATATTTAATACAATAAAGTTCAAAGGAAAGATAAATTTATCCAATTTAACAAGCACATCTTCTGTAACCCCTTTTGGATAAATGATAGATCGATCAGCTAACTGAATGGTTGCATAGTGAGAGAAATATCAGCTAAACCTAACCTTTTAAATATAGATAGAGGCATCACATTAATGCTCGCTCCTAAATCACATAAAGCTTTTCCGCAAAATGTTTCTCTAATTGCACAATGAATTGTAAAGCTACAAGAATTTTTTGGTTTTTGAGGAAGCTTTTTCTGAAGTATAGCACTGCACTCCTCACTTAGTGCAAATTTCTAGTAATCCCCAAGTTTTCTTTTCTTGTTTAATATCTCCTTCATAATCTTGCATAACTTGGAATCTGTTCCAAAGCTTCAGCGAAAGTAATATTTATCGTTAACTTCTTAAATACTTTCAGGAATTCTGAAAATTCTTTATCCAACTCATGGTCTTTGAGGAAATGGAGGTGGTGGTCTTTCTAAATTGATTTTAGTTGGAGATATAAATTTTCCCAGATCCTTAAAATCATGTTCTTCAGGTCTTTTAGTTTCCTTTGTTTCTTTCACAACTTCTTTCTCTTTTGTAACCACATCCTCTATCTCTCTTCCACTTCTTAATCGGACAGCTTCTACTTGTTCGTTAGTGTTCTCTTTAGGGTTGATCTCAGTGTTGCTAGGAAGTGTTCCTTGAGGTCTATTATTAAGTGAGTTATCAATTTGTCCCAGTTGATTCTCTATGTTAATAATCGCATCATTTTGACTTTGCAATTGGTTTCTCATTTGCAATACCACTTCTTCTATAGACATCTTCTTATCATCAAATTGTTGATCATTGTTAGAGTCCAATGAATATGAAGGTCTATAGTTTGTGTTCCCCTGATTATTCTAACTTCCATTAGGATTTGCATGATTATTTTTCCATTGTTGGTTTCCATCCCCAATAGTATGATTCCGGTTAAAATTAGGATGGTTTTTCCAACTCGGGTTGTAAAAGTTAGAATATGGGATGTTTATGGTATTTAAAATCTCATCCGATGAGTTAGAATTAATCATATGCCATGATGAACTTTCCTCATTTACTGGAGTAAATTGAGGCTGGTTCATTCCAAATTGGTCCAACTTCGTAGATATTGCAGCAACTTGAGATGAAAGAATTGCAATCGCATTTGTATCATGAACATGGCTACCTTTTTAGGATTTACCCTTGTAGAGAGCCATTGAAAATCATTTGTAGCCATTTCTTCAATAAATTCATATGCTTCATGGTTTTGACAATAATGATCCATTAGCGGCAGCATCAATTATAGACCTAAGGGATCCTACTGACCCATTGTAAAAAGTTTGAATGATTAACCAATCGGGCGAGCATGGTGTGGACACTTTCTTAGGAGCTCCTTAAATCTTTCCCAAGCTTCATATATTGATTCCCCTTCATACCGATAAAATGAGATAATATTATTTCTAAGTTCAATACTCCTTTAAGGTGAAAAATACTTAGCTAGGAATTTCTGTGATAACTCCTCCCAATTTTTAAAAGAGCCAGATGCTAATGAGTATAACCACATTTTAGCATTATCCCTTAGTGAGAAAAGAAAAAAGCATTAGTCTACTAACATCGTCTGACATGTCGTTATAACGAATAGTATCACAAAGTTCTAGAAAACATGATAAGTGTAAAAAGAGATCCTCCAAAGGAGTTTCCCTAAATTGATTGTTCAGCACCAATTGGATAATCTCTGGATTTAGTTCAAACGAGTCAGCTTCTACGATAGGGTTTTGTATACTTGAGTGAATTTCCCCTATCACAGGATTTACGTAATCCCTCAATGATTTATGATGATTTTCCAAGTTATTATCTTGAATGTTTTCCATTTCCATTTCTATTTTTTCAAGTCCTTTCTGTTTTTTATATTTTTTTCTTTTTTATAACTCAGGATCATAAGGCACAAGTCCTGCAGATCCTTTAGTTCGCATACATGACACAACATACAATACATTAACAATTAAACAAAAAATATTTTCAACACAAGAAAACATTTTCACAAACACATTGTTTTTCACACAAACAGTTTCTTCATAAAACATTTTCATACAAAAAAATTTTTCACACAAAATAGTTTTTACGATACTACAATTTTCCAAGTCTAAGACTAAATACTTCAACTAAAATCCTCCTAAAAGTCAACATCAATCGTTTTGATCCCGGCAACGGCGCCAAAAACTTGGTCCCAGATATTTATGCTTACGTTTTATTTCCTTTTAATTATATCTCCTTCTTTATAACGACGCCAAAGACATGATGTCGATGCAAATGAAAGTTTAATTGGAATTTTACGCAAGTATATGTATCTTTATCAAGTAATATAAAGCTTTCGATTAAGCCCCGAATATCAATCCCACGGAGATCGCGAGTTAATCGCAATGACTTTCAAGAGAAGTTCTAGTATACAATAACACGCCCTAGCTTGGAAAGTCGATAAAAGTTTGGATTTAATAAAATACTACAATTATTACTACAATACTACTTCTAAACTAAAACACTTAGTGAAAATCAGAAAAGTGGAGTTTAATATATTAAAAGTACTCTTCCTCATACAATGAAATTAGTGACATGTGTAAAAGTAAAACAAGTAGTGAGAGAGATTGTGACAAATAGGAGCAATTATATTCTTTACCCTTACTTGGTTCTATAAAGAATATAGGATAATTTAATGATTTGAAATTTTGTAGATGGGTTAGGAAAGGAAGATACTAGCTCTCACTCTAGAGTTCCCTCTTCTCCCTCCACCTGGGGCGAACATCTCGTAATAAAACTTTTCACATCAAACCAAATTAGGGGCTTTAGTCTGTCACCCTAAAGTCATATAATTCTACACATCTTAAACATGCATATCTCCCTATTTATTTGCACTCAGTTATATGGAATACATTCTCACCCATATAATCTCATGTGATTCTTACCCATAGTTAATCGAGACAATATCGCATTGGTTCTTACATGTTCTCACAACGGATTTTAACATGCAAGTTGATCAAGTTTTCATGTAAATGAAGAACAAAGTAAAATCATCACAATATATTCTCACTCTACTCAATTCTATATCCTACACATGCATACTAATTCATTGTAAGAGGAAATAGTAAAGAAAACTACTCACTACACATGGAGAAACAACAAGAGCTTTTCATTGAACAAGTTTTTGAAATCACACAAACAAAGTACTAGATTCAAATCAAAATACAATGAAAATACCTATATTTGATGGAAATCAAACTCGCCTTGTATAGCAAAATCAATCTCCTTACAATCCTCTCCAAGAACAAAGTGAAAAGAAAAGAAGAAATTCTCACACTCTCTCTTTCTCTCTCACCTTGTCGCCTCACTTGGGGCTCACGCCCAAGTCTTCTTCTTCTCGACCTTCTTCTCCTCTTCTAATAGTTACTTTCCCTTCTCTAATTATATCCTTTTAGAGTTTGCAAGTCTTAATTATAATTTTCCACGAGATGCTTAAGTGTCTCTTCAAATAGAGTCCACATTCAATGAATCATTCAAAGGGTGCCCTAAGTGCCTTTTCACTCCAAGAGACACATCCCTTCCATAATAACTCCTTATAACCAACTAAAAATTTTCTATAAAGATTACTTTATCATTCCCAATACATTCCCCATGAAATAAGCTTTGTAACGCTTCAAAAATTGTCCAAATCTGATGTTTCTACAAGAAGTTATGCTAAAAACCATCACCAACCGTCACTAGCGGCTATGCGCCGACTATTTGGCGCATAGGTGCCACTACCTGGTGGCTAAGCGCCAACTGGGTGGCACTTAGGCGCCAGACATAGGTAAAAATGTGTCTGATTCAACTCATTTTGCTATGGTATGCTCTGGTTAGACCTGTTTTGCTCTGATATGCTCCGTTTTGGTCCATTTTTGTTCTTTTTGCTAAAATCACTCCAAATTCTTCAATATGATGTACCCTCAAGCAAAAACACAAGAAAACATACCTTTAAAGTGAAACATCATTATAAAATATGGCATAAAAAATAGTACATTTTTAGGTTGATCACACCCGTTGACCGACACTAATGGGGATGAGAATCTTTACAGCATTGCTGCTACTCTGCTGCTAAGTCATGGTCATGGTGATGAGAGGGAAAGGCCCACTCCTATCACCTGAGTCAGCGCCATTTTTCAGAAGTTAACTGTTTAAGAGCGGCGTTCAGTCACCTATTTACTTAAGAGAAAGGGCTGCGCAGTGTCACCAAGAATGAGGAAAGAAATTTTGAAGCAAGACAAAGCCGCCCTACAGTCAGAGAGATCTGTTGAGGCACCGCCGATCCATGTTCCTGCTAGACTCCATTTGGGAGATCGTGTTGATACGGTTGCCACTGCTACAGATGATATCGCTACTATCCCGAGACCTACAGGACATAGATCAGTCAAGTCTCTTTTGGGACTGAGAATACCGCTTGTTATTGTTCGTGAGAAGCTCCTGAAGAAGGATAAAGAGAAAAGACCATTTTTCGATGTATGTGGTCTACACTTTAGGAACACACTTCTTCCCAATACGTTGATGTCACCATCAAAGCATCCGGCCCCAAGGCATCAATACCCAGGAAGAAAGTGTGGCTACCTAAGGGTGTTATACCAATACATTTAGAAGAGCCAGAGGAGCATGTTCGTAAAATGTTTCATGAGCCCGATGCTCCAATTATCGCTACCGTTGTTGCTTTAGAGTCTGTTGCAGAAAGGAATGATGTCCAAAAAAAATTTACAGATCTCAAGTTAATTAAAGATAAAGCTGTTGATGATAAAGTACGAAAGCTTCAAGCCGATATTTCAAAATTAGTCAAATAACGAGGATTAGATGTCGATGATGGGTATTACTACCTATCAGATTATATGGATGAAGAGTTCATGGAGGTCAACATTGTCGAGACCAGGGCCACGTCGTATGCATGCACTGCTCCACCTCCTACTGAGGAGAATGTCATGAATGAGTTGTAAAGTGTTATTCTGCTAAGGAATGAATAGATTATTCATATGGAAAAGTGAATGGAAGAGATGGCGGCTACCATGACCGCCATGGCCACGATGCATGGACAATCGCAGTCACGACAGGTAGCATCTCAGAGGTGAATCAGCTAGAGATCATCCACATTACAGATGAAAGAAGAAAGGTTGCTTCCGCCAATGAAGATGAGCCACCAAACAAAAATGCATTTCAGAATGTGGTACTGGTGTGACATTTTTAATTTGCCAAAATTTATGAACACAGACTTAGATATATATATTGATTTAGTTTGATAATGAGTCACACAATTAAATGCAAGTATATGTATCGCTCAAGTAATACAGGGCTCTAGTGAAGTCCTGGATATCGATCCAACAGGGAGGCTTTAATTTTATAGTGTAGCACAGAAATCACTTATTGAATCGCAACACATCTGCAAGTAAGTTCAATTCTTAAAATAAAGACAAACAGTTGTAGTTACTATTTCTACCAAAGTACTTTCTAAACTCTAGCAAGTTAAAATAACACAAGACTAACTTTATAACAAAGTACAGTCGCAAGAAAGAGTCTTCCTCCTTTCCAATCATAATGTGTTGATTATTGTGACATAGATCAGTGATGTAAATGTATTGTGCTATATAGGAGCATTCCTATTTTTTACCCATTTTTCAACGTATAAAGAACATTGGTTAATCCTAAGTTTAGTCCCCAAATCCATGGTTAGACTGGGAGGATACTGGCTCTCACTCCAGAGTTCCCACTTCTCTTTGCCTGAAGGCTATCTCTCGCTTCAATTTCCAAACATTATGACCAAATTGAGGATTTCAACTTGTCACTCTAAAATATCCAATTCTACATCCATCAAAGTATACTCAATCCCCATGAACTACGTCTCTCATTCATGGACATTGAATGTGACCTTCACTTTTGTTATGGAACTCATAATCCTTGCGGAACATATGTTTCCCAACAAGTTTTAACAATTCAATTAGCCAAATTAAAAAGTAAATGAAGTTTTTTAGTGAAAAGGTCATCACAAATTCTCCATAATAAATTGGCACATCATTTTCATATCACAACATCAACACATCACATGAAAAGGAGAAAGAAAAAGAAATCTACTCAAGACTCATGATGAAAAGACGACAAAACATGGATTTTATATATAAAACCAACGTCATACAAACAGATTAAAGTAAAGACAACTTATCTCAAACTCTTCCCCAAGAGAATCTCAAGGAATTCCTTTGACTCCTCTTCTTTCTTCACAACAACACACAATTCTCTCTTTAGATAAGTAAGGAAGAAGAAATCTCTCACTTTTCCTTTCCTCTTACACTGCTTAGAAGAAAAAACACAAAACCTAAATTTCCTAAACAAAATGAAAAGACACTCTCTCTAAACTCTCTCTACACTCTAAACTCTTCTCTCCTCTTCCCCCCTTCTCTAAACTTGGCTCCAAAGAAGTTTAAATTCGGGAAAAACTAATTTCCCAAGAGTTTCCTCAAGCAACCCTCCAAAATCCGGCCAAATACATTTAATCTAGCTTGAAATCGAGAAAGGGTGCGGTCCGGCATTGGATAGGGAACCGTTCGGCACATTATTCTACCAATTCGGTCAAAACTCTCTATAAACTGATGCTGGTGACAACGTCATTCGGCGCTAGTTCAATAAAATGCACTTTTGTCTCTTTTTGCTCCAAATTTACTCTTTTTCGCTTCCTTTTGCTCCAAAGGCCTAAAATCATTATACCTGCATGAAAATCATAAAAATTACCTTTCTTTAAAGTTTATTATCATCAAAATCAGGTATGAAATGAATAGTAAAAGCTATCAAATTTTCAATGGATCTAGATCCCCCAAACTTAACTATTACTTGTCCTCAAGTAATTTTAGTTAATACATAAAATAATGGTCCACTGCAATGAACTTTCTTTCTAGAATACCATAATTTTGATTTAGATAAGTACAATAGTAAGATTTTCAGAAAGATCTTTAAATAATTCAAGTAAATTTTGCAGGTGTAAGACTATCTAGTAATCAATTCTAAGAGTTCTAACCTTCTATTCATTTCAAAATGACTGTAGATTGTCTTATTAAGGCACTTAAAAGGATTACATGAAAAGAAATTTATGAGAACACTATTTGTAAGGATGATAATCCACACATATAAGTTCAGAAAAGTAATTAAGTTTTCCCTTTAGGTAAGTCCAAGTGAAGCTAATTTTTTATTAGGCATCTCCTCAAGCTTCTCCTCACTTTTCTTTCTTTTATTTTCTTTTGTTTTTCTTTTCTTTTCTTCTTTTTCTTTTCTTTTCTTTTCTTTTATTTTAAGTGAGGATTATTGTATCTGGATAGCCTTTAATAATTTTGAACTTCACTCTTTTCACCCTAAATTTGAAACTTACCACATTCCTTTACCTTATAGGTATTTCTTTAACTTATTAATGATTCATCATAGAGTCTCAATCCTTCCCTATCATATAAGGTTCTAAGATTCTTAATATTTCAAACATACAGTTTTTCTTACTTTGAATAGTTGACTATATTCCTATTCTTTTAAAACAAATATCTTAGCCTACAAAATTACTTTTCATTTTTAAATACTTTCATTCAACTTTACAAAATACTTAAATAAAATCAAATTACAGTTATTTGAAATTGAGTTCTATTACAAGAAATCATGTTAATAATTTTGAAAATAATTTTAAATGAGAACAATTAATAGTTAATTCTTTCCCTCCCCCAAACTTATATTTTTGAATATCAATACAATTAACATGGGAAGAATGAAAAGACCTAAACATATAACTCGTACCTCAATATCTTGGACTTTTCATACCTTTGAGTTTAAGCAGGTGTTTCTTCATAAAGTAGAACAGTAGGCTCGAAATAATTAAGAGCATTTCTATACCCAAATATGGGTTATAAATTTGTAAGGGAAGAAGTTCAAAAACATACAACATAAACTATGCACACAACATTAACATCCAACCGTTACTATCACAGATTAAACTAACAAATCAAACACATGTAAACTCTATTATCACATCACATACATCACAAATCAACATAAAATTTGCTACAAGTACAACCAAATACACATGACATCACAAATACTAAGCAGAAAGAGTCTCAGGTACATCACATATACATCACACATATAAAATGAAAATAAAACTATAAAACTACCAATCTTCATCCTCTGCAGGAGCTCCACCATGATCAAGTTCTTCGGGCTGGTATGGAGTATACTCAAGGTAAGTAGGAAATACAGCACTAGTGTCTCCTCTGAAAAATCTCATATGTGCCTCATGATAAGTTCTCTCATATTCTCTCTACCGCACTTAATAATCATCATTTATCTTGTTCCTTACCTCTAAATTCCTCTATCTCCGGTGTTCAACCTTTCCAACCGATCCATAACATCATGCAGAGTAGGCATCTAGATGCAGATGGTCTCTCATGACTAGAAGAAGGCTCATCAGATTTCTTACTCCACTTTCATCCTACATGGGCTTCATTATTTTTCAAATTTATTTTATTAATGGGCTTCAAAGATAGACTACCTCATCATTATCTTCGCTTTCTACACTGATCGAATACACAAGGCATGAATCAGGTCAATGTCCTAGTTCACATGTAGTCTCTCCTTTTGAGCTCGCCAAAATACTTTTATGAATAATAGCCCCAATATTTATATTCTTCATGTTTTTAATACATTAATTTAGAACATCTCTATCTATAGTAACTTACTGATGGTTGGTAGGCAAAATTCTTGCAGAAATGAATTAGTGTCATGCTTTTCATACAAGATTTAGAGTAGAAAGGGGGAAGTTAACTTTGAATTTTGTTTAACCTTCCACTCCCATTTTCCATCAGTCAAAAAGTTCACAATCATATCCAATGCTTCATTCGTAATAGGAAAATTTTCATATTCACAAGAAAAAGGTGCTCTTAAATGATAAAATGCATTATCCGAGCAGGGGTAAATTCAACCATTTATCCTCTAACTAGTATGTATTCACTCTCAGAATAATACAGATTTGCATAAAATTCTCTAACAATTCCCGCATCGCTTCAGTAGTGAAATAACAGAAAATCTCCCATTGATGATTCGCAATAAGTTCTTCAAGCATACCTCCAGGATTTTCAAAGGCTTTCTCTTGAATACATTTCTTATTGCTAAGAAACGTACTAAAGCTCGAATAAGCCTTAAAAGTCACAAATTTTCTTTCATCATACTCAAATTTTCTCTTCCCCTTTGAAATTCTTGGAGCCATTTTCTAAAAATATCAAATTTGTCCAAATCAATTTTAAAATTGCAATGTAATGGACTCTAAGGTAAACTTAAATAGATAAGAACTCAAAATCCATGAAAAATCTCCAAAATTTCTCCAAAAAATTCAAATTTTCAAATCTTCATAATGTAGGAGATTTCCACGGTCAAAATCAAAAAATTTTAGGTTAAAGTGTAGCTCTTACCAACAGAAGATGAAATCCGAACTTTTCCGGCCACGAAATCTTTTCAAATCCAAATGCTAGTGAGCCCTAGGTACGAAAATAGCATTTGCTGGAAGTAGAAGATGATTGTTTGGGCAAAAATGGTGGGTCCCAGGGTTAAATCGCAAAAATTTAGCGTTTCAGGCCTTTTTCTCGGTCTAAGGTCGTTCGGCTGTTCGCAATGTCGTTCAGCGCATTATTCGCTCTTATGGCCAAACTTTCTGCCTTTTGGCGTGGTACGGTACCGTACGCGCCGTTCTGCGTCGCCTCTCAAAAATTAGACTTTCAACTTTCTTTTGCAATTTCGATCTTTTCAAGCCCGCTCCAACGTCTAATAGTCTAATTAAGCATTGAATAACATTCTAAAGCCATGGCAAATGATATTTTTTAACACTAACAACACAAAACATAACTTTCATATATAAAATCCAAGTTTCAGACACAAACACATAACACAAAATACTACACATCATGAAGCCATATAACTCTAAAATTCAGCATCAATCACAACCACAACATAATAACGATGAGAACTAAACAAGAATGCAAGTCCAAATATAACATCCCAAAGAAAGCAATCAAAGCAAAGCAAACAGTTCAAATACACAAACACATACATACAATAATCAATTCTTTGTTCTTTTCGAACTATCATCAATTCTAAGATCTCCACCGATCGAGCATGAACGAACAGATTGGTAGGATGGACGAAACGGGAATTCTTCGCAGAATCCTCTTCAATCCAACCTTTCCATTTCATCAGCCACGTCAAATTTCCTTCAAGATATCCAGAATGATCAATGTGCTCCTTCATTCTCCAATCCAGATGATCAAAGACGTTAGATAGATTGTTGATTGCATTCATCAGGTGTTGCACTTCCTTCTCAAATTTCTTAATTTTCCTCAAGATGATCTGTGAACTTTCAAGAAAGTAAGGAGGAATAGGTGTCTGAGATGGTTGATCCCCGATAAATATATGTGCACCAAAAACTTGACTCCACATCGAATATATGTGCTGATTATTTAGATATGAAAATTACGATTTTATAATATGGGATACTACGCAAGTATACGTATCATTTGTCAAGTAAAATAGGACTTTTTGATTAAGCCCCGAGATATCAAAAACCCATTGGGGAAATGTAAAAATTTTTTAAAGAATTAAGAAAATTATATTTTTACTTTTTTTTAATGACTTTTTGGAAGTATGTTTTGGATTTAAAAAGCTTGTAAATTGTTTTTGGTATTTTTAATAAAAGCTAAGCAGAAATGAAAATTATCAAAACTTTAAAATGCGATGGCAAAATTCTTGGAATTAAAATATCTTTTCTTATAAAGCAAGTAATAATTATGAAAGTATTGTTATGCTACATTTAAATGTGTTGCGATAAACAGGAGCAAATTTATTCTTTACCCTTACTGTTCTATAAAGAACATTGATTAATTTGAAATTTTTTAAAATCTTAAACATGGTTAGGTAGGGAAGATACCAGCTCTCACTCTAGAGTTCCCTCGATTCCCCTCCACCTGGGACTAACTTCATAACAAAATTTAAAATATCAAACCAAATTAAAGTTTTAGTCTGTCACTCTAAAAACCTCTAATTTTACTCCCCATTAATAACATAGCATTCAAATATATGGACTACAATTCTCATCCATATAATTGCATGTGATTTATACCATTTGTAGTTTGAGACAATACCGCATTGGATCTTACATAATCTCACAACAAATTTAACATCTTAACTACCCAAATTAAGAAGTAAATTAATTTCATGGAATTAAATCTTCACAACTTATTTCAACTTTAAACACTTATACATTCCAAACAATCCTACATAATTTAATTACTCTTCATTTAAGAAAGAAAAGATAAAAAACTAATGTAATTCACTGAGAAAACACAAAACATTGATTTTAAAATAGAAATCATAAAGAAAACACAACAAGGAAAACTAACATAGAAAATAAGTAAACACTTATCTCGAAAATCCTCTCCACAAGACTCCAAAGTTCCTTCTCAAACTTAACTTTCCAGACAACACTACGAGGTTGGCGCCCAACTCGTCGACTCCAACTCTGACTTTAGACTTCAATAAAAACTAGATAAATGGATGAAAGTAAATTGGTGGAAAGGAAGTTTCACACTAAACTAACTAACTCTAAATAATAAAAGACTGAAAGTAAAACTCTTTGAACTAGAAGAGACTCTTAAAAACTATACTAAAAGACTAACTCTCACTTAAGACACGCACTCCCTCTCAAAAACTCTCTCATGACATAATTTTAATAATAATCCAAAAGATGCCTTTGTGTCTCTTCAAATCATGTCCTGATTCAAGGTATCCACCAAATGATGCATCCCTTTATTCAAATTTGCCGCCCATGGGAAGTTAAGGAAGTCACCACCAAAAGTTGCGTCAAACACGCCTTGAAATTGGCACCAAAAATGAAGAAAATTCCGATTTTTAATCGTGGCTGGTTACCATCAAAGCAAGGCTACCAAGGTCCAATTTTTCATTTTTTATTTTTTGCTCCAAATTTGATCCAATTTTTCTCCTTTCATCATAATCAATACCATTTTCATCATATCTGCAAGAAAAACACAAAATACCTTCCATTAAAGTGCAATATCATCAAAAATAGGTATAAAAATATGCATAAAAATACTATATATTTTAGATGTATCAATGGTTGATCTTCAATAATGCTCATGTCATTCATATCACCAACTGCCTGGTTACTATATGCATCTGCTAGGTTTATAGGCTTCTAAGGTAAAAGTACTCTTTCCCAGTTCTCATATGGCTCTTGTGATTAACTACAGAGGAAAAATATGGTGGAAGGATGTCCAAGCCCATACTTTGATCCACGAACGATCAATCCCAAAACAGATTTAACAATTATTGAACCAACATCAATAGGCATCCCCATTTGAATATAGTAGTTCAGTATAGCACACTCCTTAGTTACTTTACCGATTTTCATAGTTCGAAGCAATTTTGCACATATGAAATAATGTAAGCATTTTGACGTAGGATTTAACAGTGTGGTTGAGAAACTTACATACCTATTATCTCTTATCTCCCATTCATCACTTACATTTGTCAGATATCTATATATATCATTCATATATTGTCCTTCGTTCTGGGCAAAATTCGAATAAAGGGAAGATCGATACATTCTCAATCATGTATAAATTATTAATCTTTGTGGAGTAAATGTGACAAACCCACTGCAACATTGGGACGATCTCGGTTGATTCCATGAAGATTCTCAGATAAAACCCCTTCGTAAATCGTACATCTATCACAGTAGGTGTGATAACACAATACTTCCCAACATCTCTGAATAATAATTTCATCAGTTCTAGTAGTAGGAGAATTCGTACCTCGGTTCACAAAGCCTCGCTCCTTAATCAATCCGTTTTCGAGATATTTTTGTTGAATAAGCGTTTACAGCTCAAAAACCGATGAACTTTCTACAAGCTTGAAACTTAAAATCTTAATGTTTCCATCAAGCCTGGTCCATTCGACAAGATTGGGATCTTCCTCTTTGTTCCTTTGGTAATTCATGCGTCTAGGAGCGGTTTTTGGGAGTTCTAATGGAAGAATTACCGCCTAGAACCACCAAAACTCGAATTTAAAGACAAGAAATTGTTTTTTGAAAAGTGGTGCGGTCCGGCGCTGATAATGTGGCCGTCGTTCGGCGCTATTTCAAATTTCGCCAAACTTCACTTTATCCAAAATCTTTCCAAACTTTGATTTCCGATCTTAATCTTTAAATGTTTTTAATGATAATAAAGGGAATAATAAGACGAATTAAGTAACAAACAAACACATATAATACATCAAACAAAGCAAACACTCATAATCGAGTTGCTTCCCACAAAAGTCAGTTTAGCGTCGTCACTCGACATAACTTCCAGCTTATTCAGCTCGATCCAACATTAAAACCTCTTTAAAATTAGCCCATTTCACTTCAAAATATGGTTTTAATTTTGGCCATTAACTTCGAATATTCTTCCAGATTTAGGGTCTTCAATAATCACAACCTCCAACCGATATATTTTTATGACAATGAAAGGTCCCGTCCATCTAGATTTCAGTTTCGAGAAATAATTTCAATCCCGTACGTATAACAAAACTTTTTTTCCTAGTTCCAAATTTCTTTAACACCCTCTCGATCATGTCATATTTTTCTTCTCTCCTTATATATTCTATTATTATCATTTGATTCATTTTTTATTTCTTCCAATTCATTCGCCTGTACGCTCTCTTCTCGCTAGCAACTTTCAAATTAAATTCAATTTCTTTATCGCCTAATATGCTTTATATTCTAATTCAACCGGCAAGTGACAATTTTTCCAAGATTAATCAGAAGGGGACATTCCATAGGAGTTTTATAAGCGCTTTGTATGCCTATAAAGCAAGTATATAATCTAGCGTACCAATCCAATTCTTGATTAATGACTTTTCCAAAATTCATTTAATTTCACGATTAGACACTCGCTAAAAGCTATTGCTCGGTGGATGTGATAATCTATAGATTCTATGCATGTTTATTATATTTTTCCACCAATCTTCGAATCGTATTGCTCTTAAAATGGGATCCTCCACGCCGATGATTACTCAGTGACCCATATCTCGTGAAAATATTTTTCATTAAAAACCTCGAAACACTTCTAGCATCACACCTAGGTAAAGCTATTTCCTTAATCCAAATGAAGGTATAAATGGTCCCATAAAATCTAATCCCCAAGCATAAAAAATTTCAACTTCCAAAGTAAAATTAAGAGGCATTTCATTTCTTCTATATATATTGCCTATTTTTTGACATCGATCACAAGTTTTGTTAAATCTATAAACATCTCTGAAAAATGTAGGCCAATAAAATCTAGATTGCAAAATATTATGTGTAGTTCTATCAATTCTAAAATGTCCTCCAAATTCGTAATCAGCGATTCTCGAATAAATCATTCAGCTTCTTCATAAGACACATCTCCTAATAATAAGATCTACTGCTCAGATAAAGATAAGGATCGTCCCAGAAAATAAAATTTAGCATCATTCTTAAATTTTTTTTGTTGTTGCATTGTTAAATCAGGTGGCAAAAATTACTAACAATGTAGTTCACAATATCAACATACCACGGTAAATTTCCTTCAATAATATTATATAATTGCTCATCAGGAAATGTTTCAAAGGATTTCCTTTTCAAAATCATCCAAATTAAGTTGTTCAAGTCTAGATAAATGATCAGTTATTTGATTATATATCCCTTTTCTATTATCGATCTCAAAATCAAATTTTTGCATTAAAAGTATCCATCAAATCAGTCTTGGTTTTACATCCTTCTTTTGCATTAAATATTTAATAGTCGAATGATCAGTATGCACTATACATTTAGCTCTAATTAAATAAGATCTAAATTTTTCAAAGGCATAAATGATCTCTAATAACTCTTTCAAAAGAAGGTAATAAATTCGAGCTTCGCAAGAGCCTACAAGCGTAGTATATAAATTTAAACATTTTATCGTGCATTTTGCCTAAAACAACTCCAATAGCATATAATTCACACATCGCACATTAATTCTAATGGTTTCTCCCTAAATAGAAACTATTATAGGGCAGCCGATTAATTTTTCCTTTAATAGATCGAAAGCTTTTAAGCATTCATCATTAAAATTAAACTTCCTATCTTTTTCCAAAAGTTGGCATGGAGGCCTAGTAATTTTTGAAATGTCATTAATATATCGCCTGTAGAATCCTACATGTCCCAAAAAAGCTTCTTACCCCTCTCACAATTGTTGGAGGTTGTAATTTTTCTATACTTTTAATCTTCGGCAGATCTACTTCCATGTCATATTCGCATATTTTATGCCCAAGCACAATTCCTCCTCCAACCATAAATCGACACTTTTCCCGCTTTTAAGACTAAATTTGTTCTTTGCATACCTATAAACTTTTTCTAAGTTTCATAAGCACGCATCAAATGAATTCTCAAATTTCGAGAAATCATCCATAAACATTTATTCCATCATCTATTAATTTGTATAAATATGGACGTCATACATTCAAAATGTTGAGGTGTGCATTACATAATCGAAAGGGCATTCTTCTAAAAAGCAAAAGTTCCATAAGGGCTAGTAAATGTGTAGTCTTCTCGATCTTCAGAGCACAGTATTTCAAGATAACCGTTATATCTAAAAAGCAATAAGACTTCGTGTCCAAAGAAGTCCGTCTAGCATTCGCTCTAAAATGGTAAAGAAAATTGATCTTTTCTCGCGGTGGTGTTTAATTTTCTATAATCAATACATATTCACCAACCATGACTCGTCTTATCAAGTATATCTTTTGCTTCGATCATTTACGTCAACAAATAATTACCTTTCTCAGTAGAACACAATAAATTGGACTTACCCAAACACTATCGATTAGATATATAATTCCAAAGATCTAACCATTTTAAAATCTCTTTTTTAACCATTTCTTTCATTATCGTCTGGCCTCCTTTCGCGAATCAAACTTCAAGTTTATGTGGTTCATTAAACAAAATTCTATGCATACAAACATCAATGACCGATTCATTTAATATCAACTATGTACTCAAACCAAATGCCTTTTCGTATCTTTTTTAAGGTGTCCAATAATTTTTGTTCTCATATTCATTTAAATTAAGATACAATGACCGGTAAAGGATGATTCTCCTAAAAACATATACTTTTAAAATGATTGTGGAGAATTTTCACCAAGTTTGTGGGGTTTAATGATAGATGGAATTAACCTTATATCTCCATTTTCCATAATATTCAATCTTTCAAATTTTTCCAGAATCTAACTTTTCATTCTTCATATCATCCAAATCATCTTCACTTTCACTTTCATATTCATCCTCACATTCCAAATTTTCTTCAAATACTTCTTAAACGTATCTTCAACACAAGCATTTCATTCGAAATCACTCATCATCTTTTTCATTGAAGGGTATTTTGCTAGATTTCAGAATATTGGAAAGTTACCTCGATCATCGAATCTCATAATGATTCTCCTTTTGAATAGCTGATCATAGCTCTCCCGCAGCAAGAAATGGTCTTCCCAAAATAATTGGAATTTCTTTATCTTCCTCCATATCTAATACAATAAAGTCCACAGGAAAGATAAATTTATCCACCTACTAATACATCTTCCACAACTCCTTAGGATAAGTGATAGAATGATCAAAATAAATAAGAGTTACAGATGTAGGTGAAATTTCTTATATTCCAAATATTTTGAAAGGATAGCATAAGATTAATACTAACTCCAAGATCACATAAAGCTCTTCCAAAAATTTCTACCACATATAGCACACGGGATAGTGAAACTACCTCGGGTTCTTAAGTTCTTCAGAAGCTTCTATCAATACCGCACTACACCGACCGCGGTATAAAATGGGGCCTCGTGGTCTTTTAATTTTCTTTTCTTTTTAAGAATATCCTTCATAAACTTAGCATAATCAGGCATGTGCTCTAATGCTTCAATAAAGAGAATATTAATCGTTAATTTCTTGAGAATTTCCAAAAATTTTGTAAATCTGTTATCCCTATTTTGTTTCTTTAGACTTTGAGGAAAAGGATGGGGTGGTCTTTCAATAGTTATCTTCATTGGTTCTAGCGGATATTCTTCTGGATATATTCTATTAGAACTCTTCTAATATTCACTTCCTCTCTTTCAATTTCGACTTCTTTTAAACTCGGGTTCCAATTTTTTCCACTCCTTAATTGAATAAACACTTTAATTTTTTCCTTGTTTTAATCTTTTGGGTTGGATCTCAATATTAAGCGGAAGATTCCCAGAAGGTCTATTATTAAGCGTTGTAGCGTAAAAATATGTCCCAATTGATTCTTAATGTTCTTCATCGCAACATTTTCAGCTTAAATTCGATTACCCATATTCATAATCATTTCTTCAAGAGGACAACTTCTTCCTTAAATTGGTTTCGTTACTATTAAAACTAGGAGGATAATAAGGTCTATAAATTGCATTTCCTCGTCGTCGGATTTCCAACCGGATTCATAGTATCGAGCCTCTATCAAGGGTTAGTCAACACGATTGTGAAGTTATCTGGCTGAAGTTTAGGTGATTCCTCCAACTAGGATTATAATAATTTGAAATAAGGATTATTGATTTAATTATTTATGGCATTTAATGTTTCATAAGACATTCGAGAGTCTATCATCCGTCCCGATGAATTTTCTTCTAACATTGGGGGTGTTGGAGAATAATTCATTCCATATTGATCTATTTTCTAGAAAGTGCAAGAATTTGAGACTATCATAGTTATCGGACGTAATTATGAATACTAGCTACTCTCTTAGTATTTACCCGCTCAGATGGTCATTGAAAATTATTAGTAGTCATCTCTTCAATTAACAAAAATGCTTCATCAAAAAGTTTAGACATTAATGATCACCAGCAGCAGCATCGATAATTGATCTCAAAGGTCCCACTAATCCATTATAAAAGGTTTGAATTATTAACCAAGCCCGTAAAGAATGGTGTGGACACTTTCTAAGGATTCAATCTTTCCTAAGCTTCATATATGGATTCTCTATCAAACTCGACTAAAAGATGTGATATTTTGACATAAACTTTTGTGAAAGCTCTCCCCAAGTTCCCCATTGCATCCAAAAAGCAACAAATTTAACCACGCCTGCAAATTTCTATCCCCGAATGAAAAAGGAAAAGTCTAAGCCTAACAAGATCATTCGACACTCCATCATATTTAAAAGTAGCACACATTTCTAGAAACTAGCAAAGATGTAAGTTAGGATCTTCATTAAGTGTCTCTCCAAACTCGATTATTCTCGTACTATCTGAAAATAGTAGTTTAAGCTCAAATAAATTGAAGAAGAACATCAGATTTCGGATAGTTAAGTGAATTTCATTTGTCAGTTTGACAAGATAACTTTAATGGTCTTGGTTTTTTTTCTTTTTAATTGTTTAAGTTCTTCACTATTTTGTGAGGATTTATAGATTATTTTTTTTGTTTTCGAATTTTTCTAATAGTATGCTCTAATTCAGAATCGTAAGGTACAAAACCTATAGATTCGATACTACGCATACAAACACAATAAGCACACTAACAATAAACAAAGACACACAATTATGACTTGTAATTCAAAAAGTAAGATTTCAAATACTACAAAATTAAATTTTAGCGTTACCTTTCTTACCTCTCCCAAGAACGGCTACCAAAAACTTTAGTGAGACTTTAAACTCAAAATTATGAACTCGCATTTATATATATATATATTGATTTATTTTGATAATGAGTCACACAATTAAACTAGCAAGGCCGCATCGCTCAAGTTAAATGCAGGGCTCTAGTGGAGTCCTAGATATCAATCCCACATGGAGGCTTTAGTTTTATAAGATAAACATTGCAAATCACTTATCGAATCACAACACAATTGCAAGTTCAATTCTTAAAATAAAGACAAACCATTGTGGTTACTATTTCTACCAAAGTACGTTATAAACTCTAGCAAGTTAAACTAACACAAAACTAAATTTATAACAAAGTACGCTGTAAGAAAGAGTCTTTCTCCTTTCCAATCATAATGTAAGCCGATTATCATGACATAGAATGCTGATGCAAATGTATTGTGTTAAATAGGAGCATTCATATTCTTTACCATTTTTCAGCGTACATTGGCTAATCCTAAGTTTAGTCCCCAAATCCTGTGGTTAGGCTGAGGATACCGGCCCCTCACTCTAGAGCTCCTACCCACTTCCCTTCGCCCGAGTTCTAACTCTCATTTCCAAGTTTCCAAACATTAGACTGAATTCGAGGATTTCACCGTCACTCTGAAATCTCCAATTCTACACCCATCAAAGTATATTTCCCTATTTATTTGTACTCAATCCCCATGAACTATGTCTCTCATTCCATGGACATTCGAATGTGACCTTCACTTTCATTAGCCAGGAACTCATAATCCTTTCGGAACATATGTTTATATCACAACATCAACACATCACATGAAAAGGAGAAAGAAAAAGAAATCTATTCAAGACTCATGAGGAAAAGATGACAAAAAAAGGATTTTATATAAAAAATCAATGTCATACAATCAAAGTGCGCATAACTTATCTCAAACTCCTCCCTAAGCGAATCTCAAGGAATCTTCGACTCCTCTTCTTTCTTCACAACAACACACAATTCTCCCTTTAGATAAGGAAGAAGAAATCTCTCACTTTCGCTCTCCTCTTACACTCTATAGAAGAGAAAATACAAAACCTAGATTTCCTAAACAAAATGAAAATACACTCTCTCTAAAATCTCTCTATACTCTAAACTCTTCTCTCCTCTTCTCCCCCTTCTATAAACTTGGCTCCAAAGAAGTTTAAATTTGGCCAAAACTGATTTCCCAAGAGTTTTCTCAAGAAACCCTCCAAAATCTGGCCAAATACATTGAATCTAATTTAAAATTCAATAAAATGGCGCGGTCCGTCATTGATGTGGCACCGTCGCGCATTATTCCACCAATTCGTCGCAACTCTATAAAATAGTGCGGTCCAAATACACATGACAATGTCGTTAGTTCAATAAAATGCACTTTTGTCCCTTTTTGCTCCAAATTTTCTCATTTTCGCTTCCTTTGCTCCAAACTCCTAAAATCATTGTACATGCATGAAATCATAAAAAATACCTTTCTTTAAAATGTATTATCATCAAAAACTGGTATGAAATGAATAGTAATATGCTATCAAATTTTTAGTGGATCAGGTACCAAAGAAGGGCATCAAACAGTTGATCGAGCAGCAGGTGCAGAAGGCCTTAGCCCAATCTAAAGGAGGTGCATCAATTGCAAAGGGTAGACCCAACTTGGAGGAGTTTGATGTCGTACCTTACCCCATGGGCTATGTTCCCCCAACCTTTAAGACTTTTGATGGGACAGGGAATCCTCGCCAGCACATTTTGCACTTCCGTGTAAATTGTTGTAACACCGGGGGTAACAAGGCATTATTGTTCCATCAGTAGTTTCTCGTGTGGTGCATCTAATTGGTACGCATTGTTGCCCAACAGATCAATCAAGACATTTTCAGAATTAGAGAACTTATTTCCGCGGTTTGCCTGCTCGCATCATGTCACCATGTGATATCTCGTGGTAGGGAGACAGAAACCCGATGAGACCTTGGTGGAATATATTTTGAGATTGAGGAAATTAAGCATGAAGTGCGAGCCTCAATTATATGAATAGCACACAATTGAGATCCTACTTAAGAGTATCCAAAGTCTGGTAGCCTTCAAGCTTAAAGGACTTACCACTGGCACTCCGACAAGTCATTAGTAAAACCTAAGAAATTTCACAATAGAAATTCAAGCATATGGAATCTCTAGAAAGACCTAGAAGGCTAGAGAAGTCAAGACATTTAAGAAGAAGTTCGGGACAGTGGCAATGTTCAACAAAGGCAAGTAACCTGCGAAGATCTCGTACCGAGCAAACTCGTCATATTATCGATACCAAGACAAGATAGCTAGCCTCAACAGTAGTATAGTTTCACCAACAAAGATCAAAGATGCTTGCATACGTAGTATGGCCAAGAATATGTTTAGCTCCTGCCGCAGTCCTTCCGTGCCAGATGTCGTACAAGCGTTATTATGTATTGTGGTCTAACGATCTCAGATCGGTTGAATAGAGTCTATTCTTTCAAAGAGGAAGCTGTGGCAAAAATGTTCCACAATTTAATGAAGAAGCCTGGGTTGAGACTACCGTAACCTAAGAAGCTAGAAGAGGTGGACAGAAAAAATCAGCATAATTACTGTCCGCACCACAGATTACACGGACATATCATAGAAAATTGGTTCAGCTTCAAGGATTGGCTCTAGAGAAACTATAAAGAAGGAAATATAAAAATCCCAAATGAATATTTAAAAGAACCTAAAAGAGGTTCTGTAAATATGATTTTGGCCAAGCTAATTAGGTCCGATTCGTATCCGTACACAAAGGAGGATGGATGGAGCATGCTTTGACTCGTATCCTCTAAGAATATATTTGATTAGATTCAGCACGCTTTGGAGTAAGCTACCACTCAGAGTCTGCTACCTGCTAAGCTGAAGATCAAAATCATGTCGGAGAAGCCGCTGCAATAAAAGATAGAGAAGAATGATACCATAGACGAACTGAAGATTGATAGTGCGAAGGATAGGATAGGGATGCCCCTGTTAGATTGGTTGTCTCAGATTTGGGGGAGAAATCCCTCAAACCGTTAACTCTGTATAATTTCCCTCTGGGGTCTTTTGATTATAAGAGTGATGATTTTGGCTTCATTTTGATTGTCTCTAGTGATGACGTAACTGACCCCGACAACTTTTAATCTTTAACAGCTAACAGGTGTCGAGTTCAAAAGCACAAAGATCAATAATTTGGTCATAAGGCACAATATAGGCTGGCGTTACTTCACAATTTATTGCCTAAGAGCGAATGGTCTAGCCATGGCTTTTAATAAAACTCTCGTCTGAATCCTGAAGAATACACTGGTTGATAATAAAATAAAATGGCACAAGAAGTTATTAGAAGCCTTGTGGGCTTACAAAATGACATTCATAACCCTCACCCAGTCTACTCTTTATGCTCTCTTGTATTGGTTTGAGACTTTTCTCCCTCTAGAAGTGCATGTTGACCTCATTTTTGATGAGGTCTTCTCTTCTTCTCTTTAGTACTTAGATCTAGCCTTAGGCTTTTCCTTTGACTATCTTAGAGGACTAGAATTGGGACCCACCTTTTAGAAATTCAAACCACTTAACTCCCCGCAAACCCACAAACCTGACCGTAGACCCCTAATCACCTGTAGGCTGAAATCAAGTGTGGAAGTTTAAAGGATGAGTTCCCATAGACTCTTTCGTCCCTAGGACTCATTTCCGGGTACCGGTCCGTGAGGGGCCGACTTACACTACACCTACACACACTACACTCTCCCCACACACCCCAAAACACACCCATACCCAACTCGACCTCCCCGACTCATGTAGGTGATTCACATGGATGGTCCTTAACCCCTAAGCCCTCAAGCAAGAGGGGTTAGGAACAACATGCTAAAGGATGCCTCAAATGAGTCCTCTCATGGTTCATATGGGCTTGATATGGCTTCATGGCTCAACCAAAATGACTTCTTTCCACTTACATCTACCCAATCTTCAATTTCCCAAATTTTCAATTTTTTGACCCCCGGACCCTACACCCGCTTAGCCTACCTAAA
Organism: Papilionanthe hookeriana x Papilionanthe teres; assembly: GCA_022702705.1. Taxonomy (NCBI): domain Eukaryota; kingdom Viridiplantae; phylum Streptophyta; class Magnoliopsida; order Asparagales; family Orchidaceae; genus Papilionanthe; species Papilionanthe hookeriana x Papilionanthe teres. Next base: position 138,893,149 of record CM040429.1, on the reverse strand, counting down.
CCCTCAAAACTACCCAAATTTCTCAAAAATTTCCAAATTACCCAAAATTCTCCAAAATCAATCCCAAACATTTCCACATCACTTAAATTGATCATCCATACCCAAAAATACCAAAAATTCCAAGAAACCTCCCAATACCCCCAAATACCCAAAATACCCCTTCGACCCAAAAATCCAAAAATTCAGAAATTCCCAGAAAATTCCGGGAAAATCCCAAATATTCCCAATTTCATTTTGTCCAACTACACCATGGGCCAATTTTGTCAATTTACCCTACTTGTCAAAACCCCAATTTGACTCATTTTAACCCTAAAGAACCCAATGTCAAACCAAACCTACTCCAATTGACCCAAATTCTGGTCCAATTCAATTCTAAACTTCAATTCAACATTCCCAACACCAATCTGGGGACCAAATCCAGTTTAATTACTGACATTTGGATCCACTTCACTTTTGGCCTTAAAGCCCAATTTGGACCCATGACCCAAACTTAACCCAAACCACCCAATTCAACTCCACTAACCCTAAACCTTTTCTAAACCTTCCTTAACATCCCCATAAACAAAACACTAACATGATTTGCCCAAGATTTTGATCCAAAACCCCACTCAAATTCAACCCAAAGCTAAAAGGCCCATTTTTGACCTAAACCCAAACCTAGCCCAAATGAGCCCAAAATCCCAAAATCAAAACCTAACCAAAGCCAAACTCTTTAAAATACTCCCATAAACATTTCCCAACATTAATTTTGCATCAATTTCAACTCTATCCCAACATCAGGCCCAAGTTACCCCAATTTGACCTACATAGGCCCACTTACCAATTAAACCCAAATTCAAACCAATTCAAGTCCAAATCACACCAAATTGGACTCCAAACCACTCATGACACATCCCTAAACCAAACTCAACAATTATTTGGCCCAAGCCTTACTAAAATTCCATCCTAAATTCATTTTAAAATTCAAAGGCCCACTTTCTTAAAAGGCCCATCCAAGACAAATTCAAAAGCCCAAAGTCCATAACAAAGCCCACATGAAATTCCTCTCATCATCCCTTTGATTTAAAACACTTCCTAAGTTCTAAAATCTATCACCAAATAAATCCAAATCAAGCCTTATGACAATTCTCCCAAATCCATCAAAAATTTCAACATCCTTCCTCATGAAAGTCGACTAAACTTTTCCCAAGCCAAAGATGAGCCATGAAGCCATGCATGAGCCACATGAGAGCCATGGGGGATCTACTCTTCCACCACCATACCCAAAAGATGGCAAGAGGAGGAGGTCCTTTCCATATTCCCTTAAAGGGATTAGCCACTCATGACTCCACTAAACCTTGCTTAAACTTAATTGTACTTGGATGGTGACCCTCTTCCCCACTAATTATGCTGACCTAAACCACTTTATCTTCAAATTTCAAACTAGCCATGGGAAGGTGCACCTAGCCCAATCCATGCATTTCCGACTAATTTGAGCCAAAATACACCCTTACCCCATTCCACTTCGATTCAAACCCTTTACACATGGCACTCACCACCGCTCACAAACATCAAGCCCCGACCCACCTGAACCCGAGGGTGACCCATGCTCGGCCGGCCAGCCACCAAAGCCGCCGGAAAACACCATGCTGAAAGCTCGGCGCGGTGAGCCAACATCGAAATTCTCCATTGCCGACTTGTCTCAACTCAAACGGATAGCATGGCTGTTCTTCCCTTTGACCTAAGCAAGCCTGATCCAAAGCCCTAACTCCCCGGAGGCCCTCCACCCTCTCCTATTTAAACACCACCACCTCACGGCCATGAAAAAAGAGTTGCACAACCTTGCCGAAAACTCTCAAATTGTTCCAAACCCTTCTCCACCCTGGGAGCAACCCTTGATCCCGTTGTCAATTTGCCCTAATCCCCACCGACAAAATCCAATTTCTCAACCGAAATTCCAATTCCAAAACCAGGACACTTCTCCATGCTGGATCAATCCCTCAAATTGATTGGTCCTACACCTTCACCAGACCAAGGGAAGGTGTCCACCAAAGAAAAGCCCCATCTCCAAAGCCACCCAAGCTTGCTCCAGCCCAAGCTTTGTGGGACGGCTCGGGTCGAAATCACATCTGTGACAATTCACCAGACCAGAGACTTCATCCGGAGCTACGGGATCCAATCGAAGGTGCAACAACTCTCGCATCGAAGCCACACTTTCCGAGCAAAGGTATGAACTAATTCTTCATCCCGAGCTTTCCTGAGATTCTCCATTTCAAATGCTTCAATTTCAATGTATGATAACCGCATAGATGTCCGTCTTCAAGACGAATCCATGTGAGTATAAGAACATAAAAATCCGTTGAGTATCGAGTGAGATCTTAGGGATTTAGTGTGGACGTCCCCGGTGAGGACGCTCGGGGACGATGAACGGATGTCGTCCATTTAATACACGCGCGGACGGACGGCTCGATGGCGTCGGACCGTAGAGACGGTACGAGAACCGCGGCCCGGCCGCTCGACTCGCGCGGCGTCGGTCAGAGAGCGACGCGTGTGAGTTCGGAGATGCCGAGGATGTGCCGGCGCCGGCGTGGATAAATAGAAAAATAGGGGGTATTTTCATTTATTTAATTCCCTAAACTGAAAAACTACAACTTCAAAATTTTAAAATCGAAAATAAAAGAAAAATAATTCTCGTTCAGAAATCGCAGGAGAATAATGTGGAAAAGAAATCATTTAATTTCATCAAGAATTTTATTTTTAGTAATTTATTTACTCTCCGCATACATTTAATTCTCCATACATGGTACAATTCACCATGGTAGATGAGACCATAAAAGTAGGCTCTGAACTGGAACATTCCCCTGAATTTTCCAAAGTCAGAGGCCATCCCTATGAAGAGTTATTGATTGTTCAAGTTCATGTCACCGTGCTTTGAGTACTTTAATTCCAATAAATAAGATAAGTCAGAAATAAATTCTAGAAAATTGGGTGATGTTCCCTGGTGACCAGAGAACCCTAGGAAAATAAAGTTTGAAAGTTAGTTCATTTTAGACAACCCTAATTGGCTTAAACACTCAAAATAGGTCTCTAATTAATTAGAGTTAACCATAGACTGTGTTCACTTTGAAATCAATTCTCCACCGACCTTTGTGATCGTGAGGAACCCACCATAAAAATTTGAGGTCAATTGGACTTGGTTAGCCCCACTAATTGGGTTGACAATAATTTAGTCATTTTAAACTTTTAAAAATTCATAACTTTCAAAATATCTTTCAAAAATTCACCAAATTGGTTTTAGAGCCTCTCTGATATCAGGGAATTTAAGAAAATTAAAATTTCAATTTTCCAAAAAGTTGATTTTTAATATTTTAATATTTTTAATAATTAAAAAATAATAAAAATCACAAAAATAATAAAATTCACCAAAATGTCACATTTTGAATTTTAATCACTTAGGAACAAACCCCATATTTTTCTTAGGCCTATTTGGTGAGATATTAATTTTTAAAGCCCTAGGGTAATTTTAAAATTAAAAAAAATATATTTTCTAGCATTTTCACTAAAATAATTGTAATAAATCATAGAAAAATCAGAAAATTGTAAAATTTGCTTCTGCTCTCTTGATATCAGAGAGAGATTTTTAAAAACATAAAATTCATTTTTCAACATTTATTTTATTTTTAATTTAATTAATACTCCAGAACTTAAAATAATTCTAATAAATAAAATATAATTCAAAAAATTACAAAAATTAGTCCAAGTGGCCTCTGTCATTAGGAATGTCCCATAATTTTCTTAAGGACAGAAACTTTTCCTTGGTCATGTTATTAAATTTTCCTTGGAAATCTCTATTTTCTACCAAAAATAATTATATAAATAAATTAAATACAGAAAAATCACATTTTCTCCTCTCATGTCTTTATTGACATAGAGTGAAGTCACATAAAAATTTCAAGTTCATTTGAGTTCAATTTAGTGAATTATGAAATTATTAAGCTTAAAGGGCAAAATGGTAATTAAAACTTTAACCCTTAATTAAAACTTTAGGTTTAATAAAAAAATTAACAAGTAAAATATTTGATCCTAACCTGATTTGGATGATTGAAATTTAGTAATTGAAGGGTAGAAACCCATTAAGCTATTTAAAATGATTAAACCTTAATTAAATAATCGATTAAATTTGGAGAATAATAAATTGGAATTATTAAAATAGGGATATTATTAGGAAGAGATTTATTCTTTAATTTAAAAATCCCTAAATTAATCATCTCATTGTCATTCAACTCTTAATTAAAATGATAACTCAAATTTAAAATATTAAAAGACTTAATCATTAAACTAAAATTAAATCATTAAACCCTTTCAAAATTTCAATTAAAATTAAATTAAATACAAATTAAAAATTAAATTAAATTAAGTAAATTAAATTAAAATTAAATTAAATTAAATTAAGAATTGAATTAAATTAAATTAAATTAAATTAAATAAATAAATTAAATTAAATTAAATTAATTAAATAAATTAAAATTAAATTAAATTAAATTAAATTAAATAAATTAAATTAAATTAAATTAAATTAATTTAAATTAAATTAAATTAAATTAAATTAAATTAAAAATTAAATCAAATCAAACTAAATTGAATTAAATTGAATTAAATTAAATTAAATTAAAAATTAAATTAAATTAAATTAAGTTGAATTAAATAACATCACCTAAGACATAAAGAACTCAAAAATAAATCTAAGATAATCTCAACACTATTTCAAACTTAAATCATTAATTTGAACTTAAATTTGAATCACAAATCATTAAATGTCATTTTGCCCTTAGGAGCTTTTACTATCATAACTCCTAAACAGAATATTAAATGAAATGTCACTTCACTTATAGGACATTCAAATATCTTAGTTCACTGAGCAAGTTAACAAAATCAAAACCCTGACGATCGATTCACTTACACAATTAAATTCCATTTGGACTTAAAACAATCCTAAGAATATTGAAAAGATGTTTAAGATTCTTCTTAAGCACTTCCTCAATATGATAGGATATTTATAAGAACAATTGAACTTAGTTGTTCTTTGATGAAGAAAATCGTCTTCAAACCAAAACACAAAGAACCTAGACGTCATAGGAAATGACTAGCTATAGGATTAGGAATTTGGTAGAAAACCATAACCCTTTCCCTTAGCTTTACCTAGGAACTTGCTTTAAATATTCTAACTGTGTTTTAAGTGCAGCTTGGGATGACGAAGACCCTCCAAGAAAGACGCTTTTATTTTATTGCGATTTACTTTACGGCAATTTATTTAATCGCATCGCACTTATCTTTCGTGATGATAAACAGCCGCTGCATGAAAACTTACACCTTTAGGACGTAAACCAAAACTGAAACCCATAACTAAATTAAAAGACACTACAAGATAAAATTCACCTCCACAACATTTCAAAATATAAGACAACTCAAAATTTAATCACAAACAACACAAACTACAATTACAACTAAATTAAAACGTCTTGTTGGATGATCGGGAATACCGGATGATGTAACCTACGTGTTGCTTACGGGATTTCCCACGGCCTAAATGAAAGTGTGGAACTCATTCAAATTCGAGTTTAGCAACTATCCGGACTAAGTGAATCCGATAAAAATAATGATGCCGAAGGATGGAACCGTGGGATCTTAACCGGTGTCGTTATAATCAACTTTAAGATTTGTTTTAATTAAAACACAAAAACACTTTGAAATTAAGACTTCTCTAAATCAAAACACTTTTCTCATCTCCCCGATTTATGATTTCTAAAACTAAACCGCCGCAACAACAAGGAGCTCGGAGCATGTGTGGGCGCACGGCCATCGTCGTCAAGAAATTTGAATCTACTTCAAATAAAAAAACTTTTCCTAGAATTAAACAACAAAGCCATAGACTTCGAGGTAGTTTGCCTAGTGCAACATAACCAACTCTTCGTTAGGCATTTGCATTGCAAATTAAGCCCTAATCGGCCTTAGGACTCCGAGGCAAGCCGTCCGATACGATATAAACCCTCACATCTTCCAGTGCTATTTGTATGATTTTATCATACTAATATAAGTCCTAATTAATTAAAATCAAGTAAAGACATAAACATTAAATAAACTCTCAAATTGAAGCCAAACAATAGGATAGTTTGGGAAGTTGCCAAGATTCTTCTGGATCCTCACTTCTCCTACTTTTCTTCCATCTGACTCCTAAAAATAACTGCTCCAAATTTGATCCATTCCCTATTGAAATTTCCAAAATTCAATCTTTTCAAAAACCTTAAACTTTCAAATTTCTCGAGAGCAGAATTATTGATTATTATCGAGAGTTTTTAGGTGATTCCGTCACTTAAGATGTAATTAACCATGTGGGCTTGCCCTTATAAATGGAATTTTAAAGAACCCAGTAACATAAAACCCCGTTTAATATTTACATACAAGGGAATTTGTCGGCTTACAAAATTGGTTCGTTGTACCAAACGGATGTCACAAATCTTCTAGTTTATTTAACCGAGCCCCACCGATCGTTGTGCTGTGTCTATCCTTGGGGTGATGATTACCTGGGCTTGCGTGCGGTGCTCGTTTATATAAACTATTCGGGATGCGAGACCTGGCTGATTTCATATCTTAAAATCTTCAAATTTAAAATTATTTTCAAAAATCAAATACTACTTTTTCAAATTATTTATCTAAACTAAATTTAAAATTCGCCAACTTTGTTAGGCGACCCCTTTTAAAATATCACACAACCTAAAAAATAAAGGCCGACAACTTTCCGCGACCTGCCAATGGGACAATTCCTCTCTCCATTTTAATCGACAATTTCGTTTTCAAAAATCGGTAGTGCATCCATGTCCCTTATGGATCAAACTACCTTTCTTCCGTTGGGATACTATGTTCATTTCTACCTTGAACAAGTATAACCAACATTCTCTCTGGACATTTAGGAGCCATCGTTTGTGTATTAATTCCCTCTAAACGGAGAGGTTCCGAGATCCTTTACCTCATTTCCCCGAGGTGGGGTGGGACCCCCAATAGGTGTTAGTTTAGGAGTGATCCTTCAGGGCCGAGAAGTCTTGCTTAAGACTCTCTTTTGCTTTCCAACTCCGATCTCGCATTCCTTACCTTCTCTACACCTTTGAACACTCCGTTCTAAATAAACAAACTCTCTAATAAGTGATTCTTTTAATAAGTGATTCCTTCTTATAAATACATGAACATGAATGAGTTCGACTCTTTTTCAATTCCTTTCTTTTCGTCCTAAAGAAAAGAAGCATAACTTGGGACCGACAAACTTAATCTACCCCCGCAGAAATGGAAGCCTCAAACTGATTTTCTCTTTCACCAATGGACTGACCCTCGCCGTCTATAAGGACAGGCCGCCCGACAATGGAATCATCCGATTTGGACAAGGATTTGAAAACACGAACGCCAAAGATCACCGACGTCTCCGTCTTGCACCGACAAACAAGGTATCCGAAGCCGAGGAGCCGCCGCTCGAGTTCAACCTTAGGTCGACCCAAGAATTCCCTCCTCTCGCAAAGGATCCCGACTAAGAGGAGTACCGATGTCCATAGAAGGACCGTTATCTCTACGCCCACCTTGGCCTAGTTGCTTCGCACCTACCTTAATTTTCGCTAAATCAAAGGGAAAGAACGTAATTATGATGGACCCGTTACCGTGAGGGTACAAGAGGACGCCTCTGCGTAAGACTCCTCTGCCAACCCAGTGTCCAGCTTCAAAGATTCCGTCACCGACAAAGACCCAAAGAAGAAACGTAACAGAGATCGCTAAAGAAGCGTAGCCGCTCGAGATTGCTTTCCTAGAGGAAATTCCGTAACCGCTTTAATATACACCGCCGCTCGAATACATACCACTCTTGGGAGGAAGCAGGTTTCATCCCTCCGCCGCAGAAGATGAAGAAAATATTCGCAAGATTGTCGCCACATTACCACAGCCCCGCATATTACAACGATAGCTGCAAGAAAAGAACTAGAACTACGCCGTTTGCTCGACCGCAAAATTTGGTAGAAAAGTTAGCAAGGAAGGAACCCGCCCGTATCGGAAATTCTACGAAGGATAGGCGGGCGCGCTCAAATCCCGTCTCACCCCGAGTGTAGCCCGCCATCATGACAAGAAGCCAAGTAAAAGAATGAAGGCTAGTCCGCCCGTTGTCGTCTCGGTGGATTGCGATTAGGAGGATACCACCTTCCAAAGATTGGGCCGAATGTGACCATCTCAAACTTGGGACCTTCGCCGTTGGGGAAGGATGGTACGGCGTCCCACCACTGCGCTCGAGGACGAAACAACACTCGAGAAAGAAAGTCTCGCCAGAGACTCGAATCAAGAAAGTGCTACCGCGATGAAGGGGACTCGTGGAGAAGGGGACCCGATTACCATCGCACGACAACCACGAAGACACACGTAAAGCCCCGCTAGAAGATGCCATGTGAGTGTCATTGAGGACCGATCCGACGACGGCAAAAGAAAGAGAAGAAAAAGTTCGAGACGAGATTGATTCATCTAATTCATGGACGACGAATACGCAAATCAACATGGCCGAGACACGAGCTTCATCGCCCTTCGCAAGGTGCTCCCGCAACAAGCAGAAGAGAGGAGCCGTAACCGATGAGAAGGCAGCCTTCAGAGAAAGACGACACGATCGCTCAAATGGCGAAAAGGATGGAAGAAATGGCCGTAGCTCTAGCCACTTCCGCAGTCAAGTACAACCACATAGAGAAACACCCCGAAGGTCATTCACATTGCATCTTTTAGGAAAGGAGATTACATCCGTCAACGGGATGATCAATTAAAGAAGGATGCAACACAAAGTGCGATTCCCGAAAGGATATCAAGAACTTGGTGGAACAGCAAAAGCGAGAAGCCTTAGCACAATCGAAGAGCGGGACATCCATTCGACGGGTAGACCTTACCCAAGAATTCGACGCCGTCCAATACCCGAAAGGCTTTCACCACCTCTCGTTCAAGACCTTCGACGGGAATCCGGGAATCCCCCGACAAGATGTGGCACACTTTCGTGCTGGCCAAGGTAATGCCGGCGGGAGCGATGCGCGCTCTTCCGACAAGCTCGTCGCTAGCCCGTCGGGGACCGCCGCCTTCGACCGGTATGCATCATCAAATGGTCTTGTTGAAGACATTCTCGAGCTAGAAAACCTCTTCATCAAGCGATTCGTCGGAAGCCAAAGACCACATCACTATAGGTGATTTAGTGGTAGAGAAACAAAAGCCGAATGAAACTTTGGTGGATTACATACTTCGATGGAGGAACTTAAGCATGAAATGTGAACCACAACTACAGAGCAACATGCGCCGGCATTCAACACTAAAAGTATCCATGGCCCGATAAAGACTTCTCCCGAAGGGATTTACTATTAAGACTTTCGAGAAGTTGTTAAGCAAGGCCGGAAGCTTGCAAGAGGAGGCAAAGCAATTAAGTTTCACCGATAAACAGATAAACAAAAGCCGATGAAGACTTTCGAAAAGAACCGGATCGTTGCAAACAGCTGACAAAGGCAAGCAACCGATGCAAATACCGCCGAACGGCCGCGCAAACCACAACGTAATTACGCAACCCTGTCCAAATTATCACCATCTCCGCAAAGATGAACAACCACCTCGTCCACAACGTACCGAGGGAGCTTCGAGTGTGAGAATATCCGTTCAAGAATGAAGCAAGTACCGAAAATGTTCCGTTGCATTCGATGAAAAACCTGCATTTCCACCGCTGCAGCCTAAAAGACCAGAGGAAGTCAACAAGAAAGGTGATCCCAACTTTTGCCCCTACCACCTGATGCTTGGGCACAAGATAGAAGATTGCATTACCTTTAAAAGTTGGCTCAATGACAACCTTCGTAAAGGAAATATAACTATCCCGATGAGGTTAAGGAAGGAACCCCGTAAAGGAGGTTCCGTCAATGTCGTTCGACCGATCCCATCATTCCGATAAACATCCCCATACGACCGACGATGGATGGACTACCGCTTGACGAGGTCTTCGAAAGATTTTTAGATAAAGATCCAAACCGCTTGCGGCGAGCTTCAATTCAGAGTTTCGAAACCTCGTTAAGCCGCACTAATACTCTGCGATGGGCTAGAACCACCTCACCGAAGACGATCAAGAGAAGAAGAAAATCGACGAAGAAGAAGACCGAGGCACCTAAGGCTAGACTAGGGGCCGTTTATCCTGTGGATAGTTGTTTCCGATTCTGGGAGAAATCCTCGAACCCCGATCAGACATTTTCATTCCGCTCACTTCGGTGGGATCATATAATGAGCAGGTGATGGCGTCGGCTACGTTTGACCGTTTCTCAACGATTACGTAACTAACGGTAATCCGGATATCGATTTCGATACCAACGACAATTCTCAAATCATACACGATCTCGACAAGCAAAATAATGAAGAAGACATCCATCAAGGAGGCTACGAGAGTTCAACAAGCAACGAATCTATCTCGAGTTTCGAGGAGCTCCAAATACGATAGATAGAGCCTTCGCACTCGAAGCTAATCCGGAAGAGCCTCGTCATTCCGATTCAAGGAGAGACACCTACAAGCTCAACAACAGATTCAGAGAAATTACAAAAATAAGTCAACTTAAGGAGGGAAAAGTTCTACCTCCGAGAACAACGGGGTCCAAAAGACAAAGGAAGTTGAAAGGGTTGCTCAAGAACCAACTCGACAAGAAATACCCATTCGAGAAGAAGGCAGGCACATGAAAACAAAGTGGACTATAATCGTGCTAGCCCATCTTAGGAAACTACCAACAAACCGAGTATCTACGACGCTCTCATCTTATCAAAAGAGATGAGAGAAGCTCGATCAAGGCCTCGTTTCGATCCAGAAATTCCGCTTAGCTCAAATGGCCGGGAGAGTCCTTAGATGAGGTTTGCTCGTTAAAGGAACAAATATGTGTCACCCCCACGGGGACAACTGACTCATTACTTGGGGACAACAGACCACAACCGACCGTTGTACATTTCAGTTAAGCACCGGGGAAGTTTACATTTCCGTAGCATACGGCAGTGGATCCAGAGCATCAATCAATATAATGAATTCGACCAGCATACTTGGAAATTGATGCTCGCGAACTCGAGGCAGACAAAATGTTATTAAGAGGATTCAATCGAAGAGAAAGAGCCCGCATCAATAACGCTATCGATGAAGACCTAAAGGATTTCATGTTGATACCCTTAAATTTCACATAATTGATTCGTAAAACGTCATTCAACGCTCTATCAAGCCGACCGAAGAAAGATACAAGGAAAATTGTGATTGTACCATCATCTCTACATCAAGGCATCAAATACTACGATGGTGGAACAAGGCATCAAAGGTGACTTACAACCGTTCTCCGTACATGAAATCGGAATCCATGAAGATGCGCCTTATTATGCACCACCGAAGAAAACGATCTTCTCCGTAGATACCATAACAAATGAAGCAAAAGAGTTCAGACGACGAAGAACCTGAAATTCGAGTCCACAAAGTCAGCCCACCACTCCTTCCGGCGAGATGGTGAAGGTTTCTCCACAACTCGCATCCGAGGTCGAGGCCGGACGAGGTCGTGGTAGACGTTAGGACGATCGGGACAGAGGAAACCAAAATGCATCGATGTTGATTTGGGAAGATAGTCTCCAAGAAGAAAAAGAAATCAAACAAGAAGCAAGCCGACAATAAGCCTGAAGAAGCCGCAATTCAAGATCTCTCTCGAAGATGAAAAGAATGAAGAATACAACCATGTACGAGAAGATTAACCACTATGTACATACTATGGTCCTAACCCCGATCCATTCTAATAAGATCGTAGGTATGGTGGTCAAAGAGGTACGTAGCTATGGTGCAAAACCAATCAAATTCTACCGTGGTGCTTCTTCCTCCAAAACCGAAAATAATGTACAACTTGAAGATGTTACTTCATCGAATTCAATGGAATCGGCTTTCAGTGGTACTCTCCCCGCGTTCAAAATTTAATTCGCCGTGGTTTTTACCTGCATACGACAAAAGGTCAATCACAACGTTTTGAAAATTTATGGAATAACTCCGTCGTCCACCCAACTCAAAGCATGGTCTCGGATTCGCACGCAGATCACGATAGATACCGAATTTTGCTTGGTCATTACCTTAAGGACTCAATGAAAAACCGCATGGAAACTACGTAAGAACCCGAAGATTTACAAATCGAGAGTACTCCACCGTAATTCGAAGAAGAAATCAAATCTACAATAGATGAGTTAACTTTAAGTTAACTTAGGTACTAAATAAGGAGCTCAGACCTACCTTGTTAAGCCCTTACTCAATAAAGACTCAAGAAATAATCAAGTTATTAATGGAATTTAAAGACCTGCTTGCTCGGAGCTACGATGAGATGCCGTGATTGCACTGCAGGTCGCAAATTCCATAAGCTAGGAGTGGATCCTACTTCCGTCCCAAATGTGCCAAGGTCCCGTAAGAATGCGTCTAGAAATCGAACAACAAGTCATAATGGGTTAAAAGCGAATATGCTAAATTTGTCCGTGCCAATAATACCCGACTTGGTTAGCCAACGTAAGCATTCGCCGTAAAGAAGAATGTCGATCGAATGAAAGGGATTTGCAGATTGAAACAAGGCATGTCCAAAATAGAATTCCCTCTACCGATCCTGACTAATGATCGACATTGCTTCAACACATGAAATATTCTCATTCATGGATGGATCTTCAGATACAACCAGATAAAAATGGCTCCGTAATATTTAGAAAAGCTTACAAAGATTCGTAACGCCGATCGGAGTATTTTGCTGGCTACGTTGATGCCATTCGGATCAAGAACGCAGAGCAACCTGTACTCGTATAATGATAAGAATTTTTGATGATCTCATCCACAATCAAGTCGAATGCTACGTGGACGATGTGGTCATCAAAAGTGCGAAAGGACAACCACTTCGTATGATTCGAGAATCGTTTTCGAACGATTAAGACAATTTAACCTTAAGACGAATCCTTAAATGGCGCCTTCGGCCACCTCCGGAAATTCTTAGGATTCGTTGTCCGACATCGTGGAATTGAATCGACCGGAAAAAGATTAAAGCTATCTTATGCCGCCTCCCAAAACCTTAAAACAACTACGATATTTTCAAGTGGAAGTCGGCATATTCGACGCTTATCTCAAACTTGTCGTAGGTGTCACTCTTCTCGGCACTAGTTAGAAAGGACGCCAAATTTATTTGGGAAGAGAAATGCCGTAGGCCTTCGAGGACATTAAACAACATTTAATGACACCCCGTCTTAAGCACTCTGGGCCCTGCAGACCGCTAATACTTTATACCGCGGCTTTAGACGACTCTCTCTGAGCCCCGTTAGCCTGTGTCGATTTATGTGAAAGAAAACGCTCTTTACCACTTAAGCCATCAAGCACGTCGACGGAAATACAGATCCCGCAACGTTACTGCTTGGCCCCGATCTTCGCCGCTCAAAAGCCTGTGCATTACATGCTTTCTCATAAGGTCAACTCGATTCGAAGTTTAACCCATCGCAATACTCGATGACTCGTCAACGCTTTCCGCAATTTCCAAGGATGGTCAATGATATTATCGCAATTCGATATAACTTTCGTGCCTCTCCGTGCCGTAAAGGGACAAGTCTTAGTAGACTTCCTCGCAGCGCACACCTTTGCCTGCCAGGACCATCTCAATGACGATCTCGCGATGAACAAATAATGAACCTAGAAGACCTCGATGATCGACGTGGAATTATATTTCGACTTCCAGCATCTTCAAGACACAAAGATGAAGAATAGCAAGTGATAGTGCCCGGTAAGGCAGGAATCGGGCTAATCTTTATAACACCGGAGCGGGGGATGTTAAGATACTCATACCACTCGATTAACCGTGTACAAACAACGAAGTCGAATACGGCTTCATAACTTATTCCAATTGACCATTCAAATCGTGATACGACATCAACATCTATAGATTCACGCTAATCATTCAACAGACGTCGTGACAAGACAGAATTTTAAAGCCAAGACTCGAACAATACTCAAAGATGCCATACAAATTATGAACAGCATTCGAATGTGACAATCTACAAAACTCTTAAAAGAAAACGCTTAATGGATGCGCTATTCTGCCCGCAAAAGAATTTCATTTCGTTTGGTGCTATTGAATCAAGGAAGTGTCAGTCCATTGACGTCAAAGTCCTATCACAAATGAGACATACAGACACGATACACAAATCAGAAAAGGAAAAGGATCACAAAATAAAGGATTTAAAACACTAAGATCAAGACAAATTATCGACAAGACTACCGCAAACAAGAAAGCTACCAGACGATAGGTCGCTGTACCCCATCGTATCAAGAAAAGAACTCTGTCCTACGCATTAATAAAACAACACGTTATACAGAAGGTCTTTTGATCAAATGTGGCTAAGGTGCCTAAGCGGGTCTCGAGGCCCGTGAAATTGTTAAAGAGGTACATTCAGACTCGTGTCACCACGGTCCAAGATGAAAATGAAAAATTGCGCACTGTGGTACTACCGGGGCCCTCGATGATGACCGATCGCATGAAAATCGCCAAGAGCCGTCACCACAAGGCTATGCACGGAGTGGTTCTACACCAACCTCCAAATGCTACATCCGACGCCTGCACGCGGCCATTCGAATGTCGGGGGCACGGATATGGTGTCCATGAACTACCATCTTCAAAAGGACATCGTCTATTCTCAAGGGCCATGCATTACTTTTCCAAGTGGGCGTGGCTAGCCCACCTGGGGAGAAGTGAAAGCACACCACGTGCTACAATTTTCGCAACCAGTACTGCCTACCGTTCTCGCAGTGCCGCGTTGCGCATCATCTCGTATAATGGGTCGCATTCGAAGCACGCAAATCAACAATTTGTCGTATATCACGTAATCGACCGGCGATATTCAACAATTTACTACCCAAGAGCAAACGGCCTTGTCGAAGCTTTTAATAAAACTCGTTCAAATTTTAAAGAAAAGCCCGATCAGCACAAGAGAAATAAGTACGAGAAGCTCGTTAGAAGCCTTGAGGGCCTACCTGGACAACCTTCAACTCCTACGCAAGCTACACCTTACGCTCCGTGTAGGTCCGAGTGCGTTGTTACCTTTAGAGGTTCAGCCTTCACTCGACCAGAAGCAAATAAAATCACAACAAAAGGTAACCAAATACGACTCCGCAATTAGAGAGTCTATGGAAAAGACTCGTTAACAAGAACAGCACTTAACCGTACCAAGCTAAGATGGTTCAAGCCTGCGACGACTGGTCCGCCCAAGAACCTTCAAAGTTGGTGATTTAGTTCGTTCAAAAGACCTATTCTCGCACACCGCAAGACAGAGGAAAATCCCAACCCACGTGAAGGACCGCTTCGTGGTCAAGCAAGATACTCGTGAGGTTCTTACCAGTTTTAGTGAATTGCCAGAGAATGACATATGTTTCCGATCAATGGACGATACTTGAAAAAGTACTACGCTACCCGATGTTTCGAAGGAATTGATTCTTCTGTACTTAAGAAACACGGCGAAGTAATTACTTATGACGGGTCCGAACCCAAAAATAATAAAATGTGCTAAAATAAATAAAACTTGATAATAAAATTTTCCTTGTTTTCTTTTCCAAATCAAAATCTCTTACCTGATCTTATCCCACTTCATTCCTATTAAGTTTAAAAATATAAGAATAAAAAAATGTCTTTAATAAACATTTTCTTAATGTTCTTGTTCTTAAGACAGCCTCTCGATTCTTCTCCTTGTCTTTTCGCAGGGAAATGTCGAACGGGCGGTTGGTCTTGAACTTTAAGAATGGCGTAAGCCTTGCACTTGATGAAAAGAGGGTGAAAGATGGAGCGTGCACGAGATCGACTCCTGGAGCCGACCGCAGCCTACGCACGAGGAAAGCGACCGGGTCCCGCCGACCGAGAGGAACTCGCCCGACATACAAGGATGAAAGTGGGTGGCCCAAGCCACCAATCCAGCAACAAGAAAAGAAAGACAAACATTGAAGAAGATAGCAAAATGAAGTCCGTAGTCGTTGGCTAGCGAGGGCAGTTTTGCCGCCGCGCCCACAGAGATTCAAGAAGTTCTGAGAGCTACTCTCACAGCAACGCAACGAAGAAATAAGAATCGCCGTATCCGTAAGATGTTAACAAAATTAGCTGCACTGGGCCGCGACGAGACAAGCTAATGTCAGCCCCATACACTTCAAGGACACCTGCCACTCAGAACTCGAGGAAAGGAGTGCCGGGCCCAGATACCGTACAACGCGTGGAAACTTTAAGATCGTAAGAAAGAAGGCTACCACGCCACCGGATAGAACCACCGCAATGCATGACTCGTTGCAGAAGCAACCCGGGGGATGTCCCGATTGTGCATCATCCCCGGTGACGAGGTGGCAGGAGAACGGAAGGGATCGAACCATATCCCACAATATGTCACAAGGCCTCATCTCGCATCATTCCGGAATACGACACGGAGAGAATGCATCGTTGAAAAGAAAACCTTTGAATACTTCGAGAGAATTAAAGGTAGAAGAATCAATATACTTCGAGGGCCTCGAGCTACATACCGACGTATTCCCGAATAAGGAACAAGCCAGCAACGTGATCGTATCCGAGATTTCCGAAAAGAATGGGCCGAGCGGTGCCGCCTCTAAGGGAAAACACATACTCGAACCCGGAGATGGATGCCGTGGAAGGGAATCACAATACAATGTGGATGTCGTTACAACTTTGCGGAGGACGTGAATGAAACCCACCGTGAATACTCCGTCATGGGCAAGTGGATCCGATGCCACGCTCATCAAGAGAATGGTAAAGAGATTGATAACATAGGTACCGCGCAGATTGCATACCCAATAGCTGCATTATCAACATCTACAAACAGCAGGGATCGCATACCCCCACACATAGATCACCACGACTTTGTCGACCTTTCCGTACGCCCTTTCCCCGAGCGAGTGTAACATCATGTTCTGGACCGACCGTGACAGCGTGTCCGTGAGTTCCGAGGGCCAAGAAAGATACCTTTACCGGTAGGTCTGGCCATGATACCGAGGCAACGGAGCGTATATCGCTAAGCATTGCATACTGTGAGTACCAGCGGAAGCGAATCTCGCTTACTGTGAGAATGGATGACGTAAAGACACCTTACCATTTCACTCGTACCCGGAGCTAGAGAGCCTCCGGGCCTACGAGCTGTGAGTTACATGGAAAATATCACACCTCCAATGTACATCCATACGGCATCCTTGCCAAGGATACTGAAGGTGATGTTATCGACCATGTACCCCACTATTCGACATGGATTTTGACATACCTTTTTGGATGAATCACAAAGATCATACACACCGTTTCGAGTTTACATGGATTGTATGAAATATATTCCAGATCAAGATGTATGATGTATCTTCGACATGATTGGAAATGAAAGTGACCATGTCACATTTTTGGCCTTCACCTCTTTTCAGGCAAATTGACTGGGAAACGCCATTAAAGTTAAATGAACTTCGAACAAAGAACGAAAAGAAATAAAACAAAAAAAAGATAAAAGAAAACTTTCTAAAAAAAAATCTAAAAATGACAAACACCAAATTTACATGAACATTAAATAAACAATAAATAAAATTTGAATCATTAAAAGATAAAACGAAATCAACATAAATGTTAAATCAAATCTCAAATCAAATTCTCAATCAAATTTCGAATCCAATCTCGATCAAACTTCAAATTTGATCTTCCAAATTTCAAATCAAATCTTAAATCAAATCTCAACCGAGTTCAAACTCATTCTTCCAAATCTCGAATTCAATTTCTTCCGTATCTCGAATTCAAATACCAATCAAATTCAAATTTTCGGGGTCGAGGATTTTACATCCAAGACTCATGACCGCTAGGATTCTTTCCCTATTGCACTGAAATACATCAAATTCAAACTTTTGGGGTCGAGATTTTACATCCAAGACTGCACCTTAGGATTCTTTCCCTATCGTACCGAAATACATCAAAAATCAAACTTTTTGGGTCGAGGATTTTACATCCAAGACCGCACCGTTTTAGATTCTTTCCTATCGCACCGAAATACATCAAATTCAAACCTTTGGGTCGAGGATTTACATCCAAGACTGCACTCGCTCTAGGATTCTTTCCCTATTGCACCGAAATACATCAAAATTCAAACTTTGGGTCGAGGATTTTACATCCAAGATCGTACCGGCTTTTTAGGATTCTTTCCCTATTGCACCGAAATACATCAAAATCAAACTTTGGGTCGAGGCCTACATCCAAGACCGCACCGCTTTAGGATTCTTTCCTACCGTACCGAAATACATCAACTAAACCTTGGGTCGAGGATTTTACATCCAAGACCGCACGTTTTTAGGATTCTTTCCTATTGCACTGAAATACATCAAAATTCAAACTTTGGGTCGAGGATTTTACATCTAAGATCGCACCGCTTAGATTCTTTCCTATTTCACTGAAATACATCAAATTCAAACTGGGTCGAGGATTTTACATCCAAGACCGCACGTTTTAGGATTCTTTCCCTATTGCACTGAATACATCAAATCAAAATTCTGGGTTAAGGATTTTACATCCGAGACTCGTATCGCTTTAGGATCATTTCCCTATCGCAATGAAATACATCAAAATCAAACTCTTTATAAGCAGATTTTACATCCAATACCGCATTACTCGAGATCTTTCCTCATTGTAATGATCCAATCCAATCGATTCGATCTTCTTTTGGGGTTGAAAATACATCTAAAACTTCAAAATTCCAATTTTCATTTCAAATCAAATTCCTTCAAATTAATTTTGACAAACTTCAATCTAAATTAAAACTCAAACTAAAATCTCGCCTCACACATCAAAGCTTAAATTGAAACAAAATGAAATCTAAATCGAAATTCTCCCGTATCATGTGATTTGGGATTCACCTCCTTTCTCCTTTTCTCTCCCTGCCGAGAGTTCAAGAATCTCCAGCTTCAAAGATATACTTTGATACTCCCCGCCGGAAACTTTTCCACTTCGTCCTAAGTTTGTCACTTGGACATCTGTGTTGGTTGTGTTGATCTCTTCTCGGTCAACGCCACACGCGCGGTGTGCTCCGTCACTACCACACCTATTGGGGGTCCATTTGCCGACCTCATTTTTGATGTGAGGTCTTCTCTTCTTCTCTTTGCAAGAGCTTAGGATCTGCCTAGCTTTTCCTTCGACTATCTTAGAGGACTAGAATTGGGACCCACCTTTTAGAAATTCAAACCACTCTTCTTAACCCTGCAAACTCCACAAACTTGACTCCGTAGACCCCTAATCACCTAGAGGGTTGAAATCAAGTGCGATGCTTAAAGGGATTTAGTTCCATAGACTCTTTGCCTGGGGACGCCCCCGGGTGGCCTGGTCTGGTGAGGGGCTGACTTCACTCACACCTACACACTACACTTCCACACACCTCCTAAAAACACACCCATACCCAACTTGACCTCCCGACTCATGTAGGTGATTCACATGGATGGTCCTTAACCCCTAAGCCCTCGCTAAGAGGTTGGGAACAAGAGCAAGGATGCCCCAAATGAGTCCCTTCATGGTTCATATGGGCTTGATATGGCTTCATGGCTCAACCAAAATGACTTCTTTCCACTTACATCTACCCAATCTTCAATTTCCCAAATTTTCAATTTTTGACCCCTCGACCCTACACCCGCTTAGCCTACCCAAAACCCCGAAACTACCCAAATTTCTCAAAAATTTCCAAAATTACCCAAAATTCTCCAAAATCAATCCCAAACATTTCCACATCACTTAAATTGATCATCCATACCCAAAAATACCAAAAATTCCAAGAAAACCTCCCAATACCCTCCAAATACTAAAATACCCTCTTGACCCAAAATCCAAAAATTCAGAAAATTCCCAGAAAATTCCAGAAAATCACAGTCATTCCCAATTTCATTTTGTCCAACTACACCATGGGCCAATTTTGTCAATTTACCCTACTTTTGTCAAAACCCCCAATTTGACCCATTTTAACCTATAGTGAACCCAATGTCAAACCAAACCTACCCAATTGACCCAAATTCTGGTCCAATTCAATTCTAAACTTCAATTCAACTTTCCCAACACCAATCTAGACCAAATCCAAGCTTAATTTGATTGACATTTGGATCCAATTCTCACTTTTGGCCTTAAAGCCCAATTTGGACCCATGACCCAAACTTAACCCAAACTCACCCAATTCAACTCCAATTAACCCCAAACCTTTTCTAAACCTTCCTTAACATCCCCATAAACAAAACAATAACATGATTTGCCCATGATTTTGATCCAAACCCCACTCAAATTCAACCCAAAGCTAAAAGGCCCATTTTTGACCTAAACCCAAACCTAGCCCAAATGAGCCCAAATCCCAAAATCAAAACCTAACCAAAGCCAAAACCTCTTTAAAATACTCCCATAAACATTTCCCAACATTGCATCAATTTCAACTCTTAGCCCAACATTGGCCCAAGTTAGCCCAATTTGACTCACATAGGCCCACTTACCAATTAAACCCAAATTCAAACCAATTCAAGTCCAAATCACACCAAATTGACTCCAAACCACTCATGACACATCCCCAAACCAAACTCAACAATTATTTCACCCAAGCCTTTACTAAAATTCCATCCTAAAATTCATTTTAAAATTCAAAGGCCCACTTTCTTAAAAGGCCCATCCAAGACAAATTCAAAAGCCCAAAGTCCATAACAAAGCCCACATGAAATTCCTTCATCATCCCTTTGATTTAAAACACTTCCTAAGTTCTAAAAATCTATCACCAAATAAATCCAAATCAAGCCTTATGACAATTCTCCTTAAATCTATCAAAAATTTCAACATCCTTCCTCATGTAAGTCGAATTAAACTTTTCCCAAGCCAAAGATGAGCCATGAAGCCTTGACTTACGAGCCACGTGAGAGCCATGGGGATCTACTTCTTCCACCTCACCATACCCAAGATGGCAAGAGGAGGAGGTCCTTTCCATATTCCCTTAAAGGGATTAGCCACTTCCATGACTCCACTAAACCTTGCTTAAACTTAATTGTACTTGGATGGTGACCCTTCCCCACTAATTATGCCGACCTTAAACCACTTATCTTCAGCCCAAACTAGCCACGGGAAGGCGCACCTAGCCCAATCCATGCATTTGACTTAATTTGAGCCAAATACACCCTTACCCCATTCCACTTTGATTCAAACCCTTTACATGGTGCCCACCAATTGCCTTCACAAACACAAGCCCCCGACCCACCCGAACTCGAGGGCGACCCATGCCCGGCCGCCGCCCACCAAAGCCACGGAACACCATGGCCGAAAGCTCACATGTGAGCCAACATTGAAATTCTCCATTGCTGACTTGTCTCAACTCAAATGGATAGCATGGTCGTTCTTCCGACCTAAGCAACCGATCCAAAGCCCTAACTCCCCGGGAGTGCCCTCCACCCTCTCCTATTTAAACACCACCACCTCACGGCCATGAAAAAAGAGTTGGCACAAACCTTGCCGAAACTCTGCCAAAATTGTTCCAAACCCTTCTCCACCCTTAGAGCAGCTTGGATCCCTGTCAATTTGCCCTAATCCCCACCGACAAAATCCAATTTCTCAACCGAAATTCCACCCAAAACCAGACACTTCTCCACAAGGATCAATCCTGTGACTGGATGGTCCTACACCTTCACCACTGTGAAAGGTGTCCACTAGCAAAAGCCCCATCTCAGCACCTGGGCCACCAAATTTCTCCAAGCTTTCAGATCTGCTTGGTCGAAATCAATATCTGTACACAATTCACTGCACTGTGAGACTTCATCCGGAGCTTGCCGGGATCCAATCGAAGGTGCAACAACTCTCGCATCGAAGCCACACTTCTCCGAGCAAAGGTATGAACTAATTCTTCATCCGAGCTTCTGGAGATTCTCCATTTCAAATGCTTCAATTTCAATGTATGATAACCGTAGATGTCCGTCTCTTCAAGACGAATCCATGTGAGTATAAGAACATAAAAATCCGTCGAGTATCGAGTGAGATCTGTGTGATTTGTGCGTGGACGGCCTCGGTGAGGACGCCGGGACGATGAACGATGCCATCCATTTAATACACGCGCGGACGGATGGCTCGATGGCGTCGGACCAGGAGACGGTACGAGAAACTGGCGGGGGCCCGGCCGCCGACTCAAGTGCGCGTCATCGGGAGACACGTGTGAGTTCGGAGATGCCGAGGAGGCCGGGCGCCATGGATAAATATAAAAATAGGGCATTTTTCTATTTATTTAATTCCCTAAACTTGAAAAATTCATAACTTGTGTAGGAAAATCAGAAAAATAAAAGAAAACAATTTCTTCTGCTCACAGAACAGAGTGAGTAACAGAATGTGGAAAAGAAATTCATTTAATTTCACCAAGAATTTTATTTTTAGTAATTTATTTACTCTCCGCATACATTTAATTCTCCATACATGTATACAATTCACCATGGCATGAGCATCATGGAAGTGAAGCCTCTGAATTTGGGAACATTCCTTTTAATTTTCCAAAAGTCAGAGCCATCCCATGAAGAGTTATTGATTTTTCAAATTCATGTCACTGTTTTGAGTATTTTAATTCCAATAAATAGCATGTTGTGAAATAAATTCTAGGAAAATTTGGTGATGTTCCCTATGACCAGAGAACCCTAGGAAAAATAGGTTTTGAGTTAGTTCATTTTAGACAACCCTAATTGGCTTAAACACTCAAAATAGGTCTCTAATTAATTAGAGTTAACCATAGATCAAATTGACTTGAAATCAATCTTCCACTGACCTTTATCTGTTAAACCCACCATAAAAAATTCTGAGCAAATAATCGCACTGCTAGCCCCACTAATTGGGTTGATTAAGCCACTTTAGTCATTTTAAACTTTAAAATTCATAACTTTCAAAATATCTTTCAAAAATTCACCAAATTGGTTTTAGAGCCTCTCTGATATCAGGGGAATTTAAGAAAATTAAAATTTCAATTTTCCAAAAAAGCTGATTTTTATATTATTTTAATATTTTTAATAATTAAAAAATAATAAAAATCACAAAAATAATAAAATTCACCAAAATGTCACATTTTGAATTTTAATCACTTAGGAACAAACCCCATATTTTTCTTAGGTCTATTTGGTGAGATATTAATTTTTAAAGCCCCAGTAATTTTAAAATTAAAAAAAATATATTTTCTAGCATTTTCACTAAAATAATTGTAATAAATCATAGAAAAATCAGAAAATTGCAAAATTTGCTTCTCTAGTTTCCTTGATATCAGAGAGATTTTGAAAAACATAAAATTCATTTTTCAACATTTATTTTATTTTTAATTTAATTAATACTCCAGAATTTAAAATAATTCTAATAAATAAAATATAATTCAAAAAATTACAAAAATTAGTCCAAGTGGTCCTCTGGTCATTAGGAATGTCCCATAATTTTCTTAAGGACAGAAACTTTTCCTTGGTCATGTTATTAAATTTTCCTTGGAAATCTCTATTTTCTACCAAAAATAATTATATAAATAAATTAAATACAGAAAAATCACATTTTCTCCTCTCATGTCTTTATTGACATATGAGTGAAGTCACATAAAAATTTCAAGTTCATTTGAGTTCAATTTAGTGAATTATGAAATTATTAAGCTTAAGGGGCAAAATGGTAATTAAAACTTTAACCCTTAATTAAAACTTTAGGTTTAATAAAAAAATTAACAAGTAAAATATTTGATCCTAACCTGATTTGGATGATTGAAATTTAGTAATTGAAGGGTAGAAACCCATTAAGCAATTTAAAATGATTAAACCTTAATTAAATAATTGATTAAATTTGGAAGAATAATAAAATTGGAATTATTAAAATAGGGATATTATTGGGAAGAGATTTATTTTTTAATTTAAAAATCCCTAAATTAATCATCTCATTAATATTCAACTCTTAATTAAAATGATAACTCAAATTTAAAATATTAAAAGACTTAATCATTAAACTAAAAATTAAATCATTAAACCTCTTTCAAAATTTCAATTAAAATTAAATTAAATTAAATTAAAAATTAAATTAAATTAAGTAAATTAAATTAAAATTAAATTAAATTAAATTAAGAATTGAATTAAATTAAATTAAATTAAATTAAATTAAGAATTGAATTAAATTAAATTAAATTAAATTAAATTAACAAATTAAATTAAATTAAATAAATTAAATAAATTAAATTAAATTAAATTAAATTAAATTAAATTAATTAAATTAAATTAAATTAAATTAAATTAAATTAAAATTAAATTAAATTAAATTAAATTAAAAATTAAATCAAACTAAACTAAATTGAATTAAATTAAATTAAATTAAAAATTAAATTAAATTAAATTAAGTTGAATTAAATAACATCACCTAAGACATAAAGAACTCAAAAATAAATCTAAGATAAATTTCCCGAACACTATTCCAAATTTAAATCATTAATTTGAACTTAAATTAATCACAAATCATTAAATGTCATTTTGCCCCAGGGAGCTTTTACTATCATAACTCCTAAACAGAATATTAAATGAAATGTCACTTCACTTATAGGACATTCAAATATCTTAGTTCACTCGAGTAAGTTAACAAAAATTGAAAACCTCTGACGATCGATTCACTTACACAATTAAATTCATTCTTGACTTAAAACAATCCTAAGAATATCAAAAGATGTTTAAGATTCTTCTTAAGCACTTCCTCAATATGATAGGATATTTATAAGAACAATTGAACTTAGTTGTTCTTTGATGAAGAAAATCGTCTTCAAACCAAAACACAAAGAACCTGGGGACACATAGAAAATGCACTTACCATAGATTGTGAATTGCAGTAAAACCATAACCCTTCCCTGCCTTTACCTAGAACTTGCTTAAATATTCTAACTGTGTTTTAAGTGCAGCTTGGGATGACGGGGAAGACCCTCCAGTACGCTTTTATTTTATTGGCGATTTACTTTAATGCGCAATTTATTTAATCGCATCGCATCTATCTTTCGCATGATAAACAACAAATTTCTGCATGAAAACTTACACCTTAGGACAAAACCAAAACCGAAACCCATAACTAAATTAAAAGACACTACAAGATAAAATTCACCTCCACAACATTTCAAAATATAAGACAACTCAAAATTTAATCACAAACAACACAAACTACAATTACAACTAAATTAAAACGTCTTGTTGATGATCGGGAATACTCCTGGATGATGTAACCTACGTGTTGCTAACGGGATTTCTCACGGTCTAAATGAAAGTGTGGAACTCATTCAAATAGCTTTCAGCAAATTCATCCGGACTAAGTGAATCCGATAAAAATAAGGATGCTGAAGGATGGAACCGTGGGATCTTAACCTGTCGTTATAATCAACTTTAAGATTCGTTTTAATTAAAACACAAAAAACACTTCGAAATTAAGACTTCTCTAAATCAAAACACTTTTTCATCTCCTGATTTATGATTTCTAAAACTAAACCGCTCGCAACAACAAGGAGCTCGAGCATGGTGAGCAAGACGGCCATCGTCGTCGCAAAATTTGAATCTACTTCGACAAAAAAAAACTTTCCTAGAATTAAACAACAAAGCCATAGGACTTCGAGGTAGTTTCCGCTTCTATGCAACATAAATCCTCAACTCTTCGTTAGGCATTTGCATCGCAAATTAAGCCCTAACCGGTCTTAGACTCCGAGGTAGTCGTCCGATACGATATAAACCCTCACATATTCCAGTTATTTCAGGGAGGATTTTATCATACTAATATAAGTCCTAATTAATTGTAACTGCGTATTACAACATTAAATAAACTCTCAAATCAGCTTTTCAAACAATGTAATAGCTCGTAGTTGCCAAGATTCTTCGATCCTCAAATTTTCTCCTACTTTTCTTCCATTGGACTCCCGAAAATAACCGTTCCAAATTTGATCCATTCCTATCGAAATTTCCAAAATTCAATCTTTTGAAAACCTTAAACTCTTTGAAATTCCCGAGAGCAGAATTATTTCGATTATTATCGAGAGTTTTCTTAGGTGATTCCGGCCAATTTCTTAAGATGTAATTAACTATAGGCTTGCCCTATAGGGAATTTTAAAGAACCTGGGGAATATAAACCCCGTTTAATATTTTCATATTAAGCATGGGAATTTGTCGGCTTACAAAATTGGTTCGCATCAAACGGATGTCACAAATCTTCTAGTTTATTTTAACCGAGCCCCACCATCAGCGTTGTGTCTATCCTTAGGATAGATACACGGCTCAAGGGGTGCGTGCTCGTTTATATAAACTATTCGGGGATGTGAGATCTGGCTTGATTTCATATCTTAAAATCTTTCAAATTTAAAATATTTTCAAAAATCAAATACTACTTTTTCAAATTATTTATCTAAACTAAATTTAAAATTCGCCGACAACTTCTGTTAGGCGACCCCTTTTAAAATATCACACTACCTAAAAATAGTGCCGACAGTGCACCTTCCATCTCTCAGAGTTTTTATGGCAAACAAAATATCCGCAAAAGAAAATGCTAAGCTTGAACTCAAGAAGTTATAAGGTATGGAAGGGAAATGCATATTGGCTCAACAAAATCTAGATTGATATCAGGACATAATGATACAATCCTACGATAAACTGGTCTGCCCAATGACTTTTAAAGTCAGTGACTTGGTTCTTGTCTTAAAAGACCTATTCATGCACATCACAAAATAGGAGGAAAGTTCAAATCAACTTGGGAAGGACCGTTTGTGGTTTAAAAAGTCTATTTTGGAGGTTGTTGTCCCTATTAAAGGATGATATTTGAAAAAATATTATACTGTGATGTTTTGAAAAATGAATTTTAGAAATAAAAGTTTGTTCTTAGAAATGTCGATGTATCAGTTATCCATAACTAGGTCCAAACTCAAACTAATACCAAACTTGTTGAAATGAAAAGTAAACTTCTACTAGAATTTGTGTTTACAACTGAAAATATGGTTTGCTTATTCTGAATTTTAGGGTTTAGGGTTTATATAAAGGCCACAATTACTTTTATATAAAGGCCACAAATAATAATAAATAAATAGATGAAAGAAAACACTCTTTAGAAAATTATCTAATAAATAAATTCTTATTGTTCTTGTTCTATATGGGTTTAACACACAGATTTCTTTCTTGTTTTGGTAGGAAGATGTCAGGCGAGCGACTGATCTTTACTTTTAAAAATGGCATCAGTCTAGCACTTGACAAGAAGAAGATTGAAGAAGGAGCTATGGTTGATTTTTAATTGAACTTTAAATAAATTGAAATGAAATACGAAGGAGCGTCATTGACCGTAGCAAATCAAGTAGAAATTCATGACTGTAGGAAAGTATTGAAGTTCAAAAGCAAAAATAAGGGTGTTGCAACAAATAAGAGGATACTAGAAGAAATTGAAGTAGAGGAAACAAATTATCATAGCATTGAGGTTCGAAGAATGAATTCAATAGTGATGACAGCGAAGGGTGAACTTGTTAGTGCTTCACCTGCAGACACCCAGCCATATAGGAAAGCAACTCTCACCCACACTCAAAGGCAAAGCCTCAACCATCACATTCATAGAATACTGAGTCAGTTGGAGGGGAGATAAGGATAAATAACTAATACTGAGAATGAGATAACTACTCCAGAGGACAAGCTTCTAGACCGCTCAGTTAGGGTTGCATTACCTCAATTTGTCATTAAAGACGCTAAAGCAGAATCTGTCAAGAACTATGTCATACCTAAATATACTGCAACGAAGGTACATCCAGGATACAGTGTGGAGAAAATTATTTCTAAGATAGATAAAAATAATGAAAATCCTACAAATGTTGAGCAATATGTTCCTTAGTTTGTCAATAGGTCGCAACAGTTACAGATCGTCCCAGAGCATGAGCTCGAGAGATTTCAGAAGGTGCGGAAGCAGAATTTTGAGTATTTTCAGAGGCTACAAGGTAAGTATGTTAACATTTTGGAAGGCTTGGAGCTACATATAGATGTGTTTTCCAAAAACGAGCAAGACAAAAATGTGCATTGTGTTTTTAACATGAGGGACGGGGGTCGTGCCGATCGTTTGAGGCAAAGAACTTACTTCGAGCCTCAGAAAAGGATGAGAGGCAAAGGGAGGATCACCATCCAGTGTGGCAGTTGTTACAATTATGCATACAATAAGGAAGGAAATCCTTTCAGAATAATTCATCATGACGAGGATGATCTGATGTCGACGCTAATAAAGAGAATGACCAAACGAATGGTGGCTTGGCATGTGTTACCCGCAAACTATGTGCCCAATAGTTCTATTATAAATATGTACGAGGAAGGTGACTATATTCCTCGCATATAGATCACCATGACTAAGACCATTCTGTACTATTTCGTTCATCAAAAAGTGCAATATCATGTTTGGGACAGACCTCCGAATAGTTGGCCCAGAAGAATTTCGGGGGCCAATAGAAATTCCTTTGCGGGTAGGTTCAGTCTTGGTGTAGAAGGCAAGTGGTGCGGATATAGTGAAACATTATATTTTTGCAGCTCCTTATCGGAAATCTCGATCATCTTCAGAAGGATGAACGTAAACAAGGTTCACTTCTAGTACAAATCAGATCCAGAGTTGGAGGGTCTTCGGCCCACAATGCTCTTGACCAAAAGCTTTAGCTCTGTGGGAATCTCACTCCTTCTTTCTCTTAACCCGGGAGCTCCTATTTCCTCGATGTTTTTTTTTTCTTCCCTTTTGTGCCTATAAAACCCCTGTTTGAGGGAGATAGGATTGTGTTTGGCTCTCTACGTATCGTGTGCATTCATTTTTGGTGTTCACAGGGTTTTGGGTTTAGGGCTTCTCGTGCTTAATTTTTTTGCATATCTGGAGGTAAAGACTCTATCTCTCCTCTCTTTATGGCTTCTTCCTTCTGAGTAGTAGGCTCATTGGGGATCCTTGTCCGCTTGACTGTGCTCTGATTAAATTCATGGTGGATGTGAGCTTTCATTTCATCAACCTAAAAGCATAAATGTGTGGTTATTTTCATTATATAAGAAACAATAGGCATGCTGAATACTTTGAAATATGATTTTCTTGAGGTTATTGTGGTATCTCGCCTTATTCTTCTTGTGTGGTTTTGAATTTGATGGGGCTCGGCATGATTTAAAGGGGCCCTTGTTTCTTCGTTTAATTATGACGTTTATGTGTGATAACAAAACGATAGGATGCTTCTAGCTTGCCAATCTATGTCAATTTATTGTTGTAGCAGCCATTTTTGTCCCAAATATGACATCTATCAATGAAATTTATACTTAATTGAAATAAGCTCTTGTTGAAACAATTGGATGTGAAAATATATTGTCATGTATTAGGAATGATACAGGTGAATGCCCCTGTTTTCACTAAGATGCTGTTTTAACATTATTTTGGCGCTTTTATTTATTTTATTATCGTTAGGATTATTGGCGATTTCAATCTCAAGATGTGGCTTAGTAATCTTTTTCAATCACAACTACTAACTAAGAAAGCTTAATCAATGGAACGGGGTCAATAATATTACGAGGTTGGAGATGTTCAGTTAATGGCCATTATAATTTGAAAATCCTATTAAAAAATTATAATACAAAATGTTTTAGGGGCATTTACATACACGCCACTCAATTCATATGTAATTATATATCTAACACCTAAATTTAATTTATTACTTACATATTACATGCCACTAACCTTTGTTTTTATACTTTGGGACAATCACATGCATATCATTCAAAAGATTGATATTTACAAAAATGACACCCTCTTGCATCCAGTTTTTTTATAATAAAAGAAAACATCTATGTTTGTTTATGAACCAAAGGGCGGTGAAGAGAGAACCTGAGGAAGGTGGCGAGTTTGGGGCACCTGTATAAAGCTCCATGTAGTTTGTTCAATTAGGGAAAAAATGATGGTATTCTAATGGTTGTTGGTTGAGAGTGCGATTGGTCCCATAGAGATTGAATAGCTCGGATGGCCTGCCGATGGTATTTGCCGCATGCAACCACTGCTATGCGCTCGCATTTTTTGTTTTTTTAGGAAGATTTACATACATACCACCCCATTAGTATGAATTTACGTATCTAATAACACCTGAATTTTACTCTTCACATTTATACAACCCAAATCTTTTATATCATGAAACATATACTACTAAAGCACTTTGAAAAGTGAAGAAACACTTTGTCGTGCGTAGTTGAGGTGGTATGTATGTAAAAATCAAAATTTTAAGAGTTAGAGATGTAAATACATAGATGTTGAGTGGTATGTCTGTGAATCTTTATTCAATTAAAATGTTGTTGATCCTTTTTTATTTTGTTGGATCTATTAGAGGTGTAACCTGCTGAATTCAGTTAGAATGATTTTAATGGTTAACCATTTGTCAATTAAAATGTTGCTGATGCTTTTATCTGTTGGATCGATTATTAGAGGTATCGCCCTTGTTGAATTCAGTTAGAATGTTTTTTATGGTCATTAATCCGCTTTCACTTAAAATGTTGTTGAGGCATTTTTTATGTTGGATCGATTATTAGAAGTGTAGCTTACTGAATTCAGTTAGAATGATCTTAACGGTCATTTGCATACAAAATACGCATTTCTTATGAACTTATGTGCCACATACTTAGACTTTTGCATTCACACTCACACATCTTGATTCATGGGCTTAAATAAATGCTATCTTGGAGAGGATTTAAACATTGTTTTGGGCTAAACATTTGTTGTTTTGGGCTAAACATTTGTTGTTTTGAAAAGGATTCAAATGTTGATGTTCTTGAGCCGATTGCTTGCTGTTTTGGAGATGATTTGGATATTGTTTGGGTGTTGTTCTGGCTCGGTACACCAGTTGTTTTTTTACCCAACATCCCCACCATTTGGAGATGATTTTGGTACTGGTTTGGAGATGATTTTGGTATTGTTTGGGTACTATTTAGGTGTTCTTAGGTACTGTTTTGGCCCGTTACTCCTGCTTTTGAGCCAACATCCCCACTGTTTGGAGATGATTTGGGTACTATTTTGGAGATGATTTTGGTACTTTTTGGGTGTTGTTTGGGTGTTGCTTAGGTGCTATTTAGGTATTGTTTTGAATGCTGTTTGGGTGCTGGTTGAGGTACTGTTTGGGTGTTGTTTTGGCCCAATATTCTCACTATTTTTTAACTCGATATTATTGCTATTTTGGAAATGGTTTGGATGCTAATTTTCATATTTGAAATAACTAACTATTTTGCATAGTATTTTGGGAGCTCCATAGTTTACTAGTTTAATTCTCACTATGCAATATATATGAGTAGGGTGGCACATGTATATAAAAGTAATGTTCAGATGATGGAGATATATAAGCACATAGGAATTGAGTGATAGGTATGCAAACAACCCTCATTCCCACATACTTTCCTTAATAGCAATTATGCAAATACTGAGGTTTGATTGGAATACTCATACTGTGGCAATATATGGAGGATTGAAACGAGGCAGACGCATATGGATCATATAGCGGGGCTATAAGGAGGGGGTTTAGTGGGTAAGTGCGGTGATGAAAAAGATATATTGGTACGTGAGAATAGTATTGCAGTTCCTTGTATAATAACCATAGAGGGTGTAAGGGTAGCATAATACATGCTAAAATTAGGTAAAGAGTGCCCTAACCTTCAGGAGCTGCTAGTAGTTTTAAGCCTAAAAAATGTGACTGATTAATGGATTGCATCATTTAAAAAAAACAATAGATGTGTTCTTTGTTGTATAAAAATTATATTTTGCATGATAAAATGAAATGTCTAAATAATCTTTATTGATTAAAAAACTTTAGAATTTAGGTCTTACCCTTAATGCTTCATATATCAGTCACATTGACCAGGCTGAGGATTACCCTCTCCTGGTTACCTGTTGGGAACTTTTAATCTTGTGTTGGGTCTCCCGTACATGATATTAATAGTTGCCTATGAATGTCCCTTGAGAACTATCAGGGCCATCGGTCCTGATTCTAAGCTCCTCCTTTACCAAAATCCTTTTACCCGGCTCTAATCTTCCATATATGTGCCACCTGAATTTCATATATTACATATGTGTATGTCTTTTACACTTATTTAATCTTTCTTAGTACTTTCACGTTTTACTTGTAAATCAAACCACTTTTGTAGCGGCATTGGACGTAGCAGGTGTGTACTACTACTCTCTTTTGCTGCACATTTTTTCTACTACGCTTTACTGTATATATTTGTTTGTTTACATATGCAACATTGATATTTATACTTTCAAAACCAATATGGTAGAGAACAGTAGGGCACCTGTTTAGGAGGAACCCTGCAAAGAAAGCCCAGCCTAGTGACCCGACCCGCAATAACGCAGTAATTTTTTCTTCCAAAAGATAGCAAAAAACTTGACCCAATTTATAAATAGCGGCTAGTGTATAAAATTAAAATGTTGTAAAATTTTTGAAAATATTTTACACACTATGGGTACTACGTAAGTATACGTATCATTTCAAGTCATATAGGGTTTTCTTTTATAGCCCCAGTATTGATCCCACAGGGAAGTGAGGTAAGAAATTCTTTAGGCTAATTCCAGTCTATTTCTATAAGGCCTAAATTTGGAATTTCTATTAAAATGGTTTTTTTTAATAATTAATCCTAAATAAAGTTCTTAAATAAAAAGATAACTTATTGATAAATTGGTTTGAAGAATTTTGAGATGTTAAAGACTACCTTTCTTTTGCAATTACATAGATAATGTGTAGGAAAGAAATGCTTAGAATTTTATGTAGTAGTGTCAAGTAGAAGCAATCTTATTCTTTACCCTTTAGTCCAGGTGTAAAGAAAATTGGCTAATCTATAGATCGGTTCAGGATGTTTTATTAGTAGAATGGGTTAATCTAGGCTCACACTACTAGATGTCTAAGGGTGGCTATGGTCGGCCCTACTAGTGACCCGTTCCCTTTTTATATACCAAATTATTAGAATTTAGTCTGTCACTCTAAAAACTAATCAATTTTGCGCCAAATAAATAATATCTCCCTATTTATTTGCACTTCACCATGAATAACCTGCATAAAGCCTTCGATTACCCAAGGATTCATGTGATATCTACTAGTTAAGAACTCATCCCGGATAGGTCTCAGAATTCTTCAACAGGTTTTAACAATACAAGTGATCAATTTGTAAAGTAAATGAAGATCCAGTATAAATATCATCACCATAATTTAATAAGAGAATATCTAAGCAAATCTTAATTCGTAAACATGCATCTATTTCATTACAAAATAAAAGTAAATGAAAATAATGACATAAGAAGTAAAAGACTTGAAAGAATGGGTAATAAATTAAGTGCCAACAAGGAACTTATTTCATTAGTATTCTATTATATTTATGCAACTATCTGTCACCTAGAAGCATCTAATAGATAATTCTATCATAAAAGTAATTTTCCTGCACATGCCACTACTTTATATTAAAAGAAAGAGTAAAGAAAATCACTTACGAAGCATGGATAAATCACGACAGAAAACTCCATTTAAAACAAATAAAATCCACTAGAAAGTGTTTACATCAATTACAAGAGAATGAAGAACACAATACTTAGCTTTTTCCCTCTGAAGGAAAGAAGAATATCTCTCCACCAAAGTCTCCCAACGATCAATGCGCCACTCGTACATCCCTTACATAAATATCTCAAAATCCCTCACCAATCTCTCCATAAGATGTAGAAATCTACATCTTCATGACTCAAAAATGACTAAAATGACTAGGGGGAAGAAAGAGAGGGGAGAGAGAGAGAGAGAGACAAGAGAGAGGCCCTTTTCCTATAGAAATATCTCCTATTTATAGAGCTCTGAAAATGACCAAGGGTTGCTTAAGACACCTCTTCAAAAGTAGTCCACATTCATTGAATCTTCTAGAAACCGACTCTGGTGCCTAGGCGCCAGACTCCTGTGACCAAGTCTTTGCACCCCTTCACTTTGGGTCACACCTCTTCGTGATTAAAACCGTTCCAATGTGTCTAGATACATTGTATCACATGTCCTATATATTAGGAGTAACTTCTAGTCTTCTAGAAGGTCTAGAAACTACTTAACACCATCAAAATAACTATCCAAGTTGTCAAAAATCCATTCAATAACTGTTTTTGGATGATTATGGCGCCTAGGCCTTGATTCTGGCACCTATGCATTGTTTTCTCGTCGTCACTGGCGCCTGTGCGTAGCTCCACTGTTTTGCACCGTTTGGCTCCGTTTCAACTCCGTTTTGACCCATTGCAGTTGCGTTGTGTTCCTAACATCTTCACCTACAAGATAGACAAAAATAACATTTCTCAAAAGTATAATTTCATTTAAAAACATGTGAGAAATATAAAAGATATTAAGCATAGAAAGACATATCAATATGTGTTAAGTTAGAATTTTCTTCCTTGCTTATTTTGGCTCAAAATTGCATAGTTTTTGCTTGATTTTCTCTAAAATTATATTTTTATACTTGAAGACAAAAATATGCAAATTCCTTCCTTTAAAGTGTAATATATTTAAAAATGTGCATAAAGTTAGCATGAAATCTACACTAAAAATAGGTAATTTTTAAAGTGGATCAAATTCCCCCAAACTTAAACGTTACTTGTCCTCAAATAACACTATAATCATGTAAAATCACATAAGAAAATCATGTGTATGAGTTTCTTTAGGAGTTTCTAAAATTTTGTTCTAGAAATGTAGTAGTCCAATTTAGAAAAAATTTTAGTAAATGAGACCAATTTGAAGTTTAGAAATCTCTTAGATGAAAGAGTGTGAAAATATGTGTTGCTATCTAATTCAGAAATGCTTGTAAAATTTTCAAAATATAGGTGTTAGGCATTTTATTTTATTTACTTAAAAACCTTTATTAAAAATAAGTATACTAACTATTTTATATTTTTAAGCTTAAGATTTTCTCAAATCTTATATTTTAAAAAGCTTAGGTGTGGAACCAATTTTTGATTAGGCCCTTTAATCCTCAAGCTTCTCCTTCCTTTTTCACATACTATACTTTTCTTTTCTTTTTCTTTTTATTTTCCTTCTCTTTCTTCTTTTTTTTTTGAGGCAAGGATTATTATATCCAGATAGACATTTAATAAGTTTGAATTCCACCCTTCCTTTCCTAAAGCATAAGGTGGATATATATCTATTACTTAGAAATATAACAATAGTTTTAAAAAATATTTTTCAATAAAAGAAATTTAAATATTGAAAACAAAAGTCTAATCCTTCTAATTTTCTAAAAATAAAACTTTTCTTAATAAAGACGGTTACACAATATTTATCATTTCTTCACTAAGAAAATTTTAAATTTAAATTTTTCATCATTACTATAAATTTTAACTAAATTCTCTTACTCATTTCTATATTCAAATTTTTATTTCTCTAATATAACTTCATACACATAATTATTTTTCAGTCAAAAATCAAATTTATTTATAGCATTTTTGAGGACAAATAAAATTTAAGTTTTTGAAAATTGCTTTTCATTCCCCCCCCCCACAAACATGAATTTTAAAATATTTTGAAATTAATTCTATAAAATGTAGGAAGAAGAAAAATAAAAGTTAAATCTACTAACTATTACAACTTCTATCAAATTTATATACATGCATATTCAGGATAGAATGATTGCAGAAGAAAGTAAATCTAGCCTAAAACATGTTTGTTATAATATTAAACTTAAAGGAAGTATATTAACTTTAAAATATATTTTTCTTCCTACCCCCAAACTTGAATTTGAACATGTATAACATTCAACACGTAAAATATAAGCGGGAAGAAAAATAGTTCAGAAATTCTATCTACCATAAATGTTTGTCAAAAACATCTACAAATATTCATCAGGACATAATAATTTGCAATAGAAAGTAAATCTAAACTAAATATGCTAGAATAAAATTAAACTAAAGAAAGGTTAAATAAGCAGGACATGTATCGGCATAGGAATATATATTTAAGTGTTATTCAAATCTCTAAATTGTTGTAACACAAACATAAACACAAACACACAAACTAAAATACCTAGACTCGCAGATTCATAAACAAACATCAAATGAGGTTAATTTGATCTCCTTTCTACTCACATTTTCCCTCCTTACTTTCAATTTCTAACGGAAGAAATTACACTAATAATGATAATCTGATAAATAAAAATAGTGCAGTTCATTCATATGTTGTTCATTAAGCAATTTCATGACCTTACTTAGTGAAAACAAAGTCAGATAAAGGAAGTAATAGAGTTGACAT
Organism: Papilionanthe hookeriana x Papilionanthe teres; assembly: GCA_022702705.1. NCBI lineage: Eukaryota > Viridiplantae > Streptophyta > Magnoliopsida > Asparagales > Orchidaceae > Papilionanthe > Papilionanthe hookeriana x Papilionanthe teres. The sequence goes on along the minus strand of CM040429.1, from coordinate 138,856,828 downwards.
GGAGTGGTTCAAGTCCAAACTCTACATGCTTCAAGGTGATGCTCAGCTCTGGTTGATAACTGAGTTATAACAGACTCGTCAGCCTGCTACTACTAGAAGTCATATACAAATTTAGTGAAGACGAAGGCATAACCTCACTACATTAATCTATTCTGCACTAAAGAAAACACAAAACAACACATAAACAATCATGACTCGCAAGCACACTAAATCAAAGCACACTGATAACTATGGGTTGCCTCCCATAAAATGCTTAGTTTTAACGTCGCGGGCTCGACAAATGATTCCTCCTGGATCAAAATTCCAATTAAGTAATCCTCGATCAATCGCCCAATCATTTCCAGATCTAGGGATTCCTATAAAATCCTCAAATTTTAATTTTCCATTTAGCTCTTCATTTTTAGTTTGATTTATATCATTGTTCCTCATATTTCTTTTTAGATCCAATATTCTTCTATTGATTTTCTGAATTTGCATATTAATATCATCCTTGAAATTTATAAGAAATGGATCTTTATAATATACTTCAATATCTCCCAAATTTTGAATTGGATTCTCTTTAGATAATTCAGATTTTAGATCAGTCTCTTCGATGTTACTCTCTGTTTCAAATTATCTTCCAATTCTTTCCCTTTATAATTATTAAATGATGGAGGATCTATCATAGTTAAGGAAATAGGTTTTTCTAATTCCTTAGGAATTTCTTCCAATGGTCTTCCAATATCCTTATCCTCTTTTCTCAACTCAAAGTTCTTTTGAAATATATCCTCAAATTCTCTTCCAAGTCCTAGTTCAATAACATTATCATGTTCATCATTCAACTCAGGTTTTCCTTGTGATTGAGTCACATCTAAAGATATAAAGACTGGTTGTGTAGATGAATTCCCTCCATAGGTAGGCTTTAAAATTGTATGGGGTACATCACATAAGATGAGATTTTTCAACAAATGGAATTAAAAGATTACTATTTTTGGTAGCGTCAATCATTTCACACCTCTCCTGAATATACATACAGTCTTCTTTAAATAACTTTTTTGAATAATCATGAAAATCCATTTCAATCTCATCTGTTAACTTACTCTCAAAACATTCTAGGAAATGATCTTTACCTAGATTATCAATTTCATCTATCCAAAAACAATCATCTTTTCTCTCAGCTAGATATTTCATAGTCTTTAATACATCAAAAGTGACTTTCTGGTCATTAATATTCATAATCAACTCTCCTTTTTGCACATCTATCATAGCTTGTCCAGTAACAAGGAAAGGTCTCCCTAAAATAATTGGAATTTCTTTATCTTCCTCCATATCTAATACAATAAAGTCCAAAGGAAAGATAAATTTATCTACTTTAACAAGCACATCTTCTATAACTCCTTTTGGATAAATGATAGATCGATCAGCTAACAGAAGGGTTACAGTAGTGGGAGAAATATCGACTAAACCTAACCTTCTAAATATAGATAGAGACATCACATTAATGTTCACTCCTAAATCACATAAAGCTTTTCCACATAATCTTTCTTCAATTGCACAAGGAATTGTAAAGCTACAAGGATCTTTAAATTTCTGAGGAAATTTTTCTGAAGTATAGCGCTGCACTCCTCACTTAGTGCAACTGTCTCGTAATCCCCAAATTTTCTTTTCTTGTTTATTATCTCCTTCATAAACTTTGCATAACTTGGCATCTATTCCAAAGCTTCAGTGAAAGGAATATTTATCGTTAACTTCTTAAGTACTTTCATGAACATTGAAAATTTTTTATCCAACTCATGTTGTCTAAGTCTTTGAGAAAATGGAGGTGGTGGTCTTTCCAAACCGATTTTAGTTGGAGAAATTAATTTTTCCGGATCCTTAGAAACATGTTTTTCGTGTCTTTTAGTTTCCTTTGTTTCTCTCACAACATCTTTCTCTTTTCTAACCACATCCTCTATCTCTCTCGCCACTTTTTAATTGGGATGACTTCTACTTACTCATTAGTGTTCTCTTTAGGGTTGATCTCAATGTTGCTAGGAAGTGTTCCTTGGGGTCTATTGCTAAGTGAATTAGCCATTTGTCCCGCTGATTCTCTATATTTTTAATCGCAGCATTTTGACTTTGCAACTAGTTTCCCATTTGCAATACCACTTCTTCTATAGACATCTTCTTATCCTCAAATTGTTATCATTGTTAGAGTCCGGTGGATATAAAGGTATATAGTTTGTGTTCCCCTGATTATTCCAACTTCCATTAGGATTCGCATGATTATTTTCCCATTTTTGGTTTCCACCATCAGTAGTATGATTCCAGTTAAATTTAGGATGGTTCTCCCAACAAGGGTTGTAAAAGTTAGAATATAGGTTGTTTATGGTATTTAAAGCGTCATATGATAAGTTAGAATCAATTATACGCCCTAATGAACTTTCCTCACTTTCAAAAGTAAATTGAGACTAGTTCATTCCAAATTGGTCCAACTTCCTTGATATTGCACCAACCTGAGATGCAAGAATTGTAATCACATCTGTATCTTGAACACTAGCTACATTTTTATGATTTACCCTTGCAGATGGCCATTGAAATTTATTTGTAGCCATTTTTTCAATTAATGCATATGCTTCATTAAATGATTTTGACATTAATGAACCACCAGCAGTAGCATCAATTATAAACCTAAGGGATCCTACTAACCCATTATAAAAAGTTTGAATGATTAACCAATCAGGCAGAACATGATGTGGACACTTTCTTAGGAGTTCCTTAAATCTTTCCCAGGCTTCGTATATTGTTTCTCCTTCACATTGACAAAATGAGATAATATCGTATCTAAGTTTAATAGTCCTTAAAGGTGAAAAATACTTAGCTAGGAATTTCTGAGTTAACTCCTCCAAATTTTTAATAGAGCCAGGTGCTAATGAGTATAACCATATTTTAGCCTTATCCCTTAGTAAGAAAGGAAAAAGCCTTAGCCTAACAGCATCGTCTGACATACCGTTATAACGAAATGTAGCACAAAGTTCTAGAAAAGTATATAAGGATCCTCCAAAGGAGATCCCCCAAACTGATTGTTCTGCACCAGTTGGATAATTTCAGGATTTCAAATGAATCAACTTCTACGATAATATTTTGTATACTTGAGTGAATTTCATCTGTCGTGGGATTTACGTAATCTCTCAATGAAGTATGATGATTTTCCAAGTTATTATCTTGAAAGTTTTTCATTTCCATTTCTAGTTTTTTAGTCCTTTATGTATTTTTATTTTCTTATTTTTTTCAAACTCGGGATCATAAGGCGCAAGTCTTGCAGATCCTTTGTTTCGCATACATAACACAACAAACAATACATTAACAATTAAATAAATAATAGATGAAATATATTCAACAAAACAAAATATTTTCTCGAACACCTTATTTTTCACACAAACAATTTTTTTTCTTTTTTACAACACTTTTTCATATAACAAAACATGTTTTCGTACAAAAATAGTTTTTACGACACTACAGTTTTCCAAGTCTAAACTTAATTATTTTAACTAAAATTCTCCTAAAGTTCTTACCGAAGCTTCCCCGGCAATGGCGCCAAAAACTTGACCCGACCCGCGATAACGCAGTAATTTTTGCTTCTAAAAGATGACCAAAAACTTGACCCAATTTATAAATAGCGGCTAGTGTATAAAATTAAAATGTTGTAAAATTTTTGAAAATATTTTACACACTAGGGGTACTACGCAAGTATACGTATCGTTTCAAATAATATAGAGTTTTCTTTTATAACCCCAGTATCGATCCCATAGGGAAGTGAGGTAAGAAATTCTTTAGGCTAATTCCAGTCTATTTCTATAGGGCCTAAATTTGGAATTTTGATTAAAATATTTTTTTTAATAACTAATCCTAAATAAAGTTCTTAAATAAAAAGATAACTTATGGATAAATTGGTTTGGAGAATTTTGAGATGTTAAAGACTACCTTTCTCTTGCAATTACATAGATAATGTGTAGGAAAGAAATGCTTAGAATTTTATGTAGTAGTGCCAAATAGAAGAAATCATATTCTTTACCCTATGGTCCAGGTGTAAAGAATATTGGCTATCTATAGATCGGTTCAGGATGTTTTATTAGTAGAATGGGTTAATCTAGGCTCACACTACTAGATGTCCAAGGGTAGCTATGGTCGGCCCTACCAGTGACCAGTTCCCTTTCTATAGACCAAATTATTAGAATTTAGTCTGTCACTCTAAAAACTAATCAATTTTGCACCCAATAAGCAATATCTCATTATTTATTTGCACTTCACCATGAATAAGAACTAGTTAAGAACTATTTATTTGCACTTCAATATCTCCCTATGTATTTGCACTGCGCCAGTGACCCGTTCCATATAGCCTTCGATTATCCAAGGATTCATGTGATATCTACTAGTTAATAACTCATCTTCGGATAGGTCTCAGAATTCTTCAACAGGTTTTAACAATACAAATGATCAATTTTTAAAGTAAATGAAGATCTGGTATGAATATCATCACCATAATTTAATAAGAGAATATCTAAGCAAATCTTAATTCCTAAACATACATCTATATCATTACAAAATAAAAGTAAATGAAAATAATGGCATAAGAAGTAAAAGACTTGAAAGAATTGTGTAATAAATTAAGTTCAAACAAAGAACTTATTTCATTAGTATTCTATTATATTTATGCAACTATCTGTCACCTAGAAGCATCTAATAGATAATTCTTTCATAAAAATAATTTTCCTGCACATGCCACTACTTCATATTAAAAGAAAGAGTAAAGAAAACCATTTACGAAGCATGGATAAATCACGACAGAAAACTTGATTTAAAACAAAGAAAATCCACTAGAAAGTGTTTACATCAATTACAAGAGAATGAAGAACACAATACTTAATTTTTTCCCTCTGAAGGAAAGAAGAAGATCTCTCCACCAAAGTCTCCCACTGATCCATGTGCCGATCGTACATCCCTTACATAAATATCTCAAAATCCCTCACTAATCTCTCCATAAGATGTAGAAATCTACATCTTCATGACTCTAAAATGACTAAAATGACTAAGGGGGAAGAAAGAGAGGGGGGAGAGAGAGAGAGACAAGAAAGAGGCCCTTTTCCTGTAGAAATATCTCCTTTTTATAGAACTCTGAAAATGGCCAAGGGTTGCTTAAGGCACCTCTTCCAAAGTAATCCACATTCATTGAATCTTGTAGAAACCGACTCTGGCGCCTAGGCGCCGGGATCTGGCGCCTAGTCGCCAGACTCCTGTGACCAAGTCTTCGCACCCCTTCACTTTGGGTCGCACCTCTTCGTGATTAAAATCGTTCCAATGTGTCCAGATACATTGTATCACATGTCTTATATATTATGAGTAACTTCCAGTCTTCTAGAAGATCTAAAAACTACTAAACACCGTCAAATAACTCTCAAAGTTGTCAAAAATCCATCTAATAACCGTTTTTGGATGATTCTGGCGCCTAGGACTTGATTCTGGTGCCTATGCTCCGTTTTCTCGTCGTCACTGGCGCCTGGGCGCCGGGTATGGCGCCTAGGCACTGCCCTGTTCGTAGCTCCACTGTTTTGCTCTGTTTGGCTCCATTTTGACCCATTTCAGTTGCGTTGCTTTCCTAACGTCTTCACCTACAAGATAAACATAAAAACAACCTTTCTTAAAAGTACAATTTCATTAAAAAATATGTGAAAAATATAAAAGATATTAAGCATAGAAAGACATATCAATATGTGCTAAGTTAGAATTTTCTTCCTTGCTTATTTTGGCTCAAAATTGCGTAGTTTTTGCTTGATTTTTCTCTAAAATCGTATTTTTATACTTGAAGACAAAAATATGTAAATTACTTCCTTTAAAGTGTAATATCTTTAAAAATGTGTATAAAGTTAGCATGAAATCTACAATAAAAATAGGTAATTTTTAAAGTGGATCACCCAGCGACTCAACAATAATAAATATTTGAACACACTTTATTAAAACTCAATACCACCACAACAAGGAGCTCGGAGCAAACATTCTAAGGAGTAAGATGAGGATGCAAGCAGATAGAAGACAACTTCAGGCGACGAGTAAGATAAAACATGAAGCGGAGGGCGACCTTCAACTAAACTTTTTGTAGTTCTAAACAACACAAACCTATAAAACTTTGACATAGTTTGTCTGACACGACGTAAGTCCTCACACTATATTTTAGGCATTCGTATGATCGTATATCATGTGATATAAGCCCTAAATCTTTTTAGGATCCCGAGGTCGTCGTTCGGTATAACATAAATCCTCCTACCTTATTGGGTCATTTGTACGGTCGTATATTATGCAGATATAAGTCCTAAAATTCTAATAAATTTTAGGAGTAAACACCAAATAATATCATTTCAAAGACATAAAGCCAAAGCTTAGGATAATCTGGGAAGTCATTGAGATCTATTTCAGAATCTATGATATTCTCTACCTTTTTACTCATTTGGATTCCAAAATAACTGTCCCACATTCAGTCTTTCCCATTTATTTTTCCTACAAACAATCATGAGAACTAAATATTAAATTTGTGAAGACGAAACCCATGATCTTAATCGATAGATTTCTTAAATCACTTTGATCACTTAATATGTAACTAATTATATGGGCTTGCCTCTACAGAAAACTAAGTACCCACGTAAGGGAATTATCGGTCATAAATTCTGCAGAACAAAATAGATCATAAACTTTTTAGTTTAATTAGTTAAGCTTACTAACAAGTGATACACTCCTTTTTTGAGATGATATATCACTTGTGGTATTGTACTCAACTTTCTAAACTACTAAATGTATGAGATCTATTTGGTCTCATCTTTTCAAATTAAAATATTATTTTTCAAAATCAATATATATATATATATATATATATATATATATATATATATATATATATATATATATATATATATATATATATATATATATATATATAAGAAAAAGAGCATCTCATGGCTCCCTACGTGTTGGGATTAAAGTAATGATATTTTTTAAGAGGAGATGTAGCCTAGAAATATTGATGTTATGGATAGTAGAGCAAGTTTATGTTTTGTATATGATCAAATCCATGGGTAGCATTGGGAGCTGAACAATTTGGTGTGATTATAAGATGGTTGGTGATGATGAAGCAATTCATATGGAGATTTGGAGTTAGTGGCTGCGAAGGGTAGGCGGTTAATGGTATAGGTGCTAGTAAGCAATGTATCTTCTTATAGGTGGGAAGGGAGATAGGCATTGGTCCTCAGGTTACAAACTATCTTGATGAAGTGGCAGCGCTTGCACTCGGAGGCACCGTTTTGTTTGGGAGTGTAGGGGCCTGTGTATTGATATTACGGGTGTAAACGATCCAAACACGAACGAAAATAGGTCGTATTTGTGTTTGGTTCGTTTGAAATTAAGTGTGTTTTAAATAGGCTCGTGTTTGAAATTGTTCATGAAGCTATTATTGTGTTCGGTTTGATTTGTTTGAAATTAGTTTAAAATGTTCGAATTGTTCGAATTATTCGAATTGTTTGAATTATTTAAAATCTTTCAAATTTGTTTGTATTGTTTGAATTGTTTGAATTTTTTAAATGATAATAAATTTTTAGGTAAACTTTATACGATTTAATTTTTTTAAAATATGATAAATTTTTAGAGTATTTAATTATTTTTAAAATATGATAATTTTTATTTATCATTATTTTAAATTATTTTATATTTCGAACAATAATAATTCAAACACAATAGAATACGTGACTGTTCATGCTTGGTTTATTTATAAACCGAACAAAAAAATTGTTCGTATTCGTCTCATTTGCTTATCAAATGAATTGAACACGAACTATCTAAGGAGTCGAACACAAACTGTTTGCAAACAACGAGCTTTTTTGACAGCCCTAATTGATATACAATGCAATCTTGTTTGAGGATGGTGTGGAAAAAAGGTGTTGATGTATTCTCTGCCACCTTCTGTGCAAAGTTTTTTTTTATATTAAATGGAAATTGATTTTTAGCCATTGTTTCAAATTCAAATAATTTATTGGTTGAATCATTTTTTTTTGAAGAAGAAGATAGACCCAGTTATATCGAGAATAGTCACCATTAAAAAAACAAATAGCATTTGTAAGCTTTTTGAGATAAAGTGGGATAAGATCCTCACTCATCGTTATTAATTAGTTCAGGTAGAGAGGAAGACTTAGTTGTAGACACAAAAATGGAAGTTTGTGACACTTATATATTTTGAGAGACTTAGTTGTAGACACAAAAATGGAAGTTTGTGACACTTATATATTTTGAGTGAATTATGATTAAGTATCTAGAAGAATGCAAAAAGAAGAATTTCTTGAAGCAAATATTAATTTCTTTTGGGATGATGGATGTATAAGTCGTTGGTTTTATAGTTGTGGAATGTGTTGATCCAAATTGGAACTGTGGTGTTGATGACCACTTGATGCATGGAGGGATGATGAGGTAGAGACTGCAAACATAGGGGCCTTTAAGGATGATGTGATTTTTCATTAGGTAGGTGATGTGATCGCCATCAGAGGTGAAAGCGATAGAGCAGGAGTTAGCTTTGGTTAGTTTATGAATGAAGATGATGTTATAAGTTAAACTGGGAATGTGAAGTAGTTGGGTAAGTGGAGCTTACTCATGGGTGTGGGCAGGATACCTTGGCCAATTTGTGAAATGTTGAGTTGTTGTCTATTCCCAACTCTGATGGCATTGTCTCCTTTGTAATTGAGCTTATATGAGATGGTTCAATTCAATAGTTAGGTCTCGGTGGCACCACTATAAATATATCATTTGCCATCAGTGGAGTTGGAGTTTGAGGTGACTAGTGTTGTAGAAGATTGGTATGATTTGCCATGGCAGAACCAACACAATAAGGCTTCACGTTCAATTTTGTGGCAAATTTAGCAAATCGAAGTGACTTTGTTGATGCGATTGGAGTTGTGGGTACTTTGGTTTGAGCGAGAGGCGGAACTGTTTCAGTTGTTGTTGGAGGTGTGGGAGTGTTATGATTTCTTCCTCCATCTTGAAAGGCAGCAAGAATAGTGGAAGGTGATGATTCCTCAGTGGTTTCATTTTTGAGATTGATCTCTTCACTGCATAGTAGTGTGTAGAGACCATCGAGTGAGCTTTGTTGAAGGTTTGTGTGTATTATTTTGAAGGCGTGATGGGTAGAGGGCAATCCATTCAGGGTGCAGTGAATGAAGTCCTTCGAATTTAGGAAAGCTTTGAAGGCTATGAGAGCGTTGACCTTGGCTTTGATTTTGAATAAATACTAGGTCATGAGTTTATCTAATTTATTAAGGTTGTGGAGCTCGTTCTTCAATTGGATGATCTTGGAGTGTTTGAAGGATTGGAGTTGGTGTTCGATTATAATCCCAAGGTAGTACATATGGGAGAATGGACGAGGAGATAATGAATAAGAGAGCTACTGCTATGTTTTGATCTATCAACATCCATTTTGTGAAATCAGGATTGAGAAGGGGAATATTGTTGGCGTCGAGTATAGGCTTTGTCGGACAGAAGCAAGAGCCATCAAGGAAGCTATCATACACATTTGTTCAAAATAATTTGAGGACCTGTGCCTTCCAGGTCGGGTTATTGTCGGGTGATTGTGGTGAATGGCTGATACTGCTTGTGAACAATGTCAATGTCAAACGGTGCCAAAAGGTGATGAAATACAAACTCCCAATCTCCCTCCCACTTGAAGTCTCACTCTTGAAAGAGAGAAGAGAAGCATGGCTCATTTTGTCTTATTCAATATCAAGAAGAGTAATTTTGGGAATTTATGGGAACTAATTTCATTAGAGCTATCCTAAAAACTACATGACTATTTTCAAAACACGTAATTGATTTACCGGTCTCCAAACTATTCGAAAACATAAATTGTTTTTAAACCAGACTAGCCACCAGTTTGGAGTCGAATCAGTCAAGCCAGCTTTCAAAGCATTGAACTTATAACTACAAATATCAGTCTTCTATTTCTTTTTTTGTTTGGAGGGTTTTTCATGATAGTTTACCTACTGATAACATTCTCAAGCTTAATGGCTTAAAGGTTTGTTTAGGGCAGCTGTAGCTTATCCAGCTTATTCAGATAAGCAGCTTATTCTGATAAGTTGCTGATAAGCAGCTGATCAGGATAAGTTGTTTGTCTGTTTGGTTTGAGTGTTTGGAGAACAGCTGATTTGTAGCTGTTTGTGGATAAATAAATTTTATGCCCCTGAAATGAATAAGCTGTTAAGTTGTTTGGTTTTTGCGGTTTGAAAACAGCTTATTTATAGCTGTTTGAGGAAAATAACAATTTATGCTCCTCTCAAGATTAATAAAACTTAATTAACATACAAAATCTTATTTTAAATTTATAAAGGATTACTGGCCCAAGAGAAAAAGGTCAAGACTTTCATGCTTATTTTACATTGATTTTGATGATATTACACTTTAAAGAAAGGTATTTTTGGTGTTTTTCTGCAGATATGAAGAATTAAGGACAAGGGAACGAATATATGCAAAAATGAGTAGATTTGGAGCAAAATAAGGACTAAATTATGCAAATTTTACCTAGGTCGCCGACGGCGAGAGCGAGGCCACCGACAACATGATTTTCCCGAGAGTTCAGAATTAATTATAAGGGAGGCCACCGAGAGCGAGGATCGAGGCCTCCGACAGCGGGGACTGTTTAAATGCATTGTTTCTAGAAGGCCGCCGACGGTGGGGTCGACGGATCTTTCCATAAATACGTCGAATGTGAACGATTTTCGAAGGGGTGCCTTCACAACCCTTAGAGACTCTTCTACAACTTTAAAAGGAATGAATTTAGGACGAAAACGTGCTCTTCTTCTGGTCTCTAAAGTGATTATTAGTGAGTTCGTAGTGTAAAAGAGAGTCAATTAGTGAGTTTAGTTTAGTGAGTAGTGAGTTCAAATAAAGAATTTGTAAGGAATTCTTCGAGGGATTGCAAGAGTGGAAGTGGAGTGAGAGAACTCTTCCACATTGACATTTCAAAGGAGAATTCCAAGGAAAAGATCAAAGGAACTTCAAGGAGTTTGCTTGCGGAGGAATTTGAGATAAGTAGTGTTTATTTGTTTTTAGCGTGTAGAACTTTACTTTATTATATGAAATCTAAGTTTTATTGTATCCTCTTCATGAATTCTGAGTAGTTGTTCTATCTTTCTCCTGGTTTTGATGTTTTTGTGAAATGATTATATAATTAGTCTATTAAATAAATTATAAAAGAAGTTGTGATGGTACTATACCTAAAAACTTACTTTACTATACGAATTGGTCATTTGTATTTTTAAAATCTGTGAAGAATTCTTAAGACCTGATCGTGGGCTGAGGATTCTTAACTTGTATGTATCACATTTCTCTTTGTAAGGTAGACAAGTAAATCCTTGAAGGGAGAAGTGCAAATAAATAGGGAAATAATATTAATCGGGCGTAGAATTGGAGATTTTAGAGTGACAGGCTAAAATCCTAAATTTGGTCCTCGCGTTTGGGTGCTGATGTGTAGATTGTTAGCCCTAAGGTGAGGGGAATGTGGGAGCTCCGAAGTGAGAGCCGGTATCCTCCCAGCCTAGCCGCAGAATTAGTAACCAAGCATAGGATTAGTCAATGTTCTTTATTCCTGGACCAAAGGGTAAAGAATAGGTATGCTCCTATTTGGCACAATACATTAAAACTAATTATAATTATCATTTCACTTAAATGTCTTAACTAAGGAGAAAGATTCTTGCTATTATCTATATTTGAACTTAACTTTAGTATTAGTAAATTGTTAGTAAAACTAGTTTTTAATATAAGTTTCATATTATTATTGATTGCATATTAGTGACAGATAGGCATTTCGATTTAGTTGTAATTCTAACTTGATTTTTATAACCCTAGTCCGTAAGCTTTAATATATCTCTCCATGTGGGATCGATGTCAAGGACTCCATTACAGCCCTGTATTACTTGAACGATACGTATACTTACGTTTGAAGGTAACTCTGCGATTAAAAGATTTAAATATTTAATTATTACTAAAGTACATTCGAATTGGATAAACGTGCAGGGTGGTTCAAGTTTTTGGCGATGTTGTCGGGGAGAGATTTATATGTTATAGGAATATAATATAATTAGAGTAACGGACAACAATTTAGGACTGTTAGAAAACCTTTTTAAAATTGCAACTTATTTAGTTCACTGTTTTTGCTGTGTACGGATTTCGAGTGTATGCGCAAATTTGGTTCTGAAAATCTTATACCTTACGATTCGTAATAAGAACGCACTGTTAGGAGAATTAGAAAACTTATAAAAAACCTATAAATTCTGAAATAATGGAAATCAACATAAACAACCAAAAAATAGAAAATGAACAACAATCTGTAACCATTAAGAGATTATGCTAACCCTACATTAGATGAAATTCACTTAACTATTCAAAATCTCGATGTAGTCGCTAATTCATTTGAGCTTAAACTCGTTATTATCCAAATGGTACAAAATAATCAATTTGGTGGAACTTCAAATGAAGATCCTAATTTACATCTCGCATGTTTCTTAGAACTTTGTGCTACTTTTAAGTACGACGAGTATTCGATGATGCTCGTCGACTTAGACTTTTTCCTTTTTCATTAAGGGATAAGGCTAAGGCTTGGATAAATTCGTTAGCACCTGGATCTATAAGAACTTGGGGAGAATTTTCACAAAAATTCTTATCAAAATATTTTCCACCATCTAAGAATGTTAAGCTTAGAAACGATATCACATCTTTCAGTTATTATGAGGGAGAATCGATATATGAATCTTGGGAAAGATTTAAAGAACTTCTTAGGAAATGTCCACATCATGCTTTACCATATTGGTTAATTATTCAAACATTTTATAATGGATTAGTAGGATCTCTTAGATCTATAATAGATGTTGTTGCTGGTGGATCACTAATGTCTAAACCTTTTGAAGTAACCTATGCGTTAATAGAAGAAATGGTTACCAATAATTTTCAATGGCCTGCTAAAAGGGTAAGTCCTAAGAAAGTAGCCAGTATTCATGATTCTGATGCTTTAACCATGATAGTTTCTCGAATTTCTGCTCTTTCAAAGAAAATAGATCAATATGGAATGAATCGTTCTCAAACACCTCAAGTGTTGGAAGAAAATTCATTAGGACAAATCATAGATGCTCAATCTTTGTATGAAACAATAAATGCAATAAATAATAGACAAAATAATCCTTATTCAAACTATTATAATCCAGGTTGGAAGAATCAAACCAAAATAATAATAATAATTTTCAATGGGGGAACAATCCTGTAAACCCATTAGGAAATATAAATAATCTAGGTAATTTCAATTATAGATCTTCTGATCTACCAGAGTTTTATAATAATTCACAATTCAAGGAAAAGAAGTTGTCTATGGAAGAAATAGTTTTTAATATGGGTAATCAATTACAAAATCAAGGAAATGCTATTAAAAACATAGAAAACCAATTAGGGCAAATGGCTTCTACATTAAGCAATGAACTCGTTGGAACTTTACCTAGCAATGTTGAAGTAAATCCTAAAGATCAAGGAAAAGAACAAATCAAAGCTATTCAATTAAGAAGTGGAAAAGAGTTGGAAACAAGAGTTCAAAAAGAAACTGTAGTTCAAAAGAGAAAGAAGAAACTGAAGGAGAAAATGAAAGTTTATATCCTGATTTTCCTCTGAAACCTATGAAAATTACTATTGAAAAACCACCTCTACCATTTCCTCAAAGACTACAACAACAAGATAAAGGAAAAAAATTTGCTAAATTCTTAGACATTTTAAAAAAATTGTCAATAAATATTCCCTTTGTTGAAGCTTTTGAACAAATGTCTGATTATATTAAATTTATGAAGGATATACTCAACAAAAAGAGGAAGTTATTAAATCATTAGACTGTTGCACTCAGTGAAGAGTGTAGTGCTATAATTCAAAAAAAATTTCCTCAAAAACTTAAAGATCCTGGTAGTTTCACTATTCTGTGTGCTATTGGTGAAAATTCTTTTGGGCGAGCATTATGTGATTTGGGAGCTAGCATAAATTTGATGCCTTTATTAAATTTTTAAAGGTTAGAAATTGGAGATATTGCACCAACTTCTGTAACTTTACAGTTAGTTGATCGATCTATTACACATCCTAAGAGAATTGTAAAAGATGTTTTGGTCAAGGTTGACAAGTTTATTTTTTCTGTGGACTTCATCATTCTAGATATGGAAGAAGATAAAGAAATTTCAATCATTTTAGGAAGACCATTCCTAGCTACAGGAAGAGCTATGATAGACATTCAAAAATGAGAATTGACTATGAGAGTAAATGACCAGGAAGTAACCTTTAACATCTCAAAGTCAATGAAATATCCATCAATAAAAAAGATGATTAATGTTTCAGAATGGATGTTTTTGATTATTTGAAAAGAGAATATTTCCAAGAAAATTATGAAGAAAAAGAAGATATAAATAAAGATAATTATGAAGAAATAGAAACTGAAGAAGCTGGTTATATTCAGGAAAAATATGAAAAGCTTAATTTAGCATCACCAAAAAATCAAATATTAATTCCATCTGTTGTAAAACCCCCTGAACTTCAATTAAAGAAAATTCCAAATCATTTGAATTATATATTTTTAGGAGAGTTTTCAACAATACCAGTAATTTTATCCTCAGACTTAAATGAGATTCAAGAACAAAAATTATTGGATACATTAAAAAGTTACAAAAGAGCTTTTGGTTGGACTTTAGCTGATATTAAAGGAATTAGTCCTTCGATTTGTATGCATATAATTTTATTAAATGAAAAACATAAACCAAGAATTGATGCTCAATGGAGATTAAACCCTATAATGAAAGAAGTAGTTAAAAAAGAAATTCTAAAATGGTTAGATGCTGGAATTATAAATCCTATTTCAGATAGTACTTGGGTAAGTCCAATTCATTGTGTTCCCAAGAAAGGAGGAATAAATGTTGAAGAAAATGAAAATAAAGAATTAGATCCTATCAGACAAATTTCAGGATGGCGTATTTGTATAGATTATCAAAAATTAAATGCAGCCACCCGAAAAGATCATTTTCCTCTTCCTTTCTTAGACCAAATGTTGGATAAACTTGTTGGACATAAGTACTACTACTTTCTGGATGGATATACTGGTTATCATCAGATACATATTGCTCTTGAGGATCAAGAGAAAACAACTTTTACTAGTCCGTACGGAACTTTTGCTTTCAGAAAGATGCCTTTTGGACTATGTAATGCACCTACAACATTCCAGAGATGTATGATGTCAATGTTTAGTAAATTAATAGACATGGAATTGAAGTATTTATGGATGATTTCTCTGTGTTTAGAACTTCATTCGATGCATGCTTAAATCTTCTTGAAAAATTTTTGGAGCTATGCGAAAAAACTTAGTTCCAAATTGGGAGAATTATCAATTTATGATTGCAGAAAGAATTGTATTAGGGCATAAAATTTCAGAAAATGGCACGGAAGTAGACCCTGCAAAAATTCAAGTAATATCTAAATTATCACCTCCTACTACGATAAGAGGGATAAGAAGTTTTCTTGGACATGCTGGTTTCTACAGGCGTTATATTAAAGATTTCTCAAAAATTACAAAGCCTCTATGCCAACTTTTAGAAAAAGACAAGAAATTTGAATTTACTGAAGACTACTTAAATTCTTTTGAATTATTAAAGGAAAAACTAATCACAGCACCTGTAATAGTTTCACCTGACTGGAAGAAACTGTTCAAACTAATGTGTGATGCTAGTGATTAAGCTATTGGAGCTATTCTTGGTCAAAAATATGACAAAATTTTTAAGGTTATATACTATGCTAGTAGAACTCTTAATGATGCTCAAACTAACTATACGGTTATTGAAAGAGAGTTACTGGCTATTATATATGATTTTGATAAATTTAGATCATATTTAATTGGAATGGAATGTATTGTGCATACTGATCATTATGCTATTAAATATCTGATGCAAAAGAAGGATACTAAACCAAGATTAATTAGATGGCTACTTTTAATGCAAGAATTCGATTTTGTTGTGATTGATAAAAAAGGAACTGAAAATCAAATTGCTGATCATTTGTCAAGATTGACACCGACAAAGAAATAAAGACAGTTTCCCTGATGAAAAACATTATAATATAAATGAGTGGAGAATACCTTGGTATGCAGATATAGTAAATTATTTAGTAAGAGATATTATGCCACATATGCTAACATTGCAGCAACAGAAAAAATTTGTTCATGATTCAAAATCATATTTTTGAGATGAACCAGATTTATATAAGCAATGTAATCATCTTATTATTATGAGATGTGTGCCTTATGAAGAAACTGAACAGATCATTCAGAAATGTCATGATTCTGATTTTGGAGGACATTTTGGAATTGATAAAACTACATATAAAATCTTACAGGCTGGTTTTTATTGGCTACTCTTTTTAGAGATGTTTACAGATTTATCAAAACCTATGATAGATGCCAATGAGTAGGTAATATATCTAGAAGAAACGAAATGCCTCTAAATTTCATATTAGAAGTTGAGATTTTTGATGTTTTGGGATTAAATTTCATGGGACCATTTATTCCTTCATTTGGGAACTTATATATTTTAATTGCTGTTGATTATGTCAAAGTGGATAGAAGGACAAGCTTTACCTCGGTGTGATGCTAAAAGTGTTTCAAGATTTTTAATGAAAAACATTTTCTCAAGATACGGTTGCCAAAAGTGATATCACTGATGGAGGATCCCATTTTAGGAATAAATACATTCAAAAATTGACAGAAAAGTTTAGTATTGTTCATAAATTTTTTACTGCCTATCATTCTCAAACCAGTGGTTAAGCTGAAGTTTCTAATAGAGAGATTAAACAAATTTTAGAAAAGGCTGTAAACCCTAATAGAGTAGATTGGTCTACAAGATTAGATACTGCATTATGGGCATATAGGACTGTTTATAAAACTCTTATTGATACGACTACTTACAGGCTTATATATGGAAAAACTTGTCACTTACCAGTAGAATTGGAGCATAAAGCTTTTTGGGGAAATAAAGAATTCAATTATAATTTGGAAAATGCTGGTGAGAAGAGGAAGATGCAATTGAATGAATTAGAAGAACTAAGAAATGAATCTTACAATAATAATGCAATTTATAAGGAAAAACTAAAATTAAGACATGATCGGAAGATTAACTGAAAGAACTTCGAACCAGGGCAAGAAGTTTTGCTTTACAATACAATGCTAAAATTATTTCCTAGGAAATTGAAGTCTCATTGGTTAGGACCCTTTACTGTGACTCTGGTTTATACTTATAGAGCTGTCGAAATTGAAGATCTAAAGACTACGAATAGATTTAAAGTAAATGGACATAGATTAAAACCATATTTTGAGGGTAAAAGATCAAATTTTAAAGAGGTTTTAATGCTCAGTCAACCTGAATAACACCTGAATAGGTCAGGCTGACGACGTTAAACCAAGCGCTTTATGGGAGGCAACCCATAGTTATCTTAATAGTTGTGTGTTTGTTTGAAATTATTATTATTTTGTAGTAATATTAAGTCCTACTACTTATATTTACCCTTTAATTTTTATAGAATTTGAATCCATAGAGAAAATTTGGAACATATTGGACCACAGTGTTTCTATGCAAATTTTTTCCTAAGGCGCCGACGGCGCGCTCGATGCCACCGATAGCGGGTTTTCCCGAAATCTCTGGTATTTAATTGCATAAGGCTCACCGAAGGCACCTTCGAGGCCGCCAACGGTGAGATCGGTGAGTGGGTAGTTTTTCGTGTTCAAAAAGACGGTTTTTTGCAGTTTTTAGCTAATTTGTCCTTTATAAACTCCTATGGAGGGTTCCTAAACATTCTAAATTCCCAAAAATGAATGGATTCTATCTTCAATTCTTCTCAAATGGCTTCAAATTCGATTGACAAACCAAGATTTCAAGTTTACAACAGGAGAAAGTTCGTCAGTGCGAAGGCACAATGACTCTTCAATAAGGTAATCTCGAAGAAAAGACTAATTAAAGAAAGAGGATTTATCAATAGAGGACAAAGTAATTCTTTGTCACCAATCGAAGAAATGATTTTGCGAAGAATATGGGAAGTGTTCTGCACACTACTGTCGCAGTAGTCGTTCCACTGGTTAAAGAATTCTACGCAAATTTACATGGAATTAACCAAGGAAGCGTTTATGTGCGAGGTAGGTGGATTACATTTAATTTCGGGAGAATTAATGAATTATATATGCTTGAGAATGTTCCAGTCTATTACTTTTCAAATTTCATGCCGATGAAAGAAAACATGAAGGAGATATATCAATTTTTGCTGGACGAAACCGATGAATGGGAAGTTAGAGAGAACGGGTATGTTAGTTTCTCTGTTATTCTCTTAAATCCTATTTCGAAACACTGACACTTTTTTCATCTCTGCGAAATTATTGCCGATGATGAAAATTGGCAAGGTTATGAAAGAAAGTGCAACCTTAAACTATTGCATTCAAAGCGGATGGCCAATTAATATTGGATCGATTATTGTGAAATCTGTTTATAGCCGGATCGTTCAAGGATCATCCCAAGGGCTTGGACATCCTTCCACAATTTTCTCAATTTGCATTTTGTTTCAAGTTTCGTACGAGGTTTGGGAGAAGATATTGCTTCCTTGGAAACCCTTAGATCCAACTCAGATGTTCCCAACCATTGATGGAGAGAGTGATGTAGGTTTGATCCTGGATCAAGCTTTCGCATAATTCTGTTCCAGTTCAACCTTTAGTAGCAGACAAGACACCAATACTCATGCGTAGAATCAAAAATCTGGAGAATCAGGTACAGAACTTAACGAGCATAGTTAACAATATGTTTGATTTTTTCGATCACATCGATTGGAGAATGAAAGAACATTTTGACCATACTAGACAATTTGAAGCAAGTTTGGTGCGATTAATGATAAGATGGAATGGATCGATGAAGACTCCACTGAAGAATTCCCATTCCGACCTTTTTACAACTTGTTTTTCCATGTTCAAACGATGGGAGATATCAAAGGAGAGACCAGTACTAGTTCAGAAGAGTAGTGGACTTAATTAGTTTATTTCAGTTTATTGTGTTTGATTTAAACAATGTTTGTTTGTGTGTTTGATTAGCTTGATTTTAATCTCAGTATAAATGAGATTAAGTATGAAATGTTTGTTTTCAGCGTTTTGAGTGGTGTGGCTTGGATTGTGACGCTGATTGATGGATATAGGTTAAAAGAATACCTACTTATGTGTGTTATGTATTGTGTGTTGAAAAAACTTGGATTTAATATATATAAGTGTGAAGTTTGTTGTGTCTACGTTTATTTGTGTTAATACATCAATAAATTAATTAAAATATATAATAAAAAGGATCGAACGAATGACGATGAGGCTTAAAATTGAGAAAAATTGCAAAATGTTCAATTTTTTAGAATCTCACCGACGAAGCCCTCGAGGCCGCCGATGGTGCGTTTTTCCCGAAAAGAACAGGAAATTAACTCCATACAACCCGTCGACGGCGCGGTCACGAAAAACACCTATTTACCGTGATTTTGACTGGTTAAATGCCACTATTCATTTTCTTCTTCCCCTTTTTACCTGAAAAATCGGCCTAAGGCTTGAGAGATCTTAGATTTAGAGCAATTTCAACCAATTCAAATACCGGATTTCATCTGCCATTGGTAAGAGTTTCACTCCTATGTAAAAATTTTTTATTTTCACCATGAATTTCTTCCACATTGAGAAATTTTGGAAAATTTGAAAATGTGGAGAAAAGACTTGGAAGGAATTCATGAAAATTGATTTAGATTGTTTTAAACCCCACTTAGATGCCATTGTGTTATTATTTTAGAAACTAGTTGGAATTTTTTGTGATTTGATAGATCGAACGATGGCTCCAAGACAAAAAAGAAGACTTAAATTTGACAAAACTAGATTCGTTAATGTAAAAGCCCAATCAAGTTACTCTTCACTTTTCTAAAGTAAGAAGTGTATTCAAGATAGAGTTGTTGAGAATTATGGAAGAGAGGTGGAATGAATTACCAAGGAGAGAGGATGGGAAAATTTCTGCTATACAACAAACAAAGCTGTTGTTGAAGTTTTTAGAGAATTTTACTCAAATCTGACTCAAATTGAGGATGAGCCTGTCCAAGTAAGGGGTTTTTCTGTCGAATTTAATGCTAATAGAATTAACTCTTTTTACGAGCTTCAAGACTATTATACAAGCGAGTTTGAAACTTTTGGAATAATGGAAGGTCCGTTGGATGATGTTATCGACTTTCTCACTAATGGGAAAGGAGTTTGGAAAATAAAAAATCATGAACGGATTAACTTTCCACTGTCCATGATGAATGCCAATGCTAAGGCATGGTATTATTTCATCTGTTCAACTCTGCTACCTACATACCATCATAGTGAAGTCTCGAGGGAGAGAGCCGTTCTGAATCTTTGTATTCAGAACAATAGAAGAATAAATGTGGGGAAGATAATCTATAAGAATATTATGGCTACTATAAGGAGTAAGACAAGTGGATATTTAGGGCATCCTGGCCTCATTTATGCACTTTGTCAACTGTCTCGAGTTGAAGCAAGAGATGATGAGGAATGTGTTTATCCTATGAGACCCATTACTAAAGGAAATATAAAGACTTATACATCCCATGAGGAATGGAGATCAGGGAGTAGGAGCAAAGAACCATCTACTAGTAGAGATATCCCTTCTACAAGTTATGACCTCCTGCCTCCAGTTCCCCTACCTTGTATGATCTGATGAATGTCATGACCCTGTAGAGGAAAAGTTTTGAAAAATTAGATGAAAAATTAGAAAGGATTGATCACGGGATTGAAGGGCTAGAAAGAAGACATGATCATGATAGTGAGTATCTTCGGAGGCATTCAGATTTTGAGATGGCTTATTGATGCTCAGGCTAGATATTACAGAGGAGAGCCAGATGTGACTTTTCCAGAATGCCCCAGATAAAATCAGTATCAGCCCAATCCTCCTGCTGACCAGGGTGATGAAGATATTGTGTTGGATTTTGATGCTTGATCATTTGGATGTGATGTATTGTTTGTGTTTGTGTTTGTTTTTGTTTAAGTTGTTGAACTTTTATTTTATTGTAAACAATGCTTCATTTTCTGTGATATGTGTTTAGTGTGGTAGTTTACATTTTCATTTCTAGATGCTTGTGATATCTGTAATAGTAAGTGTAAAGGTGAATTGTTTAGTTTAAATTAGTAAACTGTTTGTTTTGTGTTGTGAAATGTATATGCCTTATGTAGTATAGTTAGTTGTTTTTATTTAATGTTTAGTTTTATATACTTGTTTTAAAATTTCATTACCCCAGCAAATTTTAAACTATTATGTGTGTAGAAAGGTTTTTAATATTACAGGTCACTTGAAGTTAAAATTTTGAAAAGAACCTGCAAAAATTTCAGAGAAAAAGAAAATGCCTAAAGTGCAAAGGTATGAATTTTATATTTAGAATTTTTCTTTCACCCATGTACTATTTCTATTTATAGAAAACTTTAAGTTTGGGGGAGGGAAGAAAAATCTTAACTATTATATGTTCTCAATAACATATTTTCAAAAATTATTAATATGATTTTTGAGATAAAATTTAAATTCTAAATACTATGTTTAGATTTTATCTAACTATTATAAAAGATTCAAAGAAATATTTTTGAAAATGAAAATTTATTTTGTAGATTAAGATATTTAGTATAAGAGGATAAGACTATAGTTAACTATTTAAAGTAAAGAAAACTATATTTTGAAATATTAATAATCTTCAGAATTTAGTTGAAACAGAAAAGATTGGGATTCAATAATGTAAAAACTATGAAGTACATATAAGGTAAAGAATGTTGAAAGTTTCAAATTTAGGAAAAGAAGAGTGAAGTTCAAAATTATTAACAGGCTAGCTAGATATAGTAATCCTCACTTGAAAAAAAAAAGAAAAAGAAAAAGAAAAAAAGAATTGAAAAACAATCCCTGAAAAAGAAAAGAAAATAAGTGTGGAGAAGCTTGAGGATATGCCTTATAAAAAATTAGCTTCACTTGGATTGACCTAAAAGGAAAACTAAAAACATTTCTGAACTTATATTTATGTTTAGTTTCTTACTTATTGTTTCTTCATGAATTTCCTATCTTCTGAATACTCTAAGTGAATTAATATTGCAACATATAGTCTTTCTTGAATAGAAAGCTAGAACTCTTAAAATTGATGACTAAATAGCCTTATATGTGCAAAATTAATTTAATTATTTGAAAATCTTTTTAAGAATTCTTATTATAATATTTATTTAAATCAAAATTATAGTATTTCTGAATTAATACTTTGCCAAAATAAATCATAATTTTTATGTACTATTTAAGATTACTTTAGGGCAAGTAATAGTTAAGTTTGGGGGATTTTGACCCAAGAGAAAAAGGTCAAGATTTTCATATGCTTATTTTACACTGATTTTGATGATAAGACACTTTAAAGAAAGGTATTTTTGGTGTTTTTCTGCAGGTATGAAGAAGTAAGGACAATGGAACAAAAATATGCAAAAATGAGCAGATTTGGAGCAAAAAAAGGACTAAATTATGCAAATTTGACCTAGGCCGCCGACGGTGAGGGCGAGGCCGTCGACGGCGTGATTTTCCCGAGAGTTCAGAATTAATTATAAGGGAGGCCGCCGACAATGAGGATCGAGGCCACCGACGGCGGGGACTGTTTAAATGTATTGTTTTTAGAAGGCCGACGACGGCGCCTCGAGCCCACCGACAGCAGGGTCAACGGATCTTTCCAGAAATACATCAAATGTGGAGGATTTTCGAAGGGGTGTCTTCACAACCCTTAGAGACTATTTTACAACTTTAAAAGAAACGAATTTAGGACGAAAAAGTGCTCTTCTTCTGGTCTCTAAAGTGATTATTAGTGAGTCCATAGTGTAAAAGAGAGTCAATTTGTGAGTTTAATTTAGTGAGTAGTGATTTCAAATACAGAATTTGTAAGGAATTCTTCCAGGGATTGCAAGAGTGGAAGGGGAGTGAGAGAACTTTTCCACGTTGACATTTCAAAGGTGAATTACAAGAAAAAGATCAAAGGAACTTCGAGTTTGCTTGGGGAGGAATTTGAGATTAGTAGTGTTTATTTGTTTTTAGTGTGTAGAACTTTACTTTATTATATAAAATCTAAGTTTTAATGCATCCTCTTCATGAATTCTGAGTAGTTGTTCTATCTTTCTCCTGGTTTTGATGTTTTTGTGAAATGATTATATAATTAGTCTATTAAATAAATTATAAAAGAAGTTGTGATTGTACTATACCTAAACTTACTTTACTATACGAATTGGCTAATTATATTGTTAAAATCCGTGAAGAATTCTTAAGACCTGACAGTGGGCTGAGGATTATTAACTTGTATGTATCACGTTTCTTTTTGCAATGTAGACTGGTAAATCCTTGAAGGGAGAAGTGCAAATAAATAGGGAAATAATATTAATCGGGTGTAGAATTGGAGATTTTAAAGTGACAGGCTAAAATCTTCAATTTGGTCCTATCGTTTGGGTGTTGATGTGTAGATTGTTAGCCCTCAAGTGAGGGGAACGTGGGAGCTCTGAAGTGAGAGCCGGTATCCTCCCAGCCTAGCCGCAGAATCAGTAACCAAGCATAGGATTAGTCAGTGTTCTTTATTCCTGGACTAAAGGGTAAAGAATAGGTATGCTCCTATTTGGCACAACACATTAAAACTAATTATAATTATCATTTCACTTAAATATATTAACTAAGGAGAAAGATTCTTGCTATTATCTATATTTGAACTTAACTTTACTATTAGTAAATTGTTAGTAAAACTAGTTTTTAATATAAGATTCATATTATTATCAATTGCATATTAGTGACAGATAGGCATTTCGATTTAGTTGTAATTCTGACTTGATTTTTATAATCCTAGTCCATAAGCTTTAATATATCTCTCCCTGTGGGATCGATATCCAGGACTCCATTAGAGCCTTGTATTACTTGAACGATACGTATACTTGCGTTTGAAAGTAACTCTGCGATTAAAAGATTAAAATATTTAATTGTTTCTAAAGCACATTTGAATTGGATAAAAGCGCGGGGTGGTTCAATTACTTTATAAAATAAAATCTTATTTTTTTGAATAAAATCTTATTTTAACAAAAGATATACTTTCAAATTTATACGTTAAAATTTATGTTTAACATAAATTTATAAAAATTTATTCTTAAATTATCTTTAACATAACTTCTAATTAATAATTAACATTTTATACAAATTTTAAAATTAATTTAAATTGAAGTTTAGGTGCAAGATATGTAAATATATAGTAATGGAGGTGTGTATGCAAATTTTATCCAATATTTATTAAAGGCACTTGTGTAATCCTTCAAAAATCAATAATGAACAATTGACGAATGCTACTGAAACCAAATAATTCCATAATGCTATTGACACCAATAAATATCAAATTGTAGGCATTTGCATTAGACATTAGATAAGTCAAAACAAAATAATAACATAACAGTTCATAATTTTGATGCTCTCTTCACTCAACAAAAATTTTAAGATACTCAATTAAAACCCAAATACATATTGCAACTACAACTAGTAAAAGGATTATAACGTTCAATTTAAAATGCAAAAGGAACATCTCATGAGAACCGTTGTTCGGTTGTTGCACGGTCGATCGCCCAACAATGTTATGCGGTTCAGAAACACTCGAACCAGAAGTGATGTTCTCCAATTGTGATAACGTGGAACCCCGTGCAACGTTGTCAGATTGTGAGAAAGTTGAACCCGAAGGGGTGTCTGCCCACCTGAAAAACTTGCAGTCCTCCAGTCCCTGCTTCCACTTCGGGCAACAATAGAACTGTTGTCCATAGCTACGTTGCTTGTGTGACGTAAGTAACAAGGACGTCAGCTCGCAGCAGCACATCACTTGCCCGGATTTCCCTAAATACATGGAACTCATCATCCTGCAGATATAAAAAAGAGAATGCTTCAGTCAAAAATTAATGAAAATAAAGACAACTTACATACCATAATGTTGAATCAGCGGTTGCCGACAACAATATCTTGTGGCCATCCAAACTGCTCCACAGTGGTCAAGTTAGAAAATAAAGCAATTCTAAAAAATGAATCAGTAAATACCATACCAAGTCACTCACAAGCCTTATGCAGTAAATACCATACCATTATTATGTATTCACATATCTAACACCCAAAGTACTGAGAGCAAGTGTTCATGATCCAATTCATGATTGGACCACTATTCATCCTCTTCAAGCATAGCAGTTTATATGATCACAACTGAGATGATTTATGTTAGATGAATACTCATTTAAATATCATTTAATTTATTCAATTAAATAAAACTAAAAATCCATCTTCCTGTTACCCACTCCAACAACAAATCATTTTGAAGGCAAAGCTTGTTTTTGTCCCCTTTCTCCCACCTACTTTTAAGAGCTTCAACTTTGTTTGTTAAGGTGGCCGAATCCATGGGAAACATTAGTGTATAGACAACCAAATGAAATATGCATAAGAATAACGAAATTACAGATACCCTCTAAGAATATAAAAATACAAAACAACCTTAAAAGCATTCTGCATAATTGTACATCATAGAGTGACCAATTTCTGCAACCAAACAAGCCCCATGTATTTATATAGCACAATGAAAGTCATATAAAGGCATATATTGCACACATCATAAGGAAACAAAAAACTATGAGCAAACAAATGGCCTGCTCAATTTCTGCTACCAAATGGGCAGTTAATAATTCTAAAATTTAGGTCTTGATCTAGCATGAATCTCTATGGCAGCATAACACACTTCATACTCAATATGACCATGAGCAAACAAATGTTTTTTCCCATGATAAAAAAAAAATAAATCAACTATGACCATAATGAAACAAATGGAAGTCTGCTGAAATTGGATGACAAACAGGGAACACATTTTGCAACATTACAATACCACATACATGCATACCCATTTTCTTCAACTTTTACATAAAATGTATTTGTAATTTGTGCAACTTCCTCATGTTTTCCAGCTCCCAGACAAGGAACACAATCTGGAACATTATGAATAGCAATGCTTATTTAACCATCTAAATGATTTTATTTTAATATATATATGAATCATATCTAGGATGCAAATAGAGATATGTCCAGGTAACCATCACTAGAGAACCACATCTGAGAAGAAGAAGGGAAACGTTGGTGCAAGCTTCCAACTATTTCCATTGGTGCAAGATTCCAACTATTTCCAGAAGGGACTAATTAGAAATTAGAAACATTGATGCTCATAAAAATTAATAAATATTTCTAGTTTCATAGTTCAAAGGCCACTCCATTTGGTAGAGGCAAGCCATCTCACCAGTTGGGAGTTGCTGTGCATACATAGTGATTGCTAGCAACAAAACCTTGTTTCCCATAAACAATTAACAGAACTACAAAGCTGTTGTTTCTCATGAAGAGTTTCCTTCACCCAAACTTGCAAAATCAGCCAATAAAGAGATGAGTTAAGCAGAGAACCAAGAACTCCATTGCCTGTAGCATTGCCACCTCCTCCAATTGTCATATCAGACAATTTCTTATCATGTGGAGCAGCGGTTGCCCTTAAAGACATAAGCCATCCAAACTGCTTTATCACCAACAAAAATATGGTATAAACCGTGAAATATATCAAAACTACATCACTAGATTTTCTATACTGCATACAGTGCAAACATCATGATGGCAAGGAACATCAAGATGAATTATGCAGGAAAGGCTCCAAAAATATTATTGCTATCCAAAGTGGAGATACATCCATATTATTTAATTTTCTTATACATTTTCATTACAGGTACTACTAAACTTTACATGTATAACACCTAAACCTTCATTTTTGAATTCGAGACAATCGAACTGCATAAACTTTACATATATAACACTTCAACTTTACATATATATAACACCTAAACCTTCATTTTCTAAAAATGAAACAATCCACCTGCATAAGATGTGGACCAGCTGGTTGTATGTAGCAAACAATGGATATAAACATACGTTCTCCCAATTAGATAAAGGCAGAAATATTATTTAAATCCATTTCATTATGAGCTTTAAATCTCACTGCATAAATAAAACAGCTACGAACATTTTTTCATAGCAGGATAATGTTGTTTCAACATAAACTGGTAAGTTAATCAAACTACCGATGAACCCAACTAGAATATATAAAGCTTCTAGATTTTCCCATACAGTCTCCCTACAAAATTCATATTTTAAGATAACAACCAAGATAAACAATCTTCAAATCAGAAACAACATGAATGGCTACAACAACTACATGAATGGCTACAACATGAATGGCTATAGCTAGAATGGCTACAGCCGAGCAAAATAACCAATCCACGACATGAAAAACAAGGAAACCTGATAAACCCACATTAGGGAGTCAACAGCAGTGTCTAGGAATAGAATACAGTTTTCTATGCAACCCTACAAGATAGCAAATCAGGATGAAAAGAACAAAAAAGTTCACGACATGAAAAACCTCTCAAAGTTGTACAGTGTCATTATGGATAATGTCATCTGCTATTCGCTCCCTCAAAGCTGTCATCTTCGATGCACCTTCACCATCTTTGGTGTGTGCTTCAAGCGAAGTCATGTCAAGTTGGGGTATGTTACGTCCCACATGAAATTCAAATGCTTCAGGTGGGATCTATAGCAAATCTTGTTCAACCTCTACAAATTCTGCATTCGATCTTGATTGATGTCGTCGGATGAAGCTGTGTAGTGCCATTGTGGCCACTACTATCTGCACCTGCTTTGGAAATGGGTAATTCAGCATATCACGTAATATAACCCATTTCTTCTTCCATACTCCGAATGCTCTCTCAATCACACCGCATAAGGATGAATGTCTTTTGTTAAAGCATTCTTTCTTTCCTCGTGCCGCTCCTCTTGATCTTTCAAAATCAGGGATATGGTACTTTGTATTTGGATATGGCTTTAAATACCCCCTTTGTAAGGAATATCTGGCATCGACCAAATAGTACTTACCTGTTTAGTTAAGGTAATTAGCAATAGAATTATAAAACGATATGTACTTGTTACATACACTTACCTGAAGGTGGATGAGGGAAACCATTTCTTCAGTTTCTGGTAGCAGACCTGAAAACACGGCTATCATGTGCGCTACCTTCCCATCCAGCCATTACAAAGGTGAAACACATATTGAAATCACACACGGCCATTACATTTTGTGTTGGAGATCCACAACATCCGATGTAGGCAACCTTTTCTGTAGCAGGAAGCCTTGCATCGACATGTGTTCCATCAATAGCTCCAATATAGTCCTGTTTTTGAGGAAGTACTCCATCAGCATTGATACTATTACTGTACATTAATTTGATGTTAAAGAAATACATTAAAGAATGGCATGTATCAAGGGTGGGTCATTTGCAATATGTGTTGGAATGGACTTGAACGTTGGATCCTCGGGTTTAACTACCTGATCCCCGATAAATGCAACGGCGCCAAAAACTTGGTACCGTCCGGTAAATGCAACGGCACCAAAAACTTGACTCCTCTGGATAAATGCGCTGATGATTTTAGATATGAAAATTATGATTTTATAATATGGGATACTATGCAAGTATATGTATCATTTTTCAAGTAATATAGGACTTTCTGATTAAGTCCCAAGATATCGAACCCACAGGGAAAATATGAAAATTTTTAAAGAAATCAGAAAATTATTTATTTACTTTCTTTAATTGTTTTTGAAAAAGTGTGTCTTGATTTTGAAAAGTTTTGAAAGTTGATTTGTCTTTTAAAATTTCCTTAATAAAATGTTAAGCAATGAAATTAAAATTATAATAACTAATAATACTGGATGTAAAATATTATTAACTAGAATATCTTTTTCTTTCCTTTTATGAAGTAGTAAAAATTCTTAAAGTATTGTTGTGGAAGTATTTAAATTTGTTGTGATAGATAGAAGCAAATGTGTTCTTTACCCTTACTTGGTTCTATAAAGAACATAAGTTAATTTGAAATTTTTATTATTTTGAACATGGTTAGGCAGGGAAGATACCAGTCTCTCACTCTAGAGTTCCCTCGATTCCCACCACCTGGGAGCTAACTTCTCATAACAAAACTCAAAATTTCAAACCAAATTAGGGGGTTTTAGCCTTTCACTCTAAAATCATCTAATTTTACTCCCTTTCATAAAAATATCTTCTAATATTAAATTCAATTATATGGACTACAATTCTCACCCATATAATTGCATGTGATTCCTACTAAATTTTATGAGACAATACCACATTGGATCTTACATAATCTCAAGAAATTCTACAACTTAACAGGCCAAATTAAGAAATAAACAAAGTTTTCAGAATCAATCTTCACAACTTCTTCCAACTTTTAAACACTTATACTTTCCACAACAATTCTTTATAAATTAATTACTTCTCCATTTAAGAAAAAAAAGATAAAGTAAACTACTCATAATGCATTGGGAAAATACAAAAACACATTGATTTGAAATTAAAAACAATAAGAAACATAACAAACGAAAGAAAGTATTAATAAAAAGATTAAAAGTAAACACTTATCTGAAAATCCTCTCCACAAGACTAAGGAAGTTCCTTGGAAACTTTGATTCTTCGCTAAACTACTCCTCAGAGCAAGTCTCCCAACTCCGACGACTCAGAATACAGACTTCAGACTTTAATAAAAACTAAACTATAAGAAAGAAAAGAAGTGGGAAGAAGAAGACTTCACTCCGACCCTTTTCTCCTTTCTACTCTCTACTCCTACTCTTAATAAAAACTCTTAAAATGCAATGGAAGAACAATGGAAGTTCCCTTCAAAACGCAGTGGAAGAGCCTCCTAAAGCCTCCTCTAATCTTTCATAAGACTCTCTTTAAATAGTAAACCAAAAGGTGCCTTGGTGTCTCTTCAAAATGTGTCCAGATTAAATGTATCTACCAAGGAACGCACCCCTTCATTCAAACTTACCGCCCAAAGGAGGTTATGGTAGTTACCACCAAGAGTTGCAACCCATCCCCTTTGAAATTGGCGCCAAATTCATTTTAATTTCGATTTTTAACTGTGGCGGCTAAGCGCTGGCCAAGCGGCGCTTAGCCGCCAGTGACAAAATTTTGATTTTTCATTATTTTTGCTCCAAATTTGATCCAATTTTGCTCCTTTCATCATGACCATCGATTTTCATCATACCTGCAAGAAAAACACAAAATATCTTCCCTTAAAGTGCAATATCATTAAAAATAGGTATAAAAATGTGCATAAAAATACTATATATTTTAGGTGTATCAAAATCTCTCAAACTTAAAATGTTACTTGTCCTCAAGTGACAGTTAATCTCATATAATATTTTAGCATACAAATTATGTAATGAGTTTCTTAGGAAGATAACAAAATTTTGTTCTAGAAATGGAATAGTCCAATTTAGAAAAAATTTCAGTAATTAAAACCAACTTAAAGTTTAGAAAGTTCTTAAGTAAAGAAAAATGACAAATATAAGTCTCTATCTATTTTAGAAATATTTTTAGATTCTTCAAAATATATGATTCAAACATTTATTTTTCTCACTTAAAAATCTTTTTTTGAAAAATAATTTTACTTACTATATTATAACCTTAAGTTTTAGATTTTCTCTGAACTTATATCTTAAACTTTAGGTATGAAACCAATTTTTAATTAGGCCCTTAAATCCTCAAGCTTCTCCTCCCTTTTCATATATTATTTTTCACTTTTTCTTTTCTTTTTCTCTTTTTTTTTATTTTTTTATTTTTTTTTATAAGGCAAGGATTATTATATCTGGATAGACCTTTAATGATTTTAAATTCCATCCTTCCATTTAAAATAAAGATCAGATTTATGTCTTTCACTTAAAAATCATAATAATAGTATCTGAAAATTACTTTTCAATAAAAGAAATTTAAGCTTTGAAGAATAAAAGTCAAATCTTCTATTTATCTAAAAATACAAAACTTCTTACTAAAGATAGTTTAACTTTATTTAACACTTCTTCATTAAGAAAATTTTAACTTTAAGTTTTTCATGATTACTATAAATTTTAACTAAATTCTTTTATTCATTTCTATATTCAAAATTTTGTTCTCCTGATATAACTTCATGTACATAATTGTTCTCAATCAAAAATAAGATTTATTTTTAAGTATTCTTGAGAATCAAATAAAATTTTAGGTTTTTGAAAATCTTTATTTTTTTTAAATCCCCCCCCCAAACTTTAATTTTTTAATTAAGATAAAACATTTAAGCATAAGAATTGATATATGGGTGAGAAATAAAAACTAACATATCATGCTTGCGGGAATTTTTAATATCCTAATATGCAAGTATAACAATTTAAATAACGGGAGTAAAATGAAATCAAATTTAGTTTTTTCAAAACAATATATATATATATATATATATATATATATATATATATATATATATATATATTTATACAAAGAAAAGTAAAAATTTCAAAAAGACTTATACAGTAGTGGAGGTTTTCAAAGCAAATACACACCAACTAAAATAACACACTGATACAGATAACAAATGATAGTGGAATTTGAAAAAATTTTAAACATATAGTTTCCTAAGTAGAAGTTCCTAATAGTGGTTTATAATCTCCTAACAGTTTTTGAATTAAGGTACACACTATTAAAAACTCTGACATAACATACACATAAAAACATTTACTATTACGCACTATCACAAAGCAAGAAATAAATCCACAATAAAACAACAACAATACCTGAATATGCATAACAGATAAATAGTACAACTACAATATGCATAGTATCAAGATTCACATCACAACACAATCATTAAACAAAACACTAGATAAAGTACACAGTAACACAGTATACCAACACAATAACTAAAATAAACAACATACATCTACTCTTCATCCTCATCATCATCATCTTGCTCATTCCAATCCCTAGATGGCACATAAGGTATGTAGAATGGATGAGGTGACATCTCAGCACTCTGATCACCTCTAATCAGTCTATCCAAATATTGCTGATAACTCTCCTCATATTCATCATGTTTTATAATATATCTCTCCACATTATCCAGCTTATCATCCATATCTTTCATAAGCTCTCGAGTAAGACTCACTTTTTTTTCAAAATCTTTCTTAATAAACTAGTCTGTGAATCAGTAGATGACGAAGCACGTGAAGTAGTAGCACGAGTAGTAGATGCGACGGAAGCCGAAGCGATAGAAGCCCTACCAAATCCTCCTCTCCAACTAAACTCCGAATGTACAGAGTAAGCACCAACGTTTACACCGGTAATTGGTCTCAATGGCCGAAGTACCTCTTCCCGTGTATCAAACTTCACTCCGCATCGTTCACATAGTGAATGAATCAAGGAAGGAAATCCCATACCTGCAAGTCGTAGTTGATCTAAGCACGATTTAAAACATAATAAAAAATTATACCTCCAATGTGAATAGGCTTCCCTTGCTGAATACAATGGTTCAACACAGCTCTTTCTCTCGTTACTTCACTAGTATGAATCGAAGGTAACAACTTAGATGAGATAAAATAATGTCATGCCTTATAAATGTCATTCAATTTGGAAGTAGGAATGTTCACTCTTCTATCATTCGTTATTTTCCATAATCCTCTTCCATCAGTCAGAAATTCCATGATCTCATCTAATTCCCCTTCCGAAGGATGATAGTTAGAATAAAAACAGAACATGTCAGGAGGTAGTCCATAAAAAGTATTGATTGCCCCAGAAGAAAAGTTGACCTCTTGCCTCCTAACCATCACTTGATTCTCTTCTCGTCGCAGTAAATTTGCATAAAATTCTCTAACTACGTAAACAATAGCAACGAATGGAGAAGCGAGCAAGTAATTCTCCTAGTTTCTTCTAGCAATCATATCTTCAATCACCTCTCCTGGCTTACTAAACGCACGCTCAGGAATCAACTTACGTGACTGTAATGCATCGACTTATCGTTCCTCAGCCGTCATACTAACAAATTTGTCAGAATCAAACTTCATCTTTTCTCGTGCACGCTTTGACTTTGGAGCCATCTCTAAAAATTCAAGAAAAATTCACCATAATTTTGAAAATCAAACTAAACCTGCTAAATTATCTTCCAAAAGATATTTTCACTAAATCCAAGCAATCTCTCAATTGTTTCCTCAAATTTTCACCATGAAAAGTGATTTTAAGATTTTCCATAATGTAGTCAAAATACATGGTGAAAATAAAAAATTTTACTTAAGAGTAGTGCTCTTACCTTAAGGAATCCAAATCTAACAATTTTTGTTGAGATCAGCTTTTAAATGATGATGCCCTAGGCTCCTCTTTTACGGTAAACTGAAGGTTGAAGACTGATGGGGTGGTTAAAAATGGCAATTTTCTGGTTTTTAACTTTTCGAAACTAATTTTCGCGAACTGGCGCCTAAGCGCGAACTCTCGGCGCTTAGCCGAGAAATCTGGCGCTTAAGCGCCGGTATTTTTGTGCTTTTCAGCATATTTTTAGGTTGAGTGTTGTATTTTTGAAAAGGGGTCGCCTTCAGAAATTGTCGGCGAAATTTAGTTTAAATATACATATAATTTAGAAAGTAGTATTTGATTTTGAAAATAATTTTAAATTTGAAAGTTTTAAGATATGAAATCAAACCGATCTCACATCCCAAATAGTTTATATAAATGAGCACCGCACCACAAACCGTGTATATATCCCGAGGAATAGACACACTGCTTGATGATGGGGCTCAATTAAATAAACTAAAAGATTTGTGACATCCGTTTGGTCTGCGAACCAATTTTATAAGCCGACAAGTTCCCCTGCTTAATATAAATGAATTAAGCAGGGTTTATATTACCTGGGTTCTTAAAGTTCCCTATAAGGGCAAGCCCCTATAGTTAATTACATCTTAAATGACGAGAATCATTTAAGAAAACTTTCGATAATGATCAGTGGTTTTGCTCTCAAGAATTTCAAATTTTAAGGTTTTCAAAGGATTGGATTTTTGAAATTTCAAAAGGGATTAGCTCAAATTTGGAACATTTATTTTCAGGAGTCCAAAAGGAAGAGAAGTAGGAGAAGGTGAGGATCCAAGAAGAATCTTGGCAACTTCCCAAACTATCCTATTGTTTGGCTTAGATTTGAGAAAATCCTAATATTATCTGATATTTCAATCTTGCCAATTTTAATTAATTAGGACTTATATTCGTATGACATAATCATACAAATAGCCTCGAAGATGTGAGGGTTTATGTCGTACCGAACGATCACCTCGGAGTCCTAAAACCGGTTAGGGCTTAATTTACATGATATGATCATGCAAATGCCTCACGAAGATTTGAGGATTTATGTTGTACTAGGCAAACTACCTCGAAGTCCTATGGCTTCATTATTTAATTCTAAGACAAGCTTTGTTGAAGTAGACTCGGGTTTTGTCGATGACGATGGCCGTGTCGCCCACCATGCTCCGAGCTCCTTGTTGTTGCAGAGGTTTAGTTTTAGAAGTCATAAATCAAGAGATGAGAGAAGTGTTTTGGTTTAGAGAAAATCTTAAAATCCAAGTGTTTTTAATATTTTAATTAAAACAAATCTTAAAGTTGATTAAACAGAACCGATTAAGATCCCACGGTTCCGTCATCCCGGCACCTTTATTTTCATTGAATTCACTTAGTCCAGATGAATTTGATAAACTCAACGGAATGAGTTCCACACCTTCATTTAGACCGTGGGAAATCCCATTAGCAACACGTGGGTTACATCATCCGAGGTATTCCTGATCATTCAACGAGACGTTTTAATTTAGTTGCAATTGTAGTTTTGTGTTTTGTTTGTGATTAAATTTTGAGTTGTTTTATATTTCGGAATGTTGTGGCGGTGATTTTTATCTTGTAATGACTTTTAATTTAGTTTTGGTTTCAGTTCAGGGACTATCCTAAAGGTTTTGGTTTTCATGCAACAGTTGTTTATCATGCAAGAAAAGTAAAGTGCATTTGCAATAAAGTAAATTGCAATAAAATAAAAGCATACCTGGAGGGTCTTCCCGTCATCCCAAACTGCCCTTAAAACACATGTTAAGGCATTTAAATATTCCAACAAGTACCTAGGTAAAGCTAAGGGAAAGGTTTTGGTTGTCTACCAAAGTCCTAATCCTATAGCTAGTCATCTCCTATGACGTCTAGGTTCTTGTGTTTTGGTTTAAGGATGATTTTCTTCATCAAAGAACAATTAAATTCAATTGTTCTTATAAACATCCTATCATATTGAGGAAGTGCTTAAGACGAGTCTTAAACATCTTTTCAATACCTCTAGGATTATTTTAAGTCCAAGAGGATTTAATTATACAAGTGAATGAATCATCCGGGAGTTTAAGTTTTGTTCTTTTGCTCAGTGAACTAGGACATTTGAATATCATATAAGTGAGGTAACGCTTCACTTGATACTTCATTTAAGAGTTATAATAATAAGAGCTAAAAAGGGCAAATCAAATTATTAAATATTTTAATGATTTGAACTTAATGATTTAATTTTAATTTTGATTTAATTATAGAAAATTAGTTTAAGTTTGGAATAGTTGTTCAAGTTATTTTAGATTTAATTCTTAATGATTTCATTTAGGTTTGTTATTAAATGATTTTAATTTAATTTAATTCAATTTAATTTTAATTTAATTTAATTTTGATTTAATTTGATTTAATTTAATTTAGTTTTAATTTAGTTTAATTTCAATTTAATTTTAAATTAATTTAATTTAATTTTTAATTTAATTTCAATTTTAATTTATTTTAATTTAATTTAATTTAATTTAATTCAATTTAATTTAGATTATTCTTTTAATTTTCTTTTTTAATTATTATTGAAGTGATTTATTTAGGGATTTTTAAATTAAAGAATAAATATCTTCTTAAATAATATCCCTACTTTAATAATTTCAATTTTCCATTAATCTTCCAAATTTAATTAATTAATTAATTAAGGTTTACTTTAATTATTCTTAAAATGATTGGTGGGTTCCTACCCTTAACCATTTAAGTTTCAATCATCCAAAATCAGTTTAAATCAAATATTTTACTCTCCCCTTTTTGATTAATCCTAAAATTTTAATTAAAGGTTGAAAATTTTAATTACCATTTTGCCTTCCAAGCTTAATAATTTTATAACTCACTAAATTAAGCTCAAATAAACTTGAAATTTTTGTGTGATCTCACTTACATGTCAATTAAGACATTAGAGGAGAAAATGGGATTTTTCTATATTTAATTTATTTATGTAATTATTTTTTATAAAAAAAATGGGGATTTTCAAGGAAAATTCAATAACATGACCAAGCAAATCTTTCTATCCTTAAGAAAATTATGGGATATTTTTAATGACCAGAGGACCATTTGGAACAATTTTGGTGATTTTTTGAATTATATTTTATTTATTAGAATTATTTTGAGTTTTGGAGCATTAATTAATTTTAAAATAAAATTAAAGTTAAAAAATGGATTTTATATTTTTCTTAAATCTCTCTGACCTCAAGGAGTTCAGAGAAATAAATTTTATATTTTTCTGATTTTTCTTTGATTTATTAGAATTAGTTTAGTGAAAAGGTTGGAAAATACATTTTTTAATTATTAAAAATTACATTAAGCCTTTAAAATTCAATATCTTACCCTAGGGACTCAAGAAAAATATTTGGTTTGTTTCTAAATGATTAGAATTCAAAATGTGACATTTTGGTGATTTTTAATATTTTTATGATTTTTATTATTTTTTAATTATTAAAAATATTAAAATAATGATAAAAATTAACTTTTTTAGAAAATTACAATTTTAATTTTCCTAAGTTCCTCTGATATCAGAGAGGCTCCAAAACCATTTTTGTGAATATTTGAAAAGTATTTTGTGAGTTATAAATTTTTAAAGTTTAACTTTACCCATTTTGCTTAAGAGATTTAATCAACCCATTTAGTGGAGTTAATCAAGTCTAATTGGTTTCAAATTTTTATGTGGTGTTCTCCTATCCCTAGAGGACAGTGGAGAATTGTTTTTAAGTTAATTTGATGAATGGTTAACCCTAATTAATTAAAGTTCAATTTTGGGTGTTTAGGCTAATTAGGGTTGTTCAAAGTGAACTAACCCAAAACTTATTTTTCCTAGGTCCCTCTGGTCACAAGTAACATCACTAAATTTTCCTAGAATTTATTTCTCAACATGCTAATTATTGGAATTAAAATACTCAAAACGAGTAACATGAACTTGAAAAATCAATAACTTCTCATAGGGATGGCGTCGACCTTGGAAAATTCGGGGAATGTTCCCAAGTTCGAGTGGCTTCAAAAGCTCTATGGTCTCATGCCATGATGAATTGCCTATGCAAATGGAGAATTAAAACAATGCAGAGAGTAAATAAATCATTAAAAATAAAAAACTTAATGAAATTACTTGATTTCTTTTTCACATTATTCTCCTCCGTTCACTGAGCAAGAGGGTATTTTTATTTTATTTTTAGGATTTTTCTACACAAAGTTATGGATTTTTGAAGTTCTGGTAATTAAATAAATAGAAAAATAGCATATTTATCTACTTATCCACGCGGCACCGCGTCAACCTCGGCAGCTCCGAAGCTCCACGCGTCGTCTCCTGATTCAGCGCCGCCATCTGACTCAGCCATCCTGGGACCCACCATTCACGTAACATGTTATGGTCCGACGCGATCTGAGCCATCCACCCGATACACACGCGATCCAACGGCTCCCAGTCATCGTCTACAACTGGTGCGAACCCGTGACCGTAGACCTTCTAACCCTAATTTCTCACTCAATTTTGAACAGATTTATGTGTTCTTGTGCTTTATGGATTCGTCTTGAAGAGACGAACACATCCATACGGTAAACATGCATTGAAATTAACTCAAGCTAAATGGAGAATCTCTGTAAGCTCAGGAGGAAGAGTGAGTCCATACCTTTCCTCAGAGAAGTGAAGCTTCAATCTGAGGGTTGTGTCACGTTCGATTAGGTCCAAGCAAGCTTCAGATGAAGTCCCTTGGCCTAGTGAATTGTCTAGGTATGATTTCGACCAAGCCCAATCACAAAGCTTGGAGGCTGGAAGCAATGGTTGGCCTGGTGAGGGGGCTTTCGCTAGGAAACTTCTCCTCTTAGTCTGGTGAAGGTGTAGAGTCAATCAATTTGAAGATTGACTCACTGTGGTGAAGTGTCCTGGTTTTGGGCTTGGATTTCAACTTTGAAATTGAGCTCACAGAGAGGAAATGACAGGGGGATTTCAGTGGGGATCAAATTCTCTATGTGTAGAGAGTGGTCTGGGATGATTTTGGCAGGGTTTCAGTAAGGTTTGGTTTAGCACCTCCCTTGGCCAATAGGAGGGGGTGTTTAAATAGGAGAGGATAGAGGGCCTCCCAGGGGGGTTTAAGGGTTAGGATCAGCTGCTCTGGTGAGGAGAAGAACAACTGCAATGGCCATTTGGTGTGAGGCAGCTCAGCAAGGTGGAATTCCAAAATTTGGCTCCTCCCAAGGTCTCGGCCATGGTGTTTTTCGGCGATCCAGTCGGCTGGGCGGCAGGCAAGGGTCACCCTCATGTTCAGGTGGGTCAGGGCTGGAGGTTTGTGCAGGCAATTGAGCTTTGCCATGTGTAAAGGTCTTGGATTAAAATGGCATGGGGGAGAGGCCATTTTGGCTTGATTTGGTCCAAGCCATGATTTTGGGTTAGGTTCACCTCCCCATGGCTGATTTGGGCTGAGGGAGGATCATTTGCATCAGCAAGAAAGGGGTGGTGAAGTCCCCATCTAAAGTGATGTGGCTAATCATGGTTTAGTGTGTAACATGGAAGGAGTTAAAAAGCTTAATGAAGGTTTAAGAAAGGGGGCCCTCCTCTTGCTACTTTGGGTATGGTCACATGTCAAACATCCCATGGCTTCATATGGCTTGTACATGGCTTGTCTTTGGCTCACCTATGGCTTGGCAAGAGCTTGGTCAATTTCATAAAAAAGGATTTTGTGAATTTTGGCATTTTGATGGGAATTGTTATAAGGCTTGATTTGGAATTGTTTATTTGATAAATTAGGACTTTAGGAATGATTTTAAATTGAATGTGTGATGAGGGAAAGTGTCATGTGGGCTTTAGATTGATTTGGGCTTTTGAATTTGGTGGAAATGGGCTTTTAGGAAGGTTTAAGGGAGTGGGCCTTTATGTTTAGCAATGGGCTTTTAGATAAAAAATTTTGCAAAGGGCCATGCCAAATAAATGTTGAATTTAGTTTAAGGATGTGTCTTGAATGATTTGAAGCAAATTTGAGGTGGTTTGGAATTGAATTGGGTTGAATTTGGGTTCATTTGGTAAATGGGCCAATGTAGGTCAAATTGGGCTAATTTGGGACAATGTTGGGATAGGGTTGAAATTGATGTAAAATTAATGTTGGGAAATGTTTATGGGAGTGTTTCAAAAAGGTTTCAACTTTGGTTGGGTTTTGGTTTTGGGACTTGGGCTTATTTGGGTTAGGTTTGGGTTTAGGTCAAAATTGGGCTTTTTGGTTTTGGGTTGAATTTGAGTGGGGTTTGGGTCCAAATTTTGGGCAAATTATGTTAGTGTTTTGTTTTTGGGGATGTTAGGGAAGGTTTAGAAAAGGTTTGGGGGAGTTGAATTGGTTTGGTTTGGGCTAAGTTTGGGTCATGGATCCAAATTGGGCTTTAAGGTCAAAAGTGAGATTGAATTCAAATGTTAATCAAATTGGACTTGGATTTGGTCTATATTTATATTGTGGATGTTAAATTGAAGTTTAGAATTGAATTGGACCAAAATTGGGGTCAATTGGGTAGATTTGGTTTGACATTGGGTTCACTTGGGTTAAGAATGGGCTAAATTGGGGGTTTTGGTAAAAGTGGGGTAAATTGACAAAATTGGCCCATGGTGTAGTTGGACAAAATAAAATTGGGAATATTTGGGATTTTTTGGAATTTTCTGGGAATTTTCTGAATTTTTAGATTTTTTGGCCAAGAGGGGCATTTTGGGTATTTGGAGGGTATTGGGGGGTATTTTTGGAATTTTTGGTATTTTTGGCTATGGATGATCAATTTGATTGGTGAGTAAATGTTCAAGGTTAATTTTGGGGAATTTTGGGTGATTTGGGAATTTTGGAGGATTTGGGCAATTCTAAGGGCTTTTAGTAGGTTTGGTAGGTGTAGGGTCCCCGGGGCCAAAAATTAAAATTTTGGAATAATGAAGATTGATCAAATATGAGTGGAATGGAATCACTTTGATTGAGCCATGAAGCCATGTTAAGCCTATATGAGCCATGAGAGGACTCATTTGAGGCATTCACTATGTTGTTCCTAACGCTCTTAACCAGGGGCTTAGGGGTTGAGGTCCATCCATATGAATTACCTACATGAGTCAAGGAGTCAAGTTGGGTATGGGTGTGGTTTTAGGATTTGGATTGTGTGTGTGAGAGTGTAGAGTGTGAGTGTAGTGAGTGTGTAAGTCAACCCTCACTGCACCAAGCCACCCAGGGTGGTCCTAAGGCCAAAGAGTCCTATAGGGAACTCATCCTTTAAACCTTCACATTTGATTTCAACCCTCTAGGTGATTAGGGGTCTACAATCAAGCTTGTGGGGCTTGCAGGGAGGTAAGAAGTGGTTCAAATTTCTAAGGGATGGGTCCCAATTCTAGTCCTCTAAGATAGTCAAAGGAAAAGCCTAAGGCTAGATCCTAAACACTAAAGAGGGAAGAGAAGACCTCATCAAAAATGAGGTCAACAGCAGCTTAGCCTCCAATACCCAAATTTTCATAATTAAGGTATATGCACTAAATCACTTGGTTAATCACCCCTAATTACTTCAAAATATTTATTTCTCCCCACAAATCTTCCAGTACTCTAAATTAAAATTTAATAACCATTGATTCCACACAAATTTCACAAAAACACAAATTTATATTAAAACAAACATAACACTTAATACAATACTAGAATTTATATCCAAACATAAAGGATGAAATTTTCTAAATACAAGAGACATTAATCTTAAACTGATAAGTATACATCTCTAGGATGTAACCATCACATCATCAGGCTTAGTTAATATTTAAATAAAAACACTAAACACATCAAACATGAACTCACAAGAACACTAAACATAACACATAAGAACATTAAACAAACAAAACACTCTTAATTCCATTCTCCATTAGGCGGAATATATCTCGGACCACTATTATTCTCATTTGACCCTTCTGGAATATAAATTTGATAGAACGGGCGATAATTGTTCATTCTTACATCATCTTCTTCAATCCATTTGTTCTTCACAAACATCGCCTTACCTATTTCTTCCACGTACCTTGAATGATTGAATTGCATCTTGAGTTGCCATCCCATGTGTTCTAAATGTAAGTTAGTATCATTGATCTTTGCTTCCATTGAAGTCATTCGGGCTTCAATTTTTGCAATCATTTCTGCAATACCCTGAATACTAACAGCGAGATATCCATTAAATAACTCTTTAGCACTATCACTAATGAACTTACTTTTGTCAGAATCTTGCTTCAGAATCTTGCTTCTTCATTTCATTCTCCCAAGAAGACATGATGCACTCAAAAGTCTCTTCTTAACACTTAAGAAATGAAAATAGGACTTGGGGCAAGTGTTTCTCTTAAATCAGGTCCTTTTTTATAGACTTGGGAAATGTTAGAACAGCCCCAAGACGTTTAGAAACTCCAAAATAACTCCCAAAACTTCTCCCCCACGATCTAGGCTTCTAGAATCACATTTTACACGTTTTTTATAACTGTGGCGCCTAAGCGCCAACTAGTCGGCGCTTAGCCGCCAATGCACAATTTAGCACAGGTCTGCTAAGTGTCCAAATTTTCATTCTGACTTCTCTAAATCATCAATTAAGGTCAAATAAACTCTACTAAATTCTAAAAACTCCAAATTACTATCACTAAAAACATAAAAACAAACCAAACA
Source organism: Papilionanthe hookeriana x Papilionanthe teres (assembly GCA_022702705.1). Lineage (NCBI taxonomy): Eukaryota > Viridiplantae > Streptophyta > Magnoliopsida > Asparagales > Orchidaceae > Papilionanthe > Papilionanthe hookeriana x Papilionanthe teres. The sequence goes on along the minus strand of CM040429.1, from coordinate 138,814,777 downwards.
AAGCAAACAAAACACACTAAACAAACATAAAGCAAAGCACACCAACAATTATGGGTTGCCTCCCATAAAGCACTTATTTTAACGTCTTCAGCCTGACATACCCAGAACTCATTCTGAGTGACCCAACATCAAATTCTCATCAGATTTAGATTTATTAACTGAAAAATATGGATTTAGTCTATGTCCATTAACTTTAAATATTTTTCCAGTCTTAGGATCTTGAATATCTACAGCTCCATAAGAATAAACTTTTATCACAATAAATGGACCCATCCACCTGGACTAAAGTTTTCCAGAAAATATTCTTAATTTAGCATTATACAGTAAAACTTGTTGTCCTACTACAAGATTTTTGGTAAGAATCTTCTGATCATGCCATAACTTCATCTTTTACTTATAAATCTTAGCATTTTCATAAGATTCATTCCTTATTTCTTCAAGCTCATTCAATTGCAATAATCTCTTTTCAGCAGCATCTTTTAAATTATAATTGAACTCTTTAATAGCCCAATATGCTTTATGCTCAAGTTCAAAAGGTAAATAATAAACTTTTCCAAAAATCAGCCTATATGAGGACATTAATATAGATGTTCTGTAAACAGTCCTATAGGCCCACAAAGCATAATCCAGTTTAATTGACCAATTCTTTCTATTTGGATTAACAGTTTTTCTAATAATCTTTTAATTTCAGGATTGGATAATTCAACCAAACCACTTATCTGTGGATGATAAGCAGTAGCAATGCGATGACTAATATGATATTTCATTGCTAACTTCCCATAATCGCATTTCTTAAATGACTTCCCCCATCAGTTATGATTACTCTTGGTATTCCAAATCTACAAAATATATTCTTTTCTAAAAAGTTTGCACCACATTGAGCATCACATCGAGGTAAAGCAATAGCTTCAATCCATTTGGAAACATAGTATACTGCTATCAAAATATAAACATTTTTGAAAGATAGTGTAAATGGTCCCATAAAATCTAGTCCCCAAACATCAAATATTTCAACTTCCAACATATAATTCAGGGGCATCTCATTTCTTCTAGAAATATTGCCTACACGCTAACATCTATCACAATTTTTAATATAAACATTCACATCCTTAAAAATTGTAGGCCAATAAAATCCTGATTGTAATATTTTATATGCAGTTTTATCACTTCCAAAATGTCCGCCGTAATCAGAATCATGACATTTTTGAATAATTTCATAAGCCTCTTCAAAGGTACACATCTTCAAATTATAAGATCTTTTCCTTGTTTATATAAAAATGGGTCATCCCAAAAATAAGTCTTAGCATCAGACAGAAATTTCTTCTTTTCATGATATGTCAAACCATAGGGTATAATATTACTAACAATAAAGTTTACTATGTATGCATACCACGGAACATGTCATTCTTTAACAGTGTACAGTTTTTCATCAGGAAAATGTTCATTAATTTCTTCAATATCACAGAGAGATTTTTCAATTTCAAGCCTGGACAAATGATCAGCAATTTGATTATCAGAACCCTTCCTATCTACTATCTCAAAATCAAATTCTTGTAAAAGAAGAATCCATCTTATCAGTCTCGGTTTTGCATCATTTTTCTTCATTAAGTATTTAATAGCGAGAATGATCGAGTATGCACAACACATTCGGTTCCAATTAAATATGATCGAAATTTATCAAAGGCAAATACTATAGCTAATAACTCTTTCTCGGTAGTGGTATAATTAATTTGAGCTTCATTAAGAGTTTTACTAGCATAATAAATCACTTTGAAAATTTTATCATATTTCTGACCCAAAACAGCACCAATACCATAATCACTAGCATCACACATTAATTCAAAAGATTTTTCCCAATTTGGTGAAATTATTACAGGTGCGGTGATTAATTTTTCTTTTAATGCTTCAAAGGCTTTAAGGCAGTCATCATCAAAATTAAAAATTGCATCCTTTTCCAGCAAACGGCATAAAGGTTTTGTGATCTTTAAAAAGTCTTTAATGTAACGCCTGTAGAATCAAGCATGTCCTAAAAAACTTCTAATTCCCCTTACATTAGTTGGACAAGGTAAATTAGATATAACTTGAATTTTTTTAGGATCTACCTCCAAACCTTTTTCTGAAATCCGATGTTCCAAAACAATTCCTCCTACTACCATAAATTGGCATTTTTCTCAGTTAAGGACCAAATTAGTTTCTTCACAGCATTTTAGAACTTTAGATAGATGTTCTAAACATGATTCAAATGAAATCCCAAACACTGAAAAGTCATCCTTAAAAACTTCAATCCCTTATTCAATTAAATCATAAAAAATAGCCATCATACATCTCTGAAATGTAGCAGGGGCATTACATAAACCAAAGGGCATTATTCTAAAAGCAAACGTACCATAAGGACTGGTAAACGTAGTTTTCTCTTGATCCTCAGGAGCAATTTGAATTTGGTGGTAACCAATATATCCATCCAGAAAACAAAAGTATTTATGCCCAGCTTGTCTATCCAACATTTGATCTAGAAAAGGGAGTGGAAAATGATCTTTCCTTGTGGCAAGGTTTAATTTTCTATAATTAATGCATATTTGCCACTCTGTAACTTATCTTGTTGGTATCATTTTATTTTTTTCATTAACAGTCACAGTTACTCCTCCTTCTTAGGAACACAGTGAATAGGTCTAACCCATGCACTATCTGAAATAGGGTAGATAATTCCAGCATCCAATCATTTTAAAATTTCTTTCTTAACAACGTCTTTCATAATAGGATTTAATCTCCTTTGGGGATCAGCCCGCGGTTTGTAATTATCTTCCATAAGAATTTTGTGCGTACAAATTGAAGTACTGATTCCTTTAATATCAGCAATTGTCCATCCAAAGGCTTTCTTGTGCTTCTTCAAATTTTCAAGAAAACTATCTTTTTCTTTTTCAGTTAACTGAGAGGAAATTATAACAGGCAAGGTTGAGGATTCACCTAGAAAAACATACTTCAAATGATCTAGAAGCATTTTTAACTCAAGTTCAGGAGATTTTTCAATTGATGGACCATAAGATTTATCTTTTTTAGTCATATCCAACAATTCAAAAATTTCACGAACAAACTTTAAATCTTCCTCTTGAAAATCTTCAGAATCAAATAACTCCTCTTCTTGCTTATATTCAAATTCTTCTCTTTCAGGTTTCTCTTCATAAGTTGATTTGAAATGACATTCACTTAAATATTCAATAACATTCATCCTATAACACTCATCTTCTTTACCTCTAACAGGATATTTCATCGATTTTGAAATATTAAATGTAACGATTGATCATTAACCCTCATCGTTAATTCCCCTTTTTGCACATCTATCATGGCTCTGCCTGTATCTAGAAAAGGTCTCCACAAAATTATGAGTATCTCTTTAACTTCCTCCATATCTAACACAATGAAATCCACAGGAAAAATAAATTGATCCACTTTTACCAAAACATCTTCTATAACTCCTTTAGGATATGCGATGGAAAAATCTACTAATTGCAGAGTTACAGTAGTTGGAGTTATTTCTCCTAGTCCCAGTCTTTTGAATATTGATAGAGGCATAAGTTTAATGCATGCACCCAAATCACATAAAGCTTTTCCACATAATCTTTCTCTGATTGCACATGGAATTGTGAAACTACCAGGATCTTTAAGTTTTTCAGGAAGTTTTTTCTGAATTATCGCACTGCACTCCTCACTAAGTGCAATAGTCTCATTTTATTCAAACTTCCTCTTTTTATTAAGAATATCTTTCATAAATTTTGCATAGTTTGGCATTTGTTCTAGGGCTTCAGCAAATGGAATATTAATGGTAAGCTTCTTTAATATCTCCAAAAATTTTGAAAATTGCTTATCCAACTTTTGTTGACGAAGTCTCTGAGGAAATAGAGGTGGTGGTTTTTCTAGATCAACCTTAGGTGGAGAAATAGGTCTTTCAAAACCTTTTGGAGCGTCCTCTTTAAGTTTTTCAATCTCTTCTTTCTCTACTTTAGTTTCTTTTTTAACTCTACCTTCCAATTCTTTTCCACTTCTCAGTTGAATTGCCTTCACTTGTTCTTTATTCTTTTCTCTTGGATTCACTTCAGTATTACTTGGAAGCATTCCTTGGGATCTATTACTTAAGGCATTTGCAATTTGTCCCAATTGATTTTCAATATTTCTGATGGTTGCTCCTTGAATTTATAATTGATTTCCCATATGTGATAGTATTTCTTCCATAGACAACTTCTTCTCCTTATTTTGTAAAGCATTGTAATAACCTGAAGGATAAGTTAATCTATTATTATTATTACCTTGGTTGTTCTAATTCCCCAATGGGTTTACTTGGGTGTTCCCCCATTATTGATTAACACCACCTTGATTATTGTAATTCCAGTTAAAATTTGGATGATTCTTCCAACCTGGGTTATAATAATTGGAATATTGGTTGTTAGGTTTGATTATAACATTCATAGTTTCTGGTGAAGAATAAGAATCAACCATTTGGCCTAATGAATTTTCTTCAATCATGAGATTTGGCTGAGAAATATTCATTCCAAATTGGTCTATCTTCCTTGATACAGCAGCAACTTGATTTGCTAACATTGTAAAAGCATCATTTTCATAAACTCTAACTACCTTTTTATGATTTAACCTTTTAGAAGGCCATTGAAAATTATTAGTATCCATTTCTTCAAATAAAGCATAAGCATCTGAAAATGGTTTAGACATTAATGATCCACCAGCAGCAGCATTGATGATTGATCTAAGAGATCCAACTAATCCATTATAAAAAGTTTGAATTATTAACCAATCTGGTATCGCATGATATGGACATTTCCTGAGGAGATCTTTAAATCTTTCCCATGCTTCATATATTGATTCCCCTTCAAACTGACAAAAAGATGTTATATCATTTCTCAACTTAGCAGTCTTAGAAGGTGGAAAATATTTAGCAAGGAACTTTTGTGACAGTTCACCCCAAGTCCTAGTTGATCCAGGTGCTAACAAATGTAACCATATTTTAGCTTTATCCCTTAGTGAGAAAGGAAAAAGTCTAAGTCTAATAGCATCATCCAAAACACCATCATATTTAAAAGTAGCACACAACTCTAGAAAATTAGCAAGAAGCAAATTAGGATCTTCAGTTGTTGCTCTCCCAAACTGATTATTAGACACCATTTAGATAATAGCAGGTTTAAGCTCAACAGAATTAGCAGTCTACGGTAGGGTTTTGAATACTAGCACGAAGTTCATCTACCGTAGGGTTAACATAATCTCTTAAAGGTCTTAATTCTTGTTGGATGCCAACATTTTGATCTTGATGATTTGCCATTTCTTGAATATTTTTATCTTTTCTTGTATTTTTAATTTTTTTTTATTTTTCTGATAGTTCTTTCTAATTTAGAATCGTAAGGCACAAGTCCTTCAGAACCTGAACTACGCATACAATAATAAAATAAAACAAAACACAACACACTAACAAAAACAAAGAAAAGTAAAAATTTAAAATTTCTTAATTCTCTTTAAAATGCAATTTAATTAATTGTCCCCAAAGAACGGCGCCAAAAACTTGGTACCGTCCGGTAAATGTAACGACACCAAAAACTTGACTCCGCTGGATAAATGCACTGATGATTTTATAATATGGGATACTACGCAAGTATACATATTTGTTTATCAAGTAATATAAAACTTTCTGATTAAGTCCCGAGATATCGAACCCCCAGGGAAAATATGAAAATTTTTAAAGAAATCAAAAAATTATCTTTTTACTTTCTTTAATTGTTTTTGAAAAAGTATGTCTTGATTTTGAAAAGTTTTGAAAGTTGATTTGTCTTTTAAAATTTCCTTAATAAAATTTTAAGTAATGAAATTAAAATTATAATAACTAATAATACTGGATGTAAAATACTATTAAGTAGAATATCTTTTTCTTTCCTTTGATGAAGTAGTAATAATTCTTAAAGTATTGTTGTGAAAGTATTTAAATTTTTTGTGATAGATAGAAGCAAATGTGTTCTTTACCATTACTTGGTTCTATAAAGAACATAGGTTAATTTGAATTTTTTATTATTTTAAACATGGTTAGGCAGGGAAGATACCAGTCTCTCACTCTAGAGTTCCCTCGATTCCCACCACCTGGGGGCTAACTTCTCATAACAAAACTCAAAATTTCAAACCAAATTAGGGGGTTTTAGCCTGTCACTCTAAAATCCTCCAATTTTACTCCCTTTCATAAAAATATCTTCTAATACTACATTCAATTATATGGACTACAATTCTCACCCATATAATTGCATGTGATTCTTACTAACTTTTATCAGACAATACAGCATTGGATCTTACATAATCTCAAGAAATTCTACAACTTAACAGGCTATATTAAGAAGTAAACAAAGTTTTCAGAATCAATCTTCATGACTTCTTCCAACTTTTAAACACTTATACTTTCCACAACAATTCTTTATAAATTAATTATTTCTCCATTTAAGAAAGAAAAAGATAAAGTAAACTACTCAGAATGCATTGATAAAATACAAAAACACATTGATTTGAAATTAAAAACAATAAGAAAAATAACAAACGAAAGCAAGTATTAATAAAAAGATTAAAAGTAAACACTTATCTGAAAATCCTCTCCACAAGACTAAGAAGGTTCCTCTGAAACTTTGACTCTTCGCTAAAGTAATCCTCAGAGCAAGTCTCCCAACTCCGATGATTCAGAGTACAGACTTCAGACTTCAATAAAAACTAAACTAAAAGAAAGAAAAGAAGTGAGAAGAAGAAGACTTCACTCCGACCCTTTTCTCCTTTCTACTCTCTACTCCTACTCTTAATAAAAACTATTAAAATGCAGTGGAAGAACAATGGAAGTACCCTTCAAAACACAGTGGAAGAGCCTCCTAAAGCCTCCTCTAATCTTTCATAAGACTCTCTTTAAATAGTAAACCAAAAGGTGCCTTGGTGTATCTTCAAAATGTGTCCAGATTCAATGTATCTACCAAGGAACGCACCCCTTCATTCAAACTTACCACCCAAAGGAAGTTATGGTAGTTACCACCAAGAGTTGCAACCCATCCCCTTTGAAATTGGCGCCAAATTCATTTGAATTTTGATTTTTAACTGTGGCGACTAAGCACCGGCCCAGCGGCGCTTAGCTGCCAGTGCCAAATTTTGATTTTTCATTATTTTTGCTCCAAATTTGATCCAATTTTGCTCCTTTCATCATGACCATCCATTTTCATCATACCTGCAAGAAAAAAATAAAATGCCTTCCATTAAAGTGCAATATCATTAAAAATAGGTATAAAAATGTGCATAAAAATACTATATATTTTAGGTGTTTCATTACCCGGTGTGCCAAGCTCACTAGTGCATTCAAACCAACTAAGAAATATCTACTGATGGTCTCCGAGGAATGTTGAAATCGCTCCATAGCTAATCTAATGGATTTATTATGAGATAAAATATATAGGGTAATTGCTAACACCTCTCTTGTGGTCGTTCTTGTAAAGCCGTGCAACCCATGGTGGTTCCGAAGTTCATTAAGCAGGTCGAGAAATATCTCTTTAGTCATACGAAACATGTTGGCAAACCATGTAGGGTGGCCCCATAATAACTCACCAACCCATCTATCTCCAATATAACTCGATGTCATACAGGGTGTTCGATCAACGTATGTATGATAGTAATAGTAGAGCAAGGCAAGGAGGAGAGCTACTTTGAGGTTGCGGCTAACTTGTTCTTCATCCATTCTACAAAATCTCAACATTAATTATTTTTAAAAGATCTATAAAAATAACATGAGTCAATTGTAGTGATACATAGATAGTGGAATGGAGGGTGTGACATCAGAACATAATATAATAAAAGATATATTAATGTGTCCCCATGGAAAATAGTAAAGAGTTCATTACAATAAATAATACAAAGATCCGTAGTAAATAAAATCTAAATGCCAAAAGTATTCAATCTTTCTTGAAAGAGCGCAAGTAATCAAGTCAAAATTCTGGGTCTAAACTCTTAAAAGCCTGTCTCCGACTTGAGTTTCCAAGCACCTTAACATACTTCAAATACATAGCTTTGTCTTCCTTAATACCAGGATGTGCATTAAGGAGCTCAATACATTCCTTAATTGAGTTGTCCTTTGCTGGTTCAGACCTAGCTTTGCATGTTTCAAGGATTGTCTCTATGGTACCTTTGAGGAATGCCACTCTTTTTTTCTTTTTTTTCCACTCTGGGACGCTTTGTCCCATCGGTGGATTGAACATCTGCGTTGATTTGGTTGGGCCCTTCTCCTGTCTCACCAATATGCTCGGTTTCAATATTTGGTTTTGAGTTGTCAAATGCTTAGTCATTTGGGGTAAAAACATGGGCTCCCGTTGCGAAAACCACAGTGAACATAGCATCCAACTTCTCTTCCAGAATTGGATCAATGCCGCTCAATTTGAATTTTTTTGCTGCTGGCACTACCTGTAACATTAGAACAATTTCATAGTAAATTCATTTGAATGTCGTAATGTATGTAATAAGTAATATGAGATTTGTTTTTACCTATAATCTCTCAGCCCACCAAACCTCTGGTGCATCAATTGTTCGTTTCAGTGGATTCCAACCCAATTCTGTTGAACCCATTTTAAGTTCACTCCAGACTTTCCACTCCTTTTTTAACTGATCCCACTTGTTCATTAGTTTCATGTGATCATAATCCTTTCCAGTCACTTCGTTGAAATTAGAAATAATATTCTGCCAACCTTCTTTACTAAAATGCGTGGTCAAGTAGATCTCCCTCAGACAAATATCAGAAAAAGTAATAGTGCTCTTCCTATCCCACAAGGCTAATACTCCGGACTCTCTAGGTTTACTCATGTTGACTGAGACAGAAATGAGCTATCATGAAATTAGCATTATGTGAAAGAGAAAATATCAGCCCAATAACTGCTATTAATCACACAATGTACAAATAACACAATGTATACACAATGTAGATTTCAATAAAGGGGTATTTAATTCCTGCAGTAAATTACCATTCGAAACCTCATAAATTTTGTATTTGAATGCTTGAAATGCCAAACTAGCAAAGGAACACATAGTCTCTTTGTGCAGCCACTAAAGAATAACAACAATTTTTTATACATATCAATTAATCCTCATGTATTCAAATGTTAAACGTCTATACTCCAATATTTCACATGCAAACCCTCTTACATCTCCTAATTGGGAATGGGTTTAAGCACAAGAAACTTTCCCCATAATAAATCCCCAAAAGACCTCACACAAGATACGCCAAGCAGGGTGACTGCAAACCAAAGGTGCAACTCTCGGGTAAGGGCAGTAGGGAACATACCCAAGGCAACAGAAAGAAAATGCCAATAGCTCTCAGGTAAGGGAAGCGGGGAGAGCAAATCCGAATCAACCAAAAGAATACAAGGTAACCAATAGAAAAAAGACACCAGCATATATCACGTGTAAGGATAGCAAAGGTAAGCACCTCTGATGCACGGGACTTATATTGCAAGAATTTATGAACTCAAATTTATATATTTTTAATGATTTTGATAAGTCTAAGCATTCAACGCAAGTATACGTATCGTATTAAGTAATACAGGGCTCTAATGAGTCCTGGTTATCGATCCCACAGGGAAGTTCGAAGTTTTAAGAAAGAAATCCTAATATAAGTAAGATGGCACTAAAGTCCTATATTTAAATAGCACTTAAAGTTTAACACAAACTCCTACTAACACTATGCAGAAAACAGTAACAGTTAACTAAACTACAAATACTTCTAACTATTTAAATGACAGAATTAACTAATAGACACACTAAATTAAGTTTTTGAAAGGTTTTTAACATATAAGAAATGTATCTTTCCTCTTGCAAGGAGAATATGATGTGTGGATTGATATGGAACAAATATTTATATTATTGTGCCAAATAGAAGCATAGATGATTCTTTACCCTTAAAAGAGTACCCCCTCTTCTAAGTAGAAAAGAACATTGACATATTCTAAGTTTAGTCACTAAATCTAAGGCTAGACTGGGAGGTTACCAGCTCTCACTTCAGAGCTCCCACTCACCCTTCACCCGAAGGCTAACCTTTGATATTTAGTTACTAATCTTAGAACCAATTTGGGGATTTCAGCCTGTTACCCTGAAATTTCCACATTGAAGTCCATCAAAACACATTCCCTATTTATTTGCATCCAATTCCCATGAACTACGCAATTCATCCATGGAAATTGAATGGATCTTTCATTATTGTTGGAGGACATTAAATCATTTCATACTTAATGTTCAACAACATATTTTAATATTTCAATTGGCTAGATCGAAAGTAAATTAAGTTCTAAATGAAAAACCATCACAATTTCTTCATTTCATTAAAAGCACATCAAATCCACATCAATCCATCATCACATCTCTTATGCAAGAAGAAAGACAAGGAAACTACTTAAAATTCATGGAGAAGATATTAAAAAAATAATTTTATATATAGAAGAAAAGTCATACAAACCACACAAAAAATACAACTTATCTCTTTCTCTTCCCCTTTGCAATTCCCTTGAAGTTCCTTTGAATCCTCTTCTCTTCCTCTTTACAACACTTGATTCTCTCTTTAGAATGGAAAGGAAGAAGCAATCTCTCACTTTACCTCTTCTCCTCCCCTCCTTAGAGAAAAATTCCTCTCAAATCCTCTCTCTACACTCTCTACTCCTAAACCCTAACACTTCACTCTCACTAAACTACTCTAAAACCACTGAAGAAGCACACCATTTTCATCCAAAAAAAGTTACTTATAAGATAGGGACGAATTCCCAAGAGTTTCCATTGGCATCCCTTCAAAAAGTCGCCAAAACTTTTCAAATTTGAATTGAACCGACTTCGGGCGCCGGCGGCGCCAGATAGGGCGCCGGCAGTGCTCTATCGTGCCAATTAATTCTGTGCTCTCTGGATTTGGGTGCCGATGGCGTTAGAACACTTTTTCCACCATTTTGCTCCTTTTTGCTTCATTTTACTCCGGATTCGTTCCTTTTTTGCTTCTTTTCACTCCAATCACCTAAAATCATCATACCTGCAACAAATCATGAAATACCTTTCTTTAAAGTGTAATATCACCAAAAATGGGTAAAATTAGATAGCAAAAACCATATATATTTTCAATGCATCAGAATTCCCCAAACTTAAACTATTACTTGTCCTCAAGTAATCCTTTTACTACATAAATTATAACTCTAGGCAATCTAATTTTCAATTGTAAGAGACTAAAATTTTTCATTCAAAATAATATAGTGGTTAGATTTTCAGAAAACGTTTAGTAACTTAGGTCAACATTACAGGTATAAGAATATTCAGTAATTAAGTTTAAGAGTTCTAGTCTTCTATTAATTTCAAGATGAATCATAATTTGTCACATTAAGAGTGCTTTAAAAGACTATATGAAAAAAGAGTTCATGCTAACTTCATTAGAATGTACGCTAGTACTTTAAATATAAATTCAGAAATGAAATCAAGCTCTCCCTTTAAGGTGATTCAAGTGAAACCAATTTTTGATTAGGCATCTCCTCGAGCTTCTCCTCGTAAATATTTTTCTTTCTTTTTCTTTTCTTTTCTTTTTCTTTCTCTTTTTTTGGGATTATTTTTCAATCCTTCTTTTCTTTTCTCTTTTTCTCTTTTTTTTCTGAGGATTACTCTATCTAGATAGCCTTTAATGATTTTGAACTTCACTCTTCTCTTTCTAAAGTTCAAACTTAAGTCACCTCCTTAGTTTATAGTTAAGTACAAGCTTTATTATTCATCATAAAGTCACAATCTCTTCTTAACACACAATATTTTAAGTCCCTTAATATTTCAAAAATACAGTTTTTTTTACTTTAAATAGTTGACTATAATTAAATCCTTTCATACCAAATATCTTACTTCTATAAAATTAGTCTTTATTACCAAAAATTTCCATCCTATCCTTCCATAATATTCAACTGAAATGAAAAGTTTTAGTTATCTTACAATGAGGTTCAACTGCCAGAAGTTATGCTAATAATTTTTGAAAATATAATAATTGAGAACAAATAAAAGTTTAGCATTTCTCTACCCTCCTCCAAACTTAAGTTTTTCAAAAAATTTGAAATAGTTGAGAGTAAAAGAAAGCTAACATTTCTGTGTTGGGATTCTGAAATCTTCAACAGCTATCTGGTATTAATCAAAATTTACATCTTGCAGGCATGAAACAATTAGTAGCAGTGATATAACAATTTTAAATATTTGCATGGGTAAAGAGAAATTAACATTAAACATCTAAATATCCAAAATAACATTATAACATGAAATAAACTATCACACTACTAACAGTACAACTAACAGTTCAACATGAAAAGTAAATTACACTACATCACACAGTACAACACAGGGTTACACATCATATGAAAAGTAAATATCCACTACATCACATCAATACATCACAACAGACTAAGAACAACTGAAATAAAACAAACAAACAATCTACCAGTCTCCATCACCAGGATCAGCAGCAGGGTCATCAGCAGGGTCAGGTCTATATGGTGTATAGCTGGGGCAAGTAGGAAATATCACATCGGACTCCCCCCTCATAAATCTAACCTGAGCATCATAATAAGCCATATCAAACTCAACTCTCCTCTATAGATAATCTTCGTTCACATCACACCTTGCCTCAAACACATCCATATGACTATGGATTCTATCCACACTAGTACTCTGTAATCTCAGCTGCTCCATAATATCAAATAAGGTGGGTGGCTCAAAAGTAGATGGTACATCATAACTCATAGTAGGAATATCAGTACTCCTACGCTCAGCTCTGGCTCCCACGTGAGACTCATAAGTACGGATAATATTCTTTGTAATAGGTCTCAACGGTATAGCCACTTCCTCAGAACTACTGAAATCCACTCTAGATTGAACACAGAGGGCATGAACTAAGGCAGGATGTCCTAATCCTTTAGTCGTCTCTCCTCTAGCAATCGTCTGAATATTCTTGTAAATAATAGCTCCAATATCAATCTTTTTCATCTTCTGTATACAGTAGCTCAGAATCGCTCTATCTCTAGTAACTTCGCTGTGGTGATAAGATGGTAATAATCTTGCATAAATGAAATAATGTCAGACTTTTGAAGCAACATTCAAAGTAGAGCAGGGAAATTTATCAATTGTTTTTTACTTACTTTTCATTCTCCATGCCCGTCAGTCAGAAAAGCAATCACTTCTCTCATATTCTCCCTTCCAGTCTCAAAGTTTTCATACTCACATACGAATGGTGCCCGAGTCTGATAGAAAGCATTGATGCGCTGAGGAGTAAACTAGACCATCTTTCCTCTAACAAGCACATACTCAATCTCAGTCCAGGGTATGTTAGAATAAAATTCTCTAACAACTCCCATAACAGCATTCGCAGTGAAATAACAAAATCGTTCCCAGTTTTGCTCTGCAATTAATTTTTCTACGGATCCGCCAGGACTATCAAAAGCTCGATCCTGGATACACTTCTTGTTGTGAAGGATAGAGTTATAGCGAAATTGGGCTTTGAAGTTAACAAACCTCTCCTCATCAAAATCCAATTTCCTCTTCCCTCTTGGAGCCATGTGAATTTCTAAAATTTGTAAAAAAAATTCCAATAAATCTCAAATTCACAATGTAACAACTCCAAACACTATTCTAAGCAAGTAAGAGCAAATTTCATCATGAAAATCTCAAAACCTCTTTAAAACTCCAAAAATTCCACCATAAGCATGTTGACCTCAATTTTGGTGAGGTCTTGTCTTTTTCTTAGTGCTTAGGATCTTGCCATAGGACTTCTCCTTGACTATCCTAGAGGACTAGAATTGGGACCCACCCTTTAGCAATTCAGCTACTTCTTGACTCCTCTTGGGACTCCACTTGGATGGTTATAAACCTCTAAATCGCCTTGGAAGGTTAAAACCACCATATGGGCAACCAATAGTGAGTTCCTATAGGATTGTTTGGACTTAAGGTGACCTTGGGTGACTTGGGCTTCTCTTGCACACACACACACACCCCTAAGCCACTTAACCTAAACCTTGGATCCTTACCTTCTACTCTTTATGAAACTCACATTACTGAACCCAAGCCACTAATCTTTGATTAAGATGGCTAAGGTCGGTATGTGAAGGATCATAAAGTGGTTACCATTTGGCTTGACTTGGTCCCAAAGTGGTTGGACTTGGCTAAGTCCATGGCTCATGCTTTTAAACCCTAATTCAATTCCATATCACTTTTTACTCAATCTTAACTCCACTAAAATGATCTCTTGCTTCCTTATTTGAAACCCTGTCCGTGTTGCCAAATTTTTGGTTTTGACATTGGGTCCCCTAAGCTTACCCAAAACTACCTAAATTATCCCCACAACCACCAAAATCATCCAAAAATTCCCAAAAATTACCCAAAATTCCTAAAAATCCTAAAAATCATTTTGAAACAATTCTCACCTCTCAAATCCACCAAAATACCCCAATACCCTCAAAATAACATCCAAATACCCTAAATACCCCTTTTGGCCCAAAATTCCAAAAATTCCCATAAAATTCCATAAAATCTCAAATATTCCCAATTTCATTTGGTTCAACTATACCATAGCTCAATTTTGCCAATTTAACCAAATTTTATCAAAATCCCCAATTTTGTCAAACTAAATCAATCCAATTGACCTCAATTTTGCCCAAACTCAATTCTAAACTTCAATTCAACATCTCCAATAACAATCTAAACCAAAACCAAGCCCAATTTGATTCACATTTAAGTTCAATTTCAACTTTAAACCAAAACCCCAATTTTAACCTATGACCCAAACCTACTCAAATTCAACCTAATCCAACTCAATTTCCCCCCAAATCAACTCTAAACTCTCCCTAATAGATCCCTACACCAGATACAACAACAATTGGTTCTCAATTTGAACCCAAACCCAACTCAAAATTCATTTGAAATCAAGACCCCCAAATTTGCCCTAAGGTTATCACCTACCCCTAAATCTCCAAATTGAATCCCCTAAACCCAAAATTTCTACCCAATTTCTATCCTAAACCTTTACTAACAATCATTTGAAACATTTTGAACCATCAGTTGTCCTTGAGTCAAACTCTAGCGAAACCTAAACCCAACCTAACCCATGGTGACCAAAATTGACCAATGCTCCAAAATCCTCCAAATTGAAACTCCAAATGAACTCAAATCCACTTCTTGTCTTCATGAAAAATCTTCCCTACAATCATCTACACAATGTTGATCAATCAATTTGATCCAATTCAAACCCAAACTCAAGCTAGCCCAACTAAAACCAAAGTGAAGCCATGTGTACACATGTTCCAAATTAAATCAGGCCAAACCAAATTTGACCAAACCAACCTCTTGGCTGCCAACCCTAGGCCTCCTAGGGTGGGTTTGACCTGACCTAACCCATGCCCCATGAGTCATGGACCAATGGTCCACCACATTGGACCAATGGACTAAGTCACATGGATAAGGCTAAGTTCCATCCTCCAATTCTCCTTAAGCAAGCTCGCTACCCAAATTAATTGAGCTAAAATCCTCCTCCACTCCTCCTCAGCCTGCCCAGTTGCCTGACTATCCTTGTCAGCCACTCTAGCCTCCAGAACAGCCACACCCGAGCAGCCCATGTGTCCTTGAAACCTAAAATTTGGGCTTGGCTGTGGGCAATCCCCTCTCCAGCCACCTGGCCTGCTCATCCCTCGCCCTAAGCGGCCTAAACCACTCATTGTCTGGCTTTGAGCTCCCCTCTCCGGCAATGGCTATAAAACCCACATCTTTCGGCCTTGCCAAAGGTGCTGAAACTTTCTTCACGAATCCCTCCCAAATTGCTCCCAGAGCTCCTCCTAGCCAAGAGAACTTGATCCCCACTATCCTCCTGCCCTAAAACCCACCAGCCGAGCCCAATTTCTCAGCTAAAAATTAGGCCAGAAATAGGACATCTCCTGAACCTCCACCAAAACCAAATTAAACTCACCCACACCTTCACAGCACCAAGAGAAGGAGTTCCCCAGTGAAAGCCCCCTCTCCAAGCCTCCCAGTTGCTCTATCGGCCAGATCTTGGAATCGGGCTTTGTTGAAGTCACACCTAGGCAGCTCACCAGGACCAGAGACTTCATCCGGAGCCTCCTCTCACTTCAACGAAGCTGCCGAGCATCTCTGATTGAGGCTTCACCTCTTAGAGCCAAGGTATTGACCTCTCCTCCCTCCCGAGCTTCCAACAATTCTCCATTTTGTTCTGTGCAATTTCAATGCATGTTAACCTTATAGATAGCTTCGTCTAGGCTAGATGCGTCGATAGAGACAAACCACGCATGATTTGGTTGAGTCTGGAGAAAGATCTTAGGTCTAGAAGGTGGACGACTCTCGGGTTGAACCAGACGGAGACGATGACCATTGACCATCCGATCGCACGTGTATCGGATGGATGGCAGATATGAAGTCGGACGGAGCCGTGGAAAGAAAAGCGTGTGCCAAGTCAGATGGCGGCGCCGAATGGGAGCGCGCCGGGTGTATCTTCGACCTGCCATAGGTTGAGGCGGCGCCGCGTCGTATAAGTAGGAAAATAGGGATTTTTTGATTTATTTAAATGCCTAAAACTTTAAAAATGCATATCTTTGCATCAAAAAATCCTAAAAATAAACTAAAAATACTCTCTTGCTCAGTGAACAAAGGAGATTAATGTAGAAAAAGAATTAAGTTATTTTGTTAAGTATTTTATTTATAATTAATTTAATATTCTTCTAAGTGTTTTAATTCTCCATTCATGCTTACAATTCACCATGGCATGAGACCATAGGGCTTTTGTAGCCTCTAATCTTGGGAACATTCCCTGAATTATCCAAGGTCAGAGGCTATCTCTGTGGAAAGTTATCTATTTTCTAAGTTTATGTGCCTGTTTTGATATTTTAATTCCAATAATTAGCATTTTGATTAGTAAAATCTAGAAATTTAGGGAAAGTATCTCTGGACTAGAGGACCTAGGAAAATTATGGTTGGACTTAAGTCATTTAAATGAACCCTAATTCGGCCAAAACCTTAAAATTAAGATTAAAATAATTTGGGATAACCACTCATTAAAATAACACAAAATCAATTCTCCACTGATCCTTAGGGTCAGAGGAACCTCACACAAAAATTTGAAATCAATTGAAAATGATTTAATCCACTAAATGAATTATTTAAATCACATTGCCACTTTTAAACTTTAAAAATTCATAAAACACAAAATGTATTTCAAAAATTCACCAAATTTATTTTGAGACCTCTCTGGGATCAGAGGAGTCTAAGAAAATTAAAATTGGAATTTTTCTAAAATTTTCATTTTTAACCCCATTTTGAATATTTTAATAATTAAAAAATAATAAAAAATCAAAAAAATAATAAAATTCAGAAAAATTTCATATTTGGTCTCCTAATCACTTGGGAACCAACCAAATATTTTTTCTAAGTCCCTAAGAAAAGATATTGAATTTTAAAGGCTTAATGCAATTTTTAATATTAAAAAATGGATTTTTAACCTTTCTCACTAAAATAATTCTAAAAATTCAAAGAAAAATTAGAAAAATATAAAATTTGTTTCTCTGTGTTCCTTCAGGTTAGAGGGACTTAATAAAAATATAAAACTTAATTTTCAACTTCAATTTTATTTTATAATTAATTAATACTTCAAAAGTTAAAATAATTATAATAAATAAAATATAACCCAAAAAATCACCAAAATTGGTCCAAGTGGTCCTCTAGTTAGTAGAAACATCCCATAATTTTCTTAGGGATAGGAACTTTATCTTGGTCTTGTTGTTGAATTTTTATTGAAAATTCTTATTTTTCACTAAAATAAATATATAAATTATATAAAAAATGGAAAAAATCACATTTTCTTCTCTAATGTCTTAATTGACATGTGAGTGAAGTGACATAAAATTTCACGTTCATTTCAGCTCAATTTAATGATTTATGAAGTGAACAAGCTTAAGAGGACATAAAGGTAATTAAGGGATTTTAACCCTAATTAATATTTTAGGCCTAATCAAAGGGAGGGATGAACATTTGATCCTAAATTTTCTCTTGGATGATTGAAACTTAGGGAATTAAGGGGTAGAAACTCATTGATCACCTACAACATAAAAAATAAAATCTTAATTAATTCATTCATTTAAATTTTAAAAGAATAATTAAAATTTGGATTATTAAGATTAGGGATATGACATAAGAAGATACCAATTCTTTATTTTAAAGTCCCTAAATAGATTAATAATATTCAAACTCTTAATTAACTCTAAAATATAATGATAATTGAAATTAATAATCCTTAATTAAATTAAAAGTTTGAAACATTGAGTGATTCAATAATTAAATTAAGGTAAACCTAAAACATTAAAGCTAATTTGAAATCACTTAAAACTTAACTTAAAACAAATTTGAAATATTAAAAAAATAAATCTCAAAAATAATTTACAATCAAAATGTGATAATTAAAATCAATCTAAAATATTTAAAAAAACAAATTTGAATCATTAAAACTTAATGGAATTAAGTGATTTAAGTACCTCTCTAACTTGAACAATTTTAAAACCTTTAAAAGGGAATCAACTTGAAATTTCATGACTAAACTAAACTGTTTTGAAATAACAATTCAATCTTAGCGGTTAAATCCCTTAACAAACTGATTTGCCCCTGAGGGCTCTCATATTTATAACCCTTAAGTGGAGTATCAAGTGAAATGTTACTTTACTCATCGGATAATCAAATGTCCAAGTTCACTGAGCAAGAAACAAAACTTAACTAAATTCTTGGATGATTAATCCACCTGTATAATGAAACTCATTTAGACTCGGAATAATCCCAGAAGCATTGAAAAGATGTTCAGGATTCATCCTGAGCACTTTCTCAATATGATGGGATGTTTTAGAAGAATAATTGAACTTAATTGTTCTTTGGTGAATAAAATCATCCTTAACAAAACACAAGAACCTAGACGTTATAGGAATTGACTAGCAACAGGACTAGGATCTTGGTAGACAACCAAAACCTTCCCTTAGCTTTACCTAGGTGTTTGCTTGCAAATATTTAAATGTCCTGACATGTGTTTTATGTGTAGCCTGGAATGACGAGAAGACCCTCCAGGTACGCTTTTATTTTATTGCAATTTATTTACCTGCATTGAATTTTCTTTCTTGCAAAGCTCGCATGTTAAATAAGAATGTCACCCTGCATGAAAATTGAAACATTTTAGAATAGCCACAAAACTGAAACCCAAAACTAAATTAAAAGTCACAACAAGATAAAATTCACCGCCACAAAATTCAAAAGATAAAACAACTCAAAATTTAATCACAAACATAACAACAAAACTACAACTATAACTAAATTAAAATGTCTCATTGGATGATCGGGAATCCCTCAAATGATGTAACCCACATGTTGCTAACGAGATTTCCCACGGTCTAAATGAAAGTGTGGAACTCATTCAGTTGAGTATAGCAAATTCATTTGAACTAAGTGAATCTGATGAAAATAATGGTGTCGGGATGGCAGAACCGTGGGATCTTAATCGGTTCTGTTTAATCAACTTTAAGATTTATTTTAATTAAAACATTAAGACATCTGAACCTTAAGACTCATCTAAACCAAAACACTTCTCTCATCTCTTGATTGTCACTTTCTAAAACTAAACCTCTGCAACAACAAGGAGCTTGGAGCACGGTGGGCAGCACGACCATCTTCGTCAGCAAAACTTGAGTCTACTTCAGCTAAACCTTTCTTAGAATTAAATAACCAAGCCATAGGATTTCGAGGTAGTTTGTCTAGTGCAACATAAATCCTTAACATCTCTTTAGGCATTTGCATAATCATATTATGCAAATTAACACCTAACCGGTCTTATGACTCCGAGGTAGTCGTTTGGTATGACATAAACCCTCACATCTTCGAGGCTATTTGTGTGATTATGTCATACAAGTATAAGTCCTAATTAACTAAAATTAGCAGGATTTAAACATTAAATAAACTCTCAAATTGAAGCAAAACAATAGAATAGTCGGGAAGTCACCGAAGTTCACTTCGGGTCCATGACATCCCCTACTTCTCTTCCTTTGGACTCTTAAAAATAACTATTCCAAATTTGAGCTATCCCCTATTGAAATCTCTAAAGTCCAATTGTTTGAAAACCTTAAAACCAAACAATAGGATAGTCGGGAAGTCACCGAAGTTCACTTCGGGTCCATGACATCCCCTACTTCTCTTCCTTTGGACTCTTAAAAATAACTATTACAAATTTGAGCTATCCCCTATTGAAATCTCTAAAGTCTAATTGTTTGAAAACCTTAAACTTTAAAATTCTTGAAAGCAAAATCACTGATCATAATCGAGAGTTTTCTTAAATGATTCCCATCATTTAAGATGTAATTAACTATAGGGGCTTTCCCGTATAGGGAACTTTAAGAACCCAGGTAATATAAACCCTGCTTAATTCCTTTATATTAAGCAGGGGAACTTATTGGCTTATAAAATTGGTTCGCAGACCAAACGGATGTCACAAATCTTCTAGTTTATTTAATCGAGCTCCATCATTAAGCAGTGTGTCTATTCCTCAGGATAGATACACGGTTTGTGATGCGGTGCTCGTTTATATAAACTATTCGGGATGTAATATTAGTTTGATTTCATATCTTTAAATTTTTTAAACCTAAAATAATTTTTAAAATCAAATGCTACTTTCTAAATTATATATATATATAAATTGAATTTAAAAATCTAAAATTTACCAACAATTTCTGTAGGCGACCCTTTTTTAAAACACACAACCTAAAAAAAATAAGCCGTACAACTTCTGGCGACTCCTCTGGGAAACAGTTCCTCTCTCAATTTTGATCAGATCTTTTTTCTTTCATAAATCGGTAGTAAGTCCATGCCCCTAGTGGATCAATCTACCATTCTTCCGTTGACGTATCTAGTTCATTTCTGTCTTGAACGGGTATGATCAACTCTTTTGGATTTTAGAGCCACTATTTAGACACCCCTAAATAGAGAGGTTCTGAAATCCTCCTTTTTCACCTCTCTAAAGAGGCCAGGTGAGACCCCCAATAGGTGTGGTTTAAGACCAATCTATTGAATCGAGTTTCCTGCGGGGTTTTACCATTCCTAAATTCAGGATAAAGGTCCCGCGGCTTCCTACTCTTAATCGAATCTTTATCAACTTTATGTTTCTCGATTCTTCTAATTAACTACGAACGAGATAAAAACCACAAAACATGCAAAGCTTTACGAAATAAACAAACGAAATCTAAATGAAATTAACAAAACCTGTTCGGACTTTGCTTTAAATCTTCTTTCTTTCGTCCGAAGATCGTTGTGACGATAAGGGAAGTATAAGGTAGCTCTGACATCCCAAATCTTTTCTGCAGAAGTTGTCTGCACCGAAGTTGATCTTTTCCTTCGCTGTTGGAACTGACTTGGCAATCAACCGGGATGGACTGCCTAACAACTCAGTCATCCGCTTTGGACAAAGGTTCGACCAGACGGACATTAAGTTCGGGGACATCACTGTTGCCTTACTGAAGTCCAAGACACCTGAATCTGTGGAACCTATAATGGAGTTCAGCCTGAAGTCGACCCAATAGTTTCCTCCCCTGAAGAGGGTACCAACTGGAGGGAATACTGTTGCTCGTAAGAGACTGGCTGTCAAAGCTGATAGAATTGCCTCTCGAACTGTTGTCGCTACCCCCGTCGGTCTAGTCATCACTGCACCTACCCCTATTAAATGGAAGGGCAAGGAAATCCAGACCAGTGATGAGCCTGCTACCATGGAGGGTACGACTTTTGCTGCGATACCGCCCATCTTCGAGATTGGGTCCAGCTCAAGGATGGCACCCTTGACTAAGTCTCAGAGAAGGAATAAGAACAGAAGAGCAGCTAAAGCTAAAGCCGCTGAGGTTTCCATTCCTAAGGAAATTCCAGATGAAGAAGAAGAACTGCCAGAACTTTCACCCCTGTTGGAAGGAAACAATTTTTTCCTGCTTTCTGCCTCTCCGGAGGAAGAAAGTGCTCAGAAGATTGCTGTCGCGTTACCCCAACCGGCATATTACGATGAGCATAAAGGAAGAAAAGCAAGAAATGCACTGCTCACTCGATTACGGACGATAATTGAGAAGCTAGAAAAGAAAGACAACTGCTCTGTGTCTGAGATCCTGAGAAGGATGGGGAGAATACCCGCCAAGGCACGTCTCGGACCAAGGGTACTTCCCCCTACCGTTCAAAGGGAACTCCCACTGAAGAAGAGGAAACTGAACAACAAGAAGTTACCAGCTGTGGTATCTGACCCGCATCTTAGTAGGCACACCACCTTTCAACCTACCGTCGATGGACCATCCGGTTCTAGGCACCCAATTGCAAAAAGGATGGTGTGGCGACCTAAAGTCGTGGAGCCAATACCGACAGAGCAGCCAGAAATGAGAAGTTCTGATGCCGAGTCTAAAGCTAAGAGGAGTACTGCCATCTCAGAGACAAATCCAGACAATGATGTTCACCAGCTGCGGACCATTAGAGGAAAGTCACTCGAGGTCACTCTCGAAAGGTTGAGATCAGATATTCAGCAGTTAGCCAAAGAACGGAAAGAAAGATCAGAAAATGAAGAAGACTTGTCAAGATACATAGACGAGGATATTGCTTAAATCAACTTAGTCGAGACCCGAGCATCGTCAACTTTATTGGGAGCTCCAGTAGCTACAGAAGGAGAAGATCCGGAGGTGATGAGGCTCTGTTTTTGATAAAAGGATGATATAATTCACCGAATGGAAAAGAAAATGGAGGAGATGGCGACTGCTCTAGCCACGCTTCACAGTCAGCCTCAGCCCCCAAAGGAAACACCTCCATAAGTCATTCACATCACCGACGGAGGAAAAGAAAACACGTCCGTGAATGGAGATGAGCAGCCGAAGAAGGATTCCACTCAAAGTCTAATACCATAAAAGGACATTAAAAATATGGTAGAACAGCAGGTGCGAGAAGCCTTAACCCAATCCAAAGGCGGGGCATTAATTCTAAAGGGTAGACCATACATCGAAGAATTTGATGTCGTGCAATACCCTAAAGGCTTCGTACCACCTCTGTTCAAGACTTTTGATGGAACGGGAAACCCTCGACAGCATGTTGTACACTTCCGCGCAAGTTACTGCAACACGGTGGGTAGCGACGCTTTGTTGTTCCGCCAGTTTGTCATCAGCCTTTCGGGAATCGCTTTTGACTGGTATGCGGAGCTGCCCAACGGCTCAGTGAAAATGTTTGCATAATTGGAAAACCTATTTGTGAAATGTTTCGTTGGAGCTCAGTACCACATCACCATCGGTGATCTTGTGGTCGAGCAACAGAAACCAAACAAAACTTTGGTGGACTACATCCCGTGATGGAGGAATTTATGCATGAAATGTGAGTCGCAGCTCTAGGAACAACATGCCATTGGAATTCTACTAAAGAGTATTCACGGGCTGATAGCATTTCTCCTTAAAGTATTTACAATTAAGACATTCGAGAAAATGCTCAGCAAGGCCACGAGTCTACAGGAGGAAGCGAAACAACTCAGCTTCACCAATAAGAACGATAAGCAGAAGCAGTCAGAGCCTTCGAGAAGAAGTACGGGACTGTCGCAGGGGTAGACAAGGGCAAGCAACCGATGCAAATACAGACAGAACGACCTCAGAAGAGCTATCAACAACCTCCACCGAGTTATCAACCGCCTCAGCAGACTATCAGCCATCGCAGCAATATGGCCAGCAGTCATTTCAGCAATACAACCAAGAACATGTTTCGACGAAAAGAGCGACTTGCGGAACTTACGAAGAAGGAGTACCCTTTCAAGAATGAAGCAGTCAGCAAGATGTTCCGTATTCTGATCAAAAAAGATGGATTCCAATTTCCAGAGCCCAGGAGGCTGAAAGAAGTTGATAAGAAAGATCACCTATTTTATTTCCCTTACCACCGGATGATCGGACACAAGATCGAGGACTGCTTCACTTTCAAGAACTGGCTCGAGAACAACCTTCGGCAGGGGAACATAATAATCTTGAAAGAATACTTGAAAGAGCACCAGAAAGGAGGTTTCGTTAATATTATTTCGGCAGATCCTATTGTCTCAATAGACCCGTACACAACCAACGATGGATGGAGTACTGTTTGGATGAAGTCTTCAAAGAAAATTTTGGATCACATTCAAACCGCTTCGGTGCGCGCTTCGATTCAAAATTTAAAACCTGTCGAGCCGGTGCTATCAATTGCAATCGAGGAACCGCCCTAGAAGGAGGAGAAGATCGCAGAAAAAAAAGAAGACTGAGGCTCCGAAGAGTAGAGAAGGGGCTGCTTTTCCTAGGATGATTGTTTCTGATTTAGGGGATAAATCCCTCGAACCTCTGACTCTGTATGATTATTTGCTTGACCCGGTGGGATCTTATAATGATAAGAGTTATGGTGTTGGTTATGTTTTGACTGTTTCTAACGATTACGTAACTAACGACAACCGACCTAATTCGAATATCAATTTCAAAACGAATAATGATTCTCAAATCATACAAAACCTCGACGGTAGAGATTGCGATGGTCTGGAAGATGACGAACCCGTTTGCGAATTCCAATGATCTCCCATCGAGATTGAGCTAGAGTTCTCAGATACCGAAGTGACTCCAGAAGAATCTGCTGCTTCGATTCAGAAAGAGGAAGCGCCAGCTAATCCAGAATCAAACTCAGAGGAAGAGATAACAGAGGTCAACCTCAGAAGTGGAAAGGTTCTACCCCCGAGAAGGGGTCAGAAAGATAAAGGAAAGCATGTGGTTACTCAGGAAGAGCCAACCCCAGCAGAAGAGTTGCCCGTTCGGGAAAAAGTTGAAAGACCAGACAATAAAGTGGAATATAATGTGTTAGCCTATCTTCGGAAGTTGCCCGCCAAACTGAGCATCTACGATGCTTTAATCCTTTCAAAGGAGATGAGAGAAACTCTGATCAAGGCCTTACTTGATCCAGAGATTTGCTTAGCTCAAATGGTCGGCAACTCTTTAGACGAGGTTTGCTTGTTAAGAGAACAATTTGGTGTTACTTCTACGGACAGTGACTTGCTACTTGGGACAGCTGATCACAACCGAACCTTGTACATTTCAGTCACCATCGGAAAGTTCACACTCTCTAGGGTGTTAGTTAATCCGGGAGCATCAATCAATATAATGAACCTTCGAACATTAGCCTAATTGGAAATTGATGCCTGCGAGCTTCAAGCAGATAAAATGTTACTAAGAGGCTTCAATCAAAAAGGAGAAAGAGCTATTGGATCAATAACACTGTCAATGAAGATCGGTGACTTAGCAAGGACAACCGCAAAATTATACATAATTGACTCTGAAACGTCATTCAACGCTCTACTGGGCCGACCATGGACCCATGAAAACCGGATGGTACCGTCGTCTCTACACCAGTGTATAAAGTATTATGAAGGAGGACAAGAACAGTGTATCAAAGGTGACTTGTAACCGTTTTCCGTGCATGAAATTGGAATACATGAAGATGCTGCCTACTACGCACCTCCGAAGAAAACAATTTTCTCAAGAAATGCCACGCCGAATGATGTAAAAGAAACTCAAGACGAAGAAGAACCTGAAATTCTAGTTCAAGAATTACTCATCACTCCCTTACAGCGAGATGGTGAAGGTTTCTCCAGAGCTCGCATCCGAGGTCGAGGCCGGGGACGAGGTCGAGGTAGAAACGGTGGAATAGTTGAACAAAGAAATCTGGTTATTAAAGTTGATTGGGAAGACAATTCCGAAGAAGAAGAAGAAGAAGAAATCAAAAAAGAAGCAACACCAATAAGTCAAAAGAAACCTCAGTTCAAGA
Organism: Papilionanthe hookeriana x Papilionanthe teres; assembly: GCA_022702705.1. NCBI lineage: Eukaryota > Viridiplantae > Streptophyta > Magnoliopsida > Asparagales > Orchidaceae > Papilionanthe > Papilionanthe hookeriana x Papilionanthe teres. Next base: position 138,788,881 of record CM040429.1, on the reverse strand, counting down.
TCCCACTAGAAGATGAAAAGAATGAAGAATACAAAGCAATGTATGACAAGATAAACCACTATGTACATACTATGACCCTAACCCCGATCTATCCTAGTAAGATTGAGGGTATGGTGGTCAAGGAAGTACATGGTGGAGGTGTTAAGCCAATCAAATTCTACGGAGGTGCTTCTTCTTCCAAAATTGAAAATAATGTAAAATTTGAAGATGTTGCTTCATCTAAATTAATGGAATTGCCTTTTGAGTGGTATTCTCCCTGTGTTCAAAATTTGGTTCAACGTGGTGTCTCACCTAAGTAGTGGTCAAAAGACTAATCACACCGCTTTGAAAAGTTAAGGAGTAATGCCAGAAGGCCTCCCAACTCAAAACATGGTCTTGGATTCGGCACGGTAGGGCCAGCTGATAATTCAGAATTTTGCTTGGTTGTCACTTGCGAGCCTAATGAAAACTGCCTGGAAACTTTAGATGATCTCGAGGATCTGCCAATTGGAGATGCTCTACCAGAATTTGAAGAAGAAATTAAATCTACAATAGACGAGTTAATGGAAGTTAACTTAGGTACTAGCGAAGAGCCAAGGCCGACCTTTGTTAACTCCTTACTCAGCAAAGAAGACTCCGAAAACATGATCAAGCTATTAATGGAATTCAAGGACTATTTTGCTTGGAGTTATGATAAAATGCCAGGATTAGCTCCAGAAGTCGCAGTTCACAAGCTAGGAGTGGATCACACTATCGTTCCAATCAGACAAGCTCCAAGAAGAATGCGTCTAGAAATCGAACAACAAGTTATAGTTGAAGTTAAGAAGCTAATCGACACTAAATTTGTCCATGAAGAACAATACCCGACTTGGTTAGCCAACGTAGTACCGGTCAGAAAGAAGAATGGTCAGATCAGAATTTGCGTGGATTTCAGAGATTTGAATAAAGCATGCTCAAAGGACGAGTTCCCGCTACCAATTCTAAAACTAATGATCGACATCGCTTCGACACACGAAGTCTTCTCTTTAATGGATGAATCGTCAGGATATAACCAGATAAAGATGGCACCAAAAGATGAGAAGCTCACAGCCTTCAGAATGCAAATTGGAGTATACTGCTACACAGTAATGCCGTTTGGATTGAAGAATGCAAAAGTAACCTACCAAAGAGCAATGATGAGGATTTTTTATGATCTCATTCACAACCAAGTTGAGTGTTACGTGGATGAAGTGGCCCTCAAAAGCAAATTGAAGGAAGATCACTTATATAATTTGAGAATTATTTTTGAACGATTAAGATAATTTAGCCTTAAGATGAATCCCCTGAAATGCGCCATCGACGTCACCTCCGAGAAATTCTTAGGATTTGTTGTCCGACATCGCAGAATTGAAATCGATCCGGAGAAGATTAAAGCTATCTTAGAAATACCGTCTCCCAAAACCTTAAAACAACTACGATCCTTTCAAGGGAAGTTCGCATATCTTCGACGCTTTATTTCGAATTTGTCAGTAAGGTGTCAGCCTTTTTCTGCTTTGGTAAAGAAGGATGACAAGTTTACTTGGGACTCCAAATGTCAACATGCCTTCGATGACATCAAATGATATTTAATGACACCTCCTATCTTAGCAACCCCGGTCTCGGGTAGACCATTGATACTTTATACCGCGACTTTAGATGACTCCCTCGGAGCCTTGCTAGCCCAGGTCAATGACGAGGGTAAAGAAAATGCTCTCTACTACTTAAGTCATCGTTTAATTCCGACGGAAGTAAAGTATCCTCCTATTAAGAAGCATTGTTTGGCCCTGGTCTTTGCAGCTTAAAAGCTCAGGCACTACATGCTTTCTCATAAGGTCAATCTTATTTTGACGTTTAATCCATTGCAATATTTGATGACCAGACCAACGATTTCCGGCAGGCTTGCTAGGTGGTCGATGATACTATTGCAATTCAATATAACTTTCGTTCCTCTTCATGCCGTAAAGGGACAAGTCCTAGCAGACTTCCTCGCAGCGCACCCTTTACCAGCAGAATTGCCTCTCAACGACGACTTGCCAAACGAGCAGATAATGAGCTTAGAAGACTCCGATGATCGACGTTGAGAATTGTACTTCTACGGAGCATCATCAGCACAACGAGACGAAGAATTACAAACGATAGTGCCTGGTAAGGTAGGAATCAGACTAATCTTTATAACACCGGAGCAGGGAATGTTAAAGTACTCCTACCATTTGACAGAACCGTGTACGAATGAAGTAGAATATGAAGCCTTATAACCGGACTGGAATTGACCATTCATATGGGTATAACAGATATCAACATCTACGATGATTCGCAGTTGATCATACAACAAGTTGCAGGGTAGTATAAGATTCTAAAACCAAGACTCGAGCAGTACTTTCAGTATGCAATGAAGTTGCTATAGTAGATTCTGAATATAACGATCTATAAGATCCCCAGAAGAGAAAACGCTCTTGCAGACGCGCTAGCCTGCCTTGCAAAAGAATTTGTCTGCTTACAAGATGATTCAGTTGAAATGTCAGTTCAGGGACGACAGGTCCTCTCACAGCTCGACATGGATGCAATACACCAATCAGGAGGAAAAGAAGAAGAAACAGTTGCAACAGTGGTTGAAACTACAGAAGATTGGTGTCAACCGCTCCTAGACCACCTGCAAACAGGAAACTTACCGGACGATAAGCATTAGCCCATCATATCAAGAAAATAACTCTGTCATACGCATTAATAAATAATACTTTGTATAGAAGGTCTTTCGATCAGATGTGACTAAGGTGCCTGAGTGGGTCCTACGCTTGTGAAATCGTTAAAGAAGTGCACTCAGGACTTTGTGGTGCTCACCAGTCAGGTCCGAAGATGAAAATGAAAATTAAAAGATTAGGGTACTACTGGCCCTTAATGATGACTGATTGCATGAAAGTTGTCAGAAGTTGTCACCAGTGCCAAGTGCATGGAGTGTTTCAACATCAACCTCCAAATGAGTTACATCCGACAATCGTGTCATGGCCATTTGAGTGTTGGGGCACAGATATTATTGGTCCGATAGAACCGCCTTCTTCAAGAGGACATCGTTCCATCCTTGCAGTGACAGACTACTTTTTGAAATGGGCAGAAGGAGCACCGCTCAGAGAAGTGAAAGCACATCACGTGTTACAGTTCTTCAAGAATCAAGTCGTCTACCGTTTCGGGGTACCACGCAGAATTATCTCAGATAACGGGTCCGCTTTCAAGAGTACGAAGATCAAAAATTTTGTCAGAAGGCACAGGATAGATTAGCACTATTCGACGATCTACTACCCAAGATTAAACAGCTTGGCCGAGGCTTTTAAAAAAACTTTCGTCCAAATCTTAAAGAAAACCTTGGACGACAACAAGAGAAATTGGCACGAGAAGTTATTAGAAGCCTTATGGGCCTACAGGACAACTTTCAGAACTCCTACTCAGTCTACACCATACGCTCTAGTGTACGGGTCCGAGGCTGTCTTGCCTTTCGAGGTCCAGCTTCCATCTCAGAATTGCGGTTGCAAATAAGATCACTACAGAAGAGAACGCCAGATGAAGACTGGAAGAATTAGAAAGCTTGGAAGGGAAACGACTTTCAGCATAGCAGAATCTCGAACTATATCAAGCCAAGATGATTCCGGCCCACAACAAAATTGTCCGCCCAAGAACTTTCAGAGTTGGTGAAATAGTTCTCGTTCTCAGAAGACCTATTCTTGCACACCGCAAGATAGGAGGTAAATTCGAACTAACTTGGGAGGGACTGTTTGTAGTCGAGAAAGTCTACTCAGGAAGCTCTTACAACTCATGGATTGCCGTGGAGAGCGACCAATGCTTCCCATCAGTGGACAATATCTAAAGAAGTATTACGCGACGTGATGTTTTAAGGAGCAGACTTTTCGCTCGTAGAAGCACCGGCGTGATAATTATGTGCAACTGGGTCCGAACCCAAAATAATAATAATAATAATAATAAATTTTAAACTAAAATCCAAAAGAAGTTTTCTAAAATAAAATAAAATAAAATTGAAACTTGTTCCAACTTTAAAAAGTTGAATCTTTCCTTCTCCTAATAAACTTGAAAAATAAAATAAATTGCAATGAATTTGGCATTCTTATTGTTCTCATTCTTCTTTGGTTTGCCCCCTAATCCCTTCCTTGTTCTTGCAGGAAGATGTCGAGCGGGAGGCTGGTTCTTTCTTTTGAAGATGGCGTAAGTCTTGCACTTAACAAAGAAGAGATGAAAACTGGTGTTGTGATCGAGGTTGACTCAGATTTTGCGCAGCTGAAGCTAGAATATGAAGAGACTGTTTGGACTACTATAGACCCCAGGGAGTCCCATGGAAAGACAGTGATGAAACTCAGCGAGAAAGTTCAGCATACTACAAATCAGAAAAGCAAGATCAACGCGATCGACGACCCCAAGATGAAATCAGTAATAATTGCCGCAGGAGGGAAGCTTGTCAGTGTCTTCCCTACCGAAATCCAGTGGGAGAGGAGAGCTACTTTGACCCCAACACAAAGGAGAAACAAGAACCGCCGTATCCACAAGATGCTGAAGAAATTGACGGAAGAACAGAACAAGGAAGAAATTACGATGACCGCAGCAGTTGTCCCAAGGAGGTCAGCCCTTAGGAGCGCCATAGCAGATGTTGTTCCGGAGGAGGTTACTACAGAGCCTGCACCTAAGACAGTGATGATTTCAGGAGAACGTGTTGGCGTGGAGCCATATTTCCCTCAGTACGTCACTAGACCCCGACAGCTCCAAATAATTCCAAAGCACGAGTTGGAGATGATCCAGAGGGTACGAAAATAGAATTTTGAGTACTTTCAGAGAATCTGAGGCAGATATGTCAACATCCTGGAAAGACTAGAGTTGCATACGGATGTCTTCTCTCACTACGAGTAGAGTGAGATTGTGGACTACGTCAACGAGCTGAAGAAACAGGGTCGTAACGTGCTGAAGAAACAGGGTCGTGCAGGACGACTACGAAGTAAGACCTACTCTGAGCCGAAGAAATGGAAACGAGGCAAGGGGAGGATTACGATCCAATTCGGATGCTGTTTCAACTTTGTTGATGACAAGAAAGGAAATCCGCCAGGGATACTCTGCTACGATAAAGTGGATCCAATGCCAGTGCTGATTAAGAAGATGATAAAGAGAATGGTGGCTTGGAGAGTCTTACCCGCTGATTGCATACCAAACAACTACATAATCAACATTTATGCAGTAGGAGACTGCATTCCACCTCTTATGGACCATCAGGATTTTGTGAGGCCCTTTTGCACCGTTTCCTTCTTCAAACAATGCAACATTATGTTCGAGACAGAACTCCAGATAGTCGGCCCAGGAGAATTCCAAGGGCCAGTGGAGATACCTCTACCGGTAGGCTCTGTCCTCGTACTACAAGGAAATGGTGCAGATGTGGCAAAGCACTGCATCCCAGGAGTTCCCTACGAGCGAATCTCCATCACCTTCAGGAGGATGGACGAGAGCAAGATTCGGATCTACTTCCGACCAGATCTAGAATTAGAGAATTTACAGCCCTATGAGCTATAAGCTACATGGTAGTAGCACACTTCTAAAGCACACTTACATAGGATTCTCCTCCGGAAAGTGGCTTAGAAGGTGATGTTATTACCTATGCAGTTTACTTTTCAGACATGGATGAATCATACAGACAGTTTTATCAGACGACACGAAGATATTAGTACAGTCTGTGTTCAGACATACATGGATCTTGTAAAAGTCTGTTTTCAGAAAGGTGTCATCAGAAATGTTTTTGATGGAATCACCTGATGTACTTTCGACACTTTTAATGGAAACGATTATGTCGTATTTTGCCTTCAGTTTTGTGCTATTGACTGCACCGCCATTGAATCTAAGTTTGACTCGATTTAAAGAAAAAGTTGAACGAAGAACGATTTGAATGAAATGATAACAACAAAAATAAAAATTCAAATTCAAAGTGAATAAAACACAAAACTGAAACTCAAAGCGAATCAACTTAAAATCTCAAAATGCAAACCAAACAAATGAATGAAAATCGAATCAAAATAAAACCTCAAACGAAACTTGAAAATCAGAACAAAATCAAATCACTAAAAAACTAAACAAACAATGAAAATAAATTCCCGAATCTGAAATCCTCAGCCTCCGGCTGTTCTCAAATCTTTTCGACTCCCCGCGATTCCTTCCTCTTTTGAGAAGGTAGACTGAGTCTACTGACACAGAACCACAAAATTTTTGATTTGGTTATGATGGCATGGATTCATATACTTCGCCAAACAATCAAACTTCGATCAACTCTCTCGGGATGTGAAACACTTTCATGTCTCATTCCAATCTTCTAATAGACTAAATTCTCTGCAGAATCTTCAAAAACTCAAATCAAACGCCAACTTTTGAGATTGGTACCAAAATTCCAGTTCCCATCCTTCTGAGGCTAGTACCCAAATTCCAGTTCTCATTTCGAGATCGATACTTAAATTTTGATTCACTTTTCTAAATTTCTGCCAACTGTTGACCTCATTTTTGATGAGGTCTTCTCTTCTTCTCTTTAGTACTTAGGATCTAGCCTTAGGCTTTTCCTTTGACTATCCTAGAGGATTAGAATTGGGACCCACCACTTAGAAATTCAAACCACTTCTTAACTCCCTGCAAACTCCACAAACTTGATTGTAGACCCCTAATCACCTAGAGGGTTGAAATCAAATGTGGAAGTTTAAAGGATGAGTTCCTATAAGACTCTTTGGCCTTAGGACTCGCCCAGGTGGCACAGTGCGGTGAAGGGTTGACTTACACACACACTACACCTATACACTACACTTTCACGTACCTCCTAAAAACACACCCATACCTAACTCGGACCTCCCGACTCATGAAGGTGATTCACATGGATGGTCCTTAACCCCTAAGCCCTTGCGCAAGAGGTTAGGAACAACATAGTGGATGCCTCAAATGAGTCCCTTCATGGCTCATATGGGCTTGATATGGCTTCATGGCTCAACCAAAATGATTTCATTCCACTTACAATTACCCAATCTTCAATTTTCCAAATTTTTAATTTTTGACCCCAGGGACCCTACACCCGCCTAGCCTACCCAAAACCCTTGAAATTACCCAAATCCTCCAAAATTTCCAAATTACCCAAAATTCTCCAAGATCATTCCTAAACATTTCCTCACCAATCAAATTGATCATCCATAGCCAAAAATACCAAAAATTCCAAAAATACCTCTCAATACCCTCCAAATACCCAAAATGCCCCTCCTAGCCAAATCCAGAAATTCAGAAAATTCCCAGAAAATTCTAGAAAATCCCAAATATTCCCAATTTCATTTTGTCTAACTACACCATGGGCCAATTTTGTCAATTTACCCCACTTTTATCAAAATTCCCAATTTGACCCATTTTTAACCCAAAGTGAACCCAATGTCAAACCAAACCTACCCAATTGACCCAAATTCTGGTCCAATTCAATTCTAAACTTCAATTTAACATCCCCAACACTAATCTAGACCAAATCCAAGCCCAATTTGATTGACATTTGAATCCAATTTCACTTTTGACCTTAAAGCCCAATTTGGACCCATGACCCAAACCTAATCCAAACTCACCCAATTCAACTCCAATTAACCCCAAATCTTTTCTAAACCTTCCTTAACATCCCCACAAACAAAACACTAACATGATTTGCCCAAAATTTAGACCCAAACCCCACTCAAATTCAACCCAAAGCTAAAAGGCCCAATTTTGACCTAAACCCAACCCTAACCCAAATAAGCCCAAACCCCAAAATCAAAACCCAACCAAAGCCAAAACCTCTTTGAAACACTCCCATAAACATTTCCCAACATTTATTTTACATCAATTTCAACCCTAGCCCAACATTGGCCCAAGTTAGCCCAATTTGACCTATATTGGCCCATTCACCAAAGAGGTTCAAATCCAACCCAAACCTAGCCCAAACACTTCAAATTTATTCCAAATCATTCATGAAACATTCCTAAACTAAATTCAACACTTATTGGATCCAATCCTTTGCAAAATTTGCATCCTAAAATCAAAAAAAACCCACTTCCTTAAATCACTTTAAAAGCCCACCTTCACTAAATTTCAAAGGCCCAAAGCCCACATGACAACCTTATATCATCATCCATTGGATGGGACCATCTCCTAAGTTCTAAACCCATGATAAAATAATCCAAATTAAGCCATGTTCTAAATCCCATCAAATCACTCCTAAATTACCAAAATTTCCAAATTCCATTTTCATGAAATTGACCAAACTTTTCCCCAAGCCAAAGACAAGCCATGAAGCCACATGCAAGCCATGGACAAGTCACATGAAATCATGGAAGGTTTGACATGTGATCAAGCCATTAATGGCAAAAGGAGGAGCCTCTTTTAGGCCCCATTAAAAAGGTTTTAACCCTTTTAATGCTTCACCTTAATCCATGATTAATCAAAATATTCATGGATGGTGACCTCTCTACCCTTTTCGAGCTGATTCACCTGATCCTCCCTCAGCCCAAATCAGCCATGGAAGGGTGCACCAAACCCCAAAATGGTGGGTTGACCCATTTGGACCCAAAATGAGCCTCTCCCCATACCATTTTAATCCAAACCCTTTACACATGTCCATGGCCAATTGATTGCACAAACCTCCAACCCTGACCCACCCGGACTCCGAGGGTGACCCATGCCCGCCGCCGCCCGCCCGGGTCGCCGGAAAACACCATGGCCGAGACCTCGGGAGGAGCCAAACTTTGGAATTCCACCTTGCCGAGTTGCCCCATGCCCAATGGCCACCATGGCCGTTCTTCCCTTGACCTAAGCAGATCGATCCCAAGCCCTAACTTCCACGGGAGGCCCTCCACCCTCTCCTATTTAAACACCCCCTCTCTCGGCCATGAAGGAGGTGCTGAACCAACCTTAAGGAAACTCTGCCAAAATCATTCCAGACCACTCTCTACACATAGAGCATTTGATTCCCACTGGATTCCATCCCCAATTCCCTCCGAGTGAGCTCAATTTTGAATTCAAATTTCAGGCACAAAACCGGGACACTTCTTCACGGTGGACCAATCCCCAAATTGATTGATCCTACACCTTCACCGGACCGAGGGAAGAAGTCCACCAGCAAAAGCCCCCTCTCCGAGCCACCCATTTGTTCCGGACTCAAGCTTTGTGATCGGGCTTGGTCGAAATCATACCTAGACAATTCACGCAGAGCCGAGGACTTCATCTGGAGCTTGCTTGGACGCAATCGAAGGTGAAACAACCCTCAGATTGAAGCCACACTTATTTGAGCAAAGGTATGAGCTAACTCTTTATCCCAAGCTTCTGGAGATTCTCCATTTCAAGTGCCTTAATTTCAATGCATGATCACCGTATAGATGTATTCGTCTCTTCAAGACGAATCCATAGAGCACAAGAACACAAAAATTCGTTAAGTATTGAGTGAGATATTAGGGATTTAGTGTGGACGGTTCTCGGGTTAGGAGGCTTGGGGACGATGAACGGATGCCGTTCATTTAATACACGCGCGGACGGACGGCCAGGATCGCACCGGATGAGGAGACGGAACGATACAGTGGGCCCCCGGAGCACTGAGTTGGACGGCGGCGCCGAATCAGAAGACGACACGCGACATTTCGGAGATGCCTAGGTTGAGTTGGCGCCGCGTGGATAAGTAGAAAAATAGGTTATTTTTCTATTTATTTAATTCCCTAAACTTCAAAACTGCATAACTTTGTGTAGAAAAATCAGAAAAATAAAATAAAAATACCCTCTTGCTCAGTGAACAGAGGAGAATAATGTGGAAAAGAAATCATCAATTTCATTGAGTATTTGATTTTTAATAATTTATTTACTCTCTGCACATTTTCAATTCTCCATGCATGTATACAATTCACCATGGCATGAGACCATAGGGCTTTTGAAGCCTCCGAATTTGGGAACATTCCCTGAATTTTCCAAAGTCAGATGCTATCCCTATGAAGAGTTATTGATTTTTCAACTCTAGTTTGCTAGTTTGAATATTTTAATTCCAATAATTAGCATATTGTGAAATAAATTCTAGAAAAATTTGGTGATGTTATTATGACTAGAGGACCCTAGGAAAAATAGGTTTTGAGTTAACTCACTTGGAATAACCCTAATTGGCTTAAACACCCAAAATGGAGTTTTAATTAATTAGAGCTAATCATACATCAAATTGAATTGAAATCAATTCTCCACTGACCTTTAGGATCAGAGGAACCCACTATAAAAGTTTGAAGTCAATTGGACTTGGTTAGCCCTATCAAATGGGTTGATTAAGCCATTTAGCCAAAATTAAACTTAAAAAATTCATAACTTTCAAAATAATTTTCAAAAATTCACCAAATTGGTTTTGGAGCCTCTCTGATATCAGGGGAATTTAAGAAAATTAAAATTGCAATTTTCTAAAAAATTGATTTTTTGCATTATTTTAATATTTTTAATAATTAAAAAATAATAAAATTCACAAAAATAATAAAATTCACCAAAATGTCACATTTTGAATTTTAATCACATAGGAACAAACCCCATATTTTTCTTAGGTCTCTATGATGAGTTATTAAATTTTAAAGCCCTAGGGTAATTTTAAAATAAAAAAAAATGTATTTTCTAGCATTTCCACTAAAACAATTATAATAAATCAAAGAAAAATCAGAAAATTATAAAAATTGGTTCTCTGATTTCCTTGATATCAGAGAGATTTTTGAAAAATATAAAATTCATTTTTCAAGCTTTATTTTATTTTTAAATTAATTAATACTCCAAAACTCAAAGTAATTATAATAAAAAGACTATAATTCAAAAATCACCAAAATTGGTCCAAGTGGTCCTCTGGTCATTAGGAATGTCCCATAATTTTCTTAAGGACAGAAACTTTCCCTTGGTCATATTATTAAATTTTCCTTGGAAATCTCTATTTTCCACCAAAAATAATTACATAAATAAATTAAATATAGAAAAATCACATTTTCTCCTCTAATGTCTTTATTGACATATGAGTGAAGTCACATAAAAATTTCAAATTCATTTAAGCTCAATTTAGTGAGTTATGAAATTATTAAGCTTGAAGGGCAAAATGGTAATTAAAATTTTAACCCTTAATTAAAACTTTAGGCTTAATAAAATAAAAAAGTAAAATATTTGATCTTAATCTGATTTGGATGATTGAAATTTAAATAATTAAAGGGTAGAAACCTACTAAACAATTTAAAAATAATTAAAATAAACCTTAATCAGATAATTAATTAAACATGGAAGAATAATAAATTTGGAATTATTAAAATAAGGATGTCATTAAGAAGAGATTTATTCTTTAATTTAAGAATCCCTAAATTAATCATCTCAATAATATTTAATTCCTAATTAAAATGATAATCCAAATTTAAAATTTAAAATGCTAAAAGACTTAATCATTAAATTAAATTAAAGTTAAATTATCTAAATTAAATCCTTTTAAAATTTCAATTAAATTAATACTTTAACAATTAAAATTAAATCATCTTTAAAACATAAAAAATAAAATATTAAATTAAAATTAAAAATAAAATTAAATTAAAATTTAAATAAAAAAATTAAATAAAATTAAATTAAAACATATTAAATTAAATCAAATTAAATCAAATTAAATTAAATTAAATCAAATTAAATTAAATTAAATTAAATTAAAACATATTAAATTAAATCAAATTAAATTAAATCAAATTAAATTAAATCAAATTAAATTAAATTAAATTAAATCATATTATCTTAAATTAAATTAAATTAAATTAAACCACATTAAATTAAATTAAATTAAATTAAATTAAATTGAACTAAATTAAATTAAATTAAATTAAATATAACATCACCTAAGACATAAAGAATTCGAAAATAAATCTAAAACAACTTGAACACTATTCCAAACTTAAGCCCATTAATTGAAATTAAGTTAAAACATAAATCATTTGAACATCCATTTGCCCTCGAAAGCTCTTGTTGTCATAACTCCTGAATGGAGTGTTAAGTTAAGTGTTACTTCATTCATAAGATATTCAAATGTCCTAGTTCACTGAGCAAGATAATAAACTTGAACTCCCGGACGATTAATTCATTTGTATAATTAAACTCTCTTGGACTTAAAATAATCCTAGAAATATTGAAAAGATGTTTAAGACTCGTCTTAAGCACTTCCTAGATATGATAGGATATTTATAAGAACAATTGAACTTAATTGTTCTTTGATAAAGAAAATCGTCCTCAAACCCAAAATACAAGAACCTAGACGTCATAGGAGGTGACTAGCTATAGGATTAGGAACTTGGTAGAAAACCATAACCCTTCCCTTAGCTTTACCTAGGAACTTGCTTTAAATGCTTAAATATTCTAATTGTGTTTTAAGTGTAGCTTGGGATGATGGGAAGACCCTCCGAGTACGCTTTTATTTTATTGCAATTTACCTTATTGCAATTTATTTAATCGCATTGCACTTACTTTTCTTGCATGATAAACAATCGTTGCATGAAAACCCACACCTTTAGGATAGTCCCTAAAACTAAAACCAAAACTAAATTAAAAGTCATTACAAGATAAAATTCACCGCCACAACATTTCAAAATATAAAACAACTCAAAATTTAATCACAAACAGAACAACAAAACTACAACTACAACTAAATTAAAACGTCTTGTTGGATGATCGGGAATACCTCGGATGATGTAAACCACGTGTTTCTAACGAGATTTCACATGATCTAAATGATGTGGAAATCATTCAGTTGAGTTTAGCAAATTCATTTGGGCTAAGTGAATCCGATGAAAATAACGATGCCGGGATGACGGAACCGTGGGATCTTAATCGGTTCTGTTTAATCAACTTTAAGATTTTTTTTAATTAAAACATTAAGACATCTGAACCTTAAGAATCATCTAAACCAAAACACTTCTCTCATCTCTTGATTGTCACTTTCTAAAACTAAACCTCTGCAACAACAAGGAGCTTGGAGCACGGTGGGCAGCACGGCCATCTTCGTCAGCAAAACTTGAGTCTACTTCAGCTAAACCTTTCTTAGAATTAAATAACCAAGCCATAGGATTTTGAGGTAGTTTGCCTAGTGCAACATAAATCCTCAACTTCTCTTTAGGCATTTGCATAATTATTTTATGCAAATTAAGTCCTAACTGGTCTTAAGACTCCGAGGTAGTCGTTTGGTACGACATAAACCCTCACATCTTTGAGGCTATTTGTGTGATTATGTCATACAAGTATAAGTCCTAATTAACTAAAATTGGCAAGATTTAAACATTAAATAAACTCTCAAATTGAAGCCAAACAATAGGATAGTCGGGAAGTCACCGAAGTTCACTTCGGGTCCATGACATCCCCTACTTCTCTTCCTTTGGACTCTTAAAAATAACTATTCAAAATTTGAGCTATCCCCTATTGAAATATCTAAAGTCCAATTGTTTGAAAACCTTAAACTTTGAAATTCTTGAAAGCAAAATCACTTATCATTATTGAGAGTTTTCTTAAATGATTCCCGTCATTTAAGATGTAATTAACTATAGGGGCTTGCCCTTATAGGGAACTTTAAGAAACCAGGTAATATAAACCCTGCTTAATTCCTTTATATTAAGCAAGGGAACTTGTCGACTTATAAAATTGGTTCGCAGACCAAACGGATGTTACAAATATTCTAGTTTATTTAATCGAGCCCCATCATTAAGCAGTGTGTCTGTTCCTTGGGATAGATACACGGTTTGTGATGCGGTGCTTGTTTATATAAATTATTCGGGATGTGAGATTAGTTTGATTTCATATCTTAAAATTTTTTAAACTTAAAATTATTTTCAAAATCAAATGCTACTTTCTAAATTATATATATATATATATATATATATATATATATATATATATATATATATATATATTTATTTATTTAAATTCAATTTAAAAATCTAAAATTTGCCAATAATTTCTGTAGGCGACCCCTTTTTAAAACACACAACCTAAAAAAAATAAGCCGTATAAAGCAATGTGAGAGATTTCCATGGTGAAAATCCAAAAATTTTAACTTGACGTGAAGCTCTTACCAAGAGAAGTGCAAATTCGGTGTCGTATAGCCTTGAAAACTCCTTAAATCTGAGATCTAGCAAGCCCTAGATCTTCAAAATTGCGAAAGTGGAGAAGGAAGACGAAGGAAATGGAAAAATTTTGCAGGTCCTAGGGCAAAAATCATGAAATCAAGGGTTTTAGACCTTTTCTGGGTTCGGGTGCCTGCGGCGCTCTATTTAAAATAAATTGCCAAACTCTTTAGATTTGGGCACCGGTGGAGCCAGTCCAAAATATTTTCTAGGTCCAAAAATTTTTTCGTAATTTTGATCGTTTCAACGTACACAATGATGTTTAACACTTCAATAAGCATTTACATCATCCCATAAGCAATAACAAACACAATTTTCACACAAAAAACACACAACAATCTTATATATATAAAATCCAAGTTACATCAAAGACACTAAATATGTTCATTCAAACCAACTATTCTTAGATGTTTAGTGCAGCAAGTACTCTACGATAGGCAAGCACTAAGATCTAAGCACACAATGAAAGTAAACACATCCAAATCCAAGTTCAAAGCAAAACAAATACTACACAAACCAAACATAACTAAGCAAAGCAAACTAAACACATAACATACATAAGTAGAATCCATCAATTACTCCACATCGGTTCCAGAACTTTCCTCTCCTCTAATGTCTCCAATTGATTGTTGATGCACAAACAAGTTATAGAATGGACGAAATGAAAATTCGTCAGATGATTCTTCAGCAATCACCGCATTTTCTTCATCAGATTGATCAAGCCCATCTCAATTCAACCAGTGTAATTGAATTGATCTTTCATTCTCCAATCTATATGATCTAATAAATCACAAATGTTGTCGGTCATATTCATAATATTTCTTACCTCTTTCTCCAATTGTTTGATCCTCTGTAATATCATCCTGGAACCTTCAGGAAAATATGGTTGAATCGACTATGAAGTCTGCGTTGGTTGATCACCGAGTAAATTCATGTCATCTTCATCTCCAACTGTCTGGTAGTCGTAGGGATTAGTTGGATCAATAGGCCTCCATGGAAGAAGAACTTTTTTCCAACTTTCATAAGGAACCTATGACTGACTGCATAACAGAAATATGATGGATGGGTGTCCAAGCCCATATTTAGAGCCATGCACAATTAATCCAAGTACTGATCTCACAATAATATTACCAATGTCAACCGGCCTTCCAGTTTGAATACAAAAATTCAAAATGGTGCTTTCCTTGGTTACCTTGCTAATCTTCAATGTCGAAAATAACTTTGTCGAAATAAAGTAATGCCACTACTTCAATACTGGATTGAGAGATGCAGATGGGAAACTCATATATCCATTCTCTCTAACTTCCCATTCTTCATTCTCATCCATCAAATATTGATAAACATCATTCATATTATCCTTGGTGGCATTGAAGCTAGAATAATGGCAAATAGGTACATTCTCGATCATAAAGAGATCGTTGATTCGTGCAGAAGTGAATTGCACAAATCTGTCATGCCCAAATACGAACTCTTGATTGATCCCATGAAGATTTTCATAAAACCCTTTCACGAGAGGAATAACAACGGCGGTGGTAGTGTAGCAAAGCACTTCCCAACGTCTCTCTTTAATAATTTCTTCAATTCTAGTAGTAGGATTATCCATACCTCGATTTATGAAGCCTCGTTCCTTGATAATCCTTATTTTCATCATCACTTTGTTGAAAAAACACTGTGCTTCAAAACTTATGAACTTCCTTCGGTTGAAAACACGAAATCGAGGGGTTTCAATGGGAAAGGAATCCATAGAATACGAATTGGGATTGGTGGTTTTCATTTTTCTGGAGTTAAGAAGTCAAAAATGGAGTTTGGGGAGTTATAAGGACGAACATCCCACCAAAACCACCAAAACTCGCATTTTGAAACTTAAAAACCGTCAAACAGACTTTGGGCACCGGCGGCGCTCAAATAGTTAAGTTCAGTAGGGCAGAAAAGATAAGGCGCCGGCGGCGCCCATTCTGGAGCTGGCGGCGCCAGTGGTCAAAATTCTCAGTGAACTTTGTTTGATCCAAAATATTCTAATATCTCGATTCGATCCATCATTTATTAATTTTTTAAATTATTTAGGAGTAATTAGGATTCAAAATCAACTATCTAAAAAGGTGCAACTACAACAAACAAGCAAACACACAACAAAGATACATATGGGTTCCCTCCCATAAAGAGCATGGTTTAACGTCGTCAGCCCGATAAACTATTCAGTTAATCGAGATGAATCAACATTAAAACCTCTTTGAAATCAGGTTGAAAGTCAAAGTAAGGCTTTAATCGATGCCCATAAACTTTGAAAATGTTTCCAGTATCAGGATCTTTAATATCAACAGCTTCAAAAGAATGAACTTTTACAACTGTAAAAGGTCCTAGCCATCTAGACTTGAGCTTTCTAGGAAATAACTTCAATATTGTGTTGTATAATAAAACTTTTTGTCCATTTTCCAAGTTCTTTTTCAATATCTTACGATCGTGCCATAATTTCCTTTTCTTTTTATAGATCATATCATTGTGATAAGATGCATTTCTAATCTCTTCTAATTCATTCAATTGCATAAATCTTTTCTCTCCAACATTCTTTAAATTAAAATTTAACTCCTTTATCGCCCAATATGCTTTATGCTCCAATTTAACTGGTAAATGGCAAGTCTTACCAAACACTAGTCTATAAGGACACATTCCAATAGGGGTTTTAAAAGCAGTTCTATAAGCCCATAAAGCAGTATCTAATCGAGCATATCAATCTAATTTATGATTATCCATAGTTTTCTCCAAAATTCTTTTAATTTCGCGATTAGACACTTCTGCTAAACCACTAGTCTGGGGATGATAAGCAGTAGAGATTCTATGAATAATATTATATTTCTCAATTAATCTCCTAATTTGATTATTCCTGAAATGGGATCCACCATCATTTATGATCACTCTCGGCATTCCATACCTTGTAAATATATTTTTCTTTAAAATATTTTGAAACACTCCGAGCATCACATCTGGGTAAAGCAACAGCTTCAATCCATTTCGAGACATAATCAACAGCAACCAATATATATAGATTTCCAAATGAATGAGTAAATGGTCCCATAAAATCTAATCCACATACATCAAATATTTCAACTTCCAAGTTATAATTTGGAGGCATTTCATTTCTTCTAGAGATATTACCTACTCTCTAACATCGATCACATGATTTAATATATCTATAAACATCTCTAAAAAGAGTAGGTCAATAAAATCCAAATTGTAAAATTTTAAAAGCAGTTTTATCAACACCAAAATGACCTCCAAATTCAGAATCCTGACATCGTTGAATAATAAAATTTGTTTCTTCTTGTGGCACACATTCCTAATAATTAGATCCTTACACTGTTTATATAGATTGGGCTCATCCCAAAATAGAATTTTACATCATATTTAAACTTCTTTTATTGTTGCCTTATTAAATCAGGTGGTACAATATCACTTACAATATAATTCACAATATCAGCATACCAAGGCAAATTATTTCCCAAAATAGTATAGAGTTGCTCATCATGGAAAATTTTAGTAATTTCTTTTTCAAATTTAGATAATTTTCCTAGTCTATTCTAGATAGATAATCAGCTAATTGATCATCAGCTCCCTTCCTATCAACTATCATAAAATCAAACTCTTGCAGAAGAAGTATCCATCTAATAAGTCTAGGTTTCACCTCCTTCTTTTGCATTAAATATTTGATAGCCGAATGTTCTGTATGCATAATACTTTTAGTTCCAATTAAATAAGGTCTAAATTTTTCAAAAGCAAACGCTATAGCTAATAATTCTCTTTCAGTTGTGGTATAATTAATTTGAGCCTCATTAAGAGTTTTACTAGCATAGTAAATGACTTTGAAAACTTTATCGTGTCTTTGTCCCAATGCTACTCCAATTGCATAATCACTAGCATCACACATAAGTTCAAATGGTTTCTCCCAATCGGGTGAAACAATTATAGGTGCAGTGATTAATTTTCTTTTAATAATTCAAAAGCTCTTAAGCATTCATCATTAAAATCAAACTTTCTATCATTTTCTAAAAGTTGGCATAAAGGTTTAGTAATTTTAGAAAAATATTTAATATATCGCCTGTAAAATCCAAGGTGTCCTAAGAAACTTCTCACCTCTCTCATAGTAATGGGTGGCGGTAATCTCTAATCACTCTAATTTTAGCAGGGTCGACCTCCAACCATGTTCAGATATTTTATGCCCAAGCACAATTTCTCCTGCAACCATAAATTGACATGTCTCCCAATTCAGAATTAGATTTGTTTTCTCACAAAGATCCAAAACTTTTGTTAAGTTTTCTAGGTAAATTTCAAATGAAGTCCCGAATACAGAAAAGTCATCCATAAAAACTTCTATTCATTATTTATCATACTACTGAAGATAGACATCATACATCTTTGAAATGTTGCAGGTGTATTACACAGTCCAAAAGGCATTCTTCGAAAAGTAAATGTTCCATAAGGGCTAGTAAATGTTGTCTTTTCTTGATACTTAGGAGCAATTGGTATTTGATGGTAACCAGTATATCCATCCAGAAAATAGTAGTACTCGTGTTCAGCAAGTCTATATAGCATTTGATCGAGAAAAGGAAGAGGAAAGTGATATTTTCTTGTGGCGGAATTTAATTTCCTATAGTCAATACAAATTCGCCATCCATTAATCTGTCTTGTGGGTATAATTTCATTACATTTATTCACTTCAACAGTCACTCCTTCTTTTTTCGGTACACAATGTATTGGACTTACCTAAGCACTATCCGAAATAGGATAAATAATTCCAGCATCCAGCCATTTTAAAATCTCTTTCTTAACTACTTCTTTCATTATAGGATTCAGTCTCCTTTGTGGATCAACTCTCGGTTTATGTTCTTCATCTAATAAAATTCTGTGCATACAAATCGAAGGACTAACTCCTTTAATATCTGCAAAAGTCCATCCAAAAGCTTTCTTGTATCTTTTTAAAGTTTCCAAGAACTTATGTTCTTGGTATTCGTTTAGTTCTGAAGTTACAATAACAGGCAAAGTAGATTATTCTCCTAAAAATATATACTTAAATGATTAGGGAGAATTTTCATTTCAAGTTCAGGAGGTTTTATGATAAATGGAATTAAGCTTTTATTTCCACCTTTCATAGTGTCTAATATTTCAAATCTCTCCTGAATATACTCCAAATCTTCATTCTTTTCATCCTCTGAATTTTCTTCATCTTCACTTTCTTCTTCAAACATATTTTTATATTCTTATTCTTTTTAAATATATTTTCAAAATGATCGTTTCTCAAGTAATCACAGACCTCCATTCTAAAACATTCATTATCTTTTTCCATTGAGGGATACTTCATAGATTTTAAAATATTAAAGGTCACCTCTTGATCATTAACTCTCATAATTAATTCTCTTCTTTGAACATCTATTATCGCTCTTCGAGTAGCAAGGAATAGTCTTCCCAAAATGATTGGAATTTCTTTATCTTCCTCCACATCAAGTACAATAAAATCCCAAGGAAAGATAAATTTATCCACTTTCACTAACACATCTTCCCCCACTCCTTTAGGGTAAGTAATGGAACGATCGACCAACTGAAGAGTCACAGATGTAGGAGAAATTTCTCCTATTTCCAACCTTTTGAAAGTTGATAAAGGCATTAGATTAATACTCGCTCCCATATCACATAAAGCTTTTCCGAAAAAATTTTCACCTATAGCACACGGAATAGTGAAACTACCAAGATCTTTAAAATTTTCCGGAAGCTTCTTCTGAATTATTGCACTACACTCTCCGCTAAGTGCAATAGTTTCATGATTTGTAAACTTTCTTTTCTTTCTCAGAATATACTTCATAAACTTAGCATAGTCAGGCATTTATTCCAATGCTTCAACAAAAGGAATATTAATCATTAATTTCTTAAGGATCTCCAAAAGTTTTCCAAATCCGTTATCTCTGTTTTGTTTCTTTAATCTTTGAGGAAATGAAGGTGGTGGCTTTTCAACAGTTATCTTCATTGGTTCAAGAGGATAATCCAAGTTTGGATAAATCTTATTTGAACCTTTTTCAATTTCCACCTTCTCCTTTTTTTATTTCAGCTTCTTTTTGCACTTTAGTTTCTAATTCTTTTCCACTCCTTAATTGAATAATCTTAAGTTGTTCCTTGTTTTGATCTTTTGGATTGATCTCCACATTACTTGGAAGTGTTCTAGAAGGTCTATTATTAAGTGCAGTGAAAATATGTCATAATTAATTTTCAATATTCTTCATAGCAACACCTTGAGTTTGTAATTGATTTCCCATATTCATAATCATTTTATCAGTAGACAACTTATTATCCTTAAATTGTGGATTACTATTGAATCAAGGGGGATAAGATGGTCTAAAATTAGAATTTCCTTGATTGTTCGAATTTCCAATTGGATTCATAGAATTGTTAGCCCAATGCAGGTTAACATTAGCATTATTATTATTCCAATTGAATTTTGGGTGATTCTTCTAACCAGGATTATAATAATTCGAATAAGGATTGTTAGGTCTATTAATAGCATTTAAGGTCTCGTAAGGTGTTTGAGATTCTATTATCTGTCCAAATGAATTTTCCTCTAACACTTGAGGTGGTTGAGAATAATTCATTCCATATTGATCTATTTTCTTTGAAAGGACTGCAATCTGAGAAACTGCCATAGTCATCATATCTGAATCATGAACACTAGCTACTCTCTTAGGATTTACCCGTTTAGAGGGAAATTGAAAATTATTAGTAGTCATTTCTTTAATTAATGTGTATGCTTCATCAAATGGTTTTGATATTAATGATCCACCAGCAGCAGCACCTATAATAGATCTCAATAATCCTACTAATCCATTATAAAATGTTTGAATTATTAACCAATCTGGTAAAGCATGATGTGGGCATTTCCTAAGAAGATCTTTAAATCTCTCCCAAGCTTTATATATTGACTCTCCTCCAAACTGACAAAAAGATGTAATATCATTTCTTAATTTAGCAGTCTTTGATCGAGGAAAATATTTTGATAGAAACTTTTGAGATAATTCTCCTCAAGTTCTAATAGATCTAGGTGCTAATAAATTTAACCACGCTTTAGCTTTATCCCTTAATGAAAAAGGAAAAAGTCTAAGTCTGACAGCGTCACTAGACACTCCATCATAATTAAAATTAGCACACAGTTCTAAAAAACTAACGAGATGTAAATTTGGATCCTCATTAGGTGTTCCAGCAAATTGATTGTTTTGTACCATTTGGACAATAGCAGGTTTAAGTTCAAATGAATTAGCAGCAACATCGGGATTTTGAATAGTGATGTGAATTTCATCTGCTGTTGGGTTAGCATAATCTCTTAAAGTTCTTGGCATATTTCCAATTTCATTTCTCTGATTATCTTGAATATTCGCCATTTTGTAAGGATTTTCAATTTGTTTTTATTGTTTTCTAATTTTTCTGACAGTACGCTCTAACTCCGAATCGTAAGGTACTAAACTTATAGATCCGCTACTACGCATATACAAACTCAAATACTCTAATAAAAATAAACAAACACATAATTGAACACTACTAAATAAAGGTTTTCTTTTTTTTTGTTACTTTTCTTTCTTAACTCCGTTACCTTCCCCGGCAACGGCGCCAAAAACTTGATGCACAGGACTTATATTGCAAAAACTTATGAACTCAAATTTATATATTTTTAATGATTTTGATATGTCTAAGCATTCAACGCAAGTATACGTATCGTATCAAGTAATACAGTGCTCTAATGGAGTCCTGGTTATTAATCCCACACGGAAGTTCGAGGTTTTAAGAAAGAAATCCTAAGATAAGTAAGATGGCACTAAAGTCATATATTTAAATAGCACTTAAAGTTTAAAACAAACTCCTACTAACACTATGCAAAAAACAGTAACAGTTAACTAAACTACAAATACTTCTAACTATTTAAATGACAGAATTAACTAATAGACACACTAAATTATGTTTTTGAAAGGTTTTTGATATATAAGAAAAGTATCTTTCCTCTTGCAAGGAGAATATGATGTGTAAATTGATATGGAACAAATATTTATATTATTGTGCCAAATAGGAGTACAGACGATTATTTACCCTTAAAAGAGTACCCCCTCTTTTAAGTAGAAAAGAACATTGACATATTCTAAGTTTAGTCACTAACTCTTAGGCTAGGCTGGGAGGATACCGGCTCTCACTTCGGAGCTCCCACTCACCCTTTACCCGAAGGCTAACCTTTGATATTTAGTTACTAATCTTAGAACCAATTAGGGGATTTCAGCTTGTCACCCTGAAATCTCCACATTGAAGTCCATCAAAACACATTTCCCTATTTATTTGCATTCAATTCCCATGAACTATGCAATTCATCTATGGAAATTGAATGGATCTTTCATTATTGTTGGAGGACATTAAATCCTTTCAAATTTAATGTTCAACAACATATTTTAATATTTCAATTGGCCGGATCGAAAGTAAATTAAGTTCTAAATGAAAAACCATCACAATTTCTTAATCTCATTAAAAGCACATCAAATCCACATCAATCCATCATCACATCTCTTATGCAAGAAGAAAGACGAGGAAACTACTCAGAATTCATGGAGAAGATATAAAAAAACATGAATTATATATATAAAACAAAATTCATACAAACCACAAAAGAAAATACAACTTATCTCTTTCTCTTCCCCTATGCTTCCCTTGAAGTTCCTTTGAATCCTCTTCTCTTCCTCTTTACAACACTTGATTCTCTCTTTAGAATGGGAATGAAGAAACAATCTCTCACTTTACCTACTCTCCTCCCCTCCTTAGAGAAAAATCCCTCTCAAAACCTCACTATACACTCTCTACTCCTAAACCCTAACACTTCACTCTCACTAAACTACTCCAAAAACAGTTACTTATAAGATAGGGACAAATTTCCAAGATTTTTCATTGGCATCCCTTCAAAAAGTCCCCAAAACTCTTCAAATTTGAATTGAACCGACTTCGGGAGTCGGCGGCGCTCTATCGTGCCAATTAATTCTGTGCTCTCTGGATTTGGGTGCCGACGGCGCCAGAACACTTTTTCCACCTTTTTGCTCCATTTTGCTCCTTTTTTGCTCCGGTTCTTTTTTGCTTCTTTTCACTCCAATCACCTAAAATCAACATACCTGCAATAAATCATGAAAAATATCTTACATTAAAGTGCAATATCACCAAAAAAAGGGTAAAATTCGATAGCAAAAACTCTATGTATTTTCAGTGCATCAACCTCCCCCCCCCCCACCCTACATAAAAAAAAATCTCTCCAAGTCATCATAATGGTAATACATACATAAGAACAATTAAAATTTACTTTTCCAAGTCAGTGGAACAAGGGGCAAAATAAAAAGGCTCTAAAATTCTTCTGCAAGCATACAAAAATGTAAGCACACATGAGCATTTAAAACATTATTTCTTAAATCAGCAAAATAAGGAGCAGAGAAGGCTCTATATACCCATTCCAAACCGTCAAAATGAAAGGTGAAACATAGCCTTATACCTGCTTTTAAAAATCAGTAAAGTAAGGAGCAAAGAAAGCTCCAAATACCTCCCAAACCATTAAAATGAGAGCTCAAACATAGTCTTATACCTACTTTTAAAAATCAGTAAAGTAGGGAGCAAAGAAAGCTCCAAATACCTCCCAAACCATCAAAAATGAGTGCTCACATATATGTTTTACACCTGTTTTTTTAAAAAAAATCTGTAAAGTAGGGAGCAAAGAAAGCTCTGAATACCTCCCAAACCATCAAAAATGAGATCTCACATATATGTTTTACACCTGCCTTTAGAAAATCAATAAATTATGGAGCAAAGAAAGCTCCAAATACCTCCCAAACCATCAAAATGAGATCTCACATATATGTTTAAGCATGTTTTGAGAATCAGTAAAGCAAAGAGCAAGTGAGAAGCTTCCAAGTATATCAAAATGTGAACTCAACTATATTATATCTTGCATTTCTTTAAAAAAAAAATTAAGCATTTCTTAAAAAGCAAAAATTTTGAGCATAGGTTCTAAGTTTGCAAACCACCACAGACCAAATCCAGGGAATCACAGCAGAAGACCTCTTCAAAGTGATGGCCAAAAGAGATAAAACAGAGAAGTAGAATTAGGATTTTTTACCTTGGCTTCTCGGTTCGAAGAAGGAAGGAGGATAGCCGAGCGGCACGGTAGAGATAGCTAGGGCTACGGCGGAAGGGAACAATCGCGAAAAGGAAATGTGAATGGGAGATGCGAATGAGATAAGGGTTACAGAGGTAATTCGAAGCCCCTAAACAAGAACGAAAAAGCGGACCACGGGGGTCCCCTTGCGGTTGGCGTGTAACATAAAATGAAAACGGAGTTTCCAAATAAGTTTTCAAAAAATGCAATTCAAACAGTGTTGCGTCGTTTTCAAAAACACCGCCGTACTTGTAAGCTGTCCCAAACGGACACTAGTCTTGCTTCTAAATGTGTACTCTGTAACAATGTTGAAGAGTCACTTGATCATATTTTTAGCTCTTGTTCTTTTGCTATGTATATTTGGATTATTGTATATGTCTTTTATAATACGCATGATGGTTTCTCTGGTTACCCTAACCTTGAGGCTATTTATGCTGATTGGAAGAATAAGGGACATGTTTTCTTTCTAATATTCTTTCTAATGTGATTTGATTTATCCGGGTTCCCAGGAATACTCTGAAATTTTTTGTTGAGACTATTAATGCTAGTATCACTTTTTCTAAAATTTGTTCTTATATGGGTAAATGTCTTTCTCTACATGGTATGAAATATACAAACATTATGTTTATGAAAGCCATTCTTACTAACCTGTCTACCAATTTCACTAATAATTCTCACTATCTTTATCAAAGTATTTGGAACAAATCTTTTCCTCCGTATCTTAAAATCAATTATGATGAGAGCTGGAAGCAGAATGGTGCAGGTATTGGAGGAGTTTGTTGGGATTAGAGTGGTTATGTCCATTATTGGTTTGTTGCTCCTTCTCCTTCTGTTTCTCCTCTTGCTGTAGAAGTTGATGCTATTGTGTTTGCATTATTGATGGCTAGGAAGATGAGTTGACATAATATTATTGTTGAAACTGATTCGCTTATTCTATGGAAGATTTGCAGGTCCTTTTTTGTGTGTCATTGGAGTATACAACTACAAGTTAAATAGTTTCTTAATATGGCTAAAGATCTGAATGTGTGACGTCTCATAATAAAAGAGATGGTAATGCTGTTGCAAATTGGGCGGCTAAGTTGGGTTCCTTGTTAAAATCTTATTTCATTTCTAAAGTGTTGCCTTTTGAACTTTATTGATTGGCTCTCCTGGATTTGTAAGTTGTGTTATCTGTCGGGTGCGTTGAGTTGTATTTTCTTTTTTTTTTGAAAAAAGAACATTTTTTATCTTTTCTTTTCCTTTTTTGGGATTGTAGGGTGTGTGCGTTTATTGGAATAAAATGTTGACACATATGCTCTTTTACCAAAAAAAAAAAAAAATCAAACTTTGGGAGTTAATATTTAGATAAAAAAAAGAATTATGTGATATTCGTAAAGATTTCACGTGGATTTGTAGTTGTTAGGTGTTTTGGCGGTAGAATGCTGTTTTTCCCGCCGATGGGATTTGACGGCGGCCCAAAACCCTAGCGGATTTAAGCCTCCTCTAATCTCCTTCCCAGTTCTTCACTTCGTCTCCTCTCGCATGTTTCTTAATTAGTGAAGGCCATTCAGTTGGATCACTCTCTAGAACCAATGGATACGTCGAGCCCTGCAGTGTTCGTGAACGCGGAGCTTCTCAAGATGCACGTCGGCAGGCGGGTTCGCATTGTGCTACAAGTCACGAGGATCGAAGGCGGCGTTATGATTGGACAATCTTCTGATGGTCAGCAGCTAACAGTGAAGGGGGCCGATCCGCAGAGCATCCCTCTCTCCCACTACGTCGAGGTTATCGGAATCGCCGACGGCAATCACTCCATCCGTGCCGAAATATGCACCGATTTTGGCGAAAATTTTGGTAATCTATTCTTTCTTCCGTTGTTGTGTCGCCATTATTATTTTCCTCTTTTGATTGAAGTTTCGGTTGTTTGTGTCTATTTGCTATCCGCGAGCTCCGACAATATTTAGGTATAAGGAACTTAGTCAAATAGCACCATATAAAGGAACATTAGAAGTGGCAAACTGGGTTGCTACCTATAGTCAGCAATCAACTTAAACGATCAATTGCAATGAATTGAATACAATCAGCATAAAAGAAAGCTTCAGAAGATTGTTGACAAAGGGCTTCATCAAAACTCATGAAGTTGAAATGTTAATACACGAAAAAAGCTTCTAGTTGCATGTTGGCATCAGAAATTCGTGCATTTCCGTGAACCAAATTGCAAGACTGAAACGAAAATAAGTATAATAGGTGCCAATCAACTTCAAATGAAAAAAGATGTATAGTAGGTGACAATCTGTGGTTTTGATCAGCAATAATGGTAGCCAAAATAGAATAGAAGAAAATTCTGTCTGTATTGGATGAAGAACCGTGCCATTCATTGAACAAAAACCTCAATTTTTAAGTTGTTTTGATCAAGCTATTAGGATGCGTAGGTTTATGATGTAAACATAATTACAACCAAACAACCCCAAAACAGAATACATTTACCAGTACAAGTGTGATAAGAAGCTATCAGAAATAAAAACTGTCACAGATAACAAGCAAACACAAATAAGAATAAAAGCAAGGAGATCTTTTATAACTAAAAAATCCATGGCACACAAAGCTTGCTATCACAGATGCAGAAAAAAGTGGATGGAAGAAAATAGAAGCAGTGTCTATTAAGATAAAGAAGGAAAATTTTAGAAACATGATAACTCTTAAGATTCTTCCCTCTCCCTCTTTTGTGCCCGAAACTAGTTGTGTAAGTGAGCCAAGCTGGCTCGTGAGCTAACTTTGGCTGAACTCGATAAGTGGCTCGTGAATTGGACTCGATAAGCTAACAAGGTAAGCTCAAGGAACCCAACTCGACTCTTTAGCTTGTGAGCTGGCTCGGTTAAAAAATATTTAATAAAAAATATACTTAAAACATATTAATATTCAAGATTTTTTTAAATTATTAAAAATATTTTAAAAAAATGATATTTTACGCTTATATCATATTATTTTTTATTAGTTTTCTCCTAAATGCTCATTCTATTTGTCATTTAATTATAAAACTAGTTTAAATTAATTAATTTCTTCTCTTTCATACTAAACAAGCGGGCTTATAAGCCGGCTTTATCTCGCAGAGTTAAGCTCAAGCTCAAGCCAAATGTGGCTCGAACTCGACTCAACATGTTAACACCCCTACCCGAAACCCTCCCAGTGCAATCGTAGCCGGAGCTAGTTGGGAAGCATACGATGGGATTGCGACATACGAGGACAACCAAAACTTCCAACATTCTCCTCCTTTAGCTCTCGTCCTACCATTTCTTCGTCCCTCTTCTTCTCATCTCATTTTGCATGTTTTTAGCTCGTCCAAATCTCATAAAAGTTGCCTTCCAATGGGATTTGCTAAGTTCAAAGTTTAAATCAAATGACCTAGAAACATGATTTAAGATTCTACAGGATATGAAATTGTCTTTTATGTTGTTTGACAAGATTTATGTCAAAATTTGCTCAAATCATTCTACCAAACAGCTCCTTAATATATTTGATGGAAAATATACTTCATATCTCAACTATAACACTTCCTAAAGTTGGAGTATGGACATCCAAAATGCTTTACTTGCCAAGATGAGAATGAAACAATGACTTTCCCAACAGTTTAGTGAACATATCAATAATGCATAAGCGTGGAAGGTTCATTCCACTTTGGCGGCATAAATTTGTCTCTAACCAAATGACAATCCAACTCCATGCATTTATTTCACTCATAAAAGATTGGGTTTGCTGCAATGTGCTTGACAACATACTAGCTAATCATCACAACACTTCTTGGATGCCCCCAAATTGGTACCCTGCAAAACGAGAAAAATATATTTGAACAAGTGAATTTTTTAAGTGATGGAAGTCATATTTCTATGCTTGTCTTCTTCCAGTGAACTTAAGATATGATTTTCTTTTGTAGTTTTCCAAGAAATGTGTGACCTCCTAAGAAAGACAACGATAGATATTCCTGCAGTCAAACAATTGCTCGATCTTCAAATTAAAACCCACCTAGTTTCAAAATTTTTGGAGTTGGAAATAACAATGCTTCCTCAAAAGTAGCCTTGGAATATAATGAAATGCGGATTGCTACATCAAGATGTTGCATTTACAGCTCTTGCATGAATTACGTGAAAACATAAAAGGAATATGAAATGTTTTGCTTTATGATCTTATGATAAACGAGGCATCCAACAAACCTTCTATATATTAATGGATTTCATAGGTGATGACTATCAATAGGTGCGAGCCTAAGATTTTATTCCTTAAGTTGTCGGAGTTGCACAACGTAAGCTTATGCTATTAAGGATGTTCAATGCATACTTCCTTCGTGAATTGGAATTCATTGATGGGCTCATTAAGCTTTTTGAGATTTTGAATCCAAAATTGATTTTATGAGAAAATGTTAATTAGCTATTGTAGTTCGGTCATTTTTAGTAAGAACTATGTGGTTAATATAAATAACCATGATTTTGAAATAAATTTCAAATAATCATGCAAACAATGTGTAATCCACCATGGACTATTGAAGCCCTACATGTTGAATCGTACTAGACTTCAATTTGATGAATTGATCAACTTCTAGTAGGAATAATGGTAAGCAAAATTTAAATAGACAAAATCAGAATCCAACGCATTTTACATTAGCGAGGCGACGCATAAGCCTCGAAGCAGGTCAATATGTTAATAATAATTTTTAGTAAATAAAATTTTGAAGGGTGTTGTGCATTCAAAACTTCTCAGTGTGTTAATAATTGGTCGATGTCTGATTTTCATATATACAATAACAGATTGAGAGGTTTTCTGTTCATATTTTTTGTACTTGAAAATATCTCATGTATGAAAAAAATGTACAAATAATTCTTGAAAATATTGTAGGAGTAAATGTTATTCTTATGTAAGATACGTTGGTTGGAGAAAAATAGTTGATCAAGTCATTTATTTAATAAGCCTTTTGAGAGGTAGATATCCAACAAAAATGCACTTTTGAAAAATATTATTATGCTTATGTGTGGGTTTTTATGTTAATAGCATAAGAAAGGCATCTAAATACGTACAAATGAACATATGTGATGATTTGACTATAAAGCTTTTCAAAATAGTTTTATTGAAAAGTAGATTCGGTAATATATTTATAAGATGAGCAGTTGTTAAAGTACCTTCTCCCAAAAAAATAAGAAGATTGTGAGCTTGAAACCTAAATATGTGAGCAATGTTAAGAATGTTGTTTTTGCTTGCTATCCTATTTTGTTGTGGCATTAAAGTCCTTGGATGTTGCTAAATGATACTCTGCTCTATAATGAAGAGATGATATAAGAATTATTCACATTATCAATTTGTATGCATAAGGTTTTCATCAAATTGCCTTTCAACTTGATAGGAAAAAGAATTTTAATGAGTTTGTGTTTTAAATTAAAATGCGTTGAATAAATTCATTTAAAATGTGCAAAATCATCGAAAATAATCAACAAATAATTTGCTTATGACTGAAATGCAATTTAATGTGCTCCATAAATATCAGTGTATTAACTTAAAAGGCTCAACAATAAAAGTATAACTTAAATGAATGTATTCCAGCTTGTTTGGCCAATAGGAAAAAATTGCAATCTTTAGCATACTAAAAGGTTATATCGTATGCATATTGACCAAACACTTCAAAGCTTTTTAATTAAAGCAATTTTGAGAAGTAATTCTAGAGTAAAATGGACAAGTTCACATGATTGCTGATGTATAATTTTTTTAGGAGAAAAATAATTGTTTCTCTTTAATTTCATAGAAAACAATTGCAACATAAATGGGGGGATGACTCCCCATAATGAAAGAAATAAACATGGATTACGACATACCAATAATGTTAGATTCTATAAATAGAAAAAAATCTAATAATATAATAAACTAAAATAAAACCTCCTAAAATTTCAATACCCTCCCTCTTAAGTTGGCACATTCATATCTATCACGCCTAACTTGCTTACAAGGAACTCAAAACTTGTTCTGAAAAGTCCTTTGGCGAAGTTGTCTGTTATTTGTTGCGCTATTTTAGTGAAAGTTATTCAAATAACTCTATAATCAATCTTCTTTTTTATGAAGTATCTATTAATCTCCACATATTTTATGTGATCATGTTGTACTTAATTTTTTGCAATGCTTATGACAGCTTAATTGTCACAATATAACTTCATTGGCATGTTTATCTAGATCTGTAGCTTTTCAAAAATTCTCGTCAACCATAACATCTCACATACTCTGTTAGCCATAGCTTAATATTCTGCCTCGAAACTACTCCTTGCTATCATATTTTGTTTCTTCACCATGTAATATGATTTCCTCGGATATAAGTACATTATCGGATATCGATTTCTTGCAACAACTTAGTCAACTCAATCTGCATCGGTACATGTCTCTATGTTCTATTGTGTGGTCTTCTAAAAAATAAACTCATATTCAATGTTCTTTTTAGGTATTTGAAAATTCTATTAACTGCTTCAAAATTTTTTTCAGATGTTGAATGCATAAATTGACATATCAAACTTACAACAAAGGTGATATATGAATCTGTATATGATAGGTATATCAGCTTTCCCACAAATTTTTGATATCGGGCTATATTCATTGGTCACCTTTTTTCTCATCTCCCAGTATTTAATTGGGATTAGCTGGAGTGTCTGCAGGCCTACAATCACTCATCCCAATGTCTTATAAAAGATCAAGAACATATTTTCATTGGGAAGAAACAATTCCTTTCTTCGATCCAGCAACATCCATGCCAAGGAAATACCTAAGAAATTATAAGTCAATTGGTCCAAGAAATACTGATGAGAGAGAAGTATTCAACCGGTGCATTTCATATATGTCATCTCTAATGAGAATTATATTGTCTACATACACAATTAGTATGGTTATCTTCCCATTTTTTGAATGTCGGAAGAACATTGCATAATCTCTTTGCCTTGAGTATATAGCTGACCTTTAACAAACAGTCTAAATTTCTTATACCACGCTCTAAGTGATTGCTTTTGCCTGTATAAAGTCTTTTTTAGTTTACACACCTTTGTGTCATTTTTCATTAAATTTTGAAGGTGCTTCCATGTATACTTCTTCCTCTAAGTCTCCATTGAGAAATGCATTTTTTATATCCAACTGTTGTAAAAATTAATAAAGATTAGTTGCTAGTGTCAGAAGAACTTTTATAGAGTTTAATTTTGCGGCTAGGGTAGATGCTTCTAAGTAATCGATGTCATAGTTTTGAGTAAAAAATTGGCAATCAGTCGAGTTTTATATCGTTCTAAAGAGCTATAAGAATTATACTTGATTGTAATCACTTATTTGCATACAATAAGTTTTTTCCCTTTAAGAAGATCAATTAGTTTCTACATGCCTTTTTTTTCTAGAGCTTTTATCACCTCGTTGACAACCCTCCTTCCACTTAGGAACTTTCAGAGCATTCGATGATAGTATTTGGAATCTCCATGCAAGATAATTGTATGGTAAAAGTCTTAAAATGGGTGAAAGGTTTTCATTTCACATCTAATGTGACAATGGATGTTGTGTGCAAGACCTCGCCCCCTTACAAGCAACAATGGGATGAATGAAATCCTTAAATTTAGGATTAGGGCTGGACTCGGGTTAAGTATTTGAAGACTCAAAACTTGAAGTTTAAGTGGACTATCATAAGATAAAGGCTCAGTGAGGATATTGCCTGGAGTATTCATGGATTTTAGGCAATGTAAAGTATTCATAGACTTTTATTTTGAGTTGTTGTTTGTCGCGAGTAGAAATGGTATAAATGTCTTTGTTTGTTTTCTTATTTTTTCTTTGTTAGTAGTTATAAGATTATGAATATCATGAGATGTCATTGTGGGAAGATTTGAATCGTCTTCAGTATCTAATAAACTCGACTCATTTTTTCATGATATAATATAGCTTGACTTTTTCAGGTTGAACAATCAAGGTTAGCGAGATATAATTTTTTGAGTCTTTGGTTTGAAGAAAATCTTGAAAATTTTGTACTGAAGAGCACGAATAAAATTATGGTTAACATCGAGCAATGAATAAAATTAGGGTTAACACCTAACAATGATGTGGCAGAGAGTTATCATTTTATGCTGAAGAGCAAGATGGAATCTAACAAAATGGAGATTAAAACTTGTGTAGGTGCTTTAATTGCTCCTTAGTAAAAGGTATTGCATCTAGTTTGACTCTTGAGTTTCATCAGCAGTGACTTGGTAGATCCGACCTTCACATTTATATTTTGGTTTTCAATTTGTGCATTCACTATGAAGCTTTCAACATGTAACCTTTGTAGGCCATATTTTTTGCAATGTTTACACCACCATAAGTAAGGCAAATCAATTTTGGGATTACTAAAAATGGTAGAATTTCTTTGGGCGTCGGTCATCATCGACTGGTACGACATCATCAGAGGAGAGATTATTTCAGTCGCAAACTATTTAGGCGCTTAAATGTAAGTGCAGGAGAAGTTGATGGAGGCAGCTAAGCTGAAGGGGTTGAAACAAATTGAGTATATGATAGGCCTACTTTTGATTCAGTTCAATTTTTCGGTTCATGATACTCGAGAATGGGAGCCTACTTTCTGAAAATTAGATGAGGAACATAAATAAGAACAAGTCCTTTTTTCTCGAATTATAAATTTCAATAGCACTAAAGACCGAGAAAAAACCTGCTGAGAAGAAGCACACAGAGAAGCCTGCCTCTGAATAACAAAAAAAAAAAGGCGAAGAAGAAAGATAAATAAGCAGAGGTGGTGGAGAATGTATCTGCCACAAAGAAGCTTGTCGTCGAGTGCTCGACCTATGCAGTTTTGATGCTAGAGACGTAGATGTCGAGTCTCTAAACATTGCGATACACCTGTTGCCTTGTTGGCTGGCTTTAATCGCGACTCTGTCGTGATGGTTCCACTAGGATCCAGTCGTTCTTCCCACAATCCAGTAGTTGTCTTCCCAGCGAGCTCTAATGGCAACAGTATTGCGAGGGTTTTGTTGCGATCCAATCGGTGTCTGCCCAACGAGCTCTAATCGCGATTGTATCACAAGGGGTTTGTCGCAATCCATTCGGCTTCCCAGCAAGCTCTAATCACAATTGTATCACAACCATAAGGAGCACATAATTTGCGGAGGATTTCTCAACGAGATTAGGTCAATTTTTCGAAGGCGAAGGTGGGCTTTGATACCATATTATTTTTTGGAGGAGAAAAATAATTATTTCTTTCAATTTCATAGAAAATGATTACAACATAAATAGAGGGGGATGACTCTCACATTAGGATTATATTAAAAGCAGTCATAACTCCCACTGATAAAAGAAGAAAACATGAATTATGATATACCTGTAATACTAGATTCTAGAAATATGAAAAACTTAATAATTGAATGTACTAAAATAAAAACTTACTAAAATTTCAACATAATGTATGCGTGAAAGTTTTGTAAGAGATACATTCATGTTTTATAGGTCAGAATATTGCCTCTCCAAGGCAATCATCTTCTTCATTGTCTTCCCTCATAGAAGTTGATTAAGTAATTCAAGACTCATGTAATTTTGCTCGCATTCAATACATCAACTTGAAGTAGGAACATATATAACTTCTTAAATAATGCTTTTTTACCTAAAGTTTGCAAAACATATAGATGAAATTGATGATTATTACTACTTGATAATTTTATAAAAGAATGTTTGGGTAAGGAGGCTTTTTGTGAGAAGCTATTAAAAATATAAAATGTACTATTTGGTGCCATCAATTTTTATCCATTCAATAAAGGTGCTTGAGTTAGTAGAATTCAAGTTGGTTGTTTGAGGTGGAGGAATGCTTTGGGCCTATTGTGTGATAGAAAAATACCGCTTAGACTGAAAGACAAATTTTATAAGATGTTTGTAAGGCCTGCAATGCTCTATGGTGTTGAATGTTGGTATTTAAAAGAGAAGCATAAAACTAAGTTAAGTGTTGCCGAGATGAGAATGATTAGGTGGGTGGTGGCTTTACATAGAGACAGTGCGAAATGAATATATCGTGTAGCTCCAGTGACAAACAAAATTAGAGAGTCGTCTTAGATGGTTTGGTAGCATTAAACGTTGACCATCTGATGTAGATTCCACTTATGTTAAGAAAGTAGAGATAGACATAGGAAAAATTGAGCATATTATATAAAAATGATTTTAATCTATTAGAATTAAATGAAAATATGACATTAAATGGGACACAACGGAGAAAAAAGATTCATGTAGCCGACCTCACTTAGTGGGATAAAGGTTTTATTGTTTTTGTTGTTTGTAACAAAGTTGCTTTAGTTTAGAACAATTGGGAGAAGACAAACTTGTAACGGTTACTTGTAGTTGAAATTTATTGTTGTGTAAAAGTGTAATGATTTATTTATATTGCATTAGGTGAAACTTGGTGTCTCTAACATAATCTCAACACGAGTGCTTATCTTTTCATTCTTCTTAGCTTCTTTATGACCAAATTGAAATTTGTGCAATAGATAACATTTGTTAGTAGTGTGATTAATGGGAACAATGAAATTTACTATGATTTATTTTGGAGAATTTGCTAGCAACAAAAGAGTAAACTCATTAGGAGATGCGACTTTGGCTATGAAATTGCAAGAAAACTATTATCTATGATCATACTATTTTTGTGATGGCTAAAATAAGACTAAGGATCTGTTTGTTGCCGCTACAACTTATCAATAAGCTCGCTGTGACTTACTGCTCGTGAAACTCTATCATGGAAGTTACTGTACTGTTTGTTTTATGTGGTTTAAAAACAGCGGCGAGACAGCTGTTTCTGGACAAATGATCATTCTGCCCCTGTGTAGTATTGTTATTTGTATCAGAGCTGTCATAGTCATATATTTGATACTTTATAAGCTAAAATGCACTTCAGAATAGTACAAAAATCCAGATAAACACGTCACTTAATATCTAGTATCAAGATTGCTAAAAAAAGAAAAAATGATTAAAATTACAATTAGTAATAGATAATATTAATTTAAAATGTAGACGACGTACGTCAAGAGCTACGTCGTCCTGCAAAGATGCTATCCATTCCCGATCACTGTTAGCCGTGAAATCTACCAGACTGTCCGCCCTCTTCGGATTGTCTGCTCACCGCGAGCACCTGTAGAACTTTCTCACATAACTATGTGTCTAACGTGATGTAAGTATGGAAGTCGTAAGTCCACAATGGCAGAGCAATCGTCGGGATGTCCCTAAAATCTTGGAGTTCATCTATCTTGAATGCTGCGAAAGAGAATCCATTAGTGACAACACAAGTTAAAATTGCTAAAAGAATTAATAAATTACAGTTTTTTCTAGTTGCGATGTCTCAAAGAACTTAATATACTAACCAACGAATCTGTCAACATAAGAAAACGGTCCTTATAAAAAATAGGGTTCCTGGTTGTCTTTAACCCACAAAACCAACCTTGTGTGTCACATATGCATATCACCAAAAAATGCCATCTAGAAGACTCACAAACCATATCGCAAAAATGATGAGATGAAATTGGTTGCTTTCATTAGGATTTCACATGTGACACCAATCAACAACTAATGTATATCTGAAAAACCCATAAGGTCAAATGTCTCATCATCGACCCCTCAAACTACAAGAACAAATAAATAAAATGCAAGTGAAAAAAAAACTTATAAATAGTGTAAAGAGCTCAACCAATCAATATCAAATATACAATGAAATAAAA
Organism: Papilionanthe hookeriana x Papilionanthe teres; assembly: GCA_022702705.1. Taxonomy (NCBI): domain Eukaryota; kingdom Viridiplantae; phylum Streptophyta; class Magnoliopsida; order Asparagales; family Orchidaceae; genus Papilionanthe; species Papilionanthe hookeriana x Papilionanthe teres. The sequence continues at coordinate 138,752,813 of CM040429.1, read as the reverse complement.
ATAAATTGAAACTCAATAAAATTCAAATAGTACTGAATAATTACAGATAATAAAATAATAAATTCTCCAATCATCTTCCTACCGTCGCATCAGTAATTTGTTCCCTCAATTATATCATCTCGCTTATACCTTCCTCGTTTGTAGTATAGGTGATGGAAGCATCACTTTCATACTGTGACAAAGAATGCCCAAGACGGTACTTAAAAGCTTCGGCAGGTACATGCTCATGATTCTCGACTGTCCGACAGAAGTCGATATCATTGCGGGAGGGATGTCTCCGAATGTAATTATAGGGAGTCATTGTGACAATCACAATCTGCAATTGTTTGGGAAATGGGTAGTTCTTTACTTCTTCTTCCAAACACCAAAAGTCCTCTCAACAACACTGCGTAACGAGGAATGTCTTTTATTGAACATTTTTTTTTCTACCTCGTGTTACGTTGCTTGCTCGCTCAAAATCCGATATGTAATATCTTGTATCAGGATATGACTTAAGATACCCTCGCTGCAATAGATATTCAGCATCAATCAAATAATATTGTCTGATATGAATTGCATAATTAATATTGAGGTTAAAGTTAATTATGACATTGGCTCAATCTCAAGCATACTTGCAGGAGGATTGGGGAAGTTGTATGTGGCACTCCACATTGTACCTTAGAAAACTCTACTCTCATGTGCATTGCGCCTTCAACCGGTCATAACAAAAGTGAAACACATGTTGAAGTCGCAAACGACTCTCACAATGTCCGATGAATGCAAGTTTCTCAATTGCTCCAATACAATCCTAGTAAAATAAAATTGTGCTTCTAAAAACATTGTTTTTTTTTGAAATTGAATGTAATGAATTTGAGGCATTACCTTAAAGAACAACATGTATCGTGCATCGCGTGAAATCTTTGTGGGGGTCGTTGGTTTGATGACATGTGAAGAAAAGCTCACAAGTGCCTTCAACCCCACTTATTGTTTCAGAAGAGTGTTATGATCACTCAATTGCCTCTCGTATTGATTTGTTCTGGGATAGTATGTATAGTGTTATCGCCAACACCTCTTACAAAGTCGTCCTTGCAGATCCAGGAAGTCCATGAGATTTGTATAGCTCTCCAATAGATCAATGAATAATGTTTGTATCATGCGGAACATATTGCTAGATCTCGTTGGGTGGCCGCAAACAACTCTCCAACCCATTTATCCCCAACATATGAGGATGCCGTGTATGGAGACTGATCAATGTACGAGTTGTAATACTCGTAGATTAATCATACGTTAGCTGCAATTCTCCTACGCATTCTTTTAGTTGTATCCATGTAGATCAGTATCGTGCAGTCTAACATAAAAGCATTAATGAATTAGCTACAACCACATAAGATTACAAAAAAAAAAAATAAATAAATAAAGATGTGTTGAATAAACAAAGTTCCAAACAATTTAAATATCCAAATCATAATGAAAAAAATAGACAAATATAAGTGTCATAAGCGATTGTAAATTATAAAAGTCTCTCAAATGTTCATGTGATCATAAAAATGTCGTAGAGAAAGGGGAAACAAGAGATCACAGCTTTGAGAGGCTTTTAACATGAGAAACATGGGAGAAGAGAAAGGGGAAACAAGATATCACAGCTTTGCGCGAGATTGCAGACGAGTTTGGGTCGAGGGTTAGGGTAAACAAACCGCGAAGGAAAGGAGGGCACTTGCGTAAATAATAAAGTGAGGAATGCGGGTCGCGGGGTCGAACACGTGGCCCACGTTTTATGAGAAATGTGCCATGTCAGGCATAAAACGCCCCCCAAACAATATTAAATCGCGGCTGCATGTCGCGCCGCGCCGTTGCCCTGCTGCCGCCCCAAATGGGGCCTAAGGTTTTATAGTAGAGAAAATATTAGTACATTGTGTGAATTTGTTAATTTAAAATGAGTAGCGCTCATCTTAGTGTTTTAGATATTTCTCGTTACTCCCCGAGTCTAAATACAAAACATAGGCTCTGATACCACTGCGTCATAAGCCCAAGTCTGGGATGAGGTAACGCCTTGACAATGCAAGGCATGATGAAATGAATTGATTTTTATTCTCAAAAGAAAGAATTGTATAGAAATAATAATGAAAATAAACAAGAAAGGATAATTTTCATTTCATAAATAAATAATAGTTTAATGAAACAACTCAATAAAAAGCAAAAAATTGATTGGATTAAAACTGAAATCACAACAAAGAGCGTTTATACAGAGAAATAAAAAGAAAAATAAAATAACTAAAACAAATATTGAAAAATACAAAAAATAGAAAATCTAGAAATGAAAAATTTTTCTTTGTTAGAGATGGTCACGCAGGTGGTTGAATAAAATCTATTATGAAAATACCAGCGAATGAGTTTGACAAGTAAACTCAGTAAATAACAATAATTCATTGAAGTATAAACGACAAAGAAATAGAGTATGTATTATTAAATGCATAACAAAATTTACAAATGGATTATCACATGATTATAATCATGACTAAAAGTGACCTGAACACTTGTACCTTTATTTTGATATTTATAAATTTTCATATCACGTGTGTTTATACATATTAAAATTAACAATCTTTTAACACTACCTGTAATTTACAAGTGTAGTATTTATATGTATAGTATTTATATATATATAATTGGTTTTATATAGCACCGAGAAACAATGCAAGATAGATATCAATTCAATAGAAATCTAATGATTTCTTTGAGAACCTGTCGGTCCAGCTTAGGGCCCATTTAGGGCAACTTATAAGTATTTTGAAAACGCCGTCTAACCGTTTGGTTCGTGCGTTTTTGAAAACGCCGCCTACAGCTTATACACGCAAGCCGTGGGTCTAATCCAGCGATCGACCCGCAGGCCGCATTTCAGGATAAGCAGTTTGTCCTGAAACACACAAGCTGCCCCAAACGAACCCTTAGTCATGTCAAGATGTTTAAAATCAATATAATAATATTATAATATAAATTATGTTTCTTGTATCATAATCAAAGAACAGGAATATAAGTATGAAACATTCACCTATGCTATAACAACAAGTCTTTATCCCACTAAGTGAGATTGGCTACACATATATCATATTGGGTGTCATATTTTCATTTAATTCTAATAAATTGAGATAATTCTTTACACAGCTTGCCCGAGTCTAAGATTTCACTTATCTACGCTATAAAAAAATAATAATCACTGAAACATGACATGCTAGTAATTAAACCCAAGTTTACGTAGTAATAACAGAAGGCTGATTACACCGGAAGGTCATTATGAATAAAAATAAAATTTACTGCAATTATATTATTGAAATTTAAATGGCAAAATTGGCAAACTAACAACTAGTTAGGAATCTAATGCAAGTAATAATGTTAATATCCCTGACTAGGAATGATGTGTTTATCTTATAATAAAAAGTAATTTACTTACCTCGAGACAAGAAATAAACTCTAAATTTTATAGTGATTCAAACAACGACGAAGAGTTAGTCATACATGTATTAGAATTCAAGATATAATTAATTATGTAACTAAACAATAGTTATTTATTTATTTATTTTGGTGTAACCTCATAAGAATCTTGTTAAAAGTAAATATATACATATCCATATTTAGATGTAGATATAATTATGAACTATTGGTCTTAAATAAGAAAAGAGAACGGAGGCTCATGATGCTAGCTTAGTCGAGGAAGGTTTACAGGTTTTGATTGTCTACCTTCGGTTGAAGAGGAAAAAGGTGAGGGTTCGACAGTTGCTCCCAAACAAGGAGAAGGTAACGGGAGTTGCAACTTGCAAAGATGTTACAAGGAGGAGAAATATGAAAGTTTTGGTGGTCTTTGTAGCCCACAATCCCATCGATGTCTTCCTAGCGAGGTCAATGAAAAGGGAGAAGCTGGAAAGGGTGCTACTAGATTGTCGGCTTTGGCATGGGATGCCCTAGCCCTTGCTTGCTGTTAAATAAAGCAGCAAAAGAAGGTGACTAAGGCAACTAGCAAGCAAGAGGGTAAAAAAAAAAAAGACAGGAAGAGAATGTAAAAATCAAATGTAAAAAAAAAAAGATTGGGAAGGCGCCGAGCAAAATAGGAAATAGAATTTTGAAATCAATGAGATTGGAAACAAGCGAGAAGGAAAGAAAACACAATTCAATGGGGCAGCACAATAGAAGGAAAATCATCAAAATAAAGCAACTATTGCGTGTAGAGGAATCGGAAAAGTTCGGATCTTACAATTTTTTACATTTATAATATTTTAGTGTCATAAATTTATGCATGAAAAGCCGTATTTCACTTCAAAAGTTAGTAATAGTGATATTTTTTATATAATATTAAAGATTTGTGTTATATGTATGTAAATATGAAAGTTGAGGTTTTAGATATGTAAATACTTAAAAATTATGTGGCATGTATGTAAGTCATCTTTATTTATTTATAAATTGGAAGAATTACAAAAATACCACTCAATTCCTATTCATATGCATATCTAAACTTAAATTTTTATATATTTGTCACCTTAACTATGCATGAAAAGTTGTATTTCACTTTTATAAAGTTGAAATAAAGGAATTTTTTATGTGTTATGAAATATTTGAGTGATATAGATGTAAAAGGTAAAATTTTGGTGTTGGATGAGATGCTATTATATGTAAATGCCCTTTACAAAATTCTCTTTCTCCACAGATGCTGTTTCTTATAATGGGCTATGCAAACTTGCCAATGGAAAGTTCAAGAGCCTCTTTCTTTGATGACCTTATCCATCCTCCTGCAAGTTGTTTCAAGTCTCCTAATATAGGTTCATGGAGTTGAGAAGCTCAATCAGCAATTTAAATCATATATTTTTAATTATGGAAACTCTCTTGAATTTTATAATCTTTAGATATATGATGCTGTATTTGATATCAATGCACTGATTTATATCATTTAGCTGCTTTGATTCTTCTGTTAACCAAATATTGTCATTTTTTACTTAGTGGGTGGAGGAATTAATTTCCTTTTAAAAACACTTGAAATAAGTATTTTTCAGTATTTTTAAAAAGAAGTTAATTTGTTTTTGAAAATATTAAAAAGATGCATTAAAAACATGTTAAAATAAAGGCGAAAGCAAAAGGGAAAAATAAATAAACATAATTAATTGTGCAGTTTAAAATAAACAAATTTTGGTATTTAAAATAATTTGTCAAAAATTTAAAAATAACATTTATTTAAAAATTTATTATTTAATATAAACGGTTAAAAAATATAATATTCTATATAGATCAGATTGCCTCATCAGCAGTCACTTCAGCATATACAATCATCCTATATGGCGATTTTTGTTTGCCACATCAAGAAGCAAAATATCCTAATGAATGATATAAGAAAAAAATTATTGATCATAATTATATATTATTATTATTATTATTATATTTATAAAGCTCATTTAGTTCAGCTAGAAGAATGCAAGACTCAACTTTGAGGTTGTAGGTTAGTACCATAATGATTTTTTTTAGATAACATTTGTCTAATTATTTTTTAAATTTTATTAATTTAACAATTAAATTAAAATTATATAAATTTTAATATTAACTCTCAATTTAAAAAAATGAAAGAATCAATACTATAATATAAATAAAATAACTTAATTATATAATCTCTATTTAAATTTAAATTGGAAGATAAATCAATTTTAATGTTTGCAATTAAGTTAATTATTCATATTAATCGTAGTAAATAATCATTCTACACATGTATATTTGATAACAGGTCATAATGCGCAGCTTTTTCTGGCTCCAACTCCACCGACCTCTCACCACAAACTCGCTCAAATCCAGCTCTTTTCTCGGTTTCGAACAAGACAACAAGGAAAAGACGTAGAGCCGAAATGACGGAGGTTCTTAGAGCTCTGCTAGGGTTTTCTCCTTTTAGAGCCGCGAGGAGTTTTGATCATCTTTTTTTTGCTGATTCTTCTTCCATCATCTTATACCTTAAAGATTTGGAAGTTTTCCTTTAATTTCATGGCTGATTTTCTTAATCGACCTTCTTTTCTTGAGGCTTTAAAAGGTAATATGGATGTTTCAACTTCTTCTGCTAACGTTTGTTTATTTCCTACTTTTAGAGATCACTTCGGTGAAGATGGTGCAGATAGTTTATTAAAGAAGGCTTCCAAAAAGAATGGAAAACCTGCCTTGATTTTCAATGACGAAGAAACAAATCTTCTAGCTGAGCCTTTGAAATACACTTTGATAGACAAGTTTACTTATGCACATCCTAAAATGGAGGTAATCAGGAAGTATTTTTCTGATCTTAAATTATTAGGTAAGTGGAATGTTGGAATGATTGATGGTAGGAACTTGATGTTTAAATTAGAGAATGAATCTGATTATACTCAGTTATTTTCCAAAATAGTAATACAAATCGATAAGGTTTATTTGAAGATTCTTAAATGGACTGTTGATTTTAACCCTAGGGAAGAACCGCCGATTGTTCATATATGGTTCAGATTCTCTGGTTTAAAATTACAATTCTATAATAAGAAAATTTTGTATTCTATTGGAAAGATTTTTGGTTCACCTATGAAAATAGATATGGCTTCAGTAAACTATAATCGTCCTTATAATGCTCGTATCTTGATTGAAAGAGATGTTACTACTCTTTTTTGTGATTCTGTTTGGCTTGAAGATGCTAGTTCGGGTTATTGGCAAACTGTGGAAATGGAATTTACTCCACTGTATTGTAACAAGTGCAAAATGTTTGGCCATTCCATTAATAACTGTTTTATTGCTCACCCTCATTTAAAAATTAAGCAATTTAAGAATCTTAATAAGGAGATTATGGGGAATAAAGATAGTGAAATTAATCATAATATTATTTTATCGCCTGACAATGAGAATACTGCAAGATCTTTAAATCTTGTAGATCCTAATGTTCTTGTTATTCAGGAAAATGATGATAATATAGCTCAGATATCTTCTAAATGTCTTCCTTTAGATGTTTCTAATGTTAATCTTGTTCAAAATGAAGGGTTGCAAGAGGATGACAATGTTGACATCGTTAATACTGAGAATCTTGTTTTGAGCAATATTCAATCTAATTTGCTGGTTGATCCTATTATTGATAAGGCTATTTAGAATGTTGATCTTTCTCTTTTAAACCATGGTAAAGAAATAATTGATGATTATGCTGCTGACAAAATAGGTATATATGTTAATACTGTGAATAGATCTGAACTTGAAGAAGAATGACAGATTCAAAAAGCTTCCATGAGAAGGAGATTTAAAAGTAGCCGGGAGCTAAGCTATGTAAATCCTGAGGCTTTAAATGATCAACTAATGGGTAAGAATTTTGATCTTAAGGAAGTTACTTCCTCTTCTAGAATGACTAGAGGTAGGAAGGATAATGAAGATGAATTTTAATACATTAGTTTGAAATATTAGAGGCATTGCTAAAATGGATGCCTCTAATAGATTAAAGAATTTAATTCGTCTTTATCATCTTTCTTTTTTTGGAATTCTGGAACCGTTAGTTAATGTCTGCAATAATTTAAAATATGTTAGAATAATTGGTAATTTTCATTATGTGGCTAATATTAATAACAAAATCTGGTTTCTTTGGAAGGATTTCATTAAGGTTGATGTGATTATTAATCATAGTCAATTGTTACATGTTGTTATTAGTTATCATGATGTTTCATTTCATCTCTCTTTTATTTATGTTGGGTGAAGTAAACTTGAAAGAATGAAATTATGGAATTTGCTTAATTCTATTGGTCCTTTAAGTGTTCTTTAGCTTGTAGGAGGTGATTTTAATGTTATTTCTACTGTTAAGGAGAAGAGAGGTGGTCTCTCACCTAATCTTAATTTAATTACTAATTTTAATAAGGCTATTTTGGATGCTGAGCTATTTGATTTAGGCTATTCTGGCTCTATTTTTACCTGGCATCGAGGTAATGTTTTTGAAAGATTGGATAGATTTTTAGCTAATTCCTTTTGGTGTAATAATTTTGTTAATTTTCAGGTACATCACCTTGCCTTTAATGCTTCTGATCACACTCCTATGTTGTTAAAGGTTTCTAATAACATTACTAAAAAATCTTATCATTTCTGTTTTCTTAATATGTGGATTCAACATCCTACTTTTCTGATATGTGTTAAAAATAATTTGTCGATTGATAAACTTGCTTTTAAACCTTTTAATTCTGGTCAAAAGCTTTGGTGGCTTCAGAAATACCTTGCTAAGGCTTTAAGAGCTTGGAACTGGTATGTTTTTAGTCATCTTGATAAAAATGTTATGGAAGCTGAAAATAGAGTTAAAGATATGAAGGTACATTACACTCAGAATCTTATTACTTTTGATCTTTTTAATCAAGCTCAAAAAGATCTTACGAATGCTATTAATATGGAGGAAAGTTTTTATGCCCAAAAAACTGTTAAAATCAATTTTCTGGATGGGGATAGAAACTCTTCCTTCTTTAATGCTTGTATTAAAAGTAGGAGGAAGATGAATTTCATTTCTAATATTAAAGATTCTAATGGGAATTTATTGACTAATGAGAATGTTATTATTGCTGATGGGATTCATTATTTCAACTCTTTATTTTCTAGTGATAATTGTACTTTGGATCAAATAGATTCAGATATTTTTTCTCTTTCTGTTAATTTGAACTGTCTTAATCTTACTTTTATTCCTTCCTTAGATGAAATTAAATCTGCTCTTGATAGCATGGAGGTTGGTAGGCTGCTGGGCCAGATGGTTTTAATATTGAGTTTTATAAATCTTGCTGGGACATTATTAGTCCTGATTTTGTTGATATCATTCAGAACTTTTTTCGTGGCAAAGATCTGCCTAAGTATTTTAAGAGCTCTAATATTATTTTAATCCCTAAAGATCATGGTGCTATTACTTGAGATTCCTTTAGACCCATTAGCATTAATACTGTGGTGTCTAAGATTATTTCTAAAATTATGGTAAATAGGATTCAACCTATTTTAAGCAAGGTCATTTCCTTTAATCAAACTGCTTTCCTTAAAGGGAGATTTATTGGGGACAATGCCCTTACTGTGCAGGAGCTTTTGTTAAATCTTGATAAGAGTAAAATAAATGGTAATCTTATTTTTAAAATGGACATTAGGAAAGCTTTTGATTCTCTGAGATGGGAATTTTTAAGGGATGTTTTAAAGGCTCAGGGTTTTAATGAAGATTTCTGTAAACTTATTTACAGAATTCTTAATAATAACTTTTACTCTTTGGTTATTAATGGCAATTCTCAAGGTCATTTTATGGCTACCAAAGGTATTAAACAAGGTGATCCTCTTTCTCCTTATCTTTTTATTCTTGCCTTTGATTATTTTTCTAAAAAACTAAATAAACTTTATGCAGATTATCCTGCTATCAATTTTAATCATAAAGCAGGTTTGAGTTTATCTCATTTATGTTATGCTGATGATCTCATTCTTTTTACTAATTCGAATAAAATGTCTAGTAAGAAGTTTTGGCAGCTCTTTAGTCATTTTCAGAAAGCTTCTGGTTTAAATTTTAATACTTCTAAGTGTTATTTTTATGCCTCTAAATATGTGTCCTATGCTAAGCTCCAATTGATTTATGTTTATACTAATTGTCAGAAGGTCAATTTGCCTATTAAGTGTCTTGGTTTTATTCTTGATAAAAAAGCTAAAAGAAATATTCTTTTTGCTGGTTTGGTGGACAATGTTAGAAGGAAACTTCATTTATGGGAGAATAAATCCTTTCTTTTGGTGGACGTATAACTCTTCTTAAGAGTATTCTAACTTCTCTGCCTTTATATATTATCCAGGTTATGAATATGCCTAGTAATATTATTAAGAAGCTTGAAATTTTGTTTAACAGTTTTTTGTGGGATGGTTGTGGTAAGAAGAGTTTACATTGGAAAAGATGGGAGAAAGTGTGTAAACCTACTAATAGTGGTGGTTTGGGATTCCGTAAGCTTGTTGATTCTATTAAGTTTAATTTTATGAGGTTATGGTTTCATTTTAGGCAGAATAATTCTATATGGTCTACTTTTTTTTATGCTAAATACTGTGGTACTTCTCATCCCTTATCTATTACCCCTAATAAATCTGATTCATATATTTGGAACTGAAAGTTTCTAATTAAGTTGAAAATTTTATTTGTTGGGACTTTGGCCAAAGGAATGTCTCTTTTGGTATGATGATTGGACTACTAATGGTCCTCTTGCCAAATTTTATGGGGGGCCTCATGATATTAGCATTAAGGTTAAAGATTTTTGGGATCAGTCCTCTTGGAATTTATCCCAGCTAAATTTCTGGGTTCATTATAGGGATGCTTTATATATTTCTAATATTCCTATTAACATTGTTAATGTTGATATTCCTAAGGTCAAAGGTAACATGAGTGATATTATTACCAAAACATTTGCTTCTTTTCAAATGTATCCCCCAGGCTTGGATCTTGCCTGGCTTTGGAATAGATGGCTTAAACCTTCTATTTCATTCTTTACCTGGAGACTGCTTCATAGTTTCCTTCATATAGATGATATTCTCAAGCTTAAGGGTCTGAGAATTGTTTCTAGATGCTACTTTTGTAAAAATCATGAAGAGACTATTCTTCATATATTTTGTAATTGCACTTTTTCTTGTGATATTTGGAAAAACAATTTTGTTTTATGTGGCAGAAGTGAATTCTTTTATTGTTATAATTCAATGTTTGATATTTATCGTGATTGGAATGTTAGAGGGCACTCCTTCTTAAGTTCTATTCCTGCTATTGTGGTTTGGTTTATCTGGTTAAATCGTAATAACATGAAATTTAATGGTATTTGTCCTAATGCTAAGCAGGTCATTGGTCAAATCTGTTCTTATATTTTCAAATGTTTGTCTGTTAATGATATTAAGCATATCCACAATGCTTGTATAGGTTATATTGTTACTAATCTTAATATTCGGCTGCAGTTATCTAAAAGTTGCTTAGGTAGGACTGTGGTTAAAACCTCCAGCTCCTTTTATTAAAATGAATACTGATGTAGCTTGGAAAGTTTCTTCTGCTGGTATTGGTGGTATTTGTAGAGATTGGAATGGAATTATGTTTTATTGGTTTGTTGCGCCACTTGTTGCGGTGTCTCCATTATTTGCTGAGGTGGAAGCAGTTATATTTGCTCTCCTTATTGCTAAAAAAATGGGTTGGATTAACATTATTTAGAGATAGACTCTGTCTTTTTAATATTTGCAAGTTTAATATAAATTGCCACTGGAGTATCTTATTGCAGGTTAAAAGAATTGGTTCGCTTGCTTCAGGAATGAATATCATCTGGAATCATACTAAGCGAGAAGGCAATCTGGTAGCTGATTGATTAGCTAAACTTAAAATGAAATTAAGGAACCCTGTGGTGTCAAATTTATTACCTGATTTTCTTTATTCTCTTGTTCATTCTGATTTTTAGTTCTATTTTTGTGTTAATTTTCGTGTATTATTTTGTTGAGTTGTAATTTTTTATTTTTTGAAAAAATGACCTTTTTTTTTCTTTTCTTTTTTGGATTTTGTAGGGTACGCGTATTTGAAACATTTTTCCCGTAATTTTATTTTTGTAGCAATAAAAAAAAATTCTCAATAATTTTTTTAATAAAATCACCACCACAATATATGAAAAGGGAAAAAAATTAAATTATTAATTTCAACTCACCCTTTTGTCAAAATTTTCTTATCATAAAAATGCTATAGAAAGCAAAAGAAAAAAAATACAAATACAAATCAAAGCTACAAAAAGATTTTAAAAAAATAATAATAACATAAGAGTATGATACCCATTTCTAACAGAGGAAAATCGACGCGCATATAAATAAATATAAATGCATCGCAGCCCCTAATAAAATTGTAAATTAAATACCAAATGGGAGGGACATTATCAGAAATATAAATTACATCCACAATAGTTTTACCAACGCTGAAGCTACAAACCAAAGGCCTAAACTGAAGAAATGTGTGGCACATATACAACCAGCAGCACTAAGCAACCCTACCAATATAGTTCTGAATCCTATATATATATGTATATATTCATAAATTACAAATATATATTGGGGGTTTAATCGAACATAATCTTGAAATTTGTTTTCTTGTCCTCAGACGGCAATTAAACTGACCCCAAAATCTCTCTTATGACATTTCATCAAAGAGTGTGGAGAGGACGATCTGCTGTGCAAACTCACTCCTGCGAACCATTTCCTCAGCGGCGCTGTCAATAATATCAAAGAGATAAAGAGAGAGAGGTAAGTGATAATGGTGAATGAGATGAGCAATTACGCCACCAAAAAGAAACAATTAAAACGTGTTCTATATGTAAATATCAAAATTTTGGTGTTCCACAACAAAAAGGTGAACATACTCCAATTAAAATTTGTTTTCAATGAGTTTTAAAGCTCTTGAATATATTCGAACCAAATGAAATACATATTTTCATGCATATACATATATATATATTCATATATTCATAAAAGGAATCGGTATTTAAGACGGACTATCCTGTCCCCTAAATACCGGTTCTCCATATGAGCTAATTCGACCTTAGGAGGGTTCGAACTGGTGACAGAGGGGACTTGCGCCAAGGCCGCCTTCCAACAGGCCACGGTAGTGCACATGCATATATATTGAACTTTAGGTATTAGATATGTAAATATATGGGAATTGAGTGGCATGCAAGTAAATCTTGTAAGAAAAAGAAAAAGGTGAGAATACTCTGAAACAAGATTTTGTTCTAGATGAGTTTTAGAACTATCAGATTTGCCACACAGTCACATGACAACAAATCGAAGTATCTTTTAAAACCCATTGTAACACTATCTCTTGATGAAGTCTCAGCAATAGTTTTCAAATAAAAGAAGTCCAAATTTCACTCAAATGCTCCTATAAGCAGGACGTCAGTTAAATTTACAGTAAATAAAAAATCATGCCATGATCATTAAGGCAATGATTAATTAATGCTTTCTGATGTCATTTCTAATTCACTACTTCATTATTCTTTCCCTTCAAGATTTATAGCAAGATGTCATTGTCATCATCGCATGCGTTCTCCCAATAATTTGGGTTCCACTTTATGAAAGAGGTTTATATATAGACCACACAGTTCTCAACAATTTATGAGTCTTAACACCTAAATTTAATATTTAGGCGTACAACATTCTAATCCTTAAAATAACATAAAATATATCACTAATACTAACTTCTTCAAGTAAAATGCATATTTTCATATGTTAAATTGTTTAGGTGTTAAACATTTTTCGTTCGAGTTCACCATCTCCTTCCTTTGTTTTATTTATTTTCACTTAATTCCATCTCTATCCCCTACACTATCAACTTCCCTCTTCTTATTTTCCTTCCTTCCAACCTGCCCCCCATTTGCTTTCTACAATATTACTCATCATAATTTAATACGTTTGGTTTTTAATGCAATTTGAAAATTTATATGTTCGGTTTTTTTCGTAGAAGCACCTAACGCAACCAACCACTCCAATAGCTTGGATTGACATAAAATGGATAATTAAGAATTTATAGCACAAGTTTCGGAGGAACCAAAGGCACGGGTGCATTAGAATCCCATGAATCAATTAGTTGTATATCATGATATAGTCCATGAAATAACATACACTAAAAAGATAAGAAATATGACATGTTCTCGTATATTCTCGATAGTCTTCCATCATTCTCACACATATGCTCGGATGCCAACTGGCGTAGGACCATTAAGCGCAACCAACTACTGCGAAACCAAAAAAATAAGACATGGCTTAAAACCACTTGTTTTTTAACTTCTATTTTTCGTTTTTAATTTGTTATGCTTGTTTTGACTTTATACAAAATATGTTACATATTTGATTAAGATATAGTTGTTTTTAAAAATATTTAAAACACATAAAGGTTAATTTGAATATTTCAAAAAAACACGTTAATTTATTTTTAGAAACAAATATATATATATATATATATATATATATAACACACCAAACAAAAATATTTTTAAAACAAAAAGGAAAAACAAAAAAAAAATGATCACAAACAAGCCCCAAGTATTTATAGCCAAGGGTAAAATGGTAAAAAATATAAACGTACACTGCAAAGCCTACGATTCATTTGTCAATTGTGATCAAATTGTTTGTAGGTTCATCAATCAATCGCCCACCAAATACCATAAGAGAAATGCAATTTTACCCAATCAATCCATGCTCCGTTTACTAACTTCTGATAATATTGAGTTAAACTTTAAAAGAATTTCCCAATTATCATACAACAATAACAAGCATTTATCCCACCAAGAGGGGTCAATTACATGAATCTTTTTTATCCATTGTATCCTATTGAGTCTCATACCTTCATTTAACTCTAATAAATTAATATCACTTTTTATACAGCACGCCCAAGTCTACCTCTACCTTTCTTAAACATTAGCCAAAATAAAACGTCTACTCTCCTAACTAGGCCGTTAGATAGTAGATGTTTAGGGTCTGTTTGTGGCAGCTGCAACTTATACAGCTTATCCAAAAAAACAACTTTATTCCGATAAGCTCTATCGATCAACAGTCGATTCGGATAAAGTTTAATCGTTCGTTCAGTTGTGCGTTCGGAAAACGAGTAATTTACGATTGTTTCAGCTAATTGTGTAATGTTATTTATAACGAAGCTCGTCATAATGAATATATTTGATACTTCAGAAGTAAAAAATGACTTCAGAACAGAAAAAGGTATAAGATAAAGACCTAAAAAAATATTAAAAAAAATCATCCTATTTAAATAATAATCAAAACGAATCATGCCACAAAATCGAGGAAGTTTAAGTTATTTATGTTTGATTTTAAAATTCCTAAATTAACAATATAATAAGTGCAATTTATAAACAATCAATCAATTTATGATTTACTACTCCTAACAAAATTTTGGTAGAGAATTGCACCCATGATATATGGAGATTCATACAAACGAAAAGTTCCTACTAGGCACTATATAATAAAAGTTGAAAATTTAATTTCTACTTCTGTTAAGTTAAGAATGTTGAGTTCACTTGGAGCTGAATATAGCTAATTTTGAGCAAGCCATTCTCATATACATGAACACTGGCCAAGTAACCTGGATCCACCAATTCAAAATCAAAATGTTCTTTAAAATCCACATGAAAAAAATCAATGCTAATATAGAAGAAATGCCTTAATTTTCTAATAACAACAAAAAGATCAACTAATTAGGAAGAAATGCCACACTTGAATCCAAAATTCTAACATCCACATATGGAAGGAGGGCGTGAACAAGCTTACCTTCCCCGATGGTTTTGGTAGGAGCGAAGCGGAAGGATAAGAAAGATGGGAGTATCGCCGGCCTTTGTATGTCGCGATCCCATCGTGGTCTTCCCTCTAGTTCTAATCGTGACTGTATTGCAAGGTTTCGTTCATGAAGGCGATGGTTTTGGGCGAAATCAGGAGAGCGGGAGTGATGTAGGCGAGACTTCGGCTTGCAACGACGAGCGATGCGATGTACGGCAAGTGGCGAGCAAGCATATCCTTCGATCTTCTTCTCCTCTGTGCCTCTTCTGTGGGACGAGACGAAGGCAAACGAAGCGCAAGAGTTTAGCCTTGTAAAATATTTCATGCGAACGCAGGGTTGAACATGCGGCCATATATAATAAAATTTTTTTACAGATTATCGTGATACGCACCCCGCGCCCAATCAAACGTCTTTGCATGAGTTTTCAAAATGCACCGCAACAAATAAGCCACGCCAAACGGAGCCTTAATGTAGCCGACTCTAAATATAACGCAATGGAGAAAAAGGATTCATGTAGCCGACCCCACTTAGTGGATGAAGGCTTTGTTGTTGTTGTTGTTGTTGAGACGGATCCTTAATGTGACCAAATCATCTAAGATGACTCTGCAATCTTGTATAACACTGGAGTAAGTCCAACCCTTTCACAAATATATTTGTTTCGTATTTTGTTTCAAAGATTAAAACCACTCGTTCACCTAAACGTTGTCATCTCAGAAATACTTTCTTAATTTTATGATTCTTTTTATAGGTCAACATTCTGTGTCATAAAGTATTGCAAGTCATACTACCATCTTATAAAATTTTCCTTTAAGTGGTACATTTCTATCACGCAGTAAGCTCGATGCCATTCCTCCACTTCAACCATCCAAAGTAAATCTACTAATAACATTTTCATCTATATCACCATCATTTTGAACAATAGATGTGAGATATCTAAAATGTTGACTCAATGACTTGATCACCCATAGTTACAACCTTGCCAATAGATCTAATATTACTAAAATTACATTGCATGTATTCAATTTTAGATCTACTCAACAAAAGCCTTTAGACTTTAAAGTTGACATTATCTCTCTAATTCTTATCCAATAGAAGGATATCAACTTGAATCCGCTGCAACCATCTAACATTGAATCTACTAATAACATCCCCATCTATTTCAAAATCAATTTGAACAATAAATCTGAAATATCTAAAACGTTCACTCTTTTTAAAGACTTCAATCACCCATAATAACAACCCTACCACCAGATCTACTAATACTAAAATTACATTCCATGTATTCAGTTTTAGATCAGCTCAAACTAAAGCCTTTCATTTTGAACAATAGATGTGAGATATCTAAAATGTTGACTCATTTTAATGACTTGATCACCCATAGTTACAACCTTGCCTAATACTACTAAAATTACATTGCATGTATTCAATTTTAGATCTACTCAACAAAAGCCTTTAGACTTTAAAGTTGACATTATCTCTCTAATTCTTATCCAATAGAAGGATATCAACTTGAATCCGCTGCAACCATCTAACATTGAATCTACTAATAACATCCCCATCTATTTCAAAATCAATTTAAACAATAATCTGAAATATCTAAAACGTTCACTCTTTTTAAAGACTTCAATCACACCCATAATAACAACCCTACCACCAGATCTACTAATACTAAAATTACATTCCATGTATTCAGTTTTAGATCAGTTCAAACTAAAGCCTTTAGACTCTAAAGTTGATTTTCATAATGCAATATTTTCCCGAGCTCTCTCTAATCTTATCCAAAAGAAGGATATCATCACGCTTTGAACAATAGACTCGAGATGTCTAAAATGTTCACTTCATTTAATGACTTCATCACCCATACCTACAACCCTACCACTAGATAATATTAAAATTACATTCAACTCAAATGAAAGCCTTTACTCTAAAGTTGACTTTCATAATTTAATTTTTTTTATAAACTCTCTCTCTAATCTAATACAAAAAGAGGATATCATCAGCAAAAAACATACACGATGGTACACCCTCCTATAAATGTCCAATAAGAACATTCATAACTAAAGCAAAAGGATATGCGTTTAAAGTCTATCACTAACGTAATCAACAAAAATAGGAAAATACTTCGTCAATCATCCTTGGGTTCAAACACAACTAACAGCTCTAGTATACATGTCTTTAATAATTTGAATATAAATAATATCAACACATTTCTTTCCTGGAACTCTCCGAAGAAGTTCTCTTGGTGGCTTATAATAAGCCTTTTTTTATTCAACAAAAATCATATGTAGATCCTCCTTACTCTCTCTGAACTTCTCCACCAAACCTTTAAATAAATATAAAGCATCCAGAATAAACTTGCCAGAGATGAATCCAGATTAATTTGAGAAATTTTTGTATCACATCAATCTATGTTCAATTACTCTCTCCCACAACTTCAATGTATGACACATTAACCTAATTCATACAATTTGCACACACTTATGCATCCCCTTTCTTCCTAAATATAAAAACCAATATACTCTTTCTTCACTCATCAAACAACTTTTTAATTTCCTAACGATTATGTGTGGCTAATTTAGTCCGAAGATATCACATTTCTCCAACTTAGTCCCTTAACTACATAAAATTAATCCAAAATTATCACCTTAGAGACAAAATCAGAATCAATTCTGTATAGTTGAATGACTACATTGAAATTCAAAAATAAATAAACAAATATTAAAAAAATAAAAATTCAAACCAAACTCGGGCCAAATTACCAATTTTCTTTATTTGTATTTGCCCTTATAACCCATCGACAAAGGCTTATACTCAAGGTTTAAAAGAAGAAAAAAAAAACCGAGTGGTTTGGTTCTAAATTAAAGTAGAATAGATATAACCTGCGCACACCGTTTTATAAAAAATATAAGCCCAAAACTTGACTACTCCAACCTATTTCAATCAATCTCCAACCTATTACAAATCAAACTCGTTATATCACAAGTTGGATAAATTAAAACCCAAATAAAACTAGTTCCAAGACATTTTATTTTTACCAACTCAAAAGGTTGACCGAATCTAAATTGGTTAACCAATGATTAATAAGCATTTTGATCTAAAGATCAAGCACAAAGTCAAAGAAAAAAACTTAAACATGGTCCCAAGTAAGACATCCAGTAAACAATAGAGGCATTTACGTACATACCATTCAATTTTTATATATTTACATATCTAACACCTAAATTTTTATTACTACATTTATACCATCCAAATCATTCATATACGCCATTATTGTAACTTTTAGAAGGTGATATACACTTTTAATGCGTAGATAAGATGGTACACATGTAAAAATTGAAGTTTAGGTGTCACATATGTAAATACATAAGAATTGAGTGACACAAATATAAATTTTCCTGAACAATAAAATAAGGCCCTTTCTCTTCAAATAAGGTAATTGGCTAAGGTCCAATTTTCATGGTATCATGTTATTTAAGTCGATCTAAATGTCAAAGAAACCACTAGACATAGCCAAAGCTTGCACCAAATTCAAGCTTAACCAAGGATAAACCAAATGGACCAAAGTGATAATCACATTACCGAACCAACAAAAACTTCACCTTATTTTAATTAAAAATTAACTTTCATCTACAAACAACCATAGCATCTTATTGTTAACTACATGAGTGAGGAAACAGACGGCTATTAACAGATATGCTGAATAGATCATAACTTGAAATCAAGAGAAGAATACAATATTTTGAGAAAACATTAAAAAAGGGTTTATGGAATAAATTTTCTAAAAGAGCATAATAACATTAAAATAAATTAAATTAGAAATTCCATAAAGAATAAATGTACAAATTCATAAGCATCATTGCGTGCAGTTGAGATGCTGCTTGAGAACTAGAGAATTATGAGAGATATTACAGTAGTTTTACTAATGAAATATTTTAAATTAAATACTAGGAATGTATCAAAGTAGTATAGATGGATCTTAAAACCATTATTTAAACACAAGGTTTTTAAGATTGTGATAATTATAACATATTTTTGAATCAAACTTAAGAACCATATAATGAAATTACCGAAGACTAAGTAGTATCAAGTAAATATTTTGATTCAATCCAATGAATAACAATTGGGCAGAATATTTTATGTGCTAAAACATTCAATTAAAGAGTATACAAAAATAGAATCTCCATACGATTTTTATTCCAGCAGTCTCAAGATCAAATGCCATAAGAATAAATTTAATGAACTTTAATAAAATGATTGTCAAATATTTTAGATTACTAAGGATGTGTACGATAGAATATTCACAACTAAAAATAAAAATTTGAGATGACAAAAGATTTACCACGGTTGTACAATTACATGAACTACATGAAAAAATATTATGAAATCCAAATATTTCTGTTGCTTGTTGAGATAGTGTATGTTATATGCAAACATAATATAAATTAATTAGTCACAATTTTATTGAAATAGAAGCCATTTTTTAAATTAAAACGAACATAAGAATGTAAGGGAAAAGCTGATATGATATCCAAATTTAGTGGATACAAGGGATATAATTATCAGTCAATTTAGCTAGAATATCAAATAATAAATATGCATAAAATTTGTAAATATCATGGAGATATTATGCGAAAGAATTAGAATGTGGAAGTGTGTACAACCTCTGCAATTAAATATTGCATGAAAAAACATAAAAGAGAGCCTTGAGGCTACCTATGTGATGAGTTCATATGAGGGGAAAGTAAGACTAGTAATTTTGTTCGAAACTCAAACTAAAGTAACCTCAAATTCACTCTAATTTTAGTCATCTCAAAATTAATATTGAATGCTTCGCTCACAAAAAATATTTAAATACAATGAGAACAGATTTGACTCACTTTAAAAAATAGTTTGAAACTTTTAGATTTCTAAAGATATAGTTGATGAATCATTCACAATAAATAACAAATTGAAGTAATAAAAAGTTTGCCATAGTAAAATTATAAGAAAGAATATCCACCAAGGGCAAATCTTTTTTATTGATTATTGCAACACTTTTGAAGTATATTCAAGCGAAGTTTCTTGGTGTATGTCATTTGCAATTTAATTAGTAAAACTTCTATTGAAATAAAGTAAATAGTTGAAAATATAATAAGCATAAGAATAAAAAGAAAAAATCGAGTATACTGTATACAAATTTAATGGATATGAGGTTAGTAATTCTCAACTGATTCAGCTATATTAGTATATAATAACTATGTATGAAAAGTTTAAATATCATGGAGATGTTATGCAAAAGAATGAGAATGTGAACTAGAGTAAAAATTTGGAGGTAAAGATTGTGTGAAAAAAAGAAGTATGGCTTGAACATCGAATACCTTGATATAATGGAGAGATAAAAATTGGTTTTTTTTTGGGTTCAAAACTGAAACATTTGCTTGTACAGCATCCTAAGTTTAGTCAAGTTGAAATTAAAATTGATTTTCTTCGCTCAAGGATAGCTTGCTTAAAATAGTTCAGTTCAACTTGAGATTGAAAATGCGCACTTGAGCGCATGTGTTGGTGCGTGCGCTCACATACGTGTTGGTGCGTGTGCATACACACATAAGCGTGTGTGTGTGTGTGTGTGTGTGTGTAAAAAATTAAATGTACGCTGATATTATACATAATTAATATTGAGTGAAACTTTAACAATAGCATATCAATATACTTTATTATTAAATAAAAATTTTAAAACTTCTCATTTAAATTAAAAGATGTGATTTGAATTAAGTCAAAATTCAATTCAAAAGAGCACTTTTAACTCAATTTGAACCTAACATGGCATAAGGCTTTGCCCAATCAAACTCAACAAGTGAGGCTTGCTCGATCGAACTTGAGTTGATACCGCCATTATGAGAACATAAACATAATGTTACAAAATTTAGTTTAATAAATTGCATGAATCTCAATGCTGGGCATTAAAGTAACAAGTAGGCAAATTGTATATATTATAATAAAAAAGTTGAGATGAATGCAAGTTAAAATAATGAAAGAAATATATATAAATGATTATATGATAGAGACCATGGGAATAGCGCTATTGAAAATCAAGTAGAGGAAAAAAGATCCATTATAGAACATAGATAAATAAGATGGGTAAATAAAATTAATGCAGAAAGCCGAAAAAATATCAAACAAAGATAACATTGATATAAATTAAATCAAATGACTATAAATTTAACACCTTATACAACAAATCTTAACTAATTAGGAAAAGGCAATTGATGGTAATGAAGCCCTCCATTTCTGAGAGAGTAATAGAGCTTCATTTATATTGACATGTGTAAATTCAGTTGCATGATAACAAGAAAACTCAAACACTGAACATATTAAATGTAAAATAAAAGAAGAAGTGATGCATAAACAAATAGTTCTACCTGTATTAACAGAAAATTCCATAATAATGATATGAATAAATCTGGCAAAAGAATATACCACTCAATTTCTATGTATTTACATATCTAACACCCAAACTTAAATGTTTGCATATAAGCCACCTTAACTATTCATGAAATGGTGAATCTCACCATTTGAAAGTTAAAATGGTAGCATCTTTGATGTGATATGAAAGAATTGAATGGTATAAATGTAAAAAGTAATTTTGAGTGTTAGATATGTAAATACATAAGAATTGGGTGATATGCATGTTAATGCCCCAAGAAAAAAAAAATCAACTTTTCCATACCTTTCTACCACTTTTTCCTCTGAAATCTTCCTCATTCCTTCAGTCAAGGGTTCAGGCTCTACTACTTTAGAAAAATCAGCAATAGGCACATTACTGATAAATGATGAAAGCAATGGATCAGGTGCCACATGCGAGGGAGTAATAAAGCGTGAGGATCCCCCAAGAAGAGATTGTAAACTCCCATCCCGTAGCTCCCTCCTCAAAAAATTAAGCGCACCGTGAGACCCAGATGAACCTTTTCGTAACCTCCTCTTATGTTGCGAGTAAGTTCGCATTAAGGAATTCAACTTTTAAAAAGAATTAAACATAGTGCGCACATAAAAAATGCAGTTCATAATAATTTAAAATAACAAAAATGGATAAAAGGATATCTTAAATAAATCAGCATGTTGCACCGTAATATGCCTCACCATGTCCATTCCTACTCCTCCCAAACATATAGGACATACCTTACAAAAAAATGACAGAGATGAGAATAAGTTCATGTTAGTTCAGATAGGTTAAATAAAAATAGAAAAGTAATGCGATGGATATTTGAAGACTATAATTAATTCTTTCGATTCTTCAACAAAAAAAAAGTAAATTCCAACCATGGCATTAAGAATCCAGCACACAACTCTTTCTATTAGATAAGTACAAATCACTATAACTTTTTTACCAAAAAAACTAAATATTTTCAACAAATAAATAAGGAAAATTTACGTACATGCCACTTAATTCCTATGCACTTAGATATCTAACATCTATACTTCAATTTTTACATACATGCCACCTTACCTATGCATGAAAAGTTATATTTCACTTTGTAAAAGTTAAAATAATCATATTTTTTATGTGATATGAATGATTTGGGCGGTATAAATGTAAAAGGTAAGGTTTTGGTGTTCGATATGTAAATACATAGGGATTGGGCAGTATGTATCAAATGTCCCAAAAAATAAAGTTACAAGTTTTAGCATTTTGAGCGCAACAGTCCTAACAGAAAATTTTAAACATAAACAAATTAAGGGTGATCATCAACATCTTGGCAAATGAAGTGTACTCATATGGATGTAGTATCATGCTGCAAATTGCAATCATTAACCTAGATGTAAAAATCATTATCAAACAACCTTAATTATATGCAAAAGGCTATCAAATCCTTTTTGCATTTCTTTTTATAATAGCATTTCCCATTTAAATTAGATAAAATAAAGATAAAAAAACAATTTTCAACAACATATAAGGAGTAACCATCCCCTTCATAATCCTTTTACATTAGTTTCATCTTTATTTTGATCAGTCAAGCCAAAACCATATTAATCTATTTTGCATTACCTTATGCTCAATAAGATTACCATAGCAGTTTCTTTTTTTTATTTCGACAATCATAATATGATCATGCTTGTCAGATATTCATAAATATTTCTAATCTTTTGTTGAATACATCAAAGATGTTTAGTAGATATGAACGAATCATTTGTCAACATAAAAAATTTAGAAACTATATACTAATACTATCTCTTATTGACATTCACATTTTCATGTTTGATAGTTGTAAAAATATATGCATGTCTTAATGTACATATTTATATAAATATAATCATTCTACTACAAGGTCTCCATGTGTGTTAATTGTGTTTATTTTGATTAATTCAGAACATAAATGAAGTAATATCAGTTGAAGAAATCAAAAGAATGGCATTTTCTCGAGAAAATTCACTGCATACGAAACACAAAGCTACTATGTATGTTAGAAATAAAAAATGTTAACACCTAATTGCAATTGAAATTGTTTTAAAAAAGGAATAAAACCTTAACGATTTTTCAAACTTGGAAGTGTGCCTTTTGCATGAGGCTCCTGCCAATATGAAATCAAAGGGATGTCGATCTTAAAGAGTTGTCTAATACAGCTTTAGTAAATCCTTTAAATTTGAATTTACTAAATCCTCCCAACACCAGGATTTAATAAGCCCGGGATACAAAATTGAGAGGATTTGGAGGAAACTGGATTTACTTTTAATCAAGGATTTACAATTTGCCTTTTTTTCTGTCTGGCATATTCAAATTAAATCCCACTTAAATGCATCACCGCACAGCCCCTAAATGTATAATTTCAACAACAAAAATATGTTTTCCCATGGTTCAAGCTAGTGATATCCATCACTATTACTCCCAAGCCCACGTATCATCCAAGCCATTCAACAGTAAAGCTCCACAAAATCTGAAGTGCCGAAAATTAATAGTACAAAATTAAGCTTCAACTTGAAAGGATCACTTAAGGGATTTACTCGAGTTAAAAGAATCACCTCTAAACAGCTCAAAACTTTGCTCTCAAAAAAAGAACAATATTAAGGACTCCAATAGAACAAGTGAACAATGAACTATGAGAAAAGTTTTCTCAGGATAATAACATAAATAGAATTCCAAAAATTGTTATTTACAAAGCTAACACCCAGCTGATTTTTTTTTTTTTTTGAGCTACTATATCGATGCATTTACATCTGCCGGGATCAAACCATTGAGAATTTGATAAAAAAATGAGAAATATGGTTTTGGGGGTTTATCATGAATTTTGAAATTTGATTGAAATTTTGAAAAATGGATGAAAAAAAGTGCTACATTTGTAAAAAAGCAAACTTCAGATGTTATATAAGTAAAAAAGCAAACTTTAGATGCTAGATATGTAAATACATAGAAATTTAGTTGGTATGTATGGAAATACCGCTAAAAAAAACTAATAAAAAGTCTAAGTTCCAATCTTTACACCATAATCAGACTTAACCTTTAAAAAGGAAGAAAGCTCTAAAAGCTCCAACATGATGTAGGCGAAGAAACAAAGCGAAAAATAACAAAACTCAAACCAGATGTAGAGTATTGGTCTTTAGTCGAAAGAAAAACCAAATCCAAAAGTGAAGCCGAAAACACTACAATCGGATTTCTCTAAATGCTTCATGTAAAAGTTCTTAAGGAAAAAAATCCCAAATTTTCAATGGAGAACATTTTGCAGTTCCAATTAACAGGTAAATACCAAAATAGTCTAAATAAATATTTGATGCCATCAATCACAGAAGCAAAACAAAATTCGATAACGTTAGCTAAGGAAAGAATCGCTACCCCATTCTTCGCTTCAAATGGATGATCGTCGTCGATATGGACACAGAGACCAACGATATCAAAATCTTCGTCACATAACGGGCAGGGAAACTCCGGCCTCCACTCGTCCTCATCCCCTTCAATCTCCTCGATGCCAAGGTACTGATCTATCAACCCAAACAAATCCAATAAAAATCCCTCCGAAAACCAAAATAGACTAGAGCAAAACATCAAACCGAACTTACGGATCCGAAACCCACCATATCGCGACTGCAAAGTAGACTGGTGCCGCTTCGAAGCCGCCGATAGCCGACTCCACGAATCGGAATCCATCGCCTCCACTCCAGAAAACAAAAAGCCCTAACCCAGCTCTCCTCTACCCCAGATAATAGAGGATGTATTCTTCTTCGGCTTTCTATCTGCCTCGAGTAACTCTGAGTTGGAAAGAGATTGCGAAGAGTGTTAGAGAGAGATTCTTTACTCGGAAATCGTTCCAAGAAGAGTACAGAGGCGGGGAGAGAGAGAGAGAGAGAGAGAGTAGAATTCTTAAGGACAGTGGAAGAAGAGATCAGCATAGAACAGCCGCCAGCAGTGGCTGGTGGGTGAAGGGCTCATTTTCCAATATATCCGCATAGTCCGATCTATGCGGATTAAAAGATCGCCATTCAGTTCTTAATCAGATGGACGGTGATAAGACGTTTACGTGTGAGGCTGTGTCTGTCGGAGAATATAAATCATATCAGCATAGTTAAAAACTGCTTATATTTATTTTAAAATAAATTAAAAGAAATTTTCATATCTACCAAACTTGCGTGTCGGACAGCTAAAATTTAGTATTCACATTTATAAATTAGTTTTTAAAAAATGAATTAAATAATTTTATTATGTAATTTTTAAAAATGAAAATTTATGAATATAATATTAAAATTTAGATATTAGATAATATAAAAAATATAAAAATTATGTGGTGCGAATAGAGTGCTGATTTTGTAACAATTATGATATATTCATAGAAGGACAATATTTACATAATATATAATTATTATTTCATAATATCAAGTGATAAAATAAAATAATAATATGAGTTATGTTCTCAAAATTGTATGAAATTAATGTGATCTTCTCTAAATATAATAATAAAATTATAGCTAGAAAAGTTATGTTCTAAATTAATACGAGTAAGATCAATATTATTCTTAGGAACTAAAAGTAATGGTCTTCTCATTCGTACTAAAAATGCCCGGTGAAAAGGAAATTAAATTCCTTCCAGACAGTTCAATTGTGATCAGTCTCTAATTGTCCATTTCTGCAACCAAAGAGGAACCGATCAAATTCAAGAATAAGTCGTGATGACAACCAAATTTTATAACAACACTGGTGCATAAGAAAATGCAGCGAACGAGGGAGTGAGAGGGATGAAAATGCATCAAGTTGCTAACCATAGCAACTGACACATGGATTGAAATCCAAGGTTTTGAAAATGTATCAAGAGTGACACAATGAAGAAACTGAATCATTACTTTTTTAAGCAACTCTTGATGTTGAGAGAGAGTCCATTTCCCAGTGGAGTCGCTAATCTGTTTCGTTCTATTTTGTAACTTTTGGAGTTGTCAGCATATCTTACCATCTTCAAATAATCATTTTTACAAATAAATCACTCTTTTGAATTATGAAAATCATTCAAGGAAGAGAAAAAACAGAAAGAAAGAAAATACAACGAAAATAGTCAAAGAATTTAAAAAGAAATTGGAGAACTTTCAAAAGGCAAACATCGCTCAATATCGCAAAAGTGTACGTCTGAAATGAAATCCGATAAAAATGCCTTAAAATCATATCTACGAAGAAAATCTTATGAAAGTACAAACAGATAATCAAATTTTTTTGGCTGTTCTGGATTAAGAGCATCTCCCAAATGAATGTATTCCTTTTTTAATTATATATTGGGGGATGTTGACTAACCCGCAATTACGCAGATATTTAAGTTCCAAAAATTGTCAAAAACTTGACTCAATTTATATTTAACGGCTAGTGTGTAAAACGAAATGTTATGAAATTTAGAAAATAGTTTACACACTATAGGTATTATGCAAGTATACATATCGTTTCAAGTAATATAGAGTTTTCTTTAAAAACCCTAGTATCGATCTCATAGAGAAAGCTGTAACTTCTATAATGACTTAGAAGTACTTCTATTAAAACTACAAACACAACTTATAGGAGAAGAATGTCGAAGTGTTTCAAAAAGATTAAAACTAAATGTATAAAAGATTTAATTCTAAGTACAATTAAAATGCATAAATTATAAACTAATTAAAAGTTTGAATTATGTAAAGAGACTTTCCCCTTGTAATTAATTCATAATCAGTGTTGTAATCAACAAGTTTAAATGTTTAAATGTTGTATTGTGACAAACAGGAGCATTCATATTCTTTACCCTCTCCCGAGTGCATAAAGAACATTGACTAATATAAAGTAAGTTTCAAGCTATATGGTAGTGTTGGGTAGATTCTTGCATGCCACTTCTAGATTATCCACTTGATCCTCTCTATAGAACCTACCATAGACCATTCGTTCCAACTTTGGACCAAATTGGTAAAGCATCTAGCCTGTCACCCTAGAACACCAATTCGACGTCCATCAAGACTTATCTCATTATCTATTTGCACTCTCCTTAGATTATGGTTCCCCTCCTCTTAAGGTTAGTGTGGTATTCACTAGTCGAGTGAAATCATAGCCCTCCCGGGTCATTATATTTTGCAATGAATTTTAACATCACAAATGACCAGTTTGTAAGGTAAATGAAGAATCAGTGAAAATACCATCACAATCTATGGAATAAAAGAAGTTTTAAACAATTAAATCATCTACATGATTACTTCTCATTGCAATGATAAAGAAAAGAAAACTACTCAGAATTCGTGGAGATAACACAACAAAATATAATTTATATTAAAAGCCAAGTTTTATCAACAAAAACTTAAATACAAACACAAGTACTTATCTAGACTCCTCCCCAAGCAATTCCTGAAGTTCCTTTCAAGATATCTCCAAAATCTTCTTAAACAATCAAAGACTCTCCTCTCCTACACGTAATCTCACCCCTATTAACTTACACACCATTTTGAGCCCCCTTTTTCGACCAGCGAACGACCCAATTTATAAAGCTATGAAAATAACCAAGTGTCACTTCAAGCACCTCTTCAAATTATTCCAAATTTATTGAACTAAATTGAAAACCGTGTCTGGTGCTTAGCGCCAAACTTGGCGCGATAGCTCCAGAACGTGTGGTGTCATTTTTTGCTCCATTTTGCCCTCATTTTGCTCCATTTTCTCTAAAATTCTATTTTTTTGTACCTGAGACCAAAAACATGCAAAGTACATTCCATTAAAGCGCAATATCATATAGAACATACATTAAATGCATATAAAAAGGTAGTTAATTCTTAGTCATGTCAATCCCCCAAACTTAATCGTTACTTTTCCACAAGTAACTCCTTTTATTAAGTAAAAATCTTATAACTTATGATAGTGCGGTTTACTTAAAGATTCTTATACTTTTTGTTCCATAAATGTGATAGTGAAACTTTTTACAAAAATTTTCAATAATTTAGTTTAAAACTAAAGTATAATCATACCCAATAATAAAGTTTAGGAATTTTGATTTTTCTATTCATTTTAAAAATAATTACAATTTTTTATACTTGGAAATTTTAGAAGAATTAAAAGAAAAGAATTAACCGAGAATTCTACTAGTAAAGATACTAATACATCGTAAATAGCTCAGAATTGTAAATAAGTTTCTTCTTTTAAGTTGGTTCAAGTGAAGCCAATTTTTAATTAGACATCTCCTCAAGCTTCCCCTCACATATTTTTCTTTTTGGCTTCTAATTTATTTTTCTTTTTTTTTTCAGGATCATTTTAATCCTTACTTTGTAATGTTATGGTTACTATATCTGGATAGTTTATAATGATTTTAAACTTCACTATCCTATTCTTGAAGTTAAAAACATCTCCCATTTCTTCACATGATAATGTGTATTAGCACAACAATGATTTTTCATAGAATCTCTAATCCTTTTTGAAGTGTAGATCTAAGATTTCTAGCATTTCAAAATTACAACATATCTTATTTTGAATAGTAAAAGCATATTCCAAACTTTTATACCAAGAACCTTAACTCTAGAATTGTCCCTTATTACTAGAAAATTTTACTTAAGTCTACTATAACATCTACAAAATCAAAAATATAATTTTCTAAAATTAACACCACATACCACAAGTTATGTTAGAATAATTTGATAAATAAATAATTTTTTAGGAAAAATAAAGTTTAGTTTTAAAAAGTTTTTCTTCCTCCCCCAAACTTCAAATTTTAAATATTCTAAAACATCAAAAATGCATAACAAGTGTGAAGAGAGAAAAATTTAACAATATTAGTCATAACAGGGTTCTACCCGACTCACAATTATGTTTATTTTTAATCTAAAAAATTTTGCCAGAAATATGTATTAAATTATATCTAGCGGCTAGTGTGAACAAATGTAATGATTTATGATTTATATAATAAATTTTCACAGTAGGGAGTGCTACGTAAGTATACATATCGTTTCAAGTAATATAAAATTTTCCTTAAAAAGCCTAGTATCAATCTAACGAGGAGAGCAGTAACTCTTAAAATCAACTTACATAATTTCTATTTAAATTGCAAATTAACATATAAGAGGTCTAAAATGACATGCTTACTCAAAGTTATGACCATGGAGTTAAAAAAGAAAGCAACAACTAAATGTAACATATTAGTACAATATAACAACGAGATTGAATATTATGAAAAATCTTTCTCCTTGCAAAGATATTTTAACCTATGTAGGATTCAAGTGATTTAAGACAAAATTGATGTATTGTGACAAACAAAAGCATACCTTATTCTTTACCCCCTCTCGGTGCTAGCAAAGAACATTGGCTAACTTAAGGGTGATTCCTTAACATCTCGATTCCGCATCAGACTATCCAGCCTCTCACCTCTAGATGCCCCTAATCCTATGCCACTATGATGGCTGAATCCCAATGTCACGGCACTAAACCTTAAGCTAAATTGATAAGAATCTAGCATGTAACTCTAGAACTAACCAATTCTACACCCATCAAAACTTATCTTCCTATATATTTGCATTCCCCTTAGGTGATCACAATGTATTTGCCTAGAATGAAGTGTAGTATCCATTATTTGGGTGAAATCCTAGCCCTCCCAGGTCATTATGTTTTTCAATGGATTTTAACCTCACAAGTGTCTAGTTTGTAAAGTAAATGAAGATTTAGTGAAAATACCATCACAATTTTAAGAGTAAAAAGAAGTCTTTAAATCATTCTCAACCCACAAGTTTAATTCTCATATGCAAGGAGAAAGAAAAGGGAACTACTCAGAATTCATGGAGATTACCAAAACAAAACATTTGCATTGAAATCTAAGTCTTACATCAAAAGCTTAAACAAAAATACAAAGTTCCTCCCCAAGTAAACTTATGGAGTTTCCTTTAAACAATCTCCAAACTTTTACACACTAAAACACACTCACACTCAAACTTAAACACAAAATAAGAAAACCATAATTTCTATTGCCTCCCAATTGAAGTTTTGAGGCTCCAAAAGGTCTCTAAATTTGGCCAAATCCTTCTTATTTAATGGAAATCAGAAAATAATCAAGGGTTTCTTCAAACACCCCTCCAAAATTTGGCCAAATTTAATGAATCTTCTAGAAAAGTAGTTTCTGGCACTATAACACCATTCTCTTTGGAGACTAGCGCCATTGGTGCTAGGGGTGGGGCTATAGCGCCACCAATATTTGCCTAATTTTGCTTCATTTTTCTCTCATTTTCTTTAAATGTCCATTCCAAGTACCCGAAAGCAAAAACATGCAAAATACCTTCTTTTAAAGTGCAATGTCATAAAAAATATACATAAAAGATTATAACATATGCACTAAAAATAGGTTATTTTAAGGTGGATCAGGTACTAAATATACAAACAGTACTAATACAAGTAGTAAAGATAGGTGTTGAGCAGTAATAAATCTAATCAACATGTATAACTACTTAAGCATAAAGTAAAGACTACTCTAACACATAGACAATATAAACTGGAGCACAAATAAGTAAGCAATTATACAATAAATGAAAAGGTGCAGCACAACAGTCCAACATTCATATAAACCTAAAAGGACTAATAAAAAGTACAAACACAACAATCCAACAAAAATGCATCAGGTAATTAACAAAGGAAATCCAAATAGATGATAGAAAGTAAAGGAAAAATAATCTAATCATCCTCCTCCTCCTCCTCATCACCAATATTGACATCCTCCTCCATCTCTCCACCACTCTCATAAGGAGTAAATCTGGGGTATGTAGGAAATTCAACTAAATGATCACCCCTAAAAAATTTCACCAGAGTCTCATTAAAAGTGGCATCATAATCAACTCTCCTATGCAAATACTCATCATTATGGTTCAAGTGTGCCTCTAATCCTCGCATTTGATTCTCTAACGATAAAATATCTCTTTGTTGTATAAATAACTACTCTAATATAGTGTCCAGAGTAGAAGTACTAGATGTGGAAGGTCTCGAGGTTGAGGTAGATGGAATGTCTGAACCTCTACCCCTTGATCCTAAACTAGTATGCTTTCCATAAATTTCCAAATTAACATTTTCAATAGTCTTTAACGATGGCAATACTTCCTCTCATGATTCATATCTAACTTTAGATTTGATAAACATGGTGGAAATGACTGAAGGGTAACCCAAACCTCCAGTTGTCCCTCCTTTAGAGAAACTGATAAAATTTTATAATTGAGAGAGCCAATATTTATAGGTTTCTCCATTTGAATACAATAGTTCAAAGTGGCTCTCTCACATGTTATGTCACCAAAATGATTCATATGAAGAAGTTTAGCAGATATAAAGTAATGTGAGGCTCTCGAATGAACATTAAGCATTAAGAAAGAAAACTTTATCTTGTGTCCATTTTTGATCTTCCAAGCTCCATGCCCGTCAGTCAAAAAACCAGTAATCACATCAAGCTCGGCATCAGTTGAAGTAAACTCAGAATAAAAGTAATCAATAACATCAGTCAGACCAAATATAATGTTAATCCGAATATGATTAAAATCAACCTTGCGTCGTCTAACAAACACCAAATCATTGATTCATCAGAGAAGTTCGCATAAAACTCCCGTACTGCTGAAATGACAGTGAAAAGAGTAAAATAACATAAATTTGTCCACTGTCGTGCCACAATCAGATTCTCAACCGATTCTCCTAGATAAAGAAAACTATGTTTTACAATCAACTTCTTTGATTGCAAATCTTCAAATCTTTCTTTTGCTTTCACATTAACAAATCTATCAGAATAAAAAACCACTTTTTCTTTTTCTCTTTTACTTTTTAAAGTAATAAATAATCTAAAGAAAATTTTAATATAATTTTTTAAAAAAATCCAAATAACTTCATAAGGTTCCTAAAAGCACATTATAAGCAAAATATGCATTAAACCATGGATTTCTCACTATTTTCATCAAGTTTTCAAATTTATAGCCTAACCACGATGTGGGAGAAATCCATGGTGAAATGAGAAAATTTCTATACCAAAAAACCTTATCCAAAGAAGAAGAAATCTAAAGTTTAAAGTGCTAATTCCAAGCCAATCAACCACAAATCCAAGCCCTAGGTATTTGCAAAATATGGGAGGAAGAAGACTAGTCGGGGAGAAAAATGGTGGGAACCGGTGATTTTCAAGCGTAAAAACGGTTCTTGGGCGGTTCGGTGCTATAGCGCCCTGCTTCAGGGTTAAATGGCTCTACAACGCCAATTTGTGATGCTATGATGCCATTGCTCAACTATACAAAATTTTGAAACTTTTGTCATTTTCAAAAGAGCACAACAACCTAGGATTAATGGGCCCCAAATTAGCTGATTCAACAATATTTGATTCCACTATTTTTATTTTTCTTTCAAATTTATCCAGTCTTAAAGTGCAATGGTTTAAGAGTCCAAATCAAATCACTCAGGGCATTCTAACACCAAATATTAACAACACAAACTTAACACATTTTCTTATAATAGACATAAGTTCAATAAAACATACATAACATTGCTTTAACAATGATAAGGAAATAGAAACGTAAAACATAAATTTGCTATACTAGAGTCACTGTACATTAAAATCAACACACAATTAATTAAAACTCAACATCAATAGATAATAATCTATCTAAGTGTAATTGTGAACAATGGTGTCACCCTTCTCTTCACCCTCCAAAATGTTACGATCTAACACATGGTAAAAAGGAGTTCAAGGAAAATCAGAAGCAACTTTATCGTTGATCCATTTGTTGTTGTTATACATACTTACTTGATAACCTTAGAAGCACGCCATATGGTTGAATTGGAGTTTCATACTCCACTTCAATTGCTCGTACTGATGATACATGTCACTCAACTTGTTGTGCAAATGGGATAACTCTTCATCAAAGTTCCCCAATTTGTCCTTAATCCTTTCCAAACTCAGCGCTAGGAATCCGTTGAATTAAGTTAGGGCATACTTATGCACAAACTTATTAACATTTGCACTTCCATTAGTCTGCATGAATCTTAAAGCAATGATTCTTAAGGTTGGGATGCTTTCTCACTCTTCTCTCCCACTACAACACTTGGAATTCTAAAAAAGAAGACCCCATTCACGTACAAGGCAATTTTAATAGGGAAGAAGTGGGCATAAACAAAGGAGTTAATCGAACTGTGGCACCATAGCACCAGATCCAAAGCTATGGTGCCAATCCCCAAAATCTCATAAATCAAAATTTCTTGTTCCCAACTCATTTTACCACTTAAATTAATGTTTTGTGCCAAAAAAATCATGTAAGACTGATACACCTAAAATATATAGTATTTTTATGCACATTTTTTATACCTATTTTTTATGATATTGCACTTTAATGGAAGGTATTTTTACGTTTTTCTTGCAGGTATGATTAAAAAGACTGATTATAATGAAAGGAGAAAATAATGACCAAATTTGGAGTAAAAATATGAAGTGTGCAAAATTGGCCTCTGGCGGCCAAGCACTGATAGCTGGCGCATAGCCGCCACAGTTAAAAAATACAAATTAACTCAAATTTGGAGCCATTTTCAAGGGGTGTTTGAGGCAACTTTTGGTTTAAACTTCCTTAACTTCTTATGGGCAGCAAATTTAAATGAAGTGGTGCATCCTTTGGTAGATACATTGAATCTGGACATATTTGAAAAGACAACAAAGCACCTTTTGAAGAATTATTTAAATGAAGACTTAAGATCAGAAAAAGAGAAGAGTTTTGAAGAAAAGAATTGGCAGAAGTTGGAGAAAATCTTGAAGTGGTTAAAGGGAAAGTGGAAGAAAGAGAGTCTTCTTCTTGCCATACTTTCTTTACTTTTCCATTTTATTTTATCATACTTTGTATTAGAATTTAGGAGAGTCAATCCTTAGAGTTGGAAAAACCAACCTCTAAGGAGTTATCTTGTGGAAAGCAAAAATTTCAGAGGAACTTCAAGGTCTTGTGGAGAGGATTTTCAAATAAGTCTTTATCTTTGTTTTTACATTTGGTTTTCAAGTAAGACTTGTTGTGTTTTCACTATGATTTCTACTTTCAAATCAAATTATGCTTGTGTTTTCTCCATGAGTCTTGAGTAGTTTTCTTTATCTTTTTCCTTTTAAATGAAGAAGTAATTAAATTATGTAAGGAAGTTGTGTGAAGTATAAGTTTTTAATGTTGGAAGAAGTTGTGATGATTCACTACCTTGCACTTCATTTACTTTTTGATTTAGCCAATTGAGATGTTAAAATTTGTTGTGAGAACATGTAAGAACTAATGTTGTATTGTCTCAATCAACAGTTGGAGTGAATCACATGAAATTGTATGGGTGAGAATTGTAGTCCATATGATTGAGTGCAAATAAATAGGGAGATAAGCTTTTTAATGGGAAGTAAAATTAGATGAATTTAGAGTGACAGGCTAAAGCTCCCAATGTGGTTTGACATTTTAAATTTTGTTATGAGATGTTAGCCCTCAGGTGGAGGGAGAAGAGGGAACTCTAGAGTGAGATCTAGTATCTTTCCTGCCTAACCCATCTACAAGATTTTAAAACTTCATATTTACCAATGTTCTTTATAGAACCAAGTAAGGGTAAAGAATATACTTGCTCCTATTTGACACAACACATGTAGATACTTCCAGAATGAAATTCCATAATTATTACTAATTCATTAAAAGAGGAAAAATATACTTTCATTCTCATTTGCTTTCATATATCATTTTATAGTCTTGTTAATTTTAGTTTCTTACTTTACATTTTCTTAAAAGATTAGAAACAAATTTAAATTTTTCTATCTTAAAACATACTTTAAAAAATTATTTTAAAAAGTAAAAAAGTTATTTTTTTATTTTCTTTAAAATTTTAGAAATTTTATTTGTGAGTTTGATATCTCGGGACATAATCAGAAAGTCCTATATTACTTGGTAAATGATACGTATACTTGCGTAGAATCTCGTATTAAAAAATAATTAAAATTGATTTCTTATTTGCTTATGAATCAAGTTTTTGGCACCGTTGCAAATAAATAAATTTTATCATTGAAAAGAAATATAAAGTGTAAAATGTAAGCATAAATATTTGGGGATCAAGTTTTTGGCGTCGTCGCCGGAGAAATTAATTAAAATCTCATTTAAAGAAAGTTTAAGAAAAATCAAAATTTTTATTTTTCCTTGTTTTTGTTAGTGTATTTTATTATATTTTATTTTTTGTATGCATAGTTCAAGTTCTGAATGACTTGTGCCTTACGATTCTGAATTAGAGAGAACTATCAAGAAAAATAATAAAAAATAAAAAATATAGAAAAAGATAAAAATATTCAATAAATAATGAATCAAGAAAATCAGAGTGTTTAAATTCATCTAGAATTTAGACTGTTAAAAAATTATGCTAACCCTGTAGTGGATAAACTTCATGGCAGTATTCAACACCCTACTGTAGCTGCTAATTCATTTGAAAATAAACATGTTATTATCTAAATGGTATCTAATAATCAGTTTGAGGGAGCACCAATTGAAGATCCTAATTTACATCTTACCAATTTTCTAGAGTTGTGTGTGAACCACTCCACACACTTAGCGTAATTTTAATATTGTAATAAGTATATAATATATTCTATAATCGCAGAGTTACTTTTATTAATGCAAGTATACGTATCGCTTAAGTAATACAGGGCTCTAGTTGAGTCCTGGATATCGATCCTACGGGGAATATTTTAGAGGCTACAAACTAAAATTATAGAAACTAATTCAGAATCACAACTTGCAAATCGAAATTGCCTATCTGTCACTAATATGCAATAAAAATAAGATGCAGTTTAAATAAACTAGTTATACTAATAGATAACTATTTCTACTAATAAAGTGAAGTTCAAATATATAAGCAAGAATCCTTCTCCTTTGTTAAGAAATTTAAGTGAATGGATAATTAGAATTAGTTTAAAACCGTGTTGTGCCAAATATGAGCATACCTATTATTTACCCTTTGGTCCAGGCATAAAGAACATTGACTAATCCTATGCTTAGTTACTGAATCTGCGGCTAGGCTGGGAGGATACCGGCTCTCACTTTGGAGCTCCCACGTTCCCCTCGCCTGAGGGCTAACATCTACACTTCAGCACCTAAATGATAGGACCGAATTGAGGATTTTAGTCTGTCACTCTAAAATCTCTAATTCTACGCCTGATGAATATTATTTCCCTATTTATTTGCATCCTATTTTCAAGGACTTTGACCTCCCTAAATCTCGGATGTAATCTTCACTTTAGTTGTTAAACTCAACATATTTTAACTAATCAATTAGCCAGATTGAAAGTAAATTAAGATTGAAGTGAAAATATTATCATAACTTCTTTAAAATTTTCTTGGCACACTAATTCAAATCACCATTTCATAAAAATATCAAAACAGGGAGAAAGACAGAAAAACTACTCAGATTTCATGGAGATGATACGATAAAACTTGGATTTCATATATAAAAACAAAGTTCTACAAACTAAAATAAGTAAATACAACTTATCTTAAATTCTTGCCGAAGCAAACTCCTTGAAGTTCCTCTGAATCTCTTCCTTTCTTTACAGTATGCAGAATTCTCCTTTGAAACGACAAGGAGGAAGAAATCTCTCACTTCCCTTCCACTCTTACAATCTCTCGAAGAATCACTCACAAATATCACTAATTGAACTCACTATCTAAAACTTTAAGGAAAATAAGACACTAACTAACAATCTAGAAACTCTTCGGACTTACTAGACACACACACTTGACTCTCTAGTGGACTAGATTAACACGTGGTGGACACAAATAGACACTAGTGGACTCTTTTTCGGCCCTAAATTGTTTCTTATAAAGTAGTTGAAGAGTTTTCAAGAGTTTTTCAAGCATCCCTTCAAAAATCATCCACATTCAATGCACCTTGTGAGAGAACCGACTTTCCCGCCGTCGGCGGCCTTGAGCTCGCCGTCGGCGACCTTCTATAATTCTTAGCCTTGGACACTTTTTCATAAGGCCCGCTGTGGACGGCCTCGATCTCGCCATCGGTGGGCTTCTTCGTAATATATTTCTGAACTCTAGGGAAAATTCTGCCGTAGTCGCCATCGAGCTCTTCGTTGACGCCCTAGATCAAATTTTCACATTTTTGATCATTTTTGCTCCAAATTCACACCTTTTTGCATATTTTCGCTCCAATGTCCATAAATCATCATATCTGCAACAAATCATCAAAAATACCCTTCTTTAAAGTGCAATATCATCAAAATCAATATAAAATAAACATGAAAATCTTAACATATTTTCAGTGGGTCAAAATCCCCCAAACTTAACTATTAATTGTCCTCAAGTAATCTTTAGTATTACATAAAAATTATGATTCATTGTGGTAAAGTTTTAATTCAGAAACATATAATTTTTATTTAAATAAATATCATAGTAAGAATTATTAGAAAGATTTTCAAGTAATTAGATTAACTCTGCAGATGTAAG
Source organism: Papilionanthe hookeriana x Papilionanthe teres (assembly GCA_022702705.1). Taxonomy (NCBI): domain Eukaryota; kingdom Viridiplantae; phylum Streptophyta; class Magnoliopsida; order Asparagales; family Orchidaceae; genus Papilionanthe; species Papilionanthe hookeriana x Papilionanthe teres. The sequence continues at coordinate 138,714,661 of CM040429.1, read as the reverse complement.
GCTATCTAGTCATCAAGTCTAAGAGTTCTAGTCTTCTATTCATTTCAAGAATGACTATATGTTGCAATATTAATTCACTTAGAATATTCAGATGATAGAAAATTCATGAGGACACTACTAGTAAAGATACTACTTCATCAATATAAGTTTAGAAATATATTTAGTATTTTCTTTAGGTTAATCCAAGTAAAACCAATTTTTGATAAGACATCTCCTCAAGCTTCTCCTCACTTACTTTTTCTTTTTCTTTTATTTTTTTTCTTTTGGATTGTTTTTCAATCCTATATATATTTTTCTTTTCTTTTCAGGGATTGTTTTTCAATCATTTCATTTTCTTTTTCAAGTGAGGATTACTATATCTGAATAGCCTGTTAATAATTTTGAACTTCACACTTTTTTTCCTAAATTTGAAACTTAAAATATTCTTTACCTTATATGTAATTCATAGTTTTTACATCATTGAGTCCCAATCTTTTCTTTCTCAACTAAATTCCTAAGATTCTTAATATTTCAAAATATAACTTTACTTAAATAGTTAACTGTATTCTTATCCTCTTATACTAAATATCTTAACCTACAAAATTAATTTTCTTTACCAAAAATATTTCCTTGATTCTTCTACAATATTTAGATAAAATCTAAATATTGTTAACTGAATTAAAATTTTGAAAATATTTTAATTAAGAACACATAATAGTTAATATTTTTCTCCCCCCAAACTTAAAGTTTTCAATAATAGAAATAATACGGGGTGGAAAGAAAAATTCTGAATATAAATCATACCTTTGCACTTTAGGCATTTTCTTTTTTTTGAAATTTTGCAGGTTCTTCTCAAAATTTTTAAATTCAACTGACCTGTAATATTAGAAACTTTACTACACATATAACAGTTTAGAGAATTTGTTGGGGTAATGAAATTTTAAAATAAGTATATAAAATAAAACATTTAATAACAACAATTAACTACACAGGACAATACAAAATAACATTTGCATTTCATAACACATAACAAACAGTCTACCATTTTTAACTTAAAGTTCACAATTACAATTAAAATCACAGTCCATCATAATCATCCAGAAATGAAAATACAAACTACAAAACAAAACACACATCTCAGAAAATAACACAGTCCACAAAATACAAAATGAAAGTACTACAATAAAACAAACACATATATTACATCACAAATTTCAGGATCAGTGACCCACTTTTAATATGTTTGCAATTTATGTTTATAGCAACGGCACCAAAAACTTGATCCCGCTTTAAATATAGATATATGATTTAATGTATAATGTGGATTCTATGCAAGTATATGTATCGTATCAAGTAATACATGGCTCTAGTGGAGTCCTGGTTATCGATCCCACAGGGAAGTTTTTAATTATTTGTTATCAGCTAAATTTAAAGGAATTACTTACTAATATAGTAAACGGAAATTCAAAGTAACTATAACAAACTAAAGTAGACTAATGCTTGAAATAAGTTGATTTAAATAATTCAGAAAAAGTATCATTCTCATTGTTTTTAGAAAATTAAGTGAATGATGAATTTAAATAGAATTCTTAAATTGTATTGTGACAAATAGGAGCATTCCTATTCTTTACCCTTTGGTCCAGGTGCAAAGAACATTGACTAATCCTATGTTTGATTACTGAATCTGTGGCTAGGCTGGGAGGATACTGGCTGCCACTTCAGAGGTCCCACGTTCCCCTCACCTGAGGGCTAACATCTACACTTCAGCTCTCAAACAATAGGACTGAATTGAATATTTTAGTCTGTCACACTAAAATGTCCAATTCTACGTCCGATAATTAATATTTCCCTATTTATTTGCACCCGCCTTCCAAGGCTTTTGACTTCCCTGAATATTGGATGTAATTTTTACTATAGTTGATAATTCAACATATTATAACAACTCAATTGGCCAGATTGAAAGTAAATTAAGTTTTAAGTAAAAATTATCGCAATTTATTTTAATATATTAGGTACTTCTATTTAATTTCATCAATTCACATAATTTTCATAAACAAGGAGAAAGACTAAGAAAACTACTCAGAATGCATGGGAATAAAACAAAGCATGGATTTCATTTAAAGTTAATAACAACAATAAACAAAGATACTTATCTTAATTTTCTCCCCAAGCAGACTCCTTGAAGTTCCTTTGACTTTTCCTTCTAGTACAACAAACTTCTAAATAACACTCAAATAAACTAAAGAAACTTACTAATAACAGACTCAAAATAGACTCAAACTCTCAGAAATAGATACACTGAAGACTCAAGAGACACACACAAACACTAGAATTCGACCTCTATTTATAGAG